>OY992521.1:21287035-22001723 GCA_963921215.1 Scoparia ambigualis | reverse complement strand
GTGGGAATCGAACCAAGCACCTTCACATTGACATTAATATCATTGGAGTGAAAAGTTTTCTAGAATGCAAAACATTACACTACTCGCATATAAGATACTAGTTCCTTAGTGGTTGAGAATTCCAGGTGAAGCGCGTAGTAGTTTTTTAAAAAAAAGGCTGTTTGTGGTAAGTTGACCATACTTAATCAATTAAGGTTTCTTGAATAAAAATATTTTGACTTTGACTAAGGTAGAGTAGGTAATTCACCATTCGAATTTGTATGGAATTGATGTAGAGCCTAGTGACTAACGAAATTAATGTGATCAATTTATTTCTGACAGATCATTAATGTTCATTATTTGGTTAATGGTTACCAATTCAAACGCTTTGGAGATAAAACACGTGTGCTGAATCTTACATTTTATTGATTGCGTAGATTGTTCTATTATATTATCACGTCGCGGTGCTGAACTGATAAGATCAGATTAACGTTTACCTAAATTGAATATAGATGAGTACTCGCAGTAGGTTAGTACCTACACGTATTTTAAATTACGTTTTTATGCCGTTATAATCGAGAATGAGAACTTAAGAGAAGACACATACTCGTATTATAGTGCCGGATCAAAAGTATTTTTTTATCTTTTTTTAAGCTTTTCTTCGCAAGAAATATTATAGTTAAATAGGTATTGATACAAAAGATAAAAATGCCAGACAATGACTTTCCTATGAATGATATTGCTGACTAACATAGCGAATCAAAAACGACAAAGACTTTAACGCCCTGGGGCCCTACTGTCATCTAGCAGTAATCTTACAAAATTAAAATGGAAATTCGTATGGAAATTTGCATACTCGTAGTAAGATTGATTAAAGATAAGAGATAAGATAAGATTGAAAAAGAGTTGATGGTAAGGCCCCTGGACACGATTGCGGGCGTCTTACGGGGCGGCCCTAAAGTCGATCGCAATTTGTTTTACAAAGTTTCCAATTCTAAACTGAAAACTACCTGACTCCATCGTACGCGTAGGATAATATTTTCCAAGACTGGTCATCAGCTTCCGATTTTGCTTCCGATTTTGGTTCCGATTTGCGTTCAGGCTCAGCCATGATCACACAACAGTTAATAGGCAAAACACATTTTTTGAGTCAATAAGTTAACACAGGCTACGACTTTTTTTTAAATAGCGCACATTTCACACGTAAAATTCCCCACGGAACACGTAATGTTATTATTGGCACGCAAATACAACTGATAAATAGCTCGAGCAACTTTAATCAACGTATAATCGTTTAGATAAACGTAGATAATAGTAACCGTCAGTAGTAGCCATTGTTGTTTGATAACATTTGGGAACAAAATGTGTTCTAATTTTCAACAAAATCCCATTTATGGATGGATTCCCAATAACATCGCTCTTCACCTTACTGTAAGTCCCACAACGTCGTCACGTTTGTTGTATGGGAGCCTCCATTAAATATTTGTTTTATTTTAATTTAATTATTATTCTGTGAATATTTCAAGCGTCTACCTGTTGCCGTTATCAATATCGAGCAAAAAACGAGCAAAATTAATCACGTTTGTTGTATTGGGAGCCCCCTTAAATATTTAGTTTATTCTGTTTTTTTTATTAGTATTTATTGTTATAGCGGCAACAGAATTACATCATCTGTGAAAATTTCAACTAACTGCCTGGTGCCTGGTGACAGACGGACAGCGGCGGAGTCTAAAGGGTCCCGTTTTTCCCCGAAATCCTAAAAAACTAACAGCCCATCTCTTCGTTTGGGTGTCGGACTAACCGACTGAAGACTGCACATACTTACATTCAACAGCATAAAGCTGCGATGGGCTCACCACTGATCACACTAAGTACACACGGCGTCAGATCAACCTACCCGAAACTGTCAAATTTCTACTATCAATTTTAAATTTTATTATTTGGTTTTAAGGGAGTGCCGCGCGATCGCAAAAACTGACATAAGTCTCTTAATGAACTTCAAAGCAAAATCAATCATATTGATATTTGTAATTAGAACTATTCTGCTTTGAAGTGTTTGAAGTTTCAGACCTAGTAATTTAATTAGATCAATGTTTTTATTCTGCGAAATGTGAAAAACAATCACGCACTTGCGTTAAAAATTAAAATTTATTTTTTAAAGAAGAGGGTGCCCTGCGTAATATCAATACAAATATTTTTATGTAAGAATTATTGTTTCATGCGTAAAATTAAGAAAGTTGTCGATTTATGTATTGTTTGTTATTGTTTAAAGAATTTGTTTCCAATTTCAACAAGGCCACGACCTTGTGCAATGATCAGGCTAACTTTCATAAGTTCTTTTAATGTATTTAACTAATTCAACAACACAAGTGACTTAAAAATTTCTACAATTTCTTGCAGGATCCCCTTAAGGATCAATATTCATTGGAGAAATTTGACAGTTCAGTGTAGGTTGATCTGACGCCGTGTGTACATATTGTGCAATTGTAATTTGGTGAAACGTGGACTATAGCAGAGGACTGCTTCTGCGGTCCTCATTGCCTAGTCTCTGACTAACCCTTTGGGGAAAACAGTCGTGAGGGAATGTGTGCATAATAAACGAATGGGGAAAAGAGTAGAACTGGTATGCACCATCAAGCAACCGAAGGTTGCCTTAAAATAGGGCATAGTCTAAAAATTGTATTAGAAAATAGAAATAAGTAAGAATAAAATAATGGTGGACATGGCATCTATAGATGACAATAGAAAACAAAAAAAAGTTATAAGAAGAAAATACATTTAAGTAAGAGTGAGAGTAGAGTAGAGGATGCGATAGAAATGGAAAAGAGATAATTAGTGTTTTTTTGTACATATTCAGAATAGGGATATGAATAAGAGTAGGATAGGGCACGACAGTGCCAAGGATATGTAGGCACTGAGCTACTATGAGTGTAGGAACAGCCGCAATAGAGTGGAATAGTTTATATAAGGCGAATGCTAGAAACCGCAAGAAACTTCAAGGGCTGGTCAGGTCAAGTGTTTTAGACATGTCAAAAATAACAAAAAATAAATTCGTGCTTTTTTATTTTTCATCAAATAATTCATTTTATGAATTTTAATTTAATAGTCTTCGAGTATCTAATTTATTTTAAAGCAATAACATAAGAAAAATGAAGTGAAAGAATTAACTATTACGTCCTACTGCTGGGCATAGAACTCCCACGTGGACAATAACCCAACACGCAGGCCTAATACGGGTTGGAGGGTTTTAACGAGCGAGGGTTTTAAGCGAGGAGGGTTTTACTATCGATAGTTTACTTGTCACCGATGACAATAGTATCGATACTATTGCAAGTTATCAATAGTAATACCACATTTTGTGCTATCGATATTCGATCTGATTTTCGAGGTCAACTATCGATAGTAGAACTATCGATAGTTCGGCATCTCTAAACTGAAGTACTCACTTGTCATGCTTGGTGCGGGGGTGGGGGTCTAGCTGCAAGGGGGTGGCGGGGGCGGAGCGCGGGGCCCCGCACCCGCCACCCGCCGCGCCCGCCGCGAAGTTGCCGGTTGACCTGGGACAAACAACATGTTCAATTAAAAAAAGCAAAGTATGTGCCTGTATCCCTACTGTCCCAACTGATATAGGAACAAGGACAGAGATGTACAAACTGTAG
Organism: Scoparia ambigualis; assembly: GCA_963921215.1. NCBI lineage: Eukaryota > Metazoa > Arthropoda > Insecta > Lepidoptera > Crambidae > Scoparia > Scoparia ambigualis. The sequence continues at coordinate 21,998,085 of OY992521.1, read as the reverse complement.
GAAGCATTGAAGTATTATAGACTAGAGACGACAACGCGAAACAATTTGTTAGCATGGATCGAGCGCAATCACAGGCGTTTAAAGGTAGGCATTCTCGGTCGCGCGATCGCGTCAAATGGCGTGATATTACGAGTATAACCCAAAGTTTGATCATGAGTGTGAAACCCGTTTGGACTGATGTAAACTCTGGAATTTCGTGGCTTTGCGTCGCGGTTGCTCGTGAATGCCCGAACCCACATCCATTTTGAACTCATATCAAATGTCTTTCGGCCCTGTCAAACACGTAAATTAAAGAAAATTGGAGTGATCGTGAATGGGGTATATATTTGGCGTGCGTACTGGCCGCGATTCGGTCAGTAAATCTGTAGGTATGACCGGAAGGACGGTAGGTAGGGCCCATTGAGGTACAATAAACTAGAGAAAACACCGTGAAGCAAGTTTGTGCGCACTAAGGTGCAAGTGCAGCCCATGGGCTGCAAACGCCTCAGTGATTGATCGCGTGTGATTCAAGCGATTGTGGACCTTGCGGCTACACCTTAGTTCGCACAAACTTGCTTCGCGGTGTCTTCTCTAGTATATTGTACCTCAATGGTAGGGCCATAGGTGGATGGTGGGTTCGTCCCACTGTAATCAAGTCTTCGCTACAATATATAGGTATTGGCTTAATCGACAGGCTTGTCAAATGCGGGATGGTGATTACAAACGCGGGCTAAGCTTCAAAAAATCCGCAACACTTTACCCGAAATGAAAATTGAAACATGGACTTCCGGTTATACAGGGTGTCCCATAAACAATGGATAACCCTACAACCATCGATAGGCTTCTTCACCATGGCCCCTCTAATCTCAAATTTTGACCTTAGTACCTATATATATCACGGTTTTTAAGATTTTGGATTTGCGTCTGCTACATGCTCTATGGTTACAAGTACGTCAAACGTCACAACACAAACAAGGTTTGTTTTTATCATGCCATTTCTACAAATGAAAAGGTTTTACAAATAAGTTGCGTGGCATGATAAAAATAAACCGTAAGTGGGTTATTTTCGAAAACAACAAAAATTCCATAATCTTAGATTGTAGAAAAAGAAAGATATAGAAACCGTAATATTTTTACTCACGTCAAAATTTGAGATTAGGGGGGCCATGATGAAGCCTATCGATGGTTATAGGGTTATCCATGGTTTATGGGACACCCTGTATAGGGCCGAGCGATTAGCCACGAGTTATTCCAGTCGGATAAGATAAGCTAAGATAACATATTCTTTATTGTACACCAAATTAACAAAAAGCCAACACAAAGTAACATACAATTGGCGGCCTACCCCGTATTTGACCCCGGGGGAACAGTTTTTTTTTTTAAATATATTTTCTATTCCGGTCTGGTCCAGCTCGCAGGATATCACAAATAAATCCACTGAGGTTGTTGAATTGTTTAACTTTTTTAAAGATATTATCATTACATATTATAAATAAAGTCGCCGTTTTCCTCTGTCTGTGGCACCGCACTATTGTTCTAAACCACACAATGGATTTTTATGCGGTTTTCACTAAAAGATAGACCGTTAACCTGAGGATGGTTTTTGTTTACATTTTATAAATATATTTTTTTAAATGGCTGAACTATGACGGTCTTTCTAAGTTAGCGTGGACGAAGGCGCGGGCGGGCCGTTCGCTAGTTATTATTATAATTAAAATCGACGAAAAATCGAAGGAGGTTCGCGATAACGTCTCTAAAAAGTTTTAGTAATATTAATACATTACTTACTTGAGTTAAGATCGGTATCTACTGGAAAGGTTTTCTTTTTAACTTGTAAGGGAAAATAGGTAGTTCGCTTACATAAATTAGAGCTGTTATTGTTATTACCGGTGTTAATTATGGTAATTGTAGCGTCTTGCGCGTTAAAGTAGCAATCTTGGTAGGTTATGTAAGCTTTCGCAATGCCTGGTTATCAATCAAATTAAAATATTTTTAGTTTCTTGCGTGATTCAGAAGGCGCAAATCCCGATTGTAATCCTAAGACATGTGCATTTACTTAATTAAAGTTTTAGCATAATATACTTATACAAAACATTTAAGTATATTTCTCGGGTCAACTTATTGTTAATAATAATAAATAAATAAGACAACCTTAAACATTTTGCCCAGTAAAGTATTAAAAAAAATAACTAAATAACTACATATATAATAAAAAAAATCGTTCTCTTCAAGGTACTTACTTAACTCTTAAAGATAAATATTAAATAAGAATTGTACGACAGATTGGATTGAATCCAAAATGTAGTCTCACTCACAAATCACAATACAACACGATGTTGCTCTATTATAAAGAATTCGGCGAAACCCCCGGGTTTCTACATTCACTCATGTGGCTCTACTGTCTCCTCATAAAGCAGTATTAGTTCTAATCTTACTATGCTAAATTCGTAAGGGAATTTACTTACATCCATACATATAATTAAGACTATTATCCCCGAACGGTTAGTCAGAGGACTAGGCAATGAGAACCGTAAAAGCAGTCCTCTGCCATAGTCCACTTTTCACCAAATAGCTACTGCACATGTCATTGTGCTCAGCGTGACAGGTGGTGAGCCCATCGCCGCTCTAAGCTGATGGATGTACGTGCAGTCTTTAGTCCGTTAGTCGCCTTTTACGACACCCAAGGGAAGACGGGAATTTACATAGTAATATTAAAGTAATACTGCTCTAAGAATGGTGATGGTATGGCTCCTAAACAATACAATAATTATTACGCCCACAACAAACAATTGGATGTCTAAGCAATTGCGTACAACAGATTGGCATAATTACCAACGCGATTATAGGAGATCTTATTATGAGCGCTACATAACTCGCAGTTATTTATGAAGACTACAAAAACTATTAGGTTTCTTACATTGACGTCTATTGATTTTAGCTTTGCGTTTGGGTATCCACGGAGACTTGTTTGGTTTTTTTTATGCTCATTGTAAATAGACATATGCTATCCATACGCGATAAATGCACTAATGTTATTTATTAAATATCTTAGTGAGTATTATTCAATAACTTAGGATAAAATGTTTACTAGAAAAAAATCAACCAGTCTCAGGAAGCTCGAGTGGGATTCGAACCCACGACCTTTGGATTGCCGGTCCACTGCTCTAACCATTGAGCTACCGAGACCCCAGAAGACTCGTTGAATTTTTCCTAGTAGTTTGATTTACGCTGCAAGCCAGCGGTATTACGTCACTGTGAAGTCTACCCTCACATTCGAAAGAAATACTATTGCAAGTATTTAACAATCGATAAAGACGTAATTGCTTATAAATATCTTTATTGTTGAAATTTTGCATTCACAATGCTATATAGGATAAAATGTTTACTAGAAAAAAACAAAGGTCGTGGGTTCGAATCCCACTCGAGCTTCCTGAGACTGGTTGATTTTATTCTAGTAAATATTTTATCCTATATCTATATAGCATTGTGAATGCAAAATTTCAACAACAAAGATATTCAATATTCAATAGTCAAAATATATTTATTCAATAAACCCAATTAATAAGTACTTTGAAACGTCCAAATATTTTTTAACCTACCACCCATTCAGGACAACATTTTTGAACTGTGGCAAAGAACGGGCGCAAGAAACCACAGCGCACAGAAGCAACGATATTTACAAAATATATATATATATATCCCACAAGCAAACTTCCGTCCACTGAAGGCGAAATTACATTTAAAATGGCGTCCACCGCTATTTGACGTCCGCATACCGGACGCCACTTTTTTAATCGATGACACTTGGCGCCTCTAAGATCAAGCAAGCCGTAGAACAAAAATCGATGGAAGCCAAAAATTTATTGTAATGGCTGCAAATAAATACTGGATAGTTCCCAAAAAAATCTCAGCAGAGGTGCGGCGCTACTGTCGTGGGTATATCCACAGCCGTATTAAACGCGCTTATTTTCTGACGTATTCATATAAATTTGGCGTCCGATAATGCGACGTTGCCAGCTTACTCAATGTTTGGTGCCTACTAAAATACAATATTATTATCATAAATCGTAATCTATTTATTATACTTAATTAAATAAACTTATTCGTTTGATAAAGTTTTAGATAACCATTAAAAAATGTATTGTCATAAAATGACTTTTTTTTTAAACAGGTGACATTTTAGCTGGATTGCGTAATGCTCTTTATCAGAAGGATAAGTTTTATCCAATGATTGAAAAATCAGCCATAAAACTAATAAATAATTAATAAAAAATTTAAATGTACAGACGCCTGCAACCTATCCAGAACTGTAAAATTTCTTTAATACATTTTTAACCATATATTAAAGGCATAAAGTTCAAAGTCTATTGAAGAAAATTGGACATTTTGTGGTAGGTAGGTTGATGTGCTGGCGTGTGTACATGTTCTTTCATCATCCCACCTGTCGCATATTGTGTTCAGAATGCTCTTAGAGCTGGCGCAAACTGTGAAAAAGCAAGATACGGGCGCCAGATAACAATATAATAACTCCTCAACAAAGGGCCTACGCCTTTCAAATATAAAGACAATTAAGTTAGGAAGCCACTATCCGAGGCGCAATATGAATTCGTATATCGGATTGTCCAACTTGTCACATATTATGCTCAGGATGTTGTTAGAGCTGGCGTGAAATGTCAAATAGTAATATCCGATATACGGACTCCAGTCATCAATATACGGACGCCAGATGTCAATATACGGACGCAGATGTCAATATACGGACGCCAGATAACAATATACGGACGCCAGATAACAATAGACAGACGCACGGTAAAAAAGGGCCTAGGCCTTTCAAACTATAAGGACAATTAAGTTAGGAAGCCAGAACCCAAGGCATTTACGCAATATGAATACGTAAATCGGACTGTCCGACTAGTTTTTTTTTTTACTGTAAATGGGTTTACTCTTGATCCCAATCAAGCCGATCCACGATGGAGCGAGCTAACCCTGAAGGTGTCTATTCACTCTTGCTTTGAAGATACTTAAGATAAGTACTCGGAAACACAGACGAGGAAGTTTAACTCCTTTTCTGTGCGCGGTATAAAAGATGTTGAATAGCGCTTTGTGCGACATTTAGAAATATCCTCCAAGAAAGGGTGGTAGCCCGCAGTGCGTCTGGATGTCCGATGGAAGAAAGGGGATGGCGGTATGAGCTCATGGAGTTCCAGGTCTGTAAAAGACCGACAGAAAGGCAACTTTGCGGCGGTGAGCTAGGGTGTGAAACTTGCTCTTCACCAGTTCTTTGTCGCCAATTAGCCTCTCAGCTCTGCGTTGAATCGTGTCCAGTACAGTTAGTTGGTATTTTTTTTATATATAATTCACCAACGTTTGTTTACACTGATACATTAAATAACTCAATTAAGTTTGTAACATTATTTAAGTGTAACAAACACTTACAGGTAAATACAATATGTTAGGACTCTTTCAAGTGTAGGATAATAATTTTTAAACAATAATACTCTAAAAAAGTAACAAGAAATACAAATATTCAAAATTGAGGTAAATAAGCGCGTAATATCCACAGACATTTTTTTTTTTTTTTATTTTTTTTTAAGCTTTGCTCCCCGCTTTTTTGCAGGCCTTTTTTTTCTGTTTTTGTTTTTGTCTTCTTTTTTGGAGGGGGGGTTAATAAGCTTGAGCTTTATGAGCTCGACTCTAATTTATTTTCTTTCTTTTTTTTTTTTTTTTGTATCTTTATCTTTTGTACAACTTTTCTCTTTTATTTTGTAATGCATTCTTTTCATATTTTTACAATATCTTATACAGTATATATTATCCTAATATTTTTACTCTATACATTTGTTTGCTTCTACTTGATATTTTTCTTAATATGATACATTTCTTTATCTTAATTGACTATCCATTTTTATTTACTATAACATGCTTTTCTTTATTACTTTACACTCCTTTTCTTATATACTATTCCATTTTCTTTCTTATTTATATATATTTCCTATTCTATTTACATTTCTTTTCTTATATACTATTACATTTCTTTTCCTATTACTACGCATGTTTTCCCCTTATATATCTGTCTCAATATATATACTTTATTTAATATTATAGTTACATTTATTTTCATTTGCTCTCTTTATTACCTATTTTAATTAATGCATTATATTGTACGTTTTCCCTTCTTTTATTCTTAATATTTTATTTCCCTTTATACTTATTTATATACTTAAGTTTTAATCCTGCCACTTATGTGGTCTTTGCATCTATATTTAGTCCTATTTCCTTTTATTTACTTTTCCATAACTTCTTTCCCTTTGTTTGTCTTTGCTTATTTTGTATCTTTTGTGTTTTGTGTACCTACCATGTATTTAGTGTTTTGTTTTCTATTTAAGGAGGGGATCCACAGACATTACGTCTGTGGTAATATCATAATTATCACAAACAATCTGGGTCTTTCAAGTTAGTACAGTATAATAGAACGAATTCTGTTGGGTGAGTCAGTATGAATATTCAGTTGGTCACTATGCTCATTGACCAGCTTGCACATCCTTGATATGGGGGAATTTGAGCCAAATACAGTTTTATGAAAGGGTGGAAAGAGAGGGACACGTATATTAAATTCCTTAACACAAAACCAAGCGTTTTTGAGGCACAGTTGTTCTATGTCAGGTACGAACGTCACTTTTTTATCAAACAGAATCCCTAGGTCACGTACTTGCTTCAACTCACCCATCTTAGTTTGACCAATGCGATACTGGTACGTAAGTAACTTTCTTTTACGCCCATATCGCACAAAAAAATATTTCTCAGAATTAAGGCCCATTTAATTTTGCTGACACCATTCAACAAACTTATCAAAGTCCCTTTGAAGCATTACTGAATCTTGCACAGTCTCAATAACTCTACACATTTTCAGGTCATCTGCGTACATATACGTTTTGGAGGATGTGATGATATTAGGTATGTCATTAACAAACATAGTGAACAAAACTGGACCCAGATGAGACCTCTGCGGTACACCAGACTTTATTATTTGTGGCTTAGAGTGAAATTCATTAACTTCTACAGTAAAAGTTCGATCCTTTAGGTAGGATTTCATCCATTTCAATAATGCACCGGAAATGCATGCGGAATGCTGATAACTTTATCAGCAGCATCTTATGAGATAACCGATCGAAGGCTTTACTAAAATCTGTATATACAACATCAACTTACTTGTTAGCATCCAATGACTCGATTAAACTTTTAGTGAGGTCAACTAAATTAGTACATGTCGATCTAGATGGGATGACACCGTGTTGATGAATGCTAAAATTTTGCTTAAAGTGACACTGTACGCAGGGACACACCAGCGATCCCAATATTTTAGAAAATGTTGACAGAATTGAATTAGGTCTTTAATTTGTAACTAACGCATCGTCATTTGATTTGTGAACGGGGACAACTCTAGCTTTCTTCCACTCCATGGGAAAAATACCTGTTCTCAATGAATCATTATAAAGAAGGGCAACTAAATACTCAGCGCATCTTTTGACAAATATAGGGGGGATCCCATCAGGCCCTACACCCTTATTCTCGTCAAGGCTCTTCAGTTTTTTCAACAGAGTTTTGGAGTCTACAATAGGCAGCGATTGATGTTCACTGTAGTAATCTTTGTTTTTCAAAAAATCACTAATTTCATAATTTTGAGACGCTTTACTGTCACTCAATATACACAGATGCAAAGTACAAGTAGTATTTCGCTGAGCCGTCCCATAGGTGACCGCAATATTCCATACAAGATCGGACTTCAGCTTTAAGGAGAGTTAAAAGCTATCCCGGCGTGAAATATCACTTGACCTTATTTAGGACGCCCAGCTTTTTGACTGCAGTTTGCATCCGAAAGGTATCTCTCTACGACAGTACTGTCATCTGCATACCCGACAATTAACCAAGGTATCAACAGGTCATTGATGTGCAACAGGAAAAGCGTCGCAGAGAGACCCCTGAGGAACTATGGCATCAATAGCCACTGAGTCAGAGGACCAGCCATCGATGACTACTCTGATCGAAAATCCGTCAGAAAATCAGCTATCCAACTACAAAAATACATATAATAATATCTACAGCGGGGACACCATACGCAGGAAGCTTGCGCAGCAGACTTGCGTGCCAGACCCTTTCAAAAGCCTTCGAAATGTCCAGTGATACGGCAAGTGCTTCGCCGTGCATCTCGAGGGCCCCACCCCAGTAGTGAGTCACATAAACTAGAAGATCCCCAGTCGATCGTCCTCGGCGGAAGCCATATTGACAGTCACTAAGGAGGTCATTAACTTATAGGTATGAGACCAACTTACTGTTTAGAACTCTTTCCATGACCTTACAGAGTATGGAATTGATAGCGATCGGTCGGTAGTTGCATGGGTCAGCATGAGACTTCCCTTTTAGGGTACTGGCTGCACATTGCCAAGCTTCCAGCATTTCGGTACGGTTTTTGTCTTTTTTTCTCTTGTTACATAACTATGTTCAGGATGTTTGTTAGAGCTGGCGTGAAATGTCAAATAGCAATATACGGACGCCAGACATCAATATACGGACGCCACATGTCAATATACGGACGCCAGATAACAATATACAGACGCACGGTAGCTCCTCAACAAAGGGCCTAGGTATTTTAAACTATAAAGATAATTAAGGAAGCCAGAACCCGAGGCATTTACGCAGTATGAATTTGTAAATGGGACTGTCCGACTTGTCACATATTATGCTCAAGATGTTATTAGAGCTGGCGTGAAATGTCAAATAGCAATATACGGACGCCAGACTTGAATATACGGACGCCAGATGCCAACAACGGACGCCAGATATCAATTTCTTTGCCATAGTTAAAAAATTATGTCCTGAATGGGTGGTAGGTTAAAAAAGATTTGGACGATTCAAAGTACTTATTAATTGAGTTTATTGAATAAATATATTTTGACTTGACTTGACTTGAATATACGGGCGTACGGTTGCTCCTCAGCTTAGGGCTTGGATAATTAGTAGAACATCATCTTTAAAGGAAAAAGAGAATATACTTATTTAGGAAATCAGAACCCAAGGAATGCAAGCAGAACCACTTCCCAAAACTGTCAATTTTCTCGAATCGATATTGACCCTTATAGCTAAATAATAAATTGTGTACTTCAGTGCAGCGGCTATTTATGATGGCCGCTGCACTTTTAATTAGATCGAGATCAAACCTTAAGGCATCACATTGATGAACCCAAAACTGATGTCAGTTCCTCTAATGAAGTTAAGAGGGTTATCGCATTTCAGTTTCCATACAAATTTCCAAGTTGAAATTTTTAAAAACCATTAGGCCATTTTTGATTAAACTCGGCATTAATGTTTTTATATTTTAGCGTTTTATTAACGCTTAAATATACTTAAGTAAAATTTTAAACACTGAAAAAAGACGACAACCTCAGGCGGGAATCGAACCACGCACCTTCCGCATTCCGGGCGGCTGCCTTAACCACTTGGCTACCGAGGTCTGGCTTTCAAACGTCGAAATTTGTCAGTGCTTGATGCTTATGTTTTTAGTCAACATTGCTTCATCAAATCTTAGAAGTTTTCACCTCTGAGATCCGAAAGAAATATTTTAACAAATATTTGAACATTCGGTTAAGATGAAGCTGCGTTTATAGATTAATGTTTTTATGTTTTAGCGTTTTATTAACGCTTAAATATACTTAAGTAAAATTTTAAACATTGAAAAAAGACGACAACCTCAGGCGGGAATCGAACTGCGTAGTTCGAAAATTTTTGCGGAAGGTGCGTACCTTCCGCAAAAATTTTACTTAAGAAACTCGGCATGCTGAGGTAAAATATAGAGATCTAAATAGTTTGTTGAAAACATTTTTAAAAAACCTTTATTTAACTGAGTTATTGCGATTTTAAATCGCAATAACTCAGCCAAATAAACGTTTGGATCCCTGTGTTTTACTTTAGCATGCAAAGTTTCATAAAATATGGTTTATTGGTCTTTAAAAATTTCGACTTGGAAGATTGTATGGGAAACCGAAATGTGTAAACCCTCTTAAATAAAAAAAACTTTGGTTAACAATTTTAAAGACATCTGTCAAATTGGACTCAAAGAAAGAAAGAGAGAGAAGAGAGAAAAGAAAGAGATAGGTAACGCATTGCTGGCAACGTCGCTTTTACAAAATCAGGATAAATAAAATATATATATATATGTGTGTGTGAATGTAAATAGTTTAATTAAATATGGTGCTCTATATAAATTAATTATAGACAATTAGAAATAGCTGTTGGAGTACTTGGAGCATTTCAGACCCAGATTGTTTTGTCTTCTGTATAATCTGACACTTTATATTAAGCTTTTTTATAAAGCGTTTCTTTGATTTTCATTTTAAATTTATCAAGATCTAATTTCTGAATATCATTTGGTACTTTGTTGTATAATCGTACACACAGACCCTTAAAATAATTATTTATTTTATGGAGTCTAGTATAAGGTACTGCTAATTTGTTCTTACTTCTAGTGTTTAATTTGTGAATAAAATATAAGTTATTTTAATTAGTGTTCTCACATGGTGAATACTTAAATAAAATCATACGAATTATATAAAGTAAGATCTCGTATCACCTATAAATAGTTGCAGTGGCCGACAGGAGTCCATCGCAACTAGGGTTAAAAGTCCTGACAAAAAGCCTGACATTTCAATAAAAGTCCGGACTTTTTAGTCACAAAATGGAATAATTACTCACTTTTTATGTTATGTTTTTAAATAAATGAGAAGTTAATAAAGATTGAAAACGTTAACCGTAGACTTATTTGATATTACTTAAAATGTAGTTTTGTTACTCATATTCCAAAATCCGGACAAAATAAAGAGCCTGGCAAAATCCGGACTAGAGGCTAAATCTCCGGACATGTCCGGACTAAACCGGACGGATGGTAACCCTAATCGCAATGATCTTTTTATTTTAGAATGATTTTGCTTTTGGCATATTTTATGACCTTAATTAAGTAACAGAGTTTTATGGGAGGCTAATAGAAACTTAAAATTCGCTCAGCCATATTGACAGAGCAATCCACAGAAAGTAAGTATCTGGAGCAGCGTATCCCGAATGGTGGTCCGCGGAAACCCTGGGGTTCCGTGGAAGGGTCAAGAGGGTTCCGCATTCCGTCCGAAAAGAACCACCCCGGAGCCGGCCGCCCTCCGCCACGCGGTCGTTGTTCGTGTCGCGGATAATCGGACATCAACTGGGTACCAAATCCATTTGCAAATCATACCAAACCATATAATTAATTATTTATCATTTATTTGTTCTTTTTTTTCACATTTAAAAATCCTATTTTGTTATGAAAATAGGGTTCCGCCAACAAAAATATGATAAAATAGGGTTCCGTGGTAAAAAAAAATGGGAACCTCTGATCTAGAGGTGGTAGCATCCTGCATGTTCTGGTTGGTGGTAGGGCTGTTAAGTCCGCCTGGCTAGCTACCATCTTATCTAAGTCTGTCGCCATAACAACGATGTTTATAGCATTGTTGTGTTCCGGCAGTTTAGGATAAGACAGCCAGTTCCTCAGTGGTTGAGGATTCCGGGTGAAGCGCGTTTCTTTGGCCTTATCGTCACTTACCATCAGGTGAGATGAAGGCCAAGCGCTTACCCGTTGCCAATAAAAAAAAAAAATGTCTTTTTCCCCCACCAGATTATTTGGGCGTTGAGTCGGTTTATATTAAATCTGTTAAGATTTAAACTTTATCAGAAACCATCTTACGTATAAGATTGTAGTAAAAAAATAACTTTTTTATGATTACAGATTCAGCAGCAGTCCGACTGTTTTAACTAAACAGCTGGAGGCGGCTAGGATAGGGATGACGTTGGTGTAACATTATGCCGCGTTACTGTGTGCACAGACCCACATGTTGTTTCATTGTTTGTGAGTAGGATGAATATGAATAACAAAACAAAAACAACAATATAAACAACAAAACTTAATTAAAATTACTATTTTTAAAGATCTACAAGAAAATGAGTTTTGTCAGTGTTCTTCTAGGTCTCGTCCACGAACTTCTTGGGAGGCGTCAAGCTGACTTCTAGTTCATTGCGCAGTTTACTACTACAACCTTACGTCACAGTATAAAAAGTCATTGATAGAAAATTGGATACACTATAACAACATTTTGAATTCATAATGATATGAAGTCGGCCAGAGTAAGAGCACTCCGTGAGGCCTGGCACTGCGACTGTTCGCCACAACGACGTTACTGCACATTACTCCGTTCGTTGCATTCTTCCTATTACCGTAGAATAGGACTGCTGAAGTATAACGCGCAACGAACTAGAAATCCGCTCGCCGCTCCGCAAGACGCCTGCGGTCGTGGCCGGGCCGTTCGTAAAGGCAATAGAAATAACGTCATGTAATCACGCGTATCTTCTCAAACCACCATCGCCAGTGGTCGTGTCGTGTTCGAGCGAATAGGCACCACCTTAAAATAAGAACGTTTAATTTGTACACAATACATATCGTACCTTTTGAGTTTCAGACTTTTTCTTCGCACAAATGGCGTCTGCGTTGCCACATAGCTGGTGCTCGCTTGATTACTTTTCAACAAGCCTTTCTTATTGCTAACCATAGCTAGGTAAGAATTACCAGTTCAACACACACAACCATGTAAACAGCAGCACGTCAAAATAATAACAAGATCACAGTTCAAAGATTGAAGCTAAAGTCCAACAACCTTCGGAACAATGAAAGTTACTCCAAACATTATCACATTAGCATAATGTAAACACTAAAAACAATAATGATCCCGCACGTGATCAGATCGTCCAACGCCGCACCGTAAACACGTCCACACGCAAAATAAATAACACTGGGGGCGTGCACGAACCACTAAAAGCGTTTAGCATATTTGAAGTATAGCTTAGCTACATTCTTTTGTTTTCGGCTGGAATTTGGTGCTGGTGCTGGCTACTGGATTTATGGGCTGCGAGAAACCTAAGGTCTCTTATGCCATCATGTCCGACCGACAGTTCTTACAGCGCAGCAGGCGGTATCACCGAACTGTTACGATTTAGGGACCTCGAAGAAAGACGAAGAAATCTGCTATTGCTGGATCTGATTCCTTTGGTGTTGCGTAATCTGTTTCATATCAAGTTACTTGCCATGTGGTTTGTCGTCGCTTATATGAGAAAATCCTCCGAGATCACTTTTTTCAGGACAACAGTTTGATTTTGAAATGGATAGCTCAATTAGCGCTAATTGTTCTCTCAAGTTCCGTTTCAAACACTACACATTGAAATGAAACACTTTATACGAACGCGTACCATATTTTTCTCCTGACGTTTCGAATTCTTGGTTCCGGTGTCTATCACAATAAGACGGTGATAAGATAAATGAGGCAGGTTTGGTAGGTAGGTTTGGCTTCTTCACATTTTTCAACGCACAATAGCTAAATTACTATTCACGGTTACCCAACGACAATACAAACAAGACACCACCTACCCAATCGACAGTAACTACTAAAATAATGTCGGATTCTTGAACACAGCTAAACCAACAGTGTCTGCACAGAGGTCAACTATTATACTGAAAGACATTGATGTAAAGACAACGATATTCGTATGGTAAAGTGACATCGATTAATGTATATAATGATATTGGGCAAGGTAACCAATTACTTACGTAGGGGAGCGCTCTTTTTCCGTTAGTTATATTATAGAAATCTAATATCCTGATTTTTATGTCAATTAAAAAAAGTTTAAGTATTTATTGATTCGTAAAACAACTTCAAAGGCTCGTTTTGTGCGCGCTTCGCCACTCGACCACCACCGCTTATAATATTCTAAAATCGTTAAGAGGCTTCCATAAACGCATTTAGGCATTCCATACAAACTTCCGAGTCGAAATTTTCAAAAACCAATTAGCCTATTTTGATGAAACTTTGCATGCTAAAGTAAAAATACAGGGATCTAAAAAGTTTGTTTAAAACATTTTTAAAAAACGTTTATTTAGCTGATTTACTGCGATTTAAAGTCCACTATAGAAAGTTTAAAATCGCAATAACTCAGTTATTGCGACTCATTAAAATTGGCTTATTTGTTTTTAAAAATTTCAACTTGGAAGTTTGTATAGGAAACCGAAATGCGTAAATCCTCTTAACTGAAATGTCCGTTTTAATTGAAACACCTATTACCGTTTAAATGACTATGAGTGTTTGTGACGTGTCTGTATATCTGCGGTGACCTCGTAATCCAACCGGTTTTAATAAAGGCTCGACATCTGCGACCCTCGCTTTCCCAAGAGCTGTAAAAGCTCTGTTTTTAAAAAGATTGCCGGCTGCTTGTGCCCTTTACAGCGGATTTTAAACATCAGGAGTGGTAACGGTTTGCTATTACAGTTTAAAACTTTCACGTTCTATAAACAAAATATTAGAGTAAATTAAAAAAAAAACAAAAGAAGCGAGTCAGGATCACTTCTTTGTATAGAAAATGGAAAGCCTCTGGAAAACCAGTGTGCATGTATGCATGCATTAAACTTTGTCTAAATATTTTGTATAAAACAGTAAGAGCGTTTCTCTACATTGTTCTTGTAAGTTGGTAATCCGAACTCGGATATCAAGTTCCACGGTCACAACACAGATTACATTACACGCGGTAGTTTCTAAATTGTCCCATAAGGGGTCGCCAAAGACAAATGAATACGTAGAATAGGGACATAAACGACAACATACTGTAGCATATCGCATGATTTATGACGTCAGACTGTCAAAAAAGTTTTTATCGCTATCCCAGGGGACGTAACATTTGATCGGGAAAAAATGTAGCCTATGGCGCTCTTGGGCCCTTCATTTATCTCTCTGCAAAAACTCCCGTTGATGCGTTACAGTTTTGACGTGAAATAAACTAACGCATTCTCATATTTAATATTTAGTGAGAATTTTATTTTTAATTACTTATAGCTTTTCTATTACTGATAGTCTGATACCAACCACAGCTTAGTTCCATGAAATTTAATACCAAGTAACAATACGTGACCTTCAAAAACAAATAACCAACAACGCAATGAAACAGGATTCCGAGAATGTAATAAAAAAACTGTTTATTGTATAAAGAGTGACGCTCACGCTTTTCTTTCTTTGTACAAAACAATTCTATAAAAAGTTTGTCATTGATATATAAGGTGACTGCTAGAAACCGCAAAAAACTTCAAGGGCTGGTCAGGTCAAGTGTTTTAAACATGACAAAAAAGGAGTTCGTGTTTTTTTCATTTTTAATGAAATAATTCATTTTGTAAATTTTAATTGGATGGTCTATAAGTATCTAATTCATTTCAAAGCATACGGCCGTCTGTTGACCCGTCCGCGTCAGCTGGGTGATAAGTACCTACGTTGACGGGTCAACAGACGGCCGGCCGGCCGGTCGTTTCCCCCGACAGCTGGGCGATAAGTACCTACGAAAAAACACGAATTCCTTTTTTGTCATTTTTGTCTTGTATAAAACACTTGACCTGACCAGCCCTTGAATTTTCTTGCGGTTTCTAGCAGTCACCTTATATAACAAATAAAGAGAGCTTTATATAATTTGCCATGTGGTACAGCGATTAGCAAGTCACTAAAAGGATACTATCAACCCCTCTCTTCCCTTGGGTGTTGTAAAAGGCGACTAACAGACTAAAGACTGCACATACATCCAACAGCATAGAGCCACATAGAGTGGTGTTGGACTCGCCACCTATCACGCTGAGCACATGTGTAGTTGTAATTCTAATTTGGTGAAACGTGGACTATGAGAGTGGACTGCTTTTGAGGACGCATTGCCTAGTCTCAGACTAACCCTTTGGGGATAAAAGTCGTAAACCTATGTTAAAGCATTCTATCAGTGTAAGAATTCAGATCGGCTCCCTAGTTTCACTCTTTTATTTTTCATATTAATTAATTAAGTTAGGTTTGTCAGCGATCCATGGAGCGCAGCATCCTTGGGGTCCGTCTTTCGGATCGCATAAGAAATACAACGCTGCGCGTCAAAACAAAAACTATGGAAGACCACTCACTCGTGGAAATTTTCTGACACAAAAATTAGCGCAACTGTCAACGTCAAATTTGACAGAATCGAGCATAGACTATGCGATATTTTACGATCACGATGCATAAAATGTACCACAGAACCGAAATAATCAACTTGTTTATACAAGTAGTCTGTAAGTCTATGAAAACACGGTGCAAAGTCAAGTGTGTTTTTGTAGGTGCGGTCTCATGCGACTATGCTTAAGTGGGATTGGGCCAGACACGTTTGCCGCATGTCAAATGAAAGATAGACGAAAATAATAACCGAATGGGTCCCATTGAATGCCAGACGACATCGCGGTGGACCAAGGCGAAGATGGCGTGACGTCACGAGCTTGACTCTTGCAGAAAATATTGGCCCGTAGGTAGTAGCAAAAGACAGAGTAGTGTAAAAGAAGGAGAGGGAGGCATTTGCCCTGCAGTGGGACAGATTGGGCTAAATAATAATCATAATAATAATTAAGAAAGTACCAACTTAATATAAGTGTAGATTGACGTAAATAAATAGTGAATCTATCCAACGCCTACGCAAAAACATTTTATCTTCATTCAGCTAATAACTTATAGGGCTAAGGGGGAACAAACACATTATCCTTGGGGAAGACAAGGTTGCTAGTTTTATTGTAATCGTTAACGTTCAGGGCCATAGTACACAAACTCATTTGTTCGTCTCTGGAGATTACTTGGGACAGTAAAATAAAAGTGTCTATTTTTCTATTTCACAACGGAAAGCTCTTATATAAGAGTAGAGATAGCCATCGGATGGTAAGTTCCACTAAGACCAAAGATAGAACCGCAATTCCAGCCGAAATCATCAACTACTGAATTCGAGGTCCCTTTCTCTAAATGTAAATCGAGGACGTTCCTGATGGACAACTTTTCGACGATATTCGGTTGCGCTGCGCTCCATTTGCGACCGCGCGTGCGTATCAGGGGGATTACTCTTGAACGCAAACTCAATCTCAATACAATTCCAATGCGATTAATATGTATCGATATTGGGATATGTAAAGATGATTCCGGAACGCCATCTCGATAATAATTTGTTCAATCAATTTCCACGCAATTTAATTCCCATGTGGCGCTATTGTCGCTTACAAAAGTGCCATTTCACATTTTTTAGATTTGTGATTGGAAATTGATTAATGCAATTGTGTTTCAAGAGTAAGCTTACTGTGAGGAGCTCGATGGCGCAGCGGCCAGCGCGTTCGGCTTGCGATCTTGCTCGCTAAGCAACTTTCGCAATGCCGGGTTCCTCCGTGCTTCGGAAGGCACGTTAAGTCGTTGGTCCCGGTTGTTGTCGTAAGATGACAGTCGTTAAGACCAACCCACATTGGGCCAGCGTGGTGGGTTGTGTTGTGATGGCCCATATCCCCCGTGCCTATTGTCTACTTGGAAGGCCTGTGCCCAGCAGTGGGACGTTTATAGGCTGATGATGATGACGATGTACGTACAGTAGCATGAGCGTAGATCGGTGCAAACGAATATCGAAGAAAATGTGGTCGACCGGGAACTTCATCAGCTGTGTACCTACCTACGTACCGTCGTAGGCGAAGATCTACCGAATAGAGTACAATAATGTACCCTATAATGTTGCTTCTATGTACAGTGAAGAGGTTGTAGAGTTTACACAATGGAATTTTGCACCGTTCTTATCACATGAATAAATACCCTACAGAATGCAAGCTGCCTATAAGCGGCCCGCTGTAGGTGTACTCATACATAAGCGCGGCGATGTGTGCGTGACCTCTTACCGACAGGTTCACCGTCGCGCCGCCGTGGTAAAAACTGGTTTGCGCCGGTTCAGTTGTGGTATGACGGACAGGGCCGCACGTTCGCGCGCATTAGATGAGATTCAGTTAATCGAGTGATTTTGTTGACGAATTTGGGATTTTAAATATTTTACATATTTTGTTTTAAATATTTATATACATACATACACATAATCAGGACTTTTATCCCCGAAGGGTTATTTACTACAAGCTTTTATTTAACTTGCAATGTATGTACATACTTATCTTTTGTTCGGGTCAAAGACATTAAACTATTACTTAAATCTCTTTGGTTCGGGTGGAATTTTGCAACTCAATTTTGAAGCAGATATCTTCAACGGATTGAGCTGAAATTTTGCATACATGTGTAAATCGCGTCACAATGCAATATTATGATGACATGGTGCTGACCTGATGATGGAGCTGGAAGGTGGCCATAGGAACTTTGCAATAAAACGACACAGCCTCATCGAGCTTGAGCTCGTTTGAATCGTCTTGACGATTAGTTTGTCTTTCAATGGTAACCAGGGTCTGATGATGGAGCTGGAAGGTGGTCATAGGAACTCTGTAATGAAACGACGCAACCCCATCGAGTTTCGGTTCGTTTGATTCGTCTTGACGATTTCTTTGGTGCTAGATGGTAACCAGGGTCTAATGATGAAGCTGGAAGGTGGCCATAGGAACTCAGTAATTAAACAACATAACCCCATCGAGTATGGGCTCGTTTGTTTTGTCTTGACTAGTACTTTGGTGTTAAATGGTAACCAGGGTATGATGATGGAGCTGAAAGGTGGCCATAGGAACTCAGTAATTAAACGACATAACCCCATCGAGTATGGGCTCGTTTGATTTGTTTTGACGAGTTCTTTGGTGCTAGATGGTAACCAGGGTTTGATGATGAAGCTGGAAGGTGGCCATAGAAACTCAGTAATTAAGCACACAAACGCGTCGAGTTTGATTCGTCTTAATGGATAGACCGTTTTTGATGGGTAGTGAGTGGTGGTGATTTGGAAGATGTGAATAAATTCTGTAGTATACCTACACGTTCAGTGAGATGAACAGATGAAAATTAGTTATCCCTGGACACGTTTTCAACGATAACTAAAAAGTAAAAAATAATTTAAAACTAAAATACCTTTTTAAAAAACAAGCTTTTATTTCAATGCAAATTTCAAAAGAAAAAAATAAACTTTTGCTTTAAAACTTTTACTATAATAACAACTTATATCGTCATTACACAATTTATATGATAACTAAGGTTGTTCCGAGATTTACTATATATAAACAAGTAAATTAAATAACTTGATGCGATTGTTTTTAACTATTAAAATTTTCAATCTAAGAAAATACGAGTAGTTACATAAATCTCGCGACAACCTTTTATATCATTATAAATTGTCTAATGACGTTTTAAGTTGTTAGTAAAAGTTTTAAAGTAAAAGTTTATTTTTTTTCTTTTTACCGCATTTAAATAAAAGCTCCTTTTTTAAAAAGGTTGTTTACTTTTTTATTATTATTAAGTCTGCCAACATTGTTACATTACAGCTTATATCTAAAATGGTAATGTGAATAATAATAGTTACAATGCAACAACATTATAGGCAAACACAACATGACAATAATGAAAAATAATCGGAAGTAATTTCGGGAAAATTATATGAACATTAGTTAATTGAATCAGTACTACAGAGAAATACAAAAAGAAATCACATTTAAAAAACAAACATAAAATAATATTAATAATTAGTCAGAGACTAGGCAATGAGGACAGCAAAAGCAGTTCTCTACCGTAGTTCACTTTTCACCAAATTGAGACTGCCCATGTTCTCAACGTGACAGGTAAGTGAGCCCATCGCCGCTCTAAGCTGTAGAATGTATGTGCAGTCTTTAGTCCGTTAGTCGCCCTTAACGACACCCAAGGAAAGAGAGGGGGTGGTAGTATATTCTTTCATCGATACGCGACACGGTTAATTATTTATATAATATCGATTAAAGGACATTCGTGTTTAATCTCAATATATAAAACAAAGTCGGGTTAGTTACACAATTCCCAACTCTTGCACCGTGTGTATGAATAATTCCGGAAAAAATAAGGATATTTCTTTTTTTTATATTTTAAACATTTAGTTAAGATAAGACAGCTTTATAGATTCGTAATATTTGATTATTTGCGGAGGACGCGGGTTCGATTCAACACAGAAGACAATTTTTTTTTAACGTTTCGTTATCTTAGAACTAATTTAAATTTAGTATGTGTCAAATTACACTAATCCTTATTTTATACCTTTTGAAATACACGTTTTATTATGTACCTCTACCTACTTACCTTATTTTAGTTTTCCTCCCTAATTTTTTAAACGTGCAACAGGTGTCAGCCCTATCAGAATAGGTGTAAATTTTGCGCGTTGTTAGAGAGCTTGGACTCTGTAGGGTAATTACTCATGTGGTTCTTATTACAATCGCATCCTTCATTTATATCGGCCGTCGGTTGGCGACGCCCTGTAATCTTTTTAGATTGTACTAAAGTTCAAGAGTAACTTTTTCATTGTCTTATTATTTTACTTTCCTTGCAATGTTAGACTTTTTACTTTTTCATTATACGATTAATTAATGGATAAAGCAATCAAGGGCAATTCAATTCAAGCCTCGAGTTCTTCACTAATTGAAAACTAAAATGTCTGAATTGTTTCAATTATAAACTAAACTGTAATATCATTCGGATTCAATATTAATGGTACTTGGATATATTTTAACAAGAATAGAGTGTGCGTGCGCGAAGGGACTGATTTAATGAAAACCTAATGGCTTTAATGTTTGTGATATTTTTTGTACGTTTTATATTAATGAGTAATGACTAAACGCACGAACGCTCGAAATCCCAATCTCAAAAATTAAATCTCTAAAATGATTTGAATGTTGTAGGTTAATTCATTCATTTCTTATTTAATTATTTTTTTACATATTTGTAAAGTAAAGTCGCCGTTTTCTTTCTCTGCTTTCTCATTCTAAATCACGCAATGAATTTTCACGCGATAGAAAGATGATAGATAGATGATGATGATTCCAGACGATAGAAAGATAGTTACAGGACGATGGTTTTAAATGTATGACAGTGTTCTAAGTTAGCGCGGACGAAAGCGAGGGAGGGCCCCAGTAACTAAAATAATAAATGATCAACATTTTTTCATATATCTACCTACTCCGAATGTCAAAATCAGGCCACTGAGACACGATTGTGTTAGTTTTAGAGAAGCAGAATTACAGCTTAAGAGGTTTACGCAATTCGGTTTTCCATACAAACTTTTACATAGTTTTTAAAAACCAATAAGCCAATTTTGATGAAACTTTGCATACTGAATTAAAACACAAGGATCTAAATAGTTTGTTGAAAACATTTTTAATTTTTTTTTATTTGGCTGAGTTATTGCGATTTAAAGTTCACTATAGAAAGTTAAAAATCGCAATAACTTAGTTAAATAAACATTTTTTTTAAATGTTTTTAACAATCTATTTAGATCCCTGTGTT
This sequence comes from Scoparia ambigualis, assembly GCA_963921215.1. NCBI lineage: Eukaryota > Metazoa > Arthropoda > Insecta > Lepidoptera > Crambidae > Scoparia > Scoparia ambigualis. Next base: position 21,976,753 of record OY992521.1, on the reverse strand, counting down.
TTACTTCAGCATGCAAAGTTTCATCAAAATTGGCTTATTGGTTTTTAAAAATGTCGACTGGGAAGTTTGTATGGGAAACCGAAATGCGTAAACCCTCTTAAGATAAACTAAACATGCTTTCATATCAGTTCTTTTTAAGATATTAGTCCAAAAATATCTCGAGGAATTTCCCGGTCGAACACTTTTCGACGATATTCCCTTGCGCTTCATTGCGACCGTGCGCGTAGATCGTAGCAAACATCTCGAGAAAGGAGAATGACCAAACCAGCCTATTCGATATCTATTGCGTCTTAATCATTCATATATCAAAAATGTACTCTTAAATTATAATGATTACTGTTAAAAAAGGTTTTCTATAGAACGCCGCGTTAAGAGTCAAGTGATAAATAAATGCTGAACTGAACTGATAGTCAACATACGATAAAAGACTAAGTCTATTCTAACTATGATATAAAAAACTTGTTTTATTCTATATAAATTTATCTTAAAGTAGGATCAGTAAGAAAATAGGTAGATAACTAAGCATTTAAATAATTTCATATAAAATGTACAGTGGTCATAACCTAAAAATACCTAAAAAGTCTTAAGCTAAATAAAAATGAAGATAACTTCAAACTCCCGCATGATATTGTAATGTAATTTTTTCTTCATAATTCAGAGCATTGCTGCTATTGATTACTACTTAGTTCATCAAAGCGCTGTGTTACGCTAGCTAGCTAAAAAACTAGCCTAACTCCCATAGTAAAAAGGTCATTCTCCTTTCCCGGTCGATCACTTTTCGACGATATTCGTTTGCGCTCCATTGCGACCGTGCGCGTAGATCGTAGCAAACATCTCGAGAAAGGAGAATGACCAAACCAGCCTATTCGATATCTATTGCGTCTTAATCATTTATTATCAAAAAAGTTCTCTTACATTATAATGATTACTGTTAAAAGAGGTTTTTACTATAGAAAGCCGCGTTAGGAGTCAAGTATATCAAATATCGCCGAAAAATGGTTGACCGAGAAGTTCCTTGATCGTATCTCGTAAAGAGTTCTAAAAACACAATTTCTTTTTCGTAAATTCCAAATGTTTGACAAGTCCGTTTCCTAACAGAAAATTTTAGAAAATCCAATTTTTTCCAACAAAAAGAAACCATTGTCCCATAAACACCATACCGTATAATATTCTATGACGCAGCTTAGGAGCCGGCCAGTCAGTAAGTATAAATAAACGTCTGGCTGATCTGGCGCCCGCAGGTCTGTTAACCGTTGTTATTCGTTCTACTTCTCTTTGACAAGCCATAAACAAAGTTCAACACGAATTTCATATCTCACTATAACGTTGATGTAAAGAAAAAAGACGACAGCAACATTACACATTGGAATGTTACAGTTTATAAAGTTATATTCAGTCCATGACTGTTATCTCTCTGGTGTTATCAACCTCTTTAAACGCCTTGTGGTCTGGTTCGATTGGCCGGGCCTTACACTCAGTTCGATTCTCAACGGAGAGGTTTTCATAATAACATTATGAATACCTAAATCCGTAATCACACAACCTACGATATCCCAGCAGATAACAATGAAATAACTATACATAAGTATGTGTAATTTAATTAAAATGAGATATATTTGGCCATTATTAAAAGTTCTCCTCTCTACGATTAACCATTCACTACAATTTTATAATAAAAAAACTTTGTTAATATAACAGTAAATAATTTTAGTATACTACTTATATCTACTTGATTTCTAGTGAAATGCTTGCATCCACATGCTCTTTTACAAGAGTTCTCTCCTCATCTATTGCACTAATGATAGACTACATTTTTAATGACTTTCCGTTCACTCTTTAATAAAGTCTGACAATTTTCGCTTGTGAACAGCACATGCAGTTGTTATTAGAAAGTGCTTAGTCATTCATTGTCTAGGAATGACGGACGATCGAACACTTATGAAATATTTATTAGACCATTCTATGATACAACTAAATACTTATAAAACTGCTGATTTTCACAAAAAGACGTCCTGAATAGAAAGAGAGGTTACATTTTTTTTTACGATTTAAAGTGCTTATCAATTAAGTCTCCACGAACAACTTATTTTGTTTTTAACATTGAAAATGTTTTTTCGTTCGCTCCAGTAGAGCCCCCATAATTCGCTGAAAGTGCGACTCGTTCGTGATACCCTGAGGTTTAAAGCCACGAGGACGTATGAGGGCTCAAAAGACGCGGAAGTAGAAGGGGTTTAAAATTATGTAAAAATATTTTGGAAAAGTCAAAAACTATTTTTGGAAATTGAAAATAACCGACTTTTTTGCCCGATAAATCGTGTGTTTTCCCAGAAAATTCCCGATATCTCGAGAACGGGGCTGAATTAAAAAAATTAAAAAAAGGCATCTCGGTATTGAACTAAGGAACATTTTACCTTATTACACTTTTTTATATTAGTGACGGTTGAGGCTGTAGAGGTGCCCTTAGCCGCGAGTTTGCGCGGCGCGAGGTGCGATATCACGCGGCGGGCGGCGTGATAGCTCAAAAGACGCGGAATTCGAAGGGTTTTAAGATGATCTAAAAATATTTAAAAAAAATTGGTTATGAAAAAATATTTTTTTTATTGGTTCTGAAAATAAAAATTATCGAAAGAAAAAATTACGTGTTCATTTTCAACGCCCTTTTAAGTTGTGTAGAGCACGAGATCTGTAGATTTTTATTAAAAATACATACTTACCTACTTTAATAGATTATTCTACATTTTCTTGCATTCACTTTGTATTGTATAACTCGTAATCTCCCTGTAGATATAATAACTAGAACTGAACCAGCACGCTTAGTTCACAGCTGATACTTTAATATTTCAAAACAAAGCGAAGTGTTTGGTAACGGAACTCTTAAACTCTCAAATTAAGGCAAATATGAGTCTATGTTTATGAATCGAAGGTAGTAGCGACTATCATGTCGGTCATTTCATCAGGACGTGTAGACGCAATTAGTCATGAAGCTCATTATATTGCTGACATGTCTGATGATAAAAATAATTTGTGTGGAAAATGTAATACTTTGAATCCGAAGTTAAAAAAAACGTTGGCAAGTAATACATACTATAGTAATGTAACGTTTGTCTTCCATCCAGAGAATGCTATCAGTAAACTACGTTACTGCTGCTACTTATGTGGAAGACGCGCGGGCGGACGACGCTGAGGAAGTGCCCAATGACAAAGTACTGGCCATTAAAAATTACGACGACGGTGATGAATACGAATTGAACACACGGAAACATACCAAGGAAAAAGACAGAAAGGTAAAAACAAACCACGGTAAAGGGCAAAAAGGTACGAGATGAACTGACAACAAAGGACAGTGGAAATAGAACGCATTAATTACGTTTGTTTTCTAAAAATCTATTGCCACGAATGTTTGTTCGGGTATTACTTCTAAACGGATGCAACTACACTGGCCTGCAAAAATAAGTATCACACTTTAAAAATTGTAATAACTTTTAAAGTACACAAGATAAACAATACACTAAGACTTAAAAACTATTGTACTATTATATTACTATTGTATAATTTACTATAGTTTCAAATAAACCTGATAAAATTGCTTTAAAACGTTGTTTATTTTAAATCTCTAACTTCTATAGCTTAGAAAAAAAAAAATTTTTAAAGTGTGATACTTATTTTTGCAGGCCAGTGTATTTGGCTGATTCTTTTTTATTGTTTTTGTAATCGCCAGGACAAGGTTTGTATATTTATAAGTTTTTTTTAATTCGTCATTGGGTACGTGGTTAGGGTTGCCTGCCACCCGTACTCTAAAATAGAGTATTGTCCTGTTTTTCATGTAGGCGTACTTTATAATCTACGACATCAATAAAGTACGCTAAAATACTCTATTTACATAAAAGACAAATATTTGTTAAAATTAAATGTCGTAAAGAGCAACAAAAAATACGTTTTTAAGGACAAATAAATGAATACTCTTTTTTATGCTGTGTACTTTATTTTTGTTTAAACAAAATGAAAAAATACTTTATTCGTCCTAAAAAAGGTGGCAACCCTATAAGTGGTGTCCACGCAGACAAAGTCACGAACGGGACGTTAGTTTTTAATAATTCCATTTACAACGACTTATTGACCGAATGGTCAAGCGTTATGCCCGATATCCGGAGGTGCTGGGGTCAATTCCCAGGTCGAGTAAAGTGTGTTTCAGATTTTTCGATGCACATCCCGTATTTGTCAGTGTATCCCAGTAGTCCCCTCTAGCCTTGCCCCCTTGGGGGACAATTGGGATTTTTTTATAAAAACCTCCCAGTTGTCCCCTCTACCAACGACACGGGTGACAACTGAGACTTTAACTTTTAGATGTCCCAGTCTCCCCCACTTGAGATGTTGCCGTATATTTTTTTAAGTGGGGGGACTGGGATATTTAAAAATGTAAGTCCCATTTGTCCCCTCCACCGGTGACACGGGGGACAACTGGGAGATTTTAATAAAAAAAAATCTCAGTTGTCCCCCAAGGGGACAAACGCCAGAGGGGACTACTGAGATACACTGGTATTTGTGATCACCATTGCTTTAATCAAACGTGGTGATTCAGCGTGCAGCCACTACCTATCAATTGGCTATTTGACAGTTGTAACAATAAAATATGAAATATGTCGGAAATGTTAGGTTATGATTAAACGATAATTATCCAATAGTTTTTTTTATTAAGATAAATTGTAAATATTTTACTTTTACAAAATAAATTTGCATTTTTTTATCTGTGGATTACAAGACCCGAAACACGGGCGGCCATGATTGAGCTTCATGTGACGGATTGTGACGTCACATTTCACAAAGTATACAGAAACTAACTGTCAGGTTTCAAGTTTCTATATTTATTGAAATGTGACGTCACCGAGCAAAATGTCACGTGACCAACCGTTTTCGCACGAAGTTTGAAATCAACAAAGAAAAATATGTTTTTTTCTGTTAAATAAAGGTTTTTCGAGAAAGAAAATATTGTACGGGGTATAAAATAAGCGTTTGTAACTTTTTAAATACTTTTTCGAAAACTGTCAAGTAGCCAATTGTAGACTGCTGTACCTCTTTAAACGTTTTTTCTTATTCCAGCCATGTGCCATTGTCGTGTTGTCGAATATGCAAAATCCAAGCATGCAGTCGCTGTTGCGCAAGTACAGATACGACGGTAACGGTTAGTACATTTAGCACTCTACTGACTCTACTGTTATATTCTAACACATAATAAATTATTGCGGTCGGTCAAGCGATACCAGCTTTTACTGGTTAATCCGTTCCCACGAGCGTCGCGGCCATGTGGAAATATGTTTCCGTAGTTTTGACCGAATTGCAGAGTATATTAAGGCTAGGTGTTAGTGAAAAATTAAAATAACACGTTCTTAGAATTACTTTTTGAAGTAGTAAATAGTAAAATTAAAATCTGCGGAAATTATGAAATATTGTTGAGGCTTTATTCTGTGAAATACACCCGATGGAAACACGATTTTATAAAGTTGGCTTGATAGAATAAATTCACAAAGTTACATATTTTTGTGTCATTTTATCTTCTTTTCCAGGTTTTATTCTTAAAATAAGTGATTTGATATTATGAGTCATTTACTAAAATGAAGCTCGTAAATAACTTGAGTTATTATAACCGATGGTTTTTTATTTATTACATCTATCAATTTTTAAAATATAAAACGCGATTATTCGCGCCGCTTCGCTGTTATACCCGTCCCTTACCGTTGTACCGTAGAGAGAACGAGAGGGAAGCGCTCGAAATACCTCCCCTTAAATGATTATTCTACCTTTAAGTATGTTAAAGATTTATGGATCATCTGCACTATCCCGGCGCTGTAGCCCCAAGTAAGCTTTGGTCATAATTAACTTACAACTATCTAACAATACATAATTATGTATATCATTGTTGTAACATGAAAAATAAATATCACGTTCTCCACTTTTTCTGAGAATAATTATCAATCTAATAAAAAGCGTCTTACAGGAACAAACATGAAGTCGAATAACCTCGTTTGAACCTTTCGTGAAAGATATTAAGCTTTTTAATTTGGAAAAAGAACTGAGACCCCGATTTAAGCTTGCTTTGTAATATTTTATTAATATTAAAATATTACAAAGCGGTGTTTAAGTACTCCATTACATAGTTTCTTATTTTTTTCTCGGAGCATACTCGTAGTAATACAAGTAAAATATTATCAAATAATGTCATATCAATATAACTTCTCCGTTTTCCATATAGGTGTTCTTATCCCGAGCAGTGTGAAGTATTTCATCAAACTGCCCCAAGAACTGCGCTCGTCACCTCTCCTGGTGCCGCTGAACGACAAAGCCTTCTCGCCACAAGGAGGTTTCGTAAGGTTAGTATTATTTGTCTATGGTAAAATTTATACCGTAGGTATAACCCCCGTACCGTATAGTATAACCGTGTATCGTAGCGGTGAAAGAATACTACCACCCCCTCTCTTCCCTTGGGTGTCGTAAAAGGCGAATAACGGACTAAAGACTGCACATATATGCAACAGCTTAGAACGATAGGCTCACTACCTGTGACGCTGTGCACATGTGCAGTCGCCATTTGGTGAAAAGTGGACTATGGTAGAGGACTGCTTTTGCTGTCCTCATTGCCTAGTCTCTGACTGACCCATCGAGGATAATAGTTGTGATTATGTATTGTATGTATGTATGTATAATTATGGCACCGGAACCGGAAGGTACGTATAGGGGTTGATCCCCGTTATTGTCGTACGTAAGATGACCGACCGACCAGCAATGGGCCAGCGTATGGGTCATACGTAACTGTAACCCAACGGTTACAGTTACGTATGACCCATTCTCCCCATGAGCTATAGTTAGGGGTACCATTTAGGAATTTGAAAAGTCCTGACAAAAAGCCTGACATTTCGATAAAAGTCCGGACTTTTTAGTCACAAAATGGAAACATTACTCACTTTTGTTTTTAGATAAATGAGAAGGTAATAAAAATAAAACCTGTAACCGTAGACTTATTTCATATTATTTAAAATGTAGTTTTGTTACTGATATTCCAAAATCCGGACAAATTAAAGAGCCGGTCAAAATCCGGACCAGTCTAAAGTTCCGGAGATGTCCGGATTAATCCGGACGGATGGTAACTCTAGCTGTAGTCCATGTGGGAAGGTCTCTGTCCGGCAGTGGGACGTTTATTGTATACTTATAGAATAATGATGAATTATGGGTCAAAAAGTAGTAGGTACTTTGTGTAGTACAGCCCAAATACTCTACTTTAAATTATTAAATTATATTTTAATTAAAATTCAATTTAAATTAAATTTGTTTACGCTCATACCAATTATCTAGACCAAAATGAGTATTCTTTTGAAACTCGTCATTATAGTATGATAACGGATAAATATGTATACATAAACATAGAAAAAGCACCCAGACCCCGAAATCAATTTAGAAAAACAGTTTTTTTTTTTAAATTGACTCGACCGGGAATTGAACCCGGGACCTCAGAGATGGCGCGACGCCAGACCCGGCGTGCTAACCACTCGACCACGGAGGTCGTCAAGCGTCACCACGTCACACAATTATGACGTCACGTCTACTCCGGCTGTGGAAAGGTCTGCGTCGGTGAAATAAAGTCTTCGCTACAATTGAGCATGGCTTTTACCACGCTTGCCAAATGCAGGTTGGTGATCGACCACAAACAAACCCAGCCTATGCATCGAAAAATCCAAAGTCAAAATATATTTATTCAATAAACTCAATTAATAAGTACTTTGAATTAGGGCTTCCAATCTCGGTATACCGAGATCCCGCACAATTTTTCAGTCTCGCTCACTGCGGGATTAGACATGCGGGATCCGCGGGTTAAAAGTGTTACGGGCATACATGCTTTCGCGAGCGCTGTTGCGTGGACACTGACGAACTAGCGGCTACTCAAGCTCTGATATTGCGAGAGGAACTAGAGCAGACTTTAAGCTCTACCATGACAAGTTTTTGTCCATCGCCTGCTCGAATACCTCTAATTGAAAATATCATAAAGAAAGAGATGACTCTTTATGAATCAGGAGGCTCGATGAGTAAATATTTAACGTTAGCTCACAATGCCCAAAGTCGATAGTGCCTACAAGCGTAGAAGCGGAGCGTTCTCCTCAACAAACGCGGGATCCCGTTATACCGGGATCCCACACCAATGAAAATTCTTGATCCCGCCGATAGCGATACCGAGATTCCGCAATGGCATGCGAGATTGGAAGCCCTACTTTGAATTGTCCAAATCTTTTTTAACCTACCACCCATTCAGGACGCAATTTTTTAACTGTGGCAAAGAACGGGCGCAAGAAACCACAGCGCACAGAAGCAACGACATTCACAAAAAAAAATGTCGTTACCAGGTCATAAAATACAAAATATGAATCTAAAAAATAATATATCATGCAATACAAAACTACAATATAATGTATCAATTAATCCAAAACACACAATCCCCAACTTGAGACTTGTACCGGTCACCACTAAACGCCAAGAGCGTTGCCATGCCCCTCGGGCAACGAGGCAATCAGAGCCCACGTTATTGATAAAACTTTATTTTTCATTAGCTTTCTTTCCTTACTCTTAATTCCGAACTTCCACTATTACTATGTTCATCCCTGTGATCTTCAGACTGTGGAATTCACATCCGCCTTTTATACGAGACCGTCGTCGTAACGTTAATGTTTTCTTAAAGAAACAACCTGTCCTGTTTCTTAATGTTGTCGTCGCATTTTAGTATAGTGGTTTATTGTTCATAATGTACTTATACAGACTTTAAAACAACGGGAAACGGTAATTTTTCGCCTTCCATAAACCCGGTTATGTTGTAAAGAAAAATCTCTCACAAAACGCAGAATCCGACGACGCCTACCACTACACAGACTTGGATGAAACCAGCCATACATATACTTAATAGTAAATAATATCTGCAGGATCGAGTTTGAAATAAGGAAAACTGAAACTGAATAACCATAAGAAAGTGTCTCCTATGTTCGTGCCTAAAAATCCAAAAAAAATATAGAACGATAGAGATAAAGTTAAAAATGTGGAAAAAATGCATGAAAAACGTTACTGTAAACGTGTTACACTACAGCAAAAACAACAAATAATATCATGTCATGTCATCATGTCACTATCAATCATTTTTTACTTACATTTTTTATTTATTTAGTGTATTGACACATATGTGTTCATGCAGGTGTTTTGTTGCGTTGATAAACTTATTATTTTTAGATAGATGATAGTGAGCACTTGATAAACATATTGAGTTGCATACTTTCATGACGTCAACCGTTTCCCTTTTACCGCTACAATTGTTACCGATAATACCTATTTGGTCGTATCTTACCTCGTTTGCCACGAGGCGCTGCTTCAATACCAAAACGCAAACGCCAACACTTTCTGGGGCCCTACTGTAATGTAGTGTAACCTCTATAAGTATAGTAAGAAAAAAATGTCTTCCCTTAGGTGCCGTAAAAGGCAACTAGAAGTGGGGGGGGGGGTTCTTGGCGGGAAAGTGAAGCGTCATGTCTGCAGTTTTGTTTTATTTTTTATAATTTGTGTTTTGTCGAATATTAATGTGAAATAATGGTGGATTATTTACTGTTAAGTGTTCGTGAACGTGCATGAGTGTGACTGTTTTGTTTTATTTGCTAACGCAAATAAAACAAAACAGTACAACATCACTTTTCAAATTCTCTCAAGAAGTCCGTGTGAGACCTCAATAAAGTCCCACAGCTTTAATTAGTCTCGAGGGGTTTGGGGGAAAATCATTTATCATTAAACGTTCATTATCACTCATTATCATCTTAATGTAAAAAAATTAATACATAATATTATATCTTACTTGACACTGGCTAAATGTGCTAATCGCACGAAGCCATTAATTAAGAAAGAAAAAAAGGCAACTAGCGGACCAAACACTGCACACAACCAACAGCATAGAGCGGCGGTGGGTTCACCACCTGTCACGCTGAGCACATGTGTAAGTTTTATTTAATGAAACGTGGACTGTAGCAGTGGACTGCTTTTGCGATCCTCATTGCCTAGTCTCTAAGGCCCGGTGTCCATTAGGTCGGATCCGACTCCAATCCGATCGGACAGATAGAAACACTCGGCCCGCTTTCCATACAAATTATTAAGAGGAAACACTACGTCGACGTGGCATGCAAAATTCTCATACAAAACACAGAAAACGACGTTTCGCAGTCCCCTGTTTCCTCCTTCAGAACTGGACCAATTTTTATTACTTTTTCAGCATCGTTTAAAGAAAGATTTTTTAGTATTAAGTTATTTATTTAATAACCAGGAGCCTTCAAACTTTAGCAAAATCACTCCGTTTTAACGCGTCTTCAGAAACATTAAGTGGTTGGACTGGTTAAAAAAAATCAAGCATACATACATGTATAGAAAATCTCTTTCTTTAACCGATCCTGAAAAAGTAATAAAAATTAGTTCAGTTCTGAAAGAAGAAACGGGGGCTACGAAACGTCGTTTTTCTGTATTTTGTATGAGAATTTTGCATGCCACTTCAACGTAGTGTTACTTCCGAATCTCGGTCAGATCCGACCGGTGACCGGGAGTCGGATCCGTCCTAATGGAAACCGGGCCTTACCTTTCGGGGTAATAGTCGTGAGTATAATATACGTATGTATGTTTTACCCAGTTTTAACATTATAAGCACAGAATAAAAACGTACGAGTCTAAATCTTTCCTACTTCACTGCCAGGTGTGCAAATATGATATTTATTACAATGACATAAGGCAGTAAACTATTCATGTGAGTGAAGTCGTTAGAAAAGGTGACTCATTAAAATTATGAGTGGGCGGGACAGGCGGTCGTATGATGTTCTTTATCATATAGCTAGAATCTAGATCTAACAGAGTGCTGGAAAAAATCATGTCCTGTACATGACATTTTCAATATAAGGAATAACTAGACGAATGTGACTGCCAGCAACATTTTCAAGTGCTGTTTTCAGTTTTGGAAAATTCTAATCATTATCACGTCTTTACAGGTATTACAAAGAAGTACCACCTATTCCACATATATGGTAAGTAGCAGCTAATATATCAAAGCAAAAGCGTTTATTATCCTGTGTAATATTTAATAATTACGAAAAATAAAATTATTACATTTTGACAATTTTTAGTCTTTTTATTTCTTTTTACAAGTTCTTCTACTAGGTACTTACTACAAGTTTTTCATATTTCGTTCGTATTATTTCGCTTTTATAAACCAATATAAAAAACTTTCGGATTTGTATAAAGAGTTATTGAATGTCTTAAAATGAAGATTATTAGTTCTTTAAAATCAACTTCACGGTTTCGTAGAAAAATTATCCTTATCTCTTTAGTTTTGGATTTTCCCATACTGACAACCATTTGGATTGTTCAGGCTGTATATAAATCATTTACCAATTTCAAAGCCACGTGGAAAAAATAGATGAGGTTTCGGAAAATACACGTCTTTGACTAACTACTAGTGTGTGACGCAGCTTTGGCTAACATCAAACAGTAGGTAAAGCGTTTAACGAGCTTTAATTAACGCCAAATTGATTAAAACGATTTTTCACAATACGCAGATCGTCCATAACCTCATCGAATGAACTAGCAGTACCGTATTTCACTCTAATTTTATTGGCTTTAAAATTCTGAAATAGTGCGAGAAACTTTTCTAATTCTTTATAAATCACGTAGCTAACAGCAAAAAAAGTACCCAAGCTTCATTCAAGTAAGCTTAGTCAAGAATCAATTGCTTTATTATAAAATACAACAGCTGATAACAATAGGAAATCCAACCTCATTAAGGGCATTGACAGAAGCTTCCATATTTAGAGTAATACTAATCTTAGCGAAGAGGAGTTTTAGACGCAGTGTTGCGCGAGCCAAAAGCTGTATACGTTTTGGAAAACTGCCAACTGCCATACAAGCTGAGCCTCTGAACTCTATAACGGGCTACATAAAAAATCAACTGACCGACCAATATCGGAAGGACCGGCATTTCAAAGAACCGTGTCGCCTTGTCGGCCGCTTAACTTCAATCCAACAGGATGTTAGTCACGTATAATAATATGATGGCCTTGACGACGGTAATGATAAAGAAGATAAATGCGTGGTTGTGTGGAGACCACACAATGCTACTCATACACTGAGACTTGAACGGGTTCAGAAGAGGTTTTAAAGACATTTAGTTTACTCAGCCGGATTGGGAAGCAACAGAAAACTTAAATCGTATGCGAATAGTTTAGAACATTTTAAAATGTGTTCTCTTGAAAATCGCCGTGTTGTCAGTGATTTAATTATTGCTTCCAAAATTTTTAACAATTCTATAGACTGTCCCCAACTTTTAAGTAAATTTAACTTCCGTATCCCTATTTGATATCCTCGTAATATGATAACCCCACGACCATTTCGTAAAACAGTATACGGTTCTAATTCCCCTGTTTCCAGACTGTGCAAAGTGGTGAATGAATTTAGTGACGTCACTGATATTTGTCTGTGACTCCTCTGGCTCCGTCGCATCGTTATGAAGCATATTGTGACAACATAGATTAATAAATAAATAGAAAGTTTGCTGTGTTGAAATGCCTCTATGTATGTATGGTTATGTATAAAATGGGAAAGGAATTTATTGTAGACATATTTTTATATTTTTTTTTTATTTAATTTTTAGACTTAATAGCGTGTTGTATTTACCTGTAAGTGTTTGTTACATTTAGTTATCTGTTTACCTATGTATGATCTACGTAGAAATAATATAAACAAACGTTGGTAAATCTAATAAATTTAAAAAAAAAATATTACGTACAGTCAAATCCGCTTTTCCATTACAGATTTAAAAAACTCTGATGAGCACTTCATACATACCTAAAATGAAATAACTAGGCCCACAACCAAAGCAAAATATTTTTCTTTAGATCATCTTCAGATGAGCAGTTCAAACAAAAACAATCGAATGCTCTCAATAATACTGCGTTGTTGACAAGTTAATCAATAGAAACAATTTAGGGCTTAGTACTTTTAACTTTTTAGGGCTTATATGATGTCATATAATGGTCTCAATCAATTGAGTGCTCTACTTTTTAGGTTAAAGGAATTAGTGGTAAAGTAATTTTAAAAAGTAAATAGGTAGGATTAATAGTTACATTTATCCTACCATTGTTTTGGTTTTAATTAGGCTGTAATGATAGCGACGGGAATATAATATTATTTTGCTCATGTTTTATCTCAGTTTTGTTCTTCTCATGAATGTATAAAATAGGTAAAATAGTAACTTTGATACAGTAAGTCTAAAAAGCAGTGAACAAACAATAATATTTCTAAATACTGTAAAGAAAAAAAACTATCAAATTAAAAAGTATTTTGGGTCGAAACAGACAATACAATCAGGAGTTTTCTTGGGACGAAACTCTCTAGGCGAAATGGGAACAAATTACAAATTCTTTTTTTTTATAAAAATAAGGAGGCAAACGAGCCAACGGGTCACCTGAAGGAAAGTAATCACCGCCGCCCATGGACACAACGGGTCACCTGAAGGAAAGTAATCACCGCCGCCCATGGACACAATGGGTCACCTGAAGGAAAGTAATCACCGCCGCCCATGGACACAACGGGTCACCTGAAGGAAAGTAATCACCGCCGCCCATGGACACCCGCAAAACCAGAGGAATCGCAGACGCGTTGAAACGGGTCACCTGAAGGAAAGTAATCACCGCCGCCCATGGACACAACGGGTCACCTGAAGGAAAGTAATCACCGCCGCCCATGGACACAAACGGGTCACCTGAAGGAAAGTAATCACCGCCGCCCATGGACACAACGGGTCACCTGAAGGAAAGTAATCACCGCCGCCCATGGACACAACGGGTCACCTGAAGGAAAGTAATCACCGCCGCCCATGGACACCCGCAAAACCAGAGGAATCGCAGACGCGTTGCCGGCCTTTAGACATTCATATTACACGCAAATATTTAAGGCTAGGTGTTAGTGAAAAATTAAAATAACCCGTCCTTAGAATTACTTTTTAAAGTAGTAAACAGTAAAATTAAAATCTGCAAAAAATTATGAAATTTTGTTGAGGCTTTAATCTGTGAAATACACCCGATGGAAACACGATTTGATAAAGTTGGCTCGATAGAATAGTCAAGTCAAGTCAAGTCAAATTATTCAAGTCAAATTATTTATTCAATGTAAACCTTTACAGGCACTTATTGACGTCAATACTAATTATAATAAAAAAACAGTTAACTAACTTATAGTTAAGACTTAATAACTAATCTAACGAGCTATTATAGTCTGTGCTAGACAAATGCGCATTGCTACCCCCAGTACCACTGCACGCCGAAACAGAATCGCGTCGAACCGAAATATAAGCCGTGGTCATAGAATTGTGTAATATGATTTCCAATTATCGTATTGATACTGTGGTAAGTAATATAAATTGGAGTTATTGAAGTAAAATAAAGTAGCGGCTGAAATGAGTTTTGGAAAACATTAGTACCTAACCAATAAGGTTGACATTTTTAATCATTCAAATATCTTTTTTTATAAAAACTTAAGCATAAAAAAACGTCAAAAATTAATAAGCATAAACTTGTGTGTTTTAAAATTGTTTCGTTATTCGTCTTGGTACAAGCACAGAATAACTAATACTACTACCGTACAGAAGGTTCACCCTCCAACGACCCCCACGCGAAACTGAAACCTATCTCGTGACCCGAGCGTTCATATTCCGATAAGCACAGCCGACTCGATATCGATTTGACGTCCGTCAGGAGCGCAGGGTTTACGCGCGCGCGTAGGGATTACGAGTTAAGAGGAAACACCACGCCGACGCGGCACACAAAACTCCCACACCAAACACAGAAAAACGACGCCCCGCAGCCCCCTTCCAAAACCGGACCAACCCCCACAACCCCTTCAGCAACGGTTAAAGAAAGAGACCCTTCACGTCCGTATGCTTGATTCCTTTGCATTAAGTCATTTATTTAATAACCAGGAGCCTTCAAAATTAAGCGAAATCACTTCGTTTTAAGGCGTCTTCAGAAACATTAGGTAACTCGTTTAAAAAAAAAAAATCAAACACACAGACACAGAAAACCTCCTCCCCCAACCGACGCTTAAATAAAAATTGGTCCACCTCTGAAGGAGGAAACAGGGGACCACGAAACGCCGCTCCCCCGCGCCCCGCATGAGAATCCCGAACGCCACGCCGACGCAGTGTTTCCTCTCAAGGCTAGATAGATCGCGCTTTAAGTTTTTTCAAACCATCTGAGACATAGAAAATAATGGTTTAAATTCTGGAAAAAAAAAAAAACTATGTATTAGTTAAGGATCCAATCTATTCAAAGTCTCATTCAGTTACAAAATCCAATAACATCACTCGATAAAAAATAATAATAATAATAATAATAATAATAATAAATAAGTGGTAGATTTAGATCAATCACACTCAACCACACTCACATCACGCCACGTCCCCAACCCAACCCCCACCACCCCCACCACTCCCCACCCCCGATCCTACGGGGGCAAACCAACATCGCGTCGCGTCGCGCCGGCCATATTCACTTCCGATCCAGCCTGCCTACGCGACACGACGCGCCACCGGTCCACCCCCACAGGACCGAGGACAAAAAATGACGAGGGTAGCAGAAGCCAGGCTAGGGACGCAGCATCGGCACAAGTCCAACTCGATCGACAGTGATGCGAATGCAACCGAATACGACTGATCCAAATCCACCAAATAAGATATAAAATTATTTTAAAATATAATATATATACATGCATACATATATATACACACATACAATACATTCATACACACTATACACATATATAAATACGATACTGATACTTTACATTTAATTTTTGTACTCAACGAAAGACAAATAATTCGCAAATAAATTAGCAGAGAATCCTATATATAAAGTCTATAAATATAGGCAATATAACCTATAAAACGCGCCGCTTCGCTGTTATACCCGTCCCGTACCGTCGTACCATCGAGAGAGCGAGAGAGAAGCCGCGAGAGAGAAATACCTGGCCTTAAGCGACGACGCGCGACGTGGAGCGTGAGAGCCGAGCGGCAACCTTTACTGTCATACGCCTAGGCGGCCTTCCTGGGAGGCACGCCGGCCGAACGTACCTAAACTGCAGCACCCCACTGGTACAAATGGGGTAAATGACCCTTCATGCACATCTAGCTGGCACAGACCATAACCTACTCTACCTACCTAACCAATCTACCACCAGTTCGGATTTTGGGAGAGCCTTCGACCGAGAAGAGCTGGCAAGAAACTCAGGAGGCCTTACTTTTTTCTCCCTCTAAGTAACAATGTTACTTTACAGTGTCATAGATCTAATTAAGTAGGTACAAATTATTAAACATAATTAAGTACAATTTGTACGCATCAATAAAATTAATAATAACTAAACTAAATAATTTCAACAATTCATAATAATTGAATGAAAGAATAGTTAATAATAGACTAAAAATACTAATAATAAACACTAGTATAGAGTAGACTTATTTCCATGCATTTTTGTCTGCAACATAGTCATTGATCTTATAATAAGCTTTCGCAATTAACACACGTTTAATGTGCGTTTTGAATTTGTTGTCTGTCAATGCAGTGATGTCGTCAGGTATTTTGTTATAAAAACGAATTGAGTTGCATATAAAAGATTTACTACTTTTGCTAAGTCTGAACTTCGGAGCACACAGTTTGTTCCTGTTCCTTGTGTTATATCCGTGAACCTCATTGTTTCTGGTATAAAGGTGTAGATTTTTACGAGCGTACATAATATTTACAAATATGTACAAGGACGGTAAAGTAATGATATCTATATCTTTAAATAATTCCTTCAACGAATCACGTGCTTTTAACTGATATATAAACCGAACTGCTCTTTTCTGGAGAATGAAAATTCTACTAACGTCTGCTGCCGTTCCCCATAGTAGTAATCCATATGACATAACGCTATGGAAATAAGCAAAATAAACCAGCCTAGCAGTAGACTGATTTGTAATTTTTCTTATATTTTTAACAGCAAAAGCAGCCGAACTGAGCCTCTTTGCCAGACCCTCGATATGAGAACCCTACTGTAATTTAGAGTCTATCCTAATACCAAGAAAAGACGTTTCATTAACAATTTCTAACGTTTCCGAATCTAATTCAATATTTAAATGACTGAGCCGTGTATTAGGTGGAAAAAATTTAAGAAATTTAGTTTTATTAGCATTCAGTGCTAAGTTATTAACAGAAAACCATTGTGATACTCTGTTAAGTGTTTCGTTAATTTTTCCTTCTCCAACCTTTGGGTCTTTCCTATCTAAAGAAAATATTAAAGAAGTGTCGTCAGCGAATAACGCTATTTCCGACATTTCCTTAACCATGAATGGAAGGTCATTAAGATAAACAAGAAACAGAAAGGGACCGAGAATAGATCCCTGGGGTACCCCTATTTTGACTATCGAACCTCCTGATACTACATTATTTATACCTACTTTCTGACTTCTATTGTGCAGATAAGATTTTATTAATTCTAGTGCATTACCACGAACGCCATATTGAAATAATTTACCAACTAAAGTTGATGATCAACACAATCAAAGGCTCTAGAGAGGTCGCAGAAAATACCTACTGTATCCTGCGAAGATTCCCAAGTGTCAAGTATGTTTTTGACCAGTTTTGCTCCAGCATCTATAGTTGACCGTCCTTTCGTGAAACCAAACTGATCACAGTGTAAAATTTTATTCATTCTAAAGTGTGCATTCATTTGCGTATAGATTATAGATTCGAAAATTTTACTAAGTGCCGGAAGAACAGAAACCGGTCTATAGTTAGCAGCGTTAAATTTATCACCTGATTTATAAATGGGAGTTACTTTACTATTTTTCATTAAATCTGGAAATGAACCTACTTCGATACATTTATTAAATATTCCTGCTAAAAACGGTGCGATTACTTCTATAATAGGCTCCAAAACTGTCACAGAGAGACCCCATAAATCTTCCGTTCTTTTCTTATTCAAGCTTTTGTACGTTTTTATTATGTCTAAATATGTTATATCTCTAAAATTAAAGATCGGTACTTTTTTCTTAAAATTAAGTTTTAATAAACTTTGTGCTACAGTAGAGGACGATTCTAAATGTCTAGTTGTTTCAATAGGTATATTGGCAAAAAAGGAATCAAAAATGTCAGCAACTTTAAGATTATCTTTAATAAGCTCATCATTCAACTTAAGCAGAAAGCCTGACTCATTTTTACTCACTTTGCCAGTCTCTGAATTAATAATTTTCCAAGTAGTCTTGACTTTATCTTTAGACTTTATAATTTTGTTGCTAATAAATTTAGACTTTGCAATAAAACATACATTTTTAAATATTTTGGAATATCGTCTAACATAATCATGAAAAGCTGGATTAGAATTGAAAGATTTCTTGTCATACAGATCATAAATAAATTCACAAAGTTACATATTTTTGTGTCATTTTATCTTCTTTTCCAGGTTTTATTCTTAAAATAAGTGATTTGATATTATGAGTCATTTACCAAAATGAAGTTCATAGATAACTTGAGGAATTATAACTGATCGTTTTTTATTTAATACATCTATCAATTTTTAAAAAAATAAAACGCGATTATTCGCGCCGCTTCGCTGTTATACCCGTCCCTTACCGTCGTACCGTCGAGAGAGCGAGAGAGAAGCGCCCGAAATACCTCCCCTTAATTAATACCTAAAATATCAGAAAATAACCAGGTATTTTGTTAAATTGTCAAATAACCTTTATAATTTAAGACAGGTGTTAGTGACACGTAAAATGCTTTTTATTCAGGTCAAAGAGAAGCCCTAAATCGTAATCCAATATTCGTAATGTCTATAGTTTTGGCCCACGGTTGCATCAGATATTCTAAGTAAAGTTCTTATATTGAAGACTAGCAAGAGTCCGCGACTTTTTTAACTTATAACGGACGGATGCCTCACCTATTCAAAGACAATTATTTTTGTATATTTTTCATTAAATAAAACCAAGTATAATGCAAGTAATACGATATTTGAATTACGATTAGACGGATGTTTGAAATTTGATTTGATGCAGTAAAGTATCACTAATAGAGTATTTAATGGCCGGAATGACTAGATAAAAGACTGTGGAATAACATATATTTTTTCCAAATTTTTAGTACTTGTGATTTGCGAGTAATCCCTATTTTTAGGAATTTCGGGAATCCCAGCCTTAAAGTGACTTCTAAAGCACGGAGGAACTTATTTGGTCATCCATCCATTGACCCGATATTGCGAAAGTAGCTTAAACTGCAAGATTGCAAGACGAACGCGTAAACCGCTGCGCCACAGAGCAAGAAAAATTACATAAATATCTACATATTATATAATCACGACTATTATTATTATCCTGTGCTATTATCCCCGAAGGGTTAGCCAGAGACAAAAGGCAATTAAGGAGGACAGCAAAAGCAGTCCTCTACCATAGTCCACTTTTCACCAAATAGCGACTGCACATGTGCTCAGCGTGACAGGTGGTGATCCCATCGCCGCTATGTGCAGTCTTTAGTCCGTTAGTCGCCTTAAACGACACTCAAAGGAAGAGAAGGGGTGTTAGTGTTCTTTAACCGCTACGAGACACGGTTGCGTGAAAATTGATTACGATATTGCGTTCGTTGCTACTACGATCTTTTGAAATATCGGTATTATTTACTTCCATATAAGACTTCTACTTATAGGTGTCTAATTATATTTATAACTGGTCAGCAATATACAAATGTGGAACATTGCACATACAGGAAAACATAGTATATTGATGGTGATGAAACAAAAACAGCAAAGTCACCTTTAATCAGAGACTTCGCAAGAAAATTGTTTTTGCTGTCTGTCATGCTTATTATACTACCTACTCGTGGTGGTGTAAGACTTACATACTTACTTAAACTGTAAGTAAGTATAGGTTGAATGGTTTTAACTAAGTATTTCGATATTAGATCGTGATTTCTTTTTCTATTTTTCTCTTGCTCCAGGGGGTGCCGCACGATCGCAAAAACCAGCAAAAACTGACATAGGTAATGAACTTCAAAGCAAAATCAATCATATTGATATTTAAAATTAGAACAATATTCTGCTTTGAAGTTTCAGACCTAGGAAAATTCCTAAAATACATAACAACAACTAAATAGTTAGAACAATGTTTTTATTCTGCGAAATGTGCAAAACCATCACGCGCTTGTATTAAAAATTAAAATTTACTCATAAATGGGGGTGCCCTGCGGAATATCAGTACAAATATTTTCATGTAAGAATTATTATTGTTTCATGCGTAAACTTGAGAAAGTTGTAGAAGAAATATGTTTTTAGGAGTCATTAGATTTATGTATTGTTTGTTATTGTTTAAAGAATTTGTTTTAAATTTCAACAAGGCCATGCATGACCTTGTCTAATGATCAGGCTAACTTACAAAAGTTCTTTTATGCATGTTAGTGAGAGGCTTTTTAGAATCGGTTCAGTAATTTCGAAGATAATCCCCTAAATACCGAAAAAAAAAAAGACTTTTCTTTTAAATATATTTAGATGTAATATAATTAACATAAAAAAAAACAATTGAGCATAGCAACCGGCCTACTGATATTTTTAATTTACTTTTATTATTATTCTGTGCCTTGGCGTAGCAAATGAGTGTGAAGAACAAACACTAAGCAAGGAAAAGGAAACTCATTTCCTTCAGAAAAAATAGGTAAGTAGATTGTCTTTGTTTCTCTTGACCCAATAACAACTAGGCATGGTGTCAAGGCCTATTTTTATTGGATTTTGTAACATTTTGACGGTTCAGAGATCAGCAGGGGCCGTAACTTGCACGGAATAATTATGTGCCTCATGTGAAAAATAATACATCTCGACAACTTTAAAGAATGGTGGCAAATGTGTTTAAAAAAATATAAAAAGAGGATCTATTTTGATATTAAAACTAAAATAATACTATATACACTCAAGTTTTGAAAATAATAGATTTTCCTCTTTTTATATTTAGTATTTATACAAAATTGCCGCTGCACGAAAAAGTTGTCTTTTTTGGATGTCTTTTCACAGAATTATATTGGTGTTTAATCCAATTCATATAATTTTCTATTCATCATCATCAGCCTATACTCGTCCACTGCTGGACATAGGCCTCTCCAAGAACACGCCACTAAACACGATCCGCGGCCACTCTCATCCAGCTCTTGCCAGCCACCGTGCGAAGATCGTCGCTCCACCTTGTCTGAGGGCGTCCTACGCTACGCTTGCCGATATGCGGTCTCCATTCTCCACTCTAGAACTCGTCTACCCCAACAGTCAACGGTTCTGCGACTAATATGGCCGGCCCACTGGCACTTCAGCTTGCTAATCCGTTGGGCTATGTCGGTTACCTACCTTGGTTCTCTGCCGGATCACCTCGTTTCGAATCAGATCCCTCAGAGAAACTCCGAGCATAGCCCTTTCCATAGCCCGCTGAGCGACTTCAAACTTGTGAACCAGCCCTACCGTCAGTGTCCACGATTCGGCTCCGTATGTCATGACGGGTAGGACGCACTGATTGCCGACTTTCCTTTTTAAAGATTGAGGAATTGGCGACGTAAAGACTCGACGTAATTTCCCATACGCAGCCCAGCCCAGCTGTATCCTTCTGTTGACCTCTTTCTCGAAGTTGTTTCTACCCATCTGTAAAATTTGCCCGAGGTAGACATATCCCTTAACAACTTTGAGAGCACCGCCTTGTATTGCAATCGGTTCCGAGATAACATGTTCGTTGAACATGACCTTGGTCATCCAAAAACCGATGCGTCGAGAAGAATCAGCTAGGCCGTTCAGCAAGTGTTGTAACTCCTGCAACGTTTCGGCTATGATGACGATGTCGTCTGAAAATCGCAAGTGTGAGATGTATTCGCCGTTGATGTTTTTACCACGTCCTTTCCAGTCCAGCGTTTTATAGATATCCTCTAAAGCAGGGATGCACAGACTACGGCCCGCGGGCCGCATGCGGCCCGCCGGTCGAATACTGGTGGCCCGCCGACAGCAAAAATAATACTCTCGTACATTCGAAAACTTTTCAATTTGAATACATTATTATCAATTTTTCATTGTCTTTAATTACCTATACTTCTGGTGGCCCACCATCAGTTCATAATTTGCCCGAGTGGCCCCTAGTCTTAATAAGTCTGTGCATCCATGCTCTAAAGCATTTGTAAATAATTTTGGGGATATCACATCCCCCTGTCTCACACACACCTCGTTAAAAGTGGATATGCTTTTTCTGCTGGTTCTGTACTTGAACGGCCATGGTGGTGGCATTGTAGAGACACCTCAACACTTGGATATATCGCCAATCGATTTGGCTTCGTTGCAGGGATTTAAGAACAGCCCAGGTCTCGATAGAGTCAAATGCCTTCTCATAGTCCACAAATGCAAGGCTCAGGGGCCGATTATACTCTTCGGCCTTCTGTATAATCTGCCGCACTGTCAAAATGTGGTCTATGGTGCCGTATCTTCGTCGAAACCCGGCCTGCTCCGGGGGCTGAAATTAGTCGAGTCTTCGTGCAAGGCGGTTTGTGATGACTCTTGAAAACCGCTTGTAGACGTGGCTCAGGAGCGAAATGGGAGGTAGTTCTTCAATAGGGTCTTGTCTCCTTTTTTAAAGATTATCACGTAACAACACGTAACGTAAATAACACATAACAATAATTTCGTATTGATATTGCAATAAGACAACAATCTGAATCATAAATTATAATATAATAGACAAAACAATGTGAATTGTCCAAAATTGCCGTTTTAGGCATGGATATTATTCATGAGTCAGAAGTAATTTGTTCTCATTAAAGACTAATCTACACGAATAGTCAGTTTGTTGAACTCAGCGAATTCGTAATTTAGCGTAGAAAATTGGCCTGCGTTTTAATAGCGGGCACAAACCAACAGAATGTTATTATTTTGGTTCGGCATCGTAGATCTCGGACTATCATTCTTCTTGAGAGAGTCCAAAGGTAACTAAATCAAAATATTTCAATTCAAGTACACTTGATTGATAGGCAATTGTGAACCGTCTAAAGTAGGTAAGTATTACACAAAAATTTAGGCATCGGCAAAAAAAATTTAAAACTGTCTTTTTGCCCTACCGTAGTAATAATAATAATGGTTTATAAATTTCTCTTTAGGACAGGCAAATTTTAATTTTCCTCCTCCTTTATAGTTAATACACAGTAGGTACAAGTGTACGACATTATGCCCTATAATCACTTCATTGTGTGAGTCCCTTATGAACTATACAGGAGGGGGCAAACTATTTATTGTAATATGGTTCTAAAACATTTTCTATGCCACCCAAGCTTTCCTGGAATGCCTAAAGCTGTATATCGAACAGCAACATATGTAATAGGTGATCAGATCAGTCGCCACCCACGACACATTAGGAACTTCTCTCCGATGGAGCGTTATGGCAAGGTTGCCAGCGGTTCTACAAAATATAATATTACTAGCGGCCCGCCCGCGCCTTCGTCCACGCTAACTTAGAAACACCGTCATATTTCAGCCATTTTGTACAAAATATTTACATATCTACATACAAATATCATCCTCATCAAACATTCGCTCTTTCTATTAGTAAAAAACCGCATAGAAATCCATTGCGTGGTTTAGAAGAATAAAGCGGAGCCACAGACAAAGGAAAACGGCGACATTACTTTATAATATGTGCCTTCGTCCACGCTAACTTAGAAACACCGTCATATTTCAGCCATTTTGTACAAAATATCTACATATTTACATACAAATATCATCCTCCTCAAACATTCGACTGAAACAGGTCGAAATCTGAAGGTGCAAGGTCAGGACCATACGGCGGATGCATTTAGGGATGATTTATATTAGAGCGGGCCGTGCAAGGGGCGTGTCCCGTCCGGGCCCGGACGACGCTGCTGACTTGAGACGCTGCATACATTTTATATTTATATTAGAGCGGGCCGTGTCCCGTCCGGGCCGGACGGGACACGGATCATGCACGGTGTAATATGAACTGCTATGAGACGTTGTATACAAAATGTATGCAACGTCTCAAATCAGTGGCGCCGTCCGGGCCCGGACGGGGCACGCCCCGTGCACGGCCCGCTCTAATATAAACCATCCCTAACACCTCCCAGCCAAACTCTCTTAATTTTTGCTGAGTGGCTACAGATGTGTAAGGTCTAGCGTTACATGATGAAAACCCACACCCCTTCTGTTGATTAATTTCGACCGCTTTCTCCCAACTTCTTGCTTTAATCTCATCAGTTGTTCGCAGTAGAGTTCAGAATCGATGGTCCTGCCTGGTGGTAACAGCTCATAATGAATAATGCCCTTCCAATCCCACTACACACACAGCATCACCTTGTTGCGAGTTAACCCGGGTTCGCCACAGTTTGTGAAGCCTGACCGGCCTTTGACCACGACCTTTTTCGCACGTTCTTGTCGTACGTGTTCCACTTTTCATCACTAGTTATCAACTTCTTCAAAAATGGTTCGGTTTCATTACGTCGTAATAGAGAAGCACAAATGAGTACACGGTTCATTAGGTTTCTTTTAGTGAGCTCGTGATATACCCAAATATCGAGCTTTTTTGTGTACCCAGTTTTTATTCAAATGCGCCAAAACTGTTTTGTGGTCAATTCCCAGTTCTTCAGCTACGTCGTAACTAGGTACGGATATGCCGATCTTGCTCCACTTTTTCAAAAATGGCATCCATTTTATCCGTTTTAAGGCGACCAGAGCGACGTGCATCTTTGACATCAAAATTTCCGGATAAAATGTGCTACTCTCACAGACAGTGCATTAGGCCCATAAACATCGCAAATTTTTTTCGCGGCATTTTTACCTTATTTGCAGTAAAATTTTAAAATGTTTCGAATTTCTTAATTAGATTCACTCATCTTGACAGTAAGAAAAACAAATGAAAATCACACATTTTCCTAATTTGAATTTGGAATCCCCAACCTAATATGTATGTAATAATAGTAAAACGAAGTTGACAACCCTACGTTGTTGGTGACATCAGGGGTTCGGTCACACTTGCATGTGCTAAAGACGTCAGTTAATATTGATTGCTTTAAGTGGCAATTTAAGGCTGATCGGAACCCTTTTGACGACCTCCTTGGTCGAGTGGTTTGTACACTGGTTTTCATGGTGTCGCCATCTCTGAGGTCCCGGGTTCGATCCCCGGTCGGGTCCATATAGAAATTATTGTTTTCTAAGTTGTCTCGGGTCTGGGTGTTTTCTATCCTACTAATACCATAAACGCGAAAGTTTGTAAGTGTGGATGGATCTTTGTTACTCTTTCACGTAAAAACTACTGAATGAATTTGGATGAAATTCGGCATACAGATAGTTTATAACCTGGATTAACACATAGGATACTTTTTATCTCGATATTTCCACGGGAACGGGAACCACACGGGTGAAACCGCGAGCGGCCGCTAATGTATAATAAGTATGTATTTAAGTATTTTAAGTATGTTTATCCGTTGTCTAGTAACCATTAGACATACAAGTTTAGTATAAAAGAGGAAGTGTCCTTCAGGGAGAGAAAAAAATAAATCAAGTAAATAAAAAATAATAAGTAATCAGCTTTAGGACTTAGGACTGTGTGCATGAAATTCTTACGAAAAAAAATGCAAGTAAGTACCGTTTGTTGTTACAACATGTTGTTAGCTGCGGTTACTGTTAACTGGATAAGCAGTAAGCATTATTTCTACTGTTTCGCGTATCATCTGTTGGTGTTTATTAATGTAGTTACTTGATGAATAAAAAAATTGATAAAATCTAGCATCGATTAGCCACAAAACCATTTTTTTAACATATCATTTTGTCACGAAAACTCCTGGAGACTCCTGACTCCTGGAAGAATTTCTGACACAACAGAAATTTGGTTTAACGAAACTCTAAAACTATTGGCACAGAATAAATTGGGTCAAGTTAGTTTTACGTGAACACATTGAAATGAAACACTTAACTTACAGTCTTTTTTATAATTAATGAATGCCCGCGTTTCATTCTAACGAATATTATAGTTTGGGCAATGATCATGGTGTTAGTGTACATCTGAAAGCATGCAACACGGTGCATCCTGGCTTTAAAAAACGCCTAGTTATTTCTGTACCGGCAAAAAGTAGGTCGACATCATACAGCGAGAAACTATCATACACGCGCGTTGCGACATCGGAGTAGGGTTGCCAACTATACAGTTAAAAACAGTATAATACTGTTTTTCAATACATTATACTTTTTACTGTTGAACAAAAATAAATAAAGTATCCAAAATACTGTTTTAGTATCACTGTGCACTGGTAACCATATTCCTATTTATAAAGTAAAAAAGTTGCGAAAGTTGTGCGCGTGGTGCAGCGCAACCATACTTAAATCCATGAAAAAATAAAATACTGTCCATTTTGCTAAAATACTGTTTATTTTTCTTATCTAACCGTAAAATACTTTATTTTTTATTTTTAAAGGTGGCAACCCTACATCGGGGAACGTGCGTACCTACGCATATTCATAAAAATGTTTTATGAATCCGTGTAGGTACGTGTTGTTTTGAAGGTGATAGCGAAGATTGAATGGTGTCTGCCCCTTTTAGTGCCATAATATCTAATATTAGGCCTTCCCTTAAAGTTAAGATTCATTTTAAACAAGCGGCCCGCGGCTTTTCCTCCGTGTAGACCCCGTACAGATTTGGCACTTAAATTTTAAAACTGTGACAGACTATGCTGACGATTCAAAATAGTGGCAGAATTTGGCAGATTCCAAGGAAATGTTGTGACGAGCTTTTTTTCTAGACAATAATTTAAATAATGTTAAATTGTAATTCAAAAAAGTGGCAGAATTTAACAGATTTCAAGGAAATGTTACCGACGACCTTTTTTTTTAGGTAGTAATTTCAATTACAATAGAATAGTATGTAAACAAAAAGGTGGCTATGAGCTTTTTTTTAAAATTTGGAACGTGGCGGCGTTCGTCCTAAAATCTGCCAAATAGCAGATTTTTGGCCAGTGTCGGGCAGATTTGCCAATTTTGAGATGGTCACACTGACCCCGTATTCTGTGACGAATTTCGAAAAAAAATATTTTACACAACCCTTGCCTTGACAATGGGCGATTTTCCGAGGTCAAAAAAAAAAGAAATTGGTTCGTAAATGACTTCATAGATGGCGCTTAGCATAGATTAGTACGGCGCTTAGTAAAAGGCGGGTTCATGAAGAGCACGTGTATGGCTGCGTAATATTTATTCTATTCCAAAATAGAAATAGGTTCTGGATGTCCTGAATATAAATAGGTAAGTAAATACTATTTTTTATTCTTTTGGTAGACAAGTAAAAGTGTAGAATTTATTACAGCTTATAAGTAGCCCAGCTTTCATAAAACGACATCTATCGAGTGTTTTTGAACTAATTTTTACTTTTTAATTTGGGCTGTCAGAAAATCGCCCATTACGAACACAATAAAAAGAATTAGCCAAATAGGCGCAGCCGTTCTCAATTAATGCCCGAACCTTGTACTATTATGTATTCTGTGCCAGAATGAACATTTTGACAATTGATTTTATATAAACGTAGGTAGATTAAGCTTTAATTAACAGAGTGGAAAAAAAAGACCGTGGTCGGAGGAAAAGGTAAGGCAATTTTTCTACAGCTAACAATTTACAATAGCAATGATAGCGATAGCAAAGCCGCAGGCAAAAGCTAGTAATCTCTTTGATTAGTATACATTATACAGGGTGGAAAAAAAGACAGTGATTGGAGGAAAAGTACCCTTAATATTGATGATGGCAAATTTTACTGAAAGGAAACATTCCTTTATTTTGAAAGATAATTAAATCTGCATTTAAAGATTTTTGAAAAATCACCTGCTTGAACCGGGAATCGAACCGGTGAAATGTGAAAAAATACATCCTGTATTTTATGATACCAACCGAAAGAGTGATTCATAAGGATCAATTTCTTTTAAACAACATAGTATCTTATATTAAAGAAAGATCAAGAAAAATATTTTTTTTATTGTAAAGCTTACATAAATTTTATTATTGAAAGAAAATAGTTCACCTAACTTATGAATTGCTCAAAATGAGACCCAAACTCTTTAGATAGTGAGTGAGTAAGCTTAACAATAAAATAAAATATTTTTCTTGATCTTTCTTTAATTTAAGATAATAGAATAAAATTTGCCATCATCAATATTAAGGGTACTTTTTCTCAAACCACGGTCTTTTATTTCCACCCTGTATAATGTCTACTAATCAAAGTGATTACTAGCTTTTGCCCGCAGCTTTGCTATCGCTATCTTTGCTATTGTAAATTGTTAGCTGTAAAAAAACTGCCCATACGTCTTTACAATCCTATCTATCTATCTCTATACCAAAATTCATCTAAATTGGCTTAGCGGTTAAAGCATGAAAGCGTAACAAACAAACAAACTCAAATTCGTAATTAAAATTTTACATAGTTAGGATTACTGTAGAACAACTGCAGCAATGCTTAGCAAAGATGGAAGCTTACATAAATTTTATTATTGAAAGAAAATAGTTCACCTAACTTATGAATTGCTCAAAATGAGACCCAAACTCTTTAGATAGTGAGTGAGTAAGCTTAACAATAGAATAAAATATTTTTCTTGATCTTTCTTTAATTTAAGATAATAGAATAAAATTTGCCATCATCAATATTAAGGGTACTTTTTCTCAAACCACGGTCTTTTATTTCCACCCTGTATAATGTCTACTAATCAAAGTGATTACTAGCTTTTGCCCGCAGCTTTGCTATCGCTATCTTTGCTATTGTAAATTGTTAGCTGTAAAAAAACTGCCCATACGTCTTTACAATCCTATCTATCTATCTCTATACCAAAATTCATCTAAATTGGCTTAGCGGTTAAAGCATGAAAGCGTAACAAACAAACAAACTCAAATTCGTAATTAAAATTTTACATAGTTAGGATTACTGTAGAACAACTGCAGCAATGCTTAGCAAAGATGGGTAGGTAATTAAATGACAGCTTAAAGCATTGTGTTTTGAGTGACTGACAAATGAGGAGTGGGGCACCGCGGAGGTGGAAGAGCAAACCCAGGCTCTGACTAGCAAATAAACAATAGACATATAATAATATGTAATGTGGACCTTGAGCGATTGGTTTAATATTTAGGGTTCAAAGCAATGTTAAATATGTGGAAGAGCACTTTATTCGTAATCTTGCTGCTTATCTCTTAACTGTAAGAACATTTCATACTTTGATGTTATTAGATAAGATGATAGCTAGGCAGACTTAAATAAGGCCTAGCCCCAAATAACTACATACATACATAACTATTATTCCCGAAGGGTTAGTCAGACACTAGGCAATGAGGACCGCAAAGGCAGTCCTCTGCCATAGTCCACTTTTCACCAAATAGCTACTGCACATGTGCTGTAACCGTGTAGAGTAGTGGTGAAAGAATACTATCACCCCCTCTCTTCCCTTGGGCGTCGTAAAAGGCGACTAACGGACTAAAGACTGCACATACTTCCAACAGCATAGAGTGGCGATAGGCTCACCACCTGTCACGCTGAGCACATGTTCAGTCGCTATAAATTTGGTAAAAAGTATGGAAAATAATAAGAGTATACTAAACAGTACACAGCTGAGACTCCAACCCAGAACCTTTGGCAATCCGCACCTCTAGTCTGAATTGGCGGTAGCGCCAATAGGTATCCGAGGCAGCATTAGACCATGTTTTAAAACAACAGGATTTCTGTCTTAGGCAAATTTTTTTTTAAACCATGTCATGTGTTTAAAAACGTTAATAAATGTCCCACTGCTTTACTTACATAATTGTTAACAATAGGAAAGGTTGGGCAATGTCCTACCATGCTGGCTAAAGCGGGTTGGTGGGTTTTATAGTTTTATCCATAGATAGATATTGTATCTTGATTTTTCTCAGGTGTACATAAGCTGTTAATAAATTTAATACAATATCTTGATGTACCTACCTATTCAATTTTATCTGAATCATGCATGACCCAGATGTTTACAGTTTTATATGCTTTAGAAATTGGAAGTACCTAGTATTCAACTTTTTGTAATAAGACTTGTTTTAGGTAGCATTTATGCAAACATCACAATTATTATTAAGAAGAATAAAATCAAATCATCATGAGAGACAGGTAATGTTAAAAGTTGCGTGTTTTAACTGTAACTAGAAGCCATCGTATGAATGAGTAGTGCAGGCAAAATGGCAGAAACAGTAATATCTGAATACCAAGTTTTAAGCAAAATAGTTCTAACTTACTTAACAGCTATAAACATACAACTTTTTATAAATTTTTGTGTGAATTTAGTCACTATTTTTTTGTCATTTTAAACTGTGCGTCAAACTTATTTTTAAAGAGAAAATATTTATTTACATCATACATTCATAATAAATAATAGTTAAACTCATAACTGAAATTAGAAAAAACCTATAAATTAAGGATTAACTTAAGATATTATGTAGAATTACTAAATTATTAGTTTCTTAAAATGAACATTATATTGCATGAATAAACCTGTGTAGAGGGCCATTGATAGGTTAAGATCTCCCGGTGTGTGCTATTGTAGCAACAGGAAGCCCGTTGTACATTCAGACTGATGATAAAAACAGAAATAGGTAAGTACAATTAAATAAAAAACTATTTACCAAGTTTTCCTAATGGTCAAAAGTTTCCTCGCTGGTCTTCTTCCACTTACATCGGGGATAGCAGAAAAGCGGTCACTGAAACTCCTTTTCACTTCTTGCTGGTTTGACAGTTCACCAGAACTGAGTCTCAGCGTCTTCCCAGTCACCAGCGCTCCAGACTTTTTTGGTCTAAGACTGACTGATTGTTCACAGGTAGGTACGGGCAGGGATACCCTTTTACCATTCTGTTTCTTCTTTGCCAGTTTCAGACTAGTTTCTACACCACATTCGTCGACTCTACTCTTGTTATATTGCTCTCCATCACCGAATCCTTGCACGAAACAGAGCATAATGTCATCAGGATAGGATTCCTTCATTTAGAAGGTCATTTTTCGATTAGGTCGTCTTCAATAGCTCGATTAAGGTCACCTGGTGATTTGGCGGCCGTTGCTTTATTTGTAAACTGGATTTGGAAGTAATTGAAGGGACAATAAATCGGCTTTCATTTTCACTATATGTATTAATTTGTTTCAACTGGTTTCCTCACTTGTAACTTATAAAATATTACGAACGCAATGTTAAGGTGACACAGGTAGGTAACGGCACTTCATAATTTCTCTTAATCACAAGGTTAATTTATTAAATCACAACTTAGAATGTAAAAAATTGTCCATGTCCAAACGGTCCGAAAGTGAATTAATTAATTTGCTGAGCCGCCAAAAACGTCGAAATGAAGCAACGTGACGTTTCAAGTTTTTTTTATCGTTCGGTAACGGAACACACGTTCCGCGTCCGACAACACATGTGCGAAGTAAGCCAGTTGTTTGAGAACTAAACTAAACTCGTAACCGACCGGAACCGGTCTACCTCGCCCGCCGCGCCGACGCGCAATGTACTGACTGTTTGCTGAAATGGCTGTCTGTCTGTCTGTTGTATTTGTATGTAGGCCCACGACCGCGACCGCGAGCACCCGAGAGGCTCAAACGCGCGGTGTATAGATGGTAGTTGGGAAAGAACTACAACAAGGAAATAAAAATAAAATGTCTATGTACTTTGCCTTTTCACTTACTTATATTTAAATGTAATAACACTAATAACTAATGATTTTGAAAAGGGACAATAATCATTGTGGCGAAATCTTTTTTTTCAAGTGACGTGCAGCTTAATTGATATAATTATACTTACCTACTGCTTGCATTAACTTAAATAAATTATGCCAGGTTAGAACAATGGTTTGGGGAAACAGGACCTAGATGGATTCAAAAAACATATCAGACTCTGTGTATCAGACCCTCCCTACCATCTTTCTCGGTGTGCATGATATTTTCCTTCCTCAATGACTTAAGTTAGGTAGGTACTATTGTACTGTAAAGCATAATACTTACTTATAATAATACTCGTAGTAGGTAGGTACCAAGGAGCAAAAGGTACCTTTACCTATAATACATTTTATTTTGTGAGGGTATGCAACATGACCTTTGATCTAGTAATATTATTCTGTGCTTTGATGTAATAATAAAACTTTAGGAGCTGCAGTATCTACAATATTATTTCATCGACGAAAATACCCAGTAAGTGGGGTCAATTCCAAACCCCACAAGACTGCGAGATATCGGTTTGAGGAGAGGCTCGATTTCGTGTTTTTTAAAGGCAAAGATGTAGGCACGGTAATACCGTGGTGTAGGTGTAGGGTAGCTAATGCAAAAAGACACGCTATCAAACAACTCCTTTTTTAATTGCCAAAAGGAGAACGTAATTTTTTACAGTCTTTGGCGCATTCGGGCACTTTTTGAACAACAATAACAAAACACAATTGACCCCCCTTAAGGGGTATTTTCGTCGATGAAATATATTGTGGATACTGCTCCTAAAGTTTTATTACTACAACTACATACAAATTGTATACTAAGTATAAATAAACGTTAATAAATGATACAAGAAAACACGGCATTGAAAAACTCGTAGGTATCTTCAATATGCAGGTAGGGCGTGACGTGAGTGAGGTACCTACCTACTATTACGCCAAGGGCACAACTCGAAATAACAATTGTAATTCCTTACATATGGAATTCTTAAGTTTTTTATTCTATTCTACAACGGTGTAGCAAATTAGCATTGATTTAATTTGATGGAACCTGATATCGACTTCGACAAAGTACCTAAACCGCACTTTAAAAAATAGGATCAGTTAGAAAAATAATATCCGTAGGTACGGCCCGTTACTATAATTAATTAATTAATTAAAATACTGTCAAGGGCGTCGCCAGGGGGGAGAGGGGTGCGCAGGTAGGGGCAGCAGCCCCCCTAGAAACTAAAAAAATACGTAATGAACTGTTAAAAATCACAAGAAAATAATGTTACCCTACTCTGAAACCTTAGCCTTGCCTCCATGTACGGTGAAGAGGTTGTAGAGTTTATAGGGTGGAGGCACCAATTATCGGCCATGTCAACTTTTTTTGAACTTTGACTGCTTGTAATTTTTACGTTAATAGCTTTTGCTTTCTTGCAATGCATTTTTTGGGAAGAGGAATACTGTAATTCCATTACTGCATTCGCAAAAATACGAATCCTTTGTTATTTTTGATGAATAAAGATGCTTTTTTCCGAGTATGCTGATTTCCCTTAATATCGGCCTCTAACACCCTAATATCCGCCGCATGTGACCCTAATATCGGCATACCTTTTCTAGGTGAAGTTAGGTCAATAAAACTACTAACCAAAGTAAAAAATGATATCGTTTTATATAAGATGACTGCTAGAAACTTCAAGGGCTGGTCAGGTCAAGTGTTTTATACATGACAAAAATGACAAAAAAGGAATTCTTGATTTTTCGTAGGTACTTATCGCCCAGCTGACGCGGACGGGTCAACAGACGGCCGTATGCTTTAAAATAAATTAGATACGCCAAAGACTATCTAATTAAAATTAACAAAATGAATTATTTCCTTAAAAATGAAAAAAAAACACGAATTCCTTTTATGTAATTTTTGTCATGTTTAAAACACTTGACCTGACCAGCCCTTGAAGTTTCTTGCGGTTTCTACCGTCACCTTATATTTCAACTCAAGTACAAATCACTTTTTCTAACTCTTATACTATATCATTAATTAGTCTTTTCTTTAGATGTCAGTCTTAAAAATTAATATATATTCTGTTATTACAAACTAAAGATCACAATGATTCAACATTATTAAGAAAAATTAAGAAAAAGAAAGGAACTCTAATAACAAATTATTATACACACTTACTTATATTTAAATGTAATAACTAATGATTTTGAAAAGGGACAATAATCATTGTGGCGAAATCTTTTTTTTCAAGTGACGTGCAGCTTAAAAATTAAGAAGAAGAAAGGAACTCTAATAACAAATTATTATAAATAAAAATAATTACCAAATAAAGTCAACAAAAAAATTTACTTTACTTAAAGTATCTTCAATTTAAATGTCAATGATGCCAAGTAAAATCTTCTTTAGCAACATCAATATAATTTCGCCTACGATGAACTGTATTTATTAATTTTAAGTGGAACCATTGGGGGGCATTTGTCGCATCCAATATTTTTGTCTTCATATCTTCTTCGACATCACTAATTAGTTCTTCTTCACAGCCAACACAAAGAATTTTCTCCTTTTCCATTATGTATTGAGAAGGTAAATCAGTGAGGTCAGTTTCGCGATTGCTGTCCTTTAATAATCTCTTTTTTACTACTTTTGTTTTCTTTGGCTGGTTTCTTTTTTTATTCTTTTTTTCAGTTTTTTTT
This sequence comes from Scoparia ambigualis, assembly GCA_963921215.1. Lineage (NCBI taxonomy): Eukaryota > Metazoa > Arthropoda > Insecta > Lepidoptera > Crambidae > Scoparia > Scoparia ambigualis. Next base: position 21,942,261 of record OY992521.1, on the reverse strand, counting down.
TCTCTCTCTGCTTTATTCTCTTCAATTCTTTTTTTTTTCTTTCCTCGCGTTGTTTGACAATATTTTCCTTTTTATTGTAAAGTTCGAGGGTAGTAGGAAAGTAGGTACACAATACTTGGTGGCCGTTATTACGCATCGATTCCCTTTATATCGGCCGTAGCTGATAAAAATCGTTTTTAGGCGGCCGACGTTAGGATCTAGTGATCAAACTGAGCTGTTTTTTCATTTTTAACCTTATTAATGTTACTGCTAACATATAAAATAGCTAAACATGTTGTTTAACGTTTTCATGCATTACCAATTTATCAATAATACAGATTCCTAATCTAGACCCCACGATTATTTTATAAAAAAGACAAATAAATGTGAAAACATACTATCTAAACGGTACTTCGACTGTTTTTCTTCAAGATCAAATAAAATAAAATACCATAGGTATGTTTAATTCCATTCAAATACTTACCAACGCAATGCGTCGACTCAGGGATTTGACTAAGCAATGCCAATGCCACCAAACGACGCACGTCTGTACCTGCACGTGCTCTTTTGCCAATTAAACGTTCAAATGTTGAGGCACCCGCACCAAAATATGGGAGGATATGCGTAAGGACATAGAGTTATTTTTTGCATAAAAACTATTATTTATGATTTGCTTTGCAGCACCGTTCTTATTACAATCGCCTCCTTAATTTGTATCGGATTGCCCCCCCCCCCCCCCCCCCCCATAAAACGGAATTTTGGTTGTACTTATTTAATTTTTTATTTATTTTAATCATATTAAATTAACAGTGAATTAACATTGGTATTATCATTAAGTGAAAGTAAGTTGTTCCTCATAAGAAGGTAGCTTTCTTTATTACAATTTTACATAAGTCAACAATTTATTACAAGAGGTACTTACATTAAATAAGTTTGTTATTTATGTACTTAGGTCTTACTTACTCTTAGGTAACATTTTTCCCAAATCTCTCAAACACCATAATTTATATGTACCTACACAAGAGAGTGGGAAGCGCTTCTGAATGGATCGATAGCCTAGCAAAACAAAAACCGGGATCACCTAGGAAACCAGGAATCAAAACTTACAACCCCACGCCACGGTGATAGTAATAAATTGTTTGTTAGAGGATATTCCAGTAGAATTACTTTAAAAATTTGAAAAATATTGTGTTATTTTTTGGTTTGTAAAAAAGGTAGACCTACAGTCTTGTTCTAAATTCTTATTCGAAAATATAATAAATTAATAATGTACAGCTTAAATTGTGTTTAAGTTTGCGTTATAAAAACCTAATTGAATATTTTGTAAGGAATGCCAACTCGTTTTTCTTATTTTTATCATAGCAAACTCTGAACGTTCATGTTGTGCAACTGAAATCGTAGCAGATAAGACTAGGTACGTGTGACAAATTGCGATAAGCATATTATGCGAAATAATCAATTCTAAAGAAAAAGCATCTCAAGAAAGTGTACCTATAGCTAAACACTTGAAAAAATAGGATTAGGTACATTAGGTATAAGTATTTACCATTTTCCTTACACATTAAAGTTTTTTTTTTTACGGGTAACGGGTAAGCGCTTGGCCTTCATCTCACCTGATGGTAAGTGACGATAAGGCCGAAGGTGGAAGCGCGCTTCACCCGGAATCCTCAACCACTGAGGAACTGGCTATCTTATCTCAACTGTCGGAACACAACTATGCTATAAACATCGTTGTTATGCCGACAGACTTAGATAAGATGGTGGTAGCTAGCCAGGCTGACTTAACAGCCCTACCACCAACCAAACCGAGCACACAAATATGTACCCCCCGCTGGGAATCGAACCCGGGACCTCTGGGTCTGAAACTGGTGGCTTAGCCAAGTAGGTACTTACTTAGTACATAATTAAAAATTTAGGGAGTGCCTCCGCTGCCGTCGTCGGTCGCTGATTCGGTTGCCGGCACTGGCAACGTACCCCCCCCCCCCCCCCCTTCAGATAGATAGTTCTGAGATAGCTCAGACGACGTGTTCTTCGCGCCATTTTTGGTAATTCGGAATTACCCCAATACAGTTTTTTTTAAATAAAATAAGGAGGCAAACGAGGAGCGGGTCACCTGATGGAAAGTAATCACCGCCGCCCATGGACACCCGCAAAACCAGAGGAATCGCAGACGCGTTGCCGGCCTTTAAGAAAGGAATAGGCACGTTTCTTGAAGATCTCTAAGAGTGGATACGACCAAACTGGAATAAGACTTACTCCGACATTAGTCTATATTTGCCTCTATATTTGACGTTTAATCTAGGTATAAGACCTTATTCCAGTTTGGTCGAATCCACCCTAAATCGTAACGGTCCGGAAATACCGACTCGTGGAGAGCTGGTTTCGCAACACTGTAGTTTTCTCGGATTTATGTTAAGTTATTTGAATAAGTGTTTGTTTTTACAAAAGATAATTGTTTTTTACGAATATGTGGGAGGACTTAGTTGTTTTATTTTCTGAAATACCCCATTTTAAGAAAGTTCAGAAAGTTCATAGTATTTCCAAGTGGTTCTCAATCTAAGAGGAAATAAAAATAATTGTATTTAATTTGGTTATAGTCTTTATAATGTCGTCAGTTACGACATTCTCCTTTCCATCCTTTCTCATTTTATGGTTTCATCTAAAGTACAGGAATTAACCGCCTCTGTGGTCTAGTGGCTAAGCCACCGGTCTCACACCCAGAGGTCCCGGGTTCAATTCCTAGCGGGGGGTACATCTTTGTGTGCTCGGTTTGGTTGGTGGTAGGGCTGTTAAGTCCGCCTGGCTAGCTACCACCATCTTATCTAAATCTGTCGCCATAGCAAAGATTTTTATAGCATTGTTGTGTTTCGACAATAGAGATAAGATAGCCAGTGCCTCAGTGGTTGAGGATTCCGGGTAAAGCGCGCTTTTACCTTCGGCCTTATCGTCACTTACCATTAGGTGAAATGAAGGCAAAGCGCTTTCCCGTACCAGAATAAAAAAAAATAGTTCTCTTATCTTCAAGAGCGTCAGCAGGGTTTAGTCTCTAAATGTCCAACTTTTAAAATGTAGGCCCGGCTTATGCCCAACTCGGCACCGGGCCTCAGTTCGTCCGCATCGATGACACACCACAGAATAAATAATAACAACATCAAATTAGCGTAATTTGGATGCTGGCGTTCTACAAGGCGGTATGCTTTCTCCATTATTATTTTCAATATTTATTAACTTTATCACCCACTACCTTCAGTCCTATCTATGTCCATTAAGAATATTAAGTAAAATAAAGTTATTTCGCCTTAATGTTTTTTTTTATTCAATTTTACAGCAGCTACGAGTTGGAATAAGAATGCATTTATGATCCTGCAGTAATTCCCTTCCTCGTCTCCCGCTCTACGCTCTGCTCAGCTCCGTTTCACAATCAAATTCATCGAATTAGTCAGCAGGATATTTGTCTTTATAATTAGATTAGGTAAAGATTAGGTAAAGTCAGATTCTTCCTTTAAGTAGAAACTTGTTTATCATTAGTAGGTAATTATTACGTTAAAAAAGCGAATAATGAGTTAGTTCATTCTCTAATATGAGTAAGGTAACTGAAATTTTGAGGACCAGAATCTCTTCCTGGGGTAAATAAAACACTGAAAAAACTAAATTAGCAATGCTATAAAAATAAATGTATTTTTTTTTTGTTAGGGGTAATCTCGATCGAAAAATACGGGTAAACTTTAGATCAATGCGTATAAAAGTCAAAATTTAAAGAGCTTCGAAATTACCTCAACAGTCTAGTTGACTATAACGTATAACCCCTATGTCAAAAAATGTGTTATTATTACAAATAAAAAATAAAAAATCTAACTTATAATTTAAGAATCTAATACCTAAGTACATGTTTAATACAGATCTTTCACTGAGTATACAAAAGTAAATTAATAAAGACAGTCAATATAAAACTAGGTACCGGTAGAACGGGGCTATTTGGTAACCGTGGGGCTTTTTAGAAAAAAATAATATTTTTGAATGAACGCAAACATATTAACGTAAACGCAAACTTTTTATTCTCTAACATTTGACAAATCCGTTATCTGTCAATCTCGAACAATCAGAGAAAAGAACACCGCGCGTGTGATGTTAAGAACTACATATAACGAGAGTCTGTCAGTTTTGTTCCAAATTAAATTTTAAGTAAAATGTTAAATTATTTAGTGTTAACTTTTGCATTATTTGTAAATTTTTAAATGTATGTTACCAAATATCGCCGTCCGTGTTTATATTGAAATAAAAACAGTTTATAAAGATATTTTCTATGTCATTTTGTATGATTTGCCAAATAACCTGGGGGCTATTTGGAAAGGCACCTTCTTTTTTAAAATAAACCTTACTGTTTGTTCATTCTATGTTTTTATTTTTGTATTTTTATAGAGTTATATCTGTATTAAGCAACACATACTTCTTTATCTGTTCAAAATTAAAGGAAAAATAAATATTAAAATTTTATCCCTTCTTTTTTACCAAATAGCCCCGTTCTACGGTACTATGAATTGTTATCAAAACTAAGTCCTTCTGTCATCTCGTCAAAATTTATATCGGAATTCCCCCACTGCACCTCACATAGTACATGCACCTGCTTTTAAACATTGTTTTGCCTGATCTTTAACAGCATTGGGTAATTTTAATCTTTGCTGAGAAAGTGAATTAAAATAGAGCTTAGACGATTGATCATTATGATTTTCTTTAATTTACACAACTTTAAGAGTCTTTTAAGTGGGACTCAAACTCAGAAATATGGTCGCTTCACAATCTTGTTTCAGAGTTGTGCACTTTCCAGAAGATTTATTGTTTTTTGACTTGAAAGCTAATCTGAAGTAATATGAGTAATACTTGAGGGACACGTTCACTTTATCAACGGTATCAGGAAATCTTCTTTTTGATTTTCGATCGTTCTCACTTCTCTAATCCAGTATTCATTACAAGTACCTACTGTTTTTATATGATTTTAAGGCCTCTTCAAACTCCTTTTAAGATGAATATTGGCCACCGACTTTTATTTTAATTATTCAATATCAAAACTCAGACAAACACAAACAAACTCGCAAAAAATTCTCAAGTCTTTTGAGGTTATACCTATTACGATGACGCTGATATTTTTTAAATGTCTGTTTTTTACCGCCGCCGGCAGCCATTGTTTTAAATCTCGGCAGTATCTCCAGTAATCTCCACCATTGACCTGATCGCTGATATGTCGCTGATCTCCATCGCCCGGTTCCCAATGGTGAAATTTTTGGATACCGGCGGCGCCGGCAGCGGAGGCACTCCCTAAAAATTACATTAGAGAACACCATAAGACATTAGGAAATAGGTCTTTCTACATTTCAGGAATAATGGAACTAACATAAATTGAAGTAAATTGGTAAGATGGCGTTATGCCATTTCGTTTTGATAAACCAGAAGTAATAGGATAGGTATTAAGGGTTTTGATATTTTCGTAAGAAATAGAGATACAGTTCCAGGCACTCATATCAATAAATTATATCAATAGGATATATCCCAACCCAACCCAATCCGATAAAGTGCTCCTTATTGCACATAAAAGATAATTTACCTACAATGCGAATATTCGTGCGAGTACCATACCTACCTCCAACCGTGCCTCCAATCCTTTAACCGCGTCGCGTAGCGGGTAATGCCACCACCACCACCACCACCACCTACCACCCCTCTACCCTTGCGTGTCGTAAAAGGCGACTAATGGACTAAGGACCGCACATACATTTAACAGCAGAGAGCGAAGATGGGCTCAGCATCTGTCACGCTGAGCACATGCACATGCAGTCGCTATTTGGTGAAAAGTGGACTATAGGACTGCTTTTGCTATCCTGACATAGCTTGATAAAAATTTGGACCGTACCAGTGAGAGTTGGTCTTACTTGCTCTGATTTTGTCGAACCACGGCTGTCATATAATAACAGATTTTCACCAAACTGTTTTGAGATGGACGGGATAAAGAACGAATAATATCACACCGCCCAAAAAGCAGGTGCCTTTAAGACGAAGAAAGCAAGATTTTCCTGAATTCAATGGAATCAATACAGACTGATATTCACGCGATATTCATTGCGGGCGGTCGATAAATCGATAGTGCCATATAAAAACGTAGAAATATACACTCGAATCTATAACCCTCCAGCCCCTTAAATCTAGCAATGACATAATAAAAATAAAATAAAAACTAGTTTATTTAATTAAGTTAGTAGGTAGGTAGGTACCAACTACCTCTCAGCAAGTGACATTAATAAAAAACTGTAAAATTTCAGCAGGCGGGTTACTTTCTATCGTTCATTAATTCATTTTCTACCTCTAATAGAGCACTAATTAATATCACACAGGTAATTAACAGTAACTAGATCCATTTTGTTAATTTAAAATGGACACCATTGCCTTAGTTACGCAGTTTCCTGATGAACCAGGAACTTCTAATTTACTTGCTCATGTTGACACTGCACGTGACAAAATGTTTGTACCGACCCAAGGATTTATGTGATAAAAAGTGTTTTTAAAAGTCTACACTGACAGAATACCTTGACTCATTAACTGCATAAGACTTTTTCCTTTTAACTAACAAAAGAAGAACACTATTCTTTGCAAAAGATTTTCTATACAAATCATTCTTACAGTTTTCTACAGCGATGTATACATGGTTTTCTGTACAAATGTTTAAAACAAATCTTTTTTACCATTTTTTTAGCAAGTTGCATATAACGTTTGTCCATTAATAATTTGAGGCTTTACTGTCAAAAACTATATAGCTCATTATCATCATCATTCACTTGCCCAGTTCCCAATCTTAATTGAAGTTGACGCAAAATATCTTCCTCTTCCATTCTCTTCTATTGCGTACTAAATTGTATGTAAAATTACACTGTAACTTTTGCTAATAAAAAGGAGAAAAAATAAGCTTCCTGAGTTTATTGCCAGCTCTTCTCAGTTGAAGGCCCTCTCAAAATCCTTACTCGTGGTAAATTCAGTTAAGATTTTAATTAGGTGTTACTTTATTAGTTTTGACATCTATTCCATAAGTGCATGTAAAGGCTTATATTGAATAAACCATTTGGATTTGAATATTATGGTGATCATCCCTCCTGTTATCTACATGTCCAAACTAAGACAGACAGTTTCCGTTCCGCCCAGCCTTTATAAAGCGCCTAATTATAATAATACGTAAATAGCAACACATAATAATATGTATACTTATATTGTTATGTTTGCTAAACTTACGAGTGTGATAAGATGAGATTCAAAAAATTCGTGAACGCGAATTTTGATACACCTCTCGTATTAGCAAAGATTGAGAAATGTTACTGGGATAACTGTGCCAATATAATCAGACAGAATAGATATTATTATATCTTGTTCATGAACGAACTGAGATATAAAAAAAGTAAAAAAATACCTATAATAACTTTACTCGAGATTAGCACAAGCCCTTGCGCGTTAGCGCAGTGAGCATGAGGTAAATACAAAATTACAGTAATAAATATTTATTTACATGTAGAGGTGTGCCGTTGTAGCTTCTGTAAATGAGAAAATACCTACCATCAGATAAGATCGCGGTCAAGTACTTGACTATATAAATAACTAAAAAATACATACATACATATATATAATCACGACTAGAATCACCGAAGGGTTAGTCAGAGTCAGACAGAGACAAGGCAATGAGGACAGCAAAAGCAGTCCTTTGCCATAGTCCACTTTTCAACAAATAGCGACTGCACATGTGCTCAGCGTGAGAAGTGGTGAGCCCATCGGCGCTCTAATGCAGTCTTTAGTCGACTTTTACGTCACCCAAGGGAAGAGAGGGGGTGGTAGTATTCTTTCAACGCAGCGCGACACGGTTATACGGTAAAACAAAATAACAAACAATAAGGGAATTGTTTTATGACCACTTTCACCACAGGTGAGCACTGAGTAGTGTGTTATCTCTCCTGTCACTTGTGGTTAGCAGGTATAGGTATATATATACGTAATCTGTTATTGAAAAATACCAATATACATACATCGTCTTTAAATTATCACCAAAAACTACAAATTGTATGTGATCAAAACAGCGCTATCTAGAAACAATCTTATTAACACATCTAACAGCGGAAAACTCACACTTATTAGCACTCGGATTCGACTAGCTAATATCTCACTCAAGTAGGGTTAATGATTTCTCACAAAAACCAATACAGTCGCTTTCATATTCGAGCAATATCCAGTTTCGCATACCAATTTTGCAAAGTGAGATTAAAATTATGCTAATGACAGGATTTGTTCCGGATTCGTCGTAGGCATAAGGCAGATGCAGCCAGTGTTTTTTGGATTTATTTTAATCTCAGTCACGTCAAAGTCACTCCTCGTTTCATAGTCTTATGTGTCTGACCTTAAATAAATGGAAGTGGAAGTACAGTTTATACATAATGCAGTTTATACCGTTTCCTACAGTGAAAGGAAAATGCAAATGCTGATTCAATTATGCAATGACGATGACGTTGTGTAGTAACAAACATGTTGTTGTGAATTTAAGGCCGAATTATATCTTAGAGGTAGATAGAATTCAGAGGAAACCGTTCGAATTGTTCTTCACACAATGAATTGTGATATATATTCTGATTGTGACAGATATATATATATATATATAAGTATAGCTTAGCTTAGCTTAGCTTAGCTTAAGTATAGCTAGCTTTTTATATCTTTAAGTTACCAAATTCAATCTCAATATTTATTACCAAAATGTTAGGGGTCTTAGAACCAAACTGGAGGAATTGTATATTTCTATATTAAATCATAACTACGATGTAATAATTTTAACGGAGACTTGGCTCAACGAAACAGTCTACGATCATGAAGTAATTGATCAACGTTACATTGTATTTAGGCGAGACCGTTCTACAACCTCTTCTGCAGTTAAAAAGAAAGACGGCGGTGGAGTGTTGATTGCTGTATTAGGAAAACACGAGGTACTTCGGAGACACAGATGGGAAACCATATGTGAAGACATTTGGTTGTCCATAAAAATTAATAGACAATCTTGTTTTGATATTTGCGCCGTCTACATACCTTCCCCAGTTAAATACGAATATCTTGATACTTTCCTTAATAACGTTACTCAAACTATTCAATATAAAATCAAGGGTTCTCAAGTTTTATTAGTTGGAGATTTTAACTTACCAAATATTAATTGGTTTCCTAACGACTCCGATTCGCATCCCAACATCCCTTGCCATACTGTTTTGAGTAATAATACAGACAATGCATTTACTGATTCTGTTTGTTTTAATAATTTACATCAATGCAACAAAATATACAACGAAAATGGAAGACTTTTGGATCTAGTACTTACTAACGTTCCCAATAATATAACAGTGTCTAGATTGCCTGTTTCTCTGTTACCACTCGACATACATCATCCATGCCTGTTAAATTGAATAAACCAACAAGCTCAGTTATGAAGCCAAATAATAACAATAAAACTTTTAACTTCGCAAAGAGTGACTATCAAGCAATTAACGAACAATTGGAGAAAATTGTCTGGGCTGAGATCTGGAATTTGACTAATGACGTAAATATGATGGTTAAATTATTTTATGATATTATAATGCCTATTGTTGAAAAATACCCCCCAATTCATAAATATAGAGATGAGAAACATCCTATATGGTTCAGTCCACCGTTGATAAAAGCATTAAAGGAGAAAAGTAAGTACCATCACAGATACAAAAAGTACAGTAACCCAATGGACAAAGTTGTGTTTGACTTGTTGCGCAAACGATGTAATATAATGATAAAAGACTGTTACAATAATTTCAAAAAGCAAGCCACTGAACATTTGCATCGTTCCCCTAAGTACTTCTGGAAATTCGTTAAAGATCGAAAGTGCAATAGTGTATCAATACCAAACGAAATGCGTTTTGGAGACTTGATAGCGAAGGGAGGGCAAGAAGTTTCCAATTTGTTTGGACAATATTTTCAGTCAGTGTACAGCGGGAGCATGCAGGCTTCTGGAACTCGTCTTAACACGAACTGTACAAAGTATAATGATGCACCGATAAGCCACTGTACAGTAACAGAGAGTGAAGTACTAAAGTCACTACAGTTATTGGATTGCAATAAAGGCCCTGGACCTGATTTACTTCCACCAATTTTTCTAAAAGCATGTGCTAAGAATTTATGCAAACCGTTAACTCAAATTTTCTTAAAGTCTCTAAAAACCGGTGTATTCCCTGAGAAATGGAAATTGGCCCACATAACACCTATTCATAAATCAGGAGCGTTTGACGAAGTAACGCACTACAGGCCAATATCTATACTCTCGATTTGTGGAAAATTGTTAGAATCATCTGTTTATAAAAAAATAATGCCGCATATCCAAAACCAAATTAATCCTAACCAGCATGGATTTTTACCTCGTAAATCGACAACAACTAATCTCATCGAATATGTGACTGACATTTCTGAAGCCTTGGATGATCATAGAGAGATTCACGCTATTTACACTGATTTTCGAAAAGCCACAGGGTTCACATTTAGGCCCTATTTTCTTTCTGGTGTATATTAACGACCTCTGTGATAATATACAAAGTAATTACAAAATGTTTGCTGACGATCTAAAATTATATCGTACCATCCATTGTCATAAAGATGTAATTCTATTACAGAATGACTTATGTAACGTTATGAAATGGTGTGAACAGAATTTTATGTTCCTTAACCCTGATAAATGTTTTTATTTAAAATTCTCTAAAAAGAAAGCATCTCACGAAGTTACTTATGCCATAAATAATACAACTCTAACAGAAGTTAAATGTATTAGAGACTTGGGTGTGTTGATAGACAGCTCGCTAAGTTTTCGCCAGCATTTTGATCACATAGTCAAGAAGTCTTCTCAGCTGTCTGGCTTCATTAATCGCCAGATGAAATTACTCAACCAACCTAATTTAACACTTAAGATTTTTAACACCTTGATTCGAGGAATCCTGGAATATTGTGGTGTTGTATGGAATCCTGGATATATAGTACATGCCGATCGGATTGAGCGGGTTCAAAAACGTTTCTTTTATCATCTTGCATACTCAGATCAAAAGTGTGGCATTCTTCAATCATACTCAGAACGCCTATCGTATTATAAACAAGAGCCTTTAGACACACGAAGAAAAATTTCTGACATTACGTTTCTTTACAAAATATTGCATGGTATAACATATTCCCCTTGTACCCTAGAAAAAATTACATTCTCTATCCCACGTATCAGTAGTCGCTTACATAACCGAAAAACATTTGAACCTCCTCGTTGTCATAATAGACTCGGTTAGCATTCACCTATCTACCGCATGTTATCAAGTTATAACGCTGTTAGATCTGAAGTTGACATATTCAATGGTTCTGTCTCGTCTTTTAGGAATGAACTTAGAAAATTGTTAAATTGTTAAAAGTAGCCCTAAATGTAAAAACTGTAAGAAGTGATATTATTGGCTTGTAATTGTAATTAGTCGTAGTCGTAGTTTCTACAATAGATTCACAAAATTTTTATTAGCATGATGTGTTTGCATCTAGAAGAAATGTGATTTAAATAACCTTATTGTATATGTTTCTAAGCATGTTTGTTATCACTATTTCGGTTTTGCAAACCTAAAAAAAAAAAAAAAAAAGTATTTATAAATCTGTTCCACAGAACAGAAGACCCTCTCTCTTCAGTTCTGTGGTCTGTGCACTATCCTAAACATCTGGCAAGTATTGAAAAACGCTGTCACTTGGACCAGAATTTTCTGAAAACTCGGCTCAGGAGTAGGCTATCGTGGCTATTTTATCCAATATATTCTGTGTTCATTCGTAGGATTATTAAAAATCAATTTCTAAAGGGCTTCGTATAATTTATAAATAATTAGCTAGTAGAGTTTGTACTTTGGATAAAGAAAACGCACCATACCTATACGAAAATAACCCTTCATACATTAAAACTCTTCCAAGCTAGGGCACAATTGATGTTTACATTCATTACACTAAACATAGGAATACTGGGAATAAAACCCGGATAATTTTGAGGTAATAATAATAATGCTAGGAAGGCTCGCTGCCACAAAAACAAAGTGTTATTTGGTTCAGTTTACGAACAAATTAATGATAATGTGAAGGCGCCGATCAATATTTACATTCACTCAAAATAAGACACTAAAAATATTGATGGAACATACGCTAATAATAAAATTTACGGTAAACATAATTTCATATGATGTTTACTGAACGATGAAGCTGACATGGTTCCATGTAAAACTCCATACATCAAAGAGATTGGAGTGCCTACTCTCCTCAGAATTTACAATACACTGTGTGTAATGTTTAACGCCCACTTCTCGTAAAGGATCCGTGATCGGAATAGAAATGAGCGTTAAGTGTTCGGGGTGAGCCAAAACTAAATGATAGACTTGATTAAACTTGATAAAATATACGATATGGTATTATAATTAATTGTAGTTGGACCTTAATTATCCCTGAAGGGTTAGTCAGAGACCAGGTAATGAGGACCGGAAAAGCAGTCAATTGCCCACAGTCCATGTTTCATCAAAAAACAATCAATGAATCATAATAATGTTGGCATAAAAGATAAAAGTTTGAACGATGCAGATTGTCTGATAAGATTGTAGGTACCTACCTACGAAATCGGCAAATATAGGTAAGTAATTCAAAGAAACTGACGTCTTTTTGGTTGGATGTACTTCTATTAGATTTGTAATGGAATTTCTTACTTACTTAAAAACGTTAGCCAGGGCGATGCCACAACCGCCGCCGCCCGCTAGATTCTCGAACACGAAGGTCGTCTAAAATCTAAGTATTTTAATTTAACGAGCAGTTACGCACTCCTGAAATTTTTATTTTTATATTTTTTTCGAACTATCAATAGTCTATCAATAGCTTCTTCAAAGCAATTAGGAATACGACCTAAGCGGTTGTTGTTTGGCCTATGAACATTTTGCAACCGACTCTCAAAGAAGTTAAGTCTTCCACCAAATAGATTAGCATTTGTCATAAACGATTCACAAGGAGAAAACAATACTACACGCCCGAAAAGTACTCAATAACGATTAGATTATGCCCTAAAGTTTAGGAGGAGCCGAAGTTTCACTGCGGAGTATTGAGGTCAGTCAACCCACACCCTATGAATTCTGCGAAGCTTAGTCTATTTTTATTCGATCATGATATTCATAATATATCCACGAACACAATGATCAATATTAGGTTAAAATATGAATTTGTGACCTACTATATGAATGACCTACTACTATATGTTTTAGATTGATAGATCTGTATGTGTTTACTAATAATATGTACATCGCTGGTTATATAAATAAGTTTAATCAGTAATGCTCGGAAGGTTAAGCTTACCATAAATTCATGTTTAGTCATAAAAAAGTTCTGATTATTTTCAGCGATGTTATTATACGTTACACTTCTAGGTCAATGATTATTTTAAACGAAAATTGTTATTCATTTGATTAAAAAATTCGATAAAATAAAATCGCAAAATATCTTCGATCGGTTACCTATCATAAATTCGAAATTTGCCTGTACGAATTTTATTTGGCCGAAAACGATTTGTTTTTATGTTTTCCTTTTCTTTTTACCGGAAACACAATTTACAAAGTTTTTAAATGCCGATTATCGATTGTTATTTATTTCAAAATCTCTATATTTTGAAATCCCACTCAACGTTTGGCCGAAGCTATTAATGCTAGACGATTCATTTTCCAGAAACACGTTTCCAATATTATTAAAATACAACATTTCAAATAATTGAAATCCATAATATCATCGAACAACTTGTAATCGTAGTAACGTTTAAGCATGCAAACAAGCATGCAGCATGAAAGCAAGCATGCACCACGCAAGCAAGCATGCAGCATGCAAGCAAGCATGCAGCATGCAAACAAGCAAGCAGCAAGCAACCAAGCATGCAGCAAGTATGCAGAAAGCATGCAGCATGCAACCAAGCATGCAGCAGGCATGGTTTCTGTCACGGCTCCGGCGCTGCTAGGCTCCGGCGGTCTCACGCGAGCTTATCGTCGCAGATGGCTTACGCTCGCCGCCGCGGCTGAGGTTGGCCGGCTCCGCCGGCCAGCAAGCCGAAGCTTAAACTCACCTGCTTCTCAGCTCGCGGGCCACCTCGCCCCTCCACGCCTACGCGGGCTTGAATTACACTCTAGCGTAGGGCAGACAAGACTACGTGGAGTCGGTTTTGCCGCGATTCGTTTCTGTCACTGACTTTTGAAACACAATCTTACCGGAAACATAAAGTATTATCATTAAGACATTTAAGTATAAGTATGATATTTTAGAGGAAGAGTTACTTCGAATTTTAATACTTTTAGATATTAAATTTATTGTAAACAAAACATCATCCAAAAGAAAAAAAGTAGTTTTGATTATCGGCTAATAGTTTTTCTGGAAACTGAAACGTATGTATGATAAGTTTATGGATTAACAAAATTATGTAAAAGCAACGATCTGGTATTTCAAACTTCGTCATAACGTTTTCGAACAATTGAAATTCGTACAGGAAAGTTTCGAATTTATGATAGGTTACCTTTCGATCACATCGAATAGACAATCCGATCGCTTGACCACTCAGCCACGAGGCGTTGAAGACACGTAAACGTAAACAAAATCAATATAACACTTTTCGGAACAAGTGTGTTTTTTTCACACACTGTTCTGAAAATGCCTGCTTGCCTGCCTGACCGCTCGCCATCTTACCATGCGAAATTCGTATGGGAATTTGCATAGTGATTAAATGATCAAAGTAATACTGCTCTACAGTACACACAGTAGGGCCCCAGACGGTCCTGCAGATATTTGTGCACTTGGCACGGCCACAAGTGGGAGCGTCCAGTGACGTCAGGCACGTATTCTTCCCACGCAGAGAATGACGTCAAGCGTCTAGTGACGTTGCAAACGGCAAACACTAGCCAACTTTGACAACGATAACAATTTGCTGGGAAGCACGTTCGACGATAAAAACTAAAAAGGGCAAATATTTATATAAGTAAGTAGTTCTTCTTATTTAGTTACAAAGAATTTTGTCTTCAGCAAATACGAAAGTGTCTAAAGCTCTGTACTTAGTCAAAATCATAGACAATCATTATATCGTCCTTGGTCAAAATCTTTAGCACGTGCTTTTTCATATATGATGTTACATGTTTGTTTCTACTCGGTTTCGTTGGTAGTATAGGGTTTGAGGAATACGATTGAAGTGCGCTTCCACCAGCGGCATAGAATACATAATAGTACAAGCAAGCGGCTTTATCATCTCCTAACATCAGATGAAGGCTAGGTGATTTTTCGTAGTAGACTACAAAAAAAAACTTTTCTAGAGCAACCGGGACCAATGACTTGATGTGAGAGGGTATTACGCCGGGCGAGCCGGCCCAATGCGTGCTGCAACGCAGCGTGGCTCTACCATCTCCCAAAACACACTGCAAAAGTAACGTGACTTGCACAATTACGTACCAATGTGCTACTAGGTACAGAAAAGAAAGAACTCCTAGCGAGATTATTGATGACAATAGACATTAAACTGCCATTGAGCCACTGAGCTAATCTTTATATTAAGTATAGAAGAAGTAATAAATGCGGGTCTCCTGCGACACTGTTTTGTGTTTTCTAACACCTAACATCAAACATCTAACAAATATGGCCGTGGCCTACGTACATATTTTGACATATTTTGTTAGATGTTTGATGTTAGGTGTTAGAAAACACAAAACATTGTCGCAGGAGACCCGGCTTAAAACTTACAGCGAGCCTGTCCTGATTTCTGTTGTGTTTACTATTTAAAGGCGAATAAATCTCTAAGTGAGACCGTTAGTAATTGATACAAATGGCAGATGTAATGAAAAATTTGTAAGTACCAAAGAGAACAATAATACAAGTAAATACAATACAATGGAAAAGTACCTAATGCCAACAAATAAAGTAAGTATCTTATTGAATATTCAGTTGAGAGAAAACCGTAACATTAATTTGTACAATGAAAAATCCTAAACGCTTTTGTTACCAAAGAGCTCTACCATTTTTGTAGTCTTTGTTTCTTTTTATTTAGTATAACAATTGTTTTTTTTTGTTAAACTTCATAGCATGGTGTAGATACACATTTAATTGCTTTTAATTGCTGAATTAATTTATAAGTTAATAGTTTCTTTAATAGAAATTTGTTAATATATTGTAGAATAAATTATAGAATATATTGAAGAATAGAAACGGCAGCGATGCCGACCTAGACGCAGGTGGAGGGACGAGCTTTTGCCTATGCAAAGGATTGGCCAGCACAAGCAACAGACCGCGAAAAGTGGAAAGACGGGAGTGAGGCCTTTGCCCAGAAGTAGGAAAATAGAGGCTCATAATAATAATGATAATAATAATGAAGAATAAAACTGGTTCATGAAAGAATACTTAATGAGTCGTAAACTTGATTAAAGCTTTCAAGACCGCGTTCCACGGTCTCTTTGTCAAAAAATTCACCATTGCTGAATCGTTAGAACGGTCTAATCGGATCGTAGTGACAATGTTAAATCGGCAGTGGTAACCAAGGACGATACATCTAATTTGTCCATCTATGCTAACACAAACAAGATATTTACTAACTTAAATAACTAGGATAGGTTTGAGTTACATTTAGTTAAAAAGAGTTTAAGAATATTTCTATTCAACTTATTATCTTTTTTATTATACTTTTATATTAAATCAAAATTGCGAGCATAATATTGATTTACTCCGAATGTTTCCCCTTGAATGTAACCAGACCGTTGTTCATTTAGTTTTTGACATTGCTGCAGAATGAGTTTTAAAACTGATACTATATAATCATTCAGTCTATCGCAGTCCATGCATCCCCAAAGCTTGCTAATGTGCCAGGTCTTCGGCTCTCTCTCTCTCTCTTTACTCTACAATCGTTGTTTTCTACTGCAATTTGAAAATAACGCTTTCTGCTACCTACCTAAACCATTGTTTGCTACTATAAAAATGCAAGACAAGATGTCGAAAGAAAGAGTTTATCTGAAAACTAACAAATCTGTTATCTATCATTTATATTATCATCTGTTTATTTAAGACAAGAGCACGCTATGATACCGTGGTAGCGCACGTGCTAACATGAAAGAGTTGAATCGTAAGTATATTTTCTTATTAAAACTAAAAATATAGGTAGTGTTTAAACTAACCAACTAACTAACCGCGTCGCGTTGCGGTGAAAGAATACTACCACCCCCTCTCTTCCCTTGGGTGTCGTAAAAGGCGACTAACGGACTATAGCCTGCACATACTTCCAACTACATAGAGCGGCGATGGGCTCACCATCTGTCACGCTGAGCACATGTGCAGTGCAGTCGCTATTTGGTGAAAAGTGGAATATCATGGTAGAGGACTACTTTTGCTGTCCTTTTATTGCCTAGTCTCTGACTAACACTTCGGGGATAATAGTCGTGATTAAATTAATGTAGGTATGTATGTTAAACTAACAAAATGAAAGTTTATAATATTTAGTTAGAAATAATGATTTCTCAAGTTAACATGTAACACTTACAAATATGGCTTATTTACTTTATCAACTTTACGAATAGAATTATATTCGTGATTATTTTAACCATCGCTGTGGTCACGTAACCGCCTCCCTGGTTTGATTCCCGGCGGGAGATACATGTTTACTTGTACTGGATTTGGTTGGTGGTAGGGATTTTAGTCTATATGGCTAGCTATCACCACCTTATCTAAATATTCGCCATACCATCAATGTTACTAGCATTCTTGTGTTTCGACCTTCGATCAACAATACCAAATAGATGTCAGGTAGGCTACTCTTGAAACAGAATTGCATTAATCAATTTCCAATTACAAATCTAAAAAATGTCAAATGGCACTTTTGTAAGCGACAATAGCGCCATATTGGAATTAAATTGCGTGGAAATTGATTGAACAAATTATTATCGAGATAGCGTTCCGGAATTATCTTTACTTATCCCAATATCGATACATATTAATCGCATTGGAATTGTATTAAGATTGAGTTTGCGTTCGAGAGTAACCCCCCAGGTCGGCGCTAAAAATGTGTCTCGGTCTCAGATCATAGATCTGAGGTCTCGGTAAATCGAGCGCACTTGAGAAGTGAGCTCTTATTTTCTCGCAAGGCATAACAGGAAAGTGTACTTTATTTGTTGGTGCATAAGGTTTATTTTACCACTAAATGTTATTGACGTCTTTTCTTTTTAAGTGACAGGAGTAATTTATTGCTTTGAAAAAGTATTTATTGACGTAGACAGAATTTAGCTTTGATTTTGTACGTGACGCGTTATCTATTGTATTGTTGATCGAAGGTTTCGACAGTTAGAGGTAAGATAGCCAGTTCCTCAGTAGTTGAGGAATCCAGGTGAAGTGTGCTTCCACTATCCGCCTTATAATTACAAACATATATATAATCACGACTATTATCCCCGAAGGGTTAGTCAGATACTAGGCAATGAGGACCGTAAAAGAAGTCCTCTGCCATTGTCCACTTTTCACCAAATAGCGACTGCACATATGCGCAGCGTGACAGGTGGTGAGGCCCTCGCCGCTCTTCGCTGTTGGATGTATGTGCAATTAGTCCGTTAGTCGTCTTTTACGACACCCAAGGAAGAGAGGGGGTTGTAGTATTCTTTCACCGCTACGGTTATCCACTTTATAATTATTATCACCTAATATCATAGGACTTACCAAGTTGGTTAGATAAAGTCATCATAGAAAGTCAAGATTTCTCTATTTATTTTAAAATATCCTCAATTCATAAAGCTTGACATATTTTTTACCGTAAGTAGGTACTTGATTAAAGTAAACCTATACACAACTTTTTAGTTTCCGATATACTAATAATAATAAAACGAAATAATATTTAAAAACTTTAACCATTTTAACTGTGTGATTTATAAGTCCAGTATGATGTTCCTTATTTCGTAAGTAATTTCACCATTTTCCCTTTTCCCCTAAACAACTATTTAAGTGTAAAACAACATTTTAAAACTCAATTTTATTTATCAGTGTGATTTATTTGTTCTCTCAAAATAGAATAATATTCCTAATTTCGTGAGTAAATTGATAATTTACAGAACATTTTCCCTTTTCCTTATAGGTACCTCTCTCAACTCGTAAAATCAAATCAAAAATTATTTATTTGGTTTCATAAAAATACAGAAACTACTTATTTAGGTAAGTATAATCAAATTCATAAGTACTTACAGCTATTTAGGTAGGTAGGTACATATCCATAATTAAGTACATAAAATATGCATACCGTCTTCTCCATAGGAATGTTTCAGGTGTTATGCTCCGCGTTCCCTTAATCCATGCTCTCCGGATTCCGGTTAGAGGGAGGCTGTCCCTCCTAAGGGCAAAGCGAACAGTCTTTGGCGGGGTACTTGGCAAAAAGTCTGCACTGTCCCAATGTTCGTCGTGTTCACTGTACCCTTCCATTTTTATAAAAAACCTTAGGTCCATGATAATATTAGGAAATCATAATAAACACTGCCAAGCTATGGTCTCAGCCTACACCTCCGGAAAACGGAAGTATTTATATACTGTACACATGTACTGTAGCTTCCTAATAACGTGACACTCAAAAAACTTCAAAAAATATTATAGCAATGTTTTTATTTAATTGTGTAATTTAACAAATTTGCACTTCCAATTTACACTTCAAATGTTTCGGAATTGAAAAAGAATTTAGCATCATTTTCTATTTTAATTGTAATTCGACAAAAACGGAAAACGTATTCGCATCCGGAATGTAAACGGAAAATTTTAAATACGTTAAACGTCTGTATTAAATTGCAAACTGAAAATAACTGAATACAATCACAACGACTCGTATGCATCAGGAGATATGCGGGGAACATGTAAATAAAACCATTTTTATCAGAACGTGCAAATATGTGTAGACATACCTACACATCATAAAACATAATGGTGAAAATTATTATACAGGTCCCAGTTATAGTTGAACAGCCATTCTTCATCAGCCTTTAAACGTCTCACTACTAGACTGCACATGCTTTCCCACATAGACAACTGCACATGGGTATTTTGGGCCAAAACCCACCACACTGGTCCAATGCAGATTCTAC
Source organism: Scoparia ambigualis (assembly GCA_963921215.1). Lineage (NCBI taxonomy): Eukaryota > Metazoa > Arthropoda > Insecta > Lepidoptera > Crambidae > Scoparia > Scoparia ambigualis. The sequence continues at coordinate 21,922,102 of OY992521.1, read as the reverse complement.
GTCGACGTGGCATCCAAAATTCTCATACAAAACACAGAAAAACGACGTTTCCTCCTTCAGACTGGACCAATTTTTATTTCTTTTTCAGCATCGGTTAAAGAAAGAGATTTTCTATGTATGTATGTTTGATTTTTTGCATTAAGTCATTATATCCAGGAGCCCTCTAAATGTTGCGAAATTATTTGGATAAAAAATTTAAAAAATTAGTCTGGTTCTGAAGGAGGAAACAGGGGACTACGAAACGTCGTTTTTCTGTGTTTTGTATGAGAATTTTGCATGCCACTTCGACGTAGTGTTTCCTCCTAACGACTCATCTTACGACGAGTACGAATACGAAAGGGATAAACCATGCAACGCTTCACGCGCCTTCCGAAGCACGCGGGAGCTCAAGCTGTTTTTTTATTTGGTCATTCATCTGGTGACCTGGCAATAACCCTGACATTGTGGAAGTTGCTCAACTTGTAAAATTGCCAACCGTGCCATCATCGAGTTCCTCACCAACAACAGCTATCGAATAATAACATTTGATTAAATATTTGCGCTGCTGATTCACGTCGCTTTTAACTTATTTCCGGTGGTAATGTCGATAAAAAGAAATATCGCTACAATCGTCCATTGGGATGGTGACCGAATAAGTTAGGTTAAGGCCAGGCTAAGGGCACAGAATAACTAATAAGGGTGAGGGTTCACTGAGGCAGAGATGAAGATGAGAGGAGAGGAGCGGAGCTGTAACAATATAAACCAATAAGATCAGTCCTCGCCAAGATGAGCCGAGCGAACCTTAGGCCTTAGACAGGCAATATCCGGCACTTCCAGCAGTAACGACTTAGCCGCATTTGGAGCACAGTCACGAGCAAACTTATCATACGTAAACAATTGTAACTCTTAAAACAATGGAATTAGAGTTAAAGTGTATACATATTGGTACCTAAGCATAAACTTTCTCGGGCATCATCTCTGGGGAATTCCGGTGATTGCTTTATGGCCGGTCCCGGAATACCCATGACCACGACGGCATGTGTGGGGCAATACAGGAGTTTCAAGTGGGTAATATCTTATGGCTTCACACACAACTGCAACTGCAAATGCTGTTTATGTGCTTTCCTTATTCATTTTGTACTACTTTTATTTATTCACACTATAAATAAATGTTATTTACACCTGACACCATGTGGTATGGCATCCAATAACAACAACATTCTAGGACGACTGCTTTATTCATCTTTCTTACCATAGACACATTGACAATCATAGACAATCTTAACTTATAACCTTGGAGCATTCAAGCCTATAACAGGGCCCTTATTCTGTAACGATTCCTTGTTTCAAAACCACGTACGATATCTTCCCAAAAACGTATGCGTTTGACGTTTGTGCGCGGTAAGGTTTAGGTGTAAAATCTATAGATTGCGATACAGAATCAGGGCCCAGTACAGTAAGTCGTATGGTATAGCGGTTCGCTAAAAGAATAGTATAAACATCCGTCATCAATTCTAGTAACTTATATATTCTCCCACTTACTGCCACCCATCATTTTCCAAATTCTACTCCATCTCTTCTTGACTTGTTAATAGTGTCATCTCCCCAGCATGTTGCGAAGCACGGTCAATGCTCGGCCGATGGCTTTTCGTATCATGATCTCATATTTTTGTCCTATAAAGTTCGTCCTCCTAAAGCTAAACCCAAAGTCATCCTTCAGCGCAATTTTAGTGGTATGGATCAACGCGCGTTCCTTGATGACGCAGGTAAGATCGACTGGTCTCCTGTTTTTCTAGCTCTGTCTGTCGATGAACAAGTTAATGTTTTTAATTCCCTTTTAACCACATTATACGACAAGCATGCACCATTTAGAGCTGTTAAAATAAAGCATCACCCGGCGCCATGGCTAACTGACGACTTAAAAATGTTAAGGAATAAAAAATCAGCAGCGAAAAGACGATTTAAACTTCGACCTACTGACCACAACAGGGAAAGGTATGTCAAGGTTCGTAATCGCTGCAATAGGGCGTGTAGGGATGCGCTTCGCCGCCACATTCACAATTCAGTTGAAAACGTAGATTTATCCAAAGTTTGGAAGTTCCTTAAGTCGCTAGGAATTGGAAAATTAAAACAAAATTCTATTTCACCCAATATTAATATTGACTCACTAAATCTCCATTTCTCTTCCTCATCATGTATCAATGATGCTGAAAAAGCGACTACATTAGACAAACTGTCTACTGTACCAGTTCCTGATCTTGCTCCCTTTGCATTTGACCAATTATCGGATTGTGATGTTAAAAAGAGCTTGCTGTCAATTACTTCCAATGCGGTAGGCGGTGACGGTATTAGTCGCAATATGTTAGTGCCAATCCTTGATATCGTCCTTCCAGTCCTCACTTTTATTTTTAACAGCTCCATCTCCAATGCTGTATTCCCATCCTCATGGAAAGACGCTCAGATAGTTCCTTTGCCTAAAAAATGTAATCCTAAATCGTTTGCTGAATACCGACCTATTTCCATTCTCCCTTTCCTATCCAAAGTCCTCGAGCGTCTGGTCCACAATCAAATAAGTAAGTTCCTTTCCCATCATAATCTCCTAAACCCACTCCAATCCGGCTTCCGTCCAGGCCACAGCACTGTGACTACTTTAGTCAAGATCACCGACGACATTCGCCTTGGCATGGAAAACGGTCACCTAACTGTGCTTATGTTGCTGGACTTCAGCAATGCCTTTAACACAGTTGACTTTGACATCCTTTTATCTTTGATGCGCTCACTTAACATATCTCCAACGGTAATTGAGTGGTTTCACAGCTACCTGTACGGACGCAGGCAAAGGGTTCGCCTTGAAGAGAAATTCTCTGCGTGGTGTGACTCGACGGCTGGTGTCCCGCAGGGTGGCGTTTTATCTCCTCTCCTCTTTGCTATTTTTATCACTTCTATTTCCGAAAACCTTTCTTCCTCCTACCACCTATATGCAGACGATTTACAAATTTATTGCCAGGCACCACTTGGTAATCTCGCCGAGGCTATATTAACTACCAACGTAAATTTGAAACATATTGTAGATTGGAGCCGAGCCTACGGACTTAAAGTCAATCCAAGCAAAACGCAGGCTATTGTGGTCGGCAGCTCCAGGTTGCTTTCCAAGGTAAACTGGGAAACCCTCCCTAAGGTTACATTTGATGGAGTGGACATCCCTTTTAGTAAATCAGTTGCTGACTTGGGCGTTATTATTGATAGCTGCTTGAGTTGGGGGCCGCAACTACAAGCTGTCAGTCGCAAGCTCTACGCATCTTCGGCTTCTTTAAGAAGACTGCGCAACTTTTTACCCACTGCCACTAAAATTGCGCTAGCACATTCGCTGCTTCTTCCCGTTTTAGACTATGCCGACGCCTGCTATCTTGATCTCTCGGAGGACCAGCTAAATAAACTTGAGCGCCTTCAAAATCTTTGTATTCGATTCATATTTGGCTTACGCAAGTATGATCATGTTTCTGAATACCGCGCTAAACTCAAGTGGCTTCCTATTCGTCTTCGCCGGAATACTCACATCCTCTCCCTTCTATATAACATATTGTTTAATCCCACCTATCCTTCCTATCTAAAGGAACGCTTCAGTTTCCTTTATTGTTCATCCTCGCGCTCCTTACGGTCATCAGAAAATCTATCCCTTAAAACCCCTCTTCACAACACTACCTTTTACGATTGTTCATTCACCGTTGAAGCTGTTCGTCTCTGGAACTCGCTTCCAGTTGCGATCAGGCGTGCTAAAACAATTCACGCATTTAAGGTGCACGTGAAGAATTTCTACCTTTCCCTTTAACCCTATCCTGCTGCATAGCTGTCATTGTCCGCTACATCCTACCTGAGACTATTATATTTAAGTATTTATATGTATGTATATATAATTGTTACACCCTATTATTTATTTATTTTATAATATTATGTATTATGTTTTGGTTCTTATTAATTTGCTTTTGTTTTTAATTGTTTTACTGTGGTATGCACCTCCGATCTTTGAGTGTATAAGTTCTCTCCATCCGAATGGTTGTCTGGCAGAGATCGCTTTAAAGCGATAAGACCGCCAAATTGTAACTTTGTATTTGTGCTCATTGTTATGTGTTATGTAAATGTTTGTGGTGTTAAGTTACAATAAAAGTATTGTCTATCTCTATCTATCTAAACCCCTCCTTGGGCGTCGTAAAAGCGACTAATGGCACAGAACTCACCATGCACCTATCAAGCTGAGTAGGTACATGAGCAGTTTTTTTTAAAAATCTACATTTTATTAATGGACTTTTGTTTTTAGAAAACATGCCAGTCGTAATTTGGTGAAACGTTGACTTTGGCAGTGGACTGCTCCGCGTTCCTGTTTGCCTAGTCTTTCTCTGACTAACCCTTCGGGGATAATAGTTGTGAATCTGTGTATATATCAAGGTATGGAAAGAACCCCACAGCTACTCGTGTAACCGTCTCCCCGGGTATGTTTTTTTTTTAGCAGAAGGAGGCAAACGGGCAAGCGGGTCACCTGATGGAGAGTAATCACCGCCGCCCATGGACACCCGCAAAACCAGAGGAATCGCAGGCGCGTTGCCGGCCTTTAAGGAATGTCTAATGAGTTTCCTTGTGTATAAAAAAGGTAAAATACAAAGTAAATGTAAACTATGTAAAGCTGTGCAGTTTTTATCGCCCATCCATTCTTCTCCACAGCTAAAAGAAGTACTATATGGGTGGTAGGTAAAAAAATATTTTGGGCGATTCGAAAGTGCATACATAATATGTACACATCAGCGGGTCTATCGGCCAAAAAATTTGGATAAGGACATGGGCTTCATTTGACATTTGAAGCGCATATTTTGTCCTTATATGGGCATATTGCCCATGTCCATAATCATATTTTTTAGCCGATAGGGTAGCTGTTCACATCACGCCCGCTTTCCGGAGTGGTAGGCAGAGACCATAGCTTTCGATTTGCTACGATCCCGACAAACATCCTTAGCTTCACTTACTCTCATAACATAACATTCTTCATACCTCGTCATGCTACATTAAGTTTACTTGAATAAATAAATAATGACTAACTGCCGCACAATGACAATTAAGTCACTTGTTGTCACTTTCTTATGTATAGTAACTAAATGGAGAAGGAAAGTGCACTCACTGGGTCGGCAAGGCAGGCGTGGGCACGCGCAGGTGGTGATGGCGGCGCGGGCGCTCCGAGTCGCTGCCGTCGCTGGCGTCGTCCGCCGCGCCACACGAACCGCCCGCCGCGCCCGCCCCGCCCGCCGACCTGATGAACAGATAGTTGTTACATGCATGAATACATGTCATAAAAAAATGAAATTAAATGTAATTGAATGAAATTAAATTAAATTAAACGAAATTAAATGACATTAAATTAAATTATATGAAATTAAATGAAAATTTAATTAAATTAAATTAAATGAAAATAAATGAAATTCTTAAATAAAATTAAATGAAATTAAATGTTTAGGCGAGGAAGATGCCGGTCAACCACTTTTCGGCGATATTCGCTGGCACACTATCAACGCGCACGGTACTATAAACGCAACGCAACGTGGTCGACCGGGAACTTCCTCGACTGTACACACAGATACTAATACATGTTATGAATTATAATTTACAAAACCGAAGTCGTACAAGGGGCTGCCTTATCACTAATAGCGATATCTTCCAGGCAACTTAGGGTGGATTCGTTCAAAGTGGAATAAGACTTACTTCGAGATTAGTCTATAAATTCGGCGCTTAATCTAGGTATAAGACCTTATTCCAGTTTGGTCGAATCCACCCTTAGAGATGGAGAAGCTATCAAAACAGACGGAGGCGTTGATATAAGTATATACATATATAGTGACATATACAGTGTATATACAGTGACCAATGTGTAAATGTATAGATACAATAAGATTATAATATGTAATATTGTATAGATAAATAAGTAATATTTTTATTACAACACGTGTCGTGCAGTTAGCATCAAAAGAGGATACATATATTTAACAGTTGGTAGTATTTATTCCAAAAGGAATAAGATCTAATTAAGAACTCTCAAAAGGTGTGTATCCACTCTTATGCCCGATTTACACGTATTAAGTAGTTTAGTAGTTAACTAAATTTTAACTTAATTTTAAGTGATTAATTGCATGTAAACACACAATTTAGTAGATAAGTCACTTAAAACTGAGTTAAAATTTAGTTAACTACTAAATTACTTAATACGTGTAAATCGGGCATTAGTGCTGACCGTATGTAAATGAATACCCTCTATAATTACAGACCCTCTTATGCTTGTTTGCTTTTGCGAAGAAAGAGTAGACACAGTAGAAAGAGTAGTAGTTTAAAAACCTAATAATAATTAATCGTCATACACACAAAACTTCAGTCTATGCCGAACTGATAAAGTTCTCCAACTGATTTTTAACTTTAAAGCTGTTTCGAAGATGTTTGGTGTTGAGTACAATCAAAATCGACTGCAGAACTTTGACGTTATAGTTGAGGGTAGTTTTATATACTTACTTTTACTTATTCTTATAATTTTTGCTGATTTTTCTAAAGTGCTAAGAAATCTGTAATTCCTGTTAAGAGGGTTTACGCATTTCGGTTTTTCATACAAACTTCCAAGTCGAAATTTTTAAAAACCAATAAGCCAATTTGGATGAAACTTTGCACGCTAAAGTAAAACACAGGGATCTTTTTGTTTATTAATTTTAATTTAGGTTATTTCATTTTCACCTTAAGTGGCACGCACCTAGCTCTCACTTTTGTTATTGTTTTTTGTTAAAGTTTTAAATTTATTTCGATGATTTGTTTGTAGTTTGTTGTAACTTGTAGATGAATAGCCCTCATGACCCTATTCTCACCTATCAGCTAAGAGAAGTGGGAGTGGCTGAAAACCAGCGCTTACTGGGAGCATCTTCTTGTAAGCATATGCTGAGCCACCTCCAATTGCTTTCACCTTAAAATGTGTGCAACTCTTTTATTAAAAATCTATTATATGTTTGGTAAAGTGTTGTTTATTGTTAAGTGTTGCATTGTTATTTTTTATTTTTTTTTTGTGTGAAAAAGCAATAAATTATTTTTATTCTTTATTCTTTATTCTTATTCTAAAAAAGTTTGAACGCTTTAAAAAAGTTGAAAACCAAATTAAAAACGTTCTTTTAGCTGAGTTATTGCGATTTAAAGTCCACTATAGAAAGTTAAGAAACGCAAACATATAATATTAAATAAACATTTTTAAAAAAATAATTCAACAAACTATTTAGATACATCATTGTTTAGATCCCTGTGTTTTACTTCAGCATGCAAAGTTTCATCAAAATTGGCTTATTGGTTTTTAAAAATTTCGACTTGGAAGTTTGTATGGAAAACCGAATGGCGTAAATCCTCTTAAAATGATGCTTGAGCTATTATTTAAAAATGCATTGCGTAATCTACAACCTCCGTTGCGTTTCGAGTTACCAATAGCTTCATAGCGTAAGTAAGACGTAAGCATTATTATAATTACAAAATACTTTACTTTCGAGGGGAACGAACCAGAGCATAGCATGATAGGCACATAATTAGAAATTAAGGGTCTTAACTCATAAAAACTGTTTATGCATTATTTCGTTAAACATTATTTTGTATACATCATATAAACGTTTCGCATCGTTTTTTAATTTGAGCAAAAGAGACAAAACAATGTTTTTGTAATAATGCTTTAGTAGTGATTTTATGTAAGTACTAGACCCTGCTGTTTAGTTAATCATCTCTAACCCGACAGCTGGCTAATGGCAAGCTAATGAGACTTATAATATTTTAAAATTTAACAGTTAAGCAATTTCGGCTTTAGAATTATCTAAAAGAAATTCGAGATCGTGTAAAAGTATCGTGTAATACTCGAACTCGTCCTTTTTTCATTTTTAATATTTAATTCTACTTCTCTTCATTATCCAGCTGGTTTTAAAGTACTAAGTCAACTTACTCCGAAAAATATTTTTCGCCGAAGCTTATAAAACTAAACACTAACTCTGTAATTTGATCAGATGATATTAATAACTAGTGCCAACATGTAAGTAGTTTCCTGCATTAGCTCTATACAAAAAACAAAAGTGGTAATTTTTAACTTTTCTTTTATATTATTACTTACATAGTTTTTAGCACTTGCCTAACAGTAAAGTAAAAATAACATTGTCCGTAGCTCGTAAGAGTTAAATAAAATGTAATTTACACATACACAAGAAGCGAATTAAAGAGCGACGAACGTGTTGTAAAAAAACCTCAAAACAATTGATTGTTCTGAGACAACAGCAAAGGCAAAGCCGGCAGACGCTACAGCCACACTAATATCACTACACTACATTAAAAAGTCATTATGCCACTTGGATTTCGCAGATTAAACAAAAAGCACAGACAAGAGAGCAAGTAGAGCGAGCGAACCAATCAGCGACCAACGAAGTAGATAATAAAGCTTATGTCACCCTTAGCAACGTGAGTATGACGTGACTGGTTAATATTTAATTAGCACTTTTTATTATAATCCACAATGGAAAGTCGCTAGCCTTCATCTCACAGATTTTGTTGGTATCAACTTTACAGCGCGACAGGAATACAGGATTAACATTATTTTAGATTTAGGGGCGGTGATAAACAGGGGCCCTACCCCACTGTCACCGTTTAGAGCAGAGATAAGTATTACTTTAATGCTTTAATCTTACTAGGATAAAAAGTTAACTAGAAAAAAAATCAACCAGTCTCAGGAAGCTCGAATGGGATTCGAACCCACGACCTTTGGATTGCCGGTCTACTGCTCTAACCGCTGAGCTACCGATACCCCAGAAGACTCGCTGAATTCTTCCTAGTAGTTTGATTTACGCTGCAAGCCAGCGGTATTACGTCACTGTGAAGTCTACCCTCACAGTCGAAAGAAATACTATTGCAAGTATTTAACAATCGTTAAAGACGTAATTGCTCATAAATATCTGTTGAAAGGACAATGTTCTGCGCCCATACATTGTTAGCCTAAGAACCAACAATTATGAAATATTCTTTTCTAGGTTCGAAATTGCAAATAAATGACTGATAAAACAAAGATTTTTGACGGACACTCCTGAGAACCTAAATATCAGGAAAACTTGAGGTTATGTTTAATTACAGAATTTGAGAAGTGATGTTGCACTCTTTTGTTTTATTTGCCAACACTCATGCACGTTAACATTTAACACTTAAATAATCCATCATTATCTCACATTAATATTCGACAAAACACAAATTATAGAAAATAAAACAAAACTGCAGACATGACTTCACTTTCCCGCCAAGAAGTCTAGATAGTCCAGAACGTCAACTTTTTTTTCTTTACCATGGATACTAGTCCTTCAGTCGTATTATTAGAGTTCATTGATTATGCTTAAACTGATGATAATATTATGAACGTTTAATGCTAAATGATATTCCCCCCAAACCTCTTGAGTTCCAGTAAAGATGTGGGACTTTACTGAGATCTCGCACGGACTTCTTGAGAGAATTTGAAAAGTGATGTTGCACTGTTTTGTTTTATTTGCCAAAGAACGTCAACTGCACAACCAGTGTTGCCAGATCTTAGAGCCCGTCTTCCGTAATAACTGCTAAATGGGCGATTTTCTGACAGCCCATATTAAAAAGTAAAAATTAGTTCAAAAACACTCGATAGATGTCGTTTTATGAAAGCCTAGCCGTACCTACCTAAGGGCTGTAATAAATTCTACACTTTTACTTCTCTACCAAAAAAAAATAGTACTTTTTTTGTACTTACCTATTTTTATTCAGGACATCCAGGACCTATTTCTATTTTGGAATAGAATAAATATTACGCAGCCATACACGTGCTCTTCATGAACTCGCCTTTTAATAAGCGCCATACTAATCTATGCTAAGCGCCATCTATGAAGTAATTTACGAACCAATTTCTTTTTTTTTTTGATCTCGGAAAATCGCCCATTCCGTATGAAATCCGTATGGGAAGTTTTATTTTATTATAATGCGCAAAACAGGTTACAGACATGTAAAATACAAACAAAAAATATTTTATCTTTAGGTCTATAGGTTGAAACTCTAAGGTACGTAAGGTAAGGTAAGGTACTTACAACTATGTATAACTAGATCAATCAAAGTAATAAGATAATGAATAACGGCAAAACAACATTAAAACAATATGGATGTCAGACAGACACAATAATGATTCATAACAAAGTGTTTTTCGTCTTGCTTGCACTAACACTAAATAATACTATTAACTCTCTCTGGCTCTCATTCTCATACTAGCCGACCAAGAAAATATCTCAATGAGAATCCTCGAAGCCATAGTTTTTACTATGCAGTTTGCTGGTTCAGTTCTGTAAAAATCTATTAAAATTAAATAAGACTCGCTAGTTTACGCAGAATCAAATAAAATGTAATATTTCTTAGGAATAATAAAAGCTATTAGTAGGTACTACTTATTAAAAGTTATTAGGTACTCATTAAAAGCATTTGTTTGAAAATTCCGTATAAAAATCCGTGTGCATTCATTGTCCGGTTTGAACAATGACATTATTTTACGGACAAATCCGTATACATGGCAACACTGTGTACAGCAGACTACAGTGAGTGACACAGCACCGCAGATTAGTAAAAATCTCCTCATTGGAAAAGCAAAAGAATCTTAAGTCGACTAACGTTTACAGTTTGGAATAAAATGCAACGTATCGTATTCTAATGATGCTTGGAGTATTTGGCACTGAGCATATCGAGTCAGTCATGCATGCATAACATTATTAGGTTTGTTTGTATATATTATAAATATTTTGGTCCCAAACATTTAATTCACTGGCTGAATGCATTGAACTCTCAATACCCAACCCATAATAAAAAAATGGTACTTAATATTAATGTCCAAAAAGTTCTTTTTATTATTGGTTACATAACTAAAAGTGTCCGCCAAAATCTAAATACTGTTAACTGTCTTAAAAAATAAGCTAAGAATTATCATGTATGTCATGTTTGTGTTGGTTCTTAGGCTAACTTCAACAATGTCCTTTGCATTCACAATGCTATATAAATATAGAATAAAATGTTAACTAGAAAAAAAAATCAACCAGTCTCAGAAAGCTCGAATGGGATTCGAACCCACGACGTTACTATGCAAAAATCGTATTGGAATTTGCATAGTAAGATTAAAGTCATACTGCTCAAATAGTTGATGGTAAGGCCCCTGGTTCCTCAATCCGTGTAGTGACCGAAGATTCTTTGGAGGTTTTCTAGAAGGGATCTTCACATCACGCAAGCCTATAAAAGGCCCACTGATGGGCACAGGGCTTCCATATAATATGTAGAGGATATATGGGTATGTGTAGTGGAAGAATTCGAAGAATACCATCATTAGAAATGACGGTCAAGCGCTTTCTCCATAGTGTAGTAAAATGAAGCTGTAACACACAATAACGGTGCATAGATACTCTAAATGAAGAGTGATCTAAGTGTTAAGTGCGAGATTCATCATTCGATCACGTTACCGAAAACGAGAATTTGTTTGCGCCCCCTGGTGACAAGCGAGGTGAACTTCTTTTGAATACCATACAAATTCTCGTTTTAGTGAACGGGATTGTATATTAGGTAAATAAAAAACGCATTTAGCACTATTATAAGGTGCTGCGCAAACGTAGACACTTTTTGTTTCCGACACGGGACCCCATCATAGAAAAAAGCGGTTGCTGAAACTGACGCACTGCAAATCGAGTTTTTATCATGGTTTTGTAAAATTGTATGTTACTTTTACGTTTGCGCAGCGCCTAAATAACAAATAAAGATAGTGAGAACTCAAGACATGCACTGCACATACTTCATAATAATAATAACGCAATTAATTTATTAGTACCTTGGCATGATTGAAAAGCTCAAAAGCTGGAAGCGGGAGCTAAGACTCGGTACTTATGTACTTTATAAAGTATTTGCACGCCATACCTAGAAATAACAAGGCATGAATGATGGAGCACAGCAATCATATCGTTTGCTTTTAAGCGTTCGATATAATATTTATCGTAATTGCTGTAGAAACATTTCGTGGATTGAATTTGAGTGAGTTATTGTAAGTAATTGAATCTCTTTGTTCAGATTTTGAAACGGAATCTTGATTTAAGGTTGGTTAGTGCGATTGTTTTACACTATTTTATTACAATTGCACTGGCACACTCAGATCTCTTTTTTTCTAAACTATTACTCTTATCTGAATAGCTGTGGGAAGTTAATTTAAGACATCAGCTCTACTAAATTTTGAATTGGAAGAGACTATAATGGATGTTTAAGTCCTTATGGACTATGATTATTTAAGACTGTATTTTTTGTTATAAATTACATATTCTATGGGAATTATAACATCAAGCGGACTCCAAACATGCTATTATTTTCATTACATAACATTCCAATACTACGGTACTTCATACGGGAAAAAATACTAGTAAGATATCAATACATGTACTTAAGCATGTTATATTATGTACTTAAACAAAACAACACCTTTCATAAATAAATTTAACATTTACATCCTGAGAAATATTCTAAGAATCTTTATTTAAAAATATTGAGTGAATCCTGAAAAACAGTAAAAAAAACCCTTCAACATGTTTTGCTCGTTTTGGTTGGCGGTGGGTCTTGTCCTAAGTCCGCCTGACTAGCTATCACTATCATAGTCTATTGGTAAATAAACTATTTTAACAGCGTTGTTGCAATTGCAAACTCTTATGTCTAACTGTCCGTTACTTAGAAGTGAGATAGCCAACTCCTCAGCTGAGGATTCCGGGTGAAGTGACGTCATCGGATCATCATGAATCATCAGTAGATGAATGACCCGTGACATGATGAAAACAGACCATTATGAGTAGTTTTAATCCATGAATAAGTTTAATTTTAATTTTAAATACTTTTTATTGTAAATTAATATACCTACTTACTCTTGTGTTGGGTCTTATTCGTGGATTAACTTTGTGTTTTTTCTTATGACATAGTCTCTAATTCTGAAGATTCAACTTACCGAAATATTCTCTTCAAGCGACTAATGACTTGATATTTTATATACACTTTCAACACACACTTTTGTTTTATAAAAAAAAACACTGAGCAACTAGTCTTCTAACATTTCACGAGATTGGCACTTTGAGTCTTGATTTGTTGCATACCTACTAGAAAGTTTTACAATCACTTAAATAAAATACATGATTTGAACAGAAATACACAGGTTACTCCCCATTATAAAACATTAACGAAAACGAGAATCTGTATGGCAATGCAACAGCGCAGAGCCTCCTGGTGGATAACGAGGTATAAGTTGCAATTTTGCCATGTAGGCAGGTACAAATTCTTATTTTTATTAACGTGATCGAATTAGTTCGTATGGAAATTTGATTAGTAAGATTAAAGTAATACTGCTAGAGTTGATGGTAAGTTCCCAGACAGCGCTGCTGCCTCGATCTCACTCAAAATAAAGTAGTTAACTTAGATAAAAATAGTGAATGTACTGGCAACCAGCACTAAATGTTTCGGTGCTTACGGGGCTAAAATATTGGTGTTAAACTGCGGAATTAATATTAGTAAGGTTTACATTATCCTTCCTAATATTATAAATGCGAAAGTGAGTTTGTTTGTTTGTTACTCTTTCACGCATAAACCGCTAAACCGATTTTAATGAATTTTGATACAGATAGGTATTATATAGACAGTCCTTGAGATGGTTACTTTATACGCTACTTTTATTACGCTACGAGATGGCTACGAGCGTAACAACGGGCAAAAGCCAGTAGTTATTAGTTAACATTTTACTGAAATTTTATTAGATTCACAAGTTTAAATATTTCCCGAAAAACTAACTTAAAAATAATTCGTTCATTAAAAAAGTAGGTAAGTAATAAATAAATAACGTACTTATCTTTAATAATGCTTACATCACGAAAATGACAAATCTTGGCAACAATGTCATGCCAATTCGCATTTAAACTATTGCCAAGTTTTTATGCGTCTGAGTTTTGTTTATAAAATGAATTAAATTTAGTAAGTACTTACAGTAAAAAATAGCCAAGTTAAAAAATTCTTTCCAACACAAAAAAATATTTAAGTAAGTACTTACCTACTAATAGTTAGATAGTAAGAAAGTAAGATAGTAAATAGATTAATTTATTGTTTCTTGTGGCTAATAGAACATTTCACTAGCAATTTTAGCACTTATACCTACTCTACAATATTGCAAAAAACGAGAGCTGTTCGTTATTAAAAGAAAACTACCAACCCATCTCTTCCCACGGATGTCGAAAAGGCGACTAATGGACTAAAGACGTGAAACGTGGACTGCGGCAGTGCACTGCTTTTGCGGTGATCATTGCCTAGTCTCTGATTTACCCTTTTAGGATAATAGTCGTGGTTTTTATTTTTTATCAAATTACTATTATTTAACAGCCTGTTTTATCTCAATATCATGTAAAGGCGTCCTTAATCATTTAATAATAACATTATTATTAGGTGGGTATTCTAGTGTTAGCGTCAGTGAGATCAAAACCTAGAAAATGATAAATAAATATAGAGTGCACTGCTTCTAACAATATTGCAACCCGCTCCGAGATGACATAGAAGTTCATTGGATTACACACCATATAACAGCGTTGAATCAATTTCAATTTCATTCTGTTCTATTGTAAGATATAACAATGCTAAGATAATAAAATGGCGTAGAGACAGATACGCCTAATTAACCTTAATGAATGCGGCAAAAGCAAAACGTTTAAGTAACTTAGGCATTATAATTCGAAAAATGTAATGATGGTTTTGGCATAGATACATAGTGATTTTGGGACTATTTATTTGTATTATTAATATTATAATAAAATGCACAGCGATAATAAAAGTTTTGGAACTATTTATGAGCAATTTAAGGATAACATATTTTTTAAAGTGTCTACCCGTTACTTTAATGGTAAACGACCGTATTCCGTGTGAATTTAAAAGACTAAACTTTTAATTTAGAGACTGCATATTATTTATTCAGTGACTGCATGTCTACACATAACAAACCTGAAAACCTATTTAGGTTTGCAGGCCCTATAGTGCACTAATTTTCTGAGATGTTTTAGATGTTAAGCAGTCAGTCAACTTCAGTGGTATTTCAGTTTTATAATTACATATTAATTTTTAAATTAATCATAGCAATGTCAATTATTTGATAATTTTAAGTAATTAAATTAGATAATAATATAAATAGGTAATACTTAATTAAAACGTAAAATACCGCAATACAGTAACTTATACAGGACAGTTAATATATTAAAACTGTTCATTGAAATATTTGATATAGGTACCTAGGTTATCTTATGATAATATGGGTTTTCCAGTTAATTAAGTTTTGCCACTAGGAAGGTAGGTATAGTACCTATTATTTTAAATTCAAATGATAATAAATTTACGTAATAACGTATGTTTTATCTTTCCCGTATGTTATCCGTCCCCATAATTCGGGTTTATTTTAACTACATCACTCTAATCATTAAATTAATGATAATGACTTTAATAAATTGAAATTAAGATTAAAAAATGTAAAAACACTTCAATAAGTTATTTCAAATCTACCACAATTTCATTCTGTATATGTACTTAGTATACGAATCATTGCTCACTCAATTTCATTACATTATAGTGAATTTTTATTTTAAGTTAAGAAGCGTTACCTACTACCTACAATGTCTTAAAATTTAAGTTCACGAAATATATTTTTTTGTCAGAATGAGACGCACAAATCACAAATATCATGTATGAAATCAAATTAAATTGTAAATAGATACACAGTGATTCTCCATGCCTTATCATCGCCACAACATGTCAAATCTATTAGAATTGAACTAACGCACTTTATATTTGCTCTACAAGAAAGCTCTGTACACAACATAACACTGATGTATTCTTAGATTTATTTAAAAACACCTTGTTCACAATAAAATTCACATGCACACTGTCCGTAACAAGCCAAGGATCTGTCATACGAGTTTCCAACAAATGTTGAACAAACTTCAACTCTAAACCTATTACTACTAAGACTCACGGTACATTGAGCCAAACCCAATCCTAGGGAAACATGCGCACTGGTGCATTGCGCACGATATTGATTGCAATCATATGTATGGTGTAAAAAATGGCGGCAATTTCATTTTATACGGGTTTTACAGCCGGTTTCTGAATATGCGAAACATTTCCAACATTTGATTTATGGTCGACATATAGCACTAAAGCTAATTACCGTATGTTTGCCGTTTTCGTATTGAATGTTACTGCAGAAAGGTCTTTCGCGTTATTTAAGCGATTCCGAAGTTGGAATGCATTTGTTATTTGCAATAGACCGGGTGGAGGCAGCGATTGGACTCTATGTGAAAAGGGTAAGGGTATAAAATAGAAATGGCAACTGTTCAAACATTGCAACTACGTATAGAATGTTTACAGCTGATTACCATCGCCGCTTGCGGTCACCTGATGGCTAATACATAACGGCCACCTGCCGTCTGAAGGTCTTACGAACTGTAAACTTACATCACGGTAACCCTAAACACACTAGACTTCGAACTGACTAGATAAGTGACTGAAATACATTTGGCACATAAATATCTCTATAATTTCTATAAATTTATAGTGCTAGAGGTTAGGCGATATAATACAGACAAGAGAAACAAGAGTAGTGCCATGTCAAAGGTATGCCAAAAGCCAATTTGGTACTTTGAAGTTTTGAACCCAGCAGTGAACATTTGTGAGCTGACTGATGATGATGCTCAAGCTCAAATTTTCATATGCTCTATTCGTCTATTACTTAATTCCCTTTGATGTGTGAATTCTCCAGCTTTGTCTTCATATAAACCACATATCTTCTTTATTAATAAAAATCAGTGTTTGTCTTATGTTTGTCCTCTGTGCGTTCTAAAACCATTGATCAGATAAAATAAAAGTTTGGTAGAGTGGTTCTGCGGCCCGCGAGGGTTCCGGGCCCAAAAAAACGTGGCATTGCAACGCATGCCGGCTACAGCTAGTTAAATTATAATAAAATAAACTAGTATAATAAATTATAAAAATAGCACATATATCGCTTTTTGCGATAAGACCGCCTTTGACATAGTGCTAGCCTTAGATTAAATTAAAATAGCTATTTTGATTTAATCTAAGGTGCTAGGGTTTATGCGTATATGTAACTGTTTTTTAAACGAATGGGGAAAAGGTAGAGCTTTGGTACGCACCATCAAGCAGCGGAAGGTTGCCTACTTGGGCCATGTCTTGCGTAATGAATGATAGTTATCAGCTCCTTCGCACGACATTGATGGGAAAGATTGCCGGGAAGAGGAAAGTCGGAAGAAGGAAAAGTCATGGCTTCGTAACATCAGGGAATGAAACGGTATTAAAACATTGGAACAATTATTTAGACAAGCTCTGAATAAGGAAAAAATGAGAAAAGTGTCTGCTAACCTTCTGTAATGGAGAGGCACTCTAAGAAAAATAACTGTTTTTAATTAGTAAGCAGTAAAGTTTTATTAAAATTGAAATTGTTTTTTGAGAGAGCTTGGCAATATGCTCTACCTTGCACCTTGCGTTTTGTGAATGAATGAATTCGTCATTGTATTGCAATGTCTGGGTCACACCACACGGAGGCGTTTTGTTTGTACCAGTAACACCGACTGAAAATAAATGAACACGTAATGCTGTTTGTTAAGAAACAACATTCGATCACGCTTAACGAAAACCGGAATGAGTTGCTATTTTGTCATACGGCCTCGGCTAATGCTTATATCTGAAAACTTCCAATTGTAATGTAAGGAAATCTAATGTTATAAAACTCTTTTTCTTTTTATTTAAGTAATTGTAAGTAAATTTGAGACTTTTATACATTTTAATTAAAAATTGGCTTCAAGTATTGAAACATTGAATTGTAAACGCGAATTTGTATGGCAATTATTTTAACTCACCTTGTTCGTCACCAAGTCGGCGCTGCTTAAATGCCATACAAATTCATGCTGCCAACATGGAGTTTTAATAAATAAATATAAATAAAATTTGTTTACGCTAACACCAATTATCTAAACCAAGATAAGCTTCTTTTGAAACTCGTTAATATGGTAAAATAACGGATAAATATACATAACCATAGAAAAACACCCAGACCCGAAATCAATTTAGAAAAACAGTTTTTCTCTAAATTGACCCGACCGGGAATTGAACCCGAAACGATAATTTTAGTATAGGGCCGTACATTCATCACGTAAGACAATTTATACAACTTTTTAACAGCGTCAAATAAACATAATCACACACACAGTTTATTAAAAAACAACCTAAAAAACTACCTGGGCCAATATTTAAAAGGGTCCAAATTCATGTCTTTGGAAATGACTCGAGAACGTGTGTATTATTAAAAGAAGTATCACATTTGATACTTAAATGACTAACGTAAATGTCGCTTAAAACCAGGATTGTAAAAAAATAATATTAAAAAAGTTATGTTAAAAAAAGCTGAAAAATTGCCCTTTTTTTCATGTGTCGCCTCGGAGCACTTACACCTATATTTTGACCGTATAAAAAAAAGACTTCACGGAGCCATTTCCTATTGAGTGCTGTAATTGTAATAAATCAATGTTCATATTTTTGATAAAATTACTAATACCCGCTAAGTTAATCAATGTAAAATTCATGTTCAAAAAATGAGCGTCATTGTCCAATGCAATGACTATTTTCGATATATATCTCGTAAAAGGCGGGAAGGGTGGGGAATGTTCTGGCCCGGGCCAGGCCACAACCCCGGCGAACAGACTCCCCGCACTTCGGAGGAGATACACATGTTAGTTCTCTGCAGATAAGCCTTTAAAATTCGTTCTCCAAAAAAGTTCATTTGGAACGTCATTTACATTTTCAATTATAACTTCTGTAAAAATTATTGTTAGCTTAAGATTTTGACAAAAAAGTATGAAGGATTTGTGTACATTATGCATTAGTAAAATATTTTTAATAACCATTTGCACAAAACCGGTTTGACCGTGATTTTGTCGAAATCATCATTTATCTCAACGTCACTGTCCTGAATTTGTGCTGCCAGGATAATGACGCACGTTGAGAAGAATGAGACTATGTGCAATGATAATGATAAGTGTTGAGGATAATGACGGGAGTTTGTTAATACGTTTGGTTAAGGTCCACATTCTGGAACTTAATAATTATTATTATCATGAAGCTCAAGTATTAATTGAAACAAATTGTCATTTTATTGACAAAAGTAATTTTTTTGTATATATTAGAACATTTTAATGTTATATTTGCTAAATATGAAGGTTGAATGCAGAGCCTTATGTGTAGACTTAACGATTTTAAATATATATTATAAAAACGACACCCATTGATAGGATGGTGTACTTATTGAAAAGCAGGGACAGCTGAACAGTTTATTTGACGATTTAATAAGTGAGGATCCTTGGATTTCACTCCGCTATGAATAGCCTTCTAACTCTTCTTTCTATATCTTACTCACACTTTCTATCCCATTCGCGCGTTTTTAGTCACGGTTTGACTACTCTTAACCGACTGCAAAGCGCCGTTTACCGAGTTTCCTTTCTTAACTCTTCTTTCTATATCTTCCTCACACTTTCCATCCCATTCGCGCCTTTTCAGTCACGGTTTGACTACTCATAACCGAGTGCAAAGCGCCATTTACTAAGTTTCTTTTCTTTACTCTTCTTTCTATATCTTCCTCACACTTTCCATCCCATTCGCGCCTTTTCAGTCACGGTTTAACTACTCATAACCGAGTGCAAAGCGCCATTTACTGAGTTTCTTTTCTTTACTCTTCTTTCTATATCTTCCTCACACTTTCCATCCTTAAACAAACTCCCCAAATAAAAAACGCACAACTCACGCACTTGTTCCACTTTCTCGCCGCCTATCATTATCGCACAGTCAGACATTTCTTCATCTCTTTGAAACACCATCACTTTCGTCCTTGATACGTTGACTTTCATCCCTTTTCTAGCAAACACATCATTCATAACGGACACCATTATCTTGTAACTCCCCCACAGAGGACGCAAGTATAAACCTGGTCGTCAGCGTAGAGAAGGCACTTAATACGGGTCCCATTCATCATAACTCCACAGTCACGTTTCTTCAGGCCTTTCATACAACTGTCCAAAAACATTGAAGAGCCACGGTGACGCAACACATCCTTGTCTGACACCTCAAGAGATGTCAAAGCCATCAAAGCGCCGTTAACCCTGACACATGCACGGGAATTCTCATAAAAAGATTGCAGTGCATGAATCAATTTGTTCTCCAATCCGTAATCAGACAACACCTTCCATAGTTCTATTCTGTCGACTCGATCGTATGCCTTCTCCAGGCCTACAAAGGCACAGTAAACCTTTTTGTGCTTAGCCAGGTGTAATAACACCGGTTCGGTCAAGCAACTGAAGGAGAAGACCAGACCACCTGATCTGTGGATCGCATTCCCTTCCTAAATCCCGCTTGCACATCCCAAATACTCTGATCAGTTTCATGCATAACCCTTTTAATCAATATAATATGCCACCCACCTAAATCAAAAAAAGACAGAGACGGTAGACTAGCTAAATAAAGACTATGCCAAAGAAGACGATATGCAGAAATAAAGAACGATCCTGAATTACTAGCTGTAGAAAAAAAAAAGGAGACAGAAATACTAAGATAGCAGAAAGTAATACAGGAAAATCTCCTCGCGCTATTATAGAGCAACGCAAAAAGTGGAAAGAAAATTCTAAAAGGTAACGTTTGATAGGCAAATACACTCGGCGTCAAAAAAATCGCACCTTTTAAAAATCATCTTTAAAAATTCTTAAACCTTATGTAGAGGATAGTGTTGGGTATCATTAGAAAGGTAACAAAAAGGAGTATCAAAAAACAATTAAATTTAACTTTCTGTTTAATTATAATTATACAAACAACATTAAAATTAATAAAATAATAAAAATCCTTAATTAAGTCCTAATTAACAACAGATAATTTACAAAGAAAAATGTACAAAAAGTGTCTTAAAATTAACTTAAAATCTAGTGTTACCCCCCCTTGCCCTGATCACGGCTTCGGGCAAGCGGGCTCGCCGATGCGCTGCAGTCAATTTTGGACCCGTAGCAGCTCTGTGGGCCGCTATCTTCTTCTCCTTCAATCTTCTTCTAACCGTAGATACGCTTACGGTGCGTCTGCGAACTGCCTGGAGCTGCTGTTGCAACTCAACAGCGTTGGAGAAACGATTTCTCAAAGAGTTCGACACAACGAACCGGTCGTCTCTTTCCGAAGTGCAGCGACGTCTACCCGAACCGTGTCTGCGGATATAGCCACCGGTCTCTATGAAGCGCTGGTACACTCTTCGAACGGAATAACGGCTCAGGTTCAGTTGCCGGGCGACATCACACTGCCGCACCCCTGATTGCAGTAGTGCAACCACTTGAGCGGCTTTATCAGCTGTGGTATCCATCAAAATCTGTGCGTGTGTCCTCTTCAACGGTTGAATAGCGAATGACCCACATTGAACCCGTGTTGACCGTTTTATACCCACAAAGGAAGCGCAACTAGCAACTCTCACGGGTAGCAAAATTTGCATCGAATTTTTGTGACACTTTATTTGTTGCATTAGGTTTTATTTGATAATGAAAAGTAATGTTTTTTATTAAGTTAATTAAGTAACCTTGTAAATAAAATCATAATTAATGCGACTGCATGTGCATATCAAGAGTAAATGACATTTGAAAGTGATTTTCTAAGAGGTGCGATTTTTTTGACGCCGAGTGTATATTTATGGTTGATTTTGATAATTTTAATTGCTTGCTAATACAATTTAATAAGAGCTGAAAAAAAGCATCTTGATTGAAATATTATTTCTATCTCGTCTGTATGATACAGACGAGATAGAAATAATTTCTGTTAGACCTAAATAATTAAAATTTTAGTATTCTTTTTGTATGAACCAAATAAAAATAAAATGGATAAGTACGTTGTTTTTTTTTTCTCGTGTTTTACCACCGACAAACGAATACCACGTCATAATGAACAATTTTTACTACGGAACCAATGCTGGGAACTCGATAAAATTTCGACATCTTCATACAAATTGCAAAATACTAGTATGAAATCATCGTTTTGATGATTGAGTTCCCTA
The DNA here is from genome assembly GCA_963921215.1 of Scoparia ambigualis. Lineage (NCBI taxonomy): Eukaryota > Metazoa > Arthropoda > Insecta > Lepidoptera > Crambidae > Scoparia > Scoparia ambigualis. The sequence goes on along the minus strand of OY992521.1, from coordinate 21,899,916 downwards.
CATTGTTTCAAAAGTAAAAGTTGTTCATTTCGACAGGCTGAGGCACCCCTTCACGGATTATGTTGATGATAATTATAAATCTGGTATAAAACAAATTAAAATTCATCAGTTTATCATTATTCTCAACAAATTGTCACTATCCTTACATTGAAAATCATTTTTCTCACTTTTTATCATTATCCTCAACAACAGTTTTAAAAAAACATCATTATTCCTTATAATTTTTGATTATTTGAAGTAACTCTAATTAGAATCTTATTATCTTAACATGCCTACTTAACTTTTAAAAAAATCTTAGCCAAGCACGCAGGTTTTTAAGAATCCACAAATTTTGATCAAAAAAAATAAGTTTTGGAGAATTACCCACCTATTGTCCTCCCTTAATATGTCCCACGGTTTAACTAACGCGCTGTACAGATAGGATGGAGCCGCGGGCCAAAGCTAGTTAAAAATAAATTGAAGCGTCCTCACGTGACGGAGAGTGCCGGTACGGAGCCCGGCGCCACGCCGAGGATCTGCAGCGACCTCCGCGGAGCCGTCTGGATGTCGTGGCAGTACACGCACTCTGAATCAAACGGGAAGTGGTAGTTGCATTATAATAAGTTATTAGTATTCATACAACACGACTATTATCCCCGAAAGGTTAGTAAGAGACTAGGCAAAGGAGCGCAAAAACAGTCCACTGCCATAGTCCACCTTTTAACAAATAACAACTGTACATGTGGCCAACGTGACAGGTGTTGAGCAAATCGACGCTCTATGCTGTTGGATGTATGCAGTGTTCAGTCCCTTTTACGATATCTAGGAGAAGATAAGGGCCGATGTAATATTTTATATATATATATATTTTTTTATACCAAGCCCGGCAAATGACCCCACTTCACCTGATGTTAAGTGGAAATGAGGTCCAGGCGCGAGGACAACTGGTGCAGCGTAAGAGACGTAGCATCAGTCGTCCTCACTCTGCCGGCCCACAAAGTGCTTCTTCACGCCTCGTTTGAAGGAATATTTTATATATAGGTAATTATCCGCGACCACACACAGCTCAGCTCATGATAACTAACGCTGGAGGATATTAATGCAAGACTCTATGCTCTTAAGTTTATTTATTACTCGGAGCACGGAGCACCAAATAGCGACTGCATATGTGTGCTCAGTGTTAAGTTTATTTATTACCCACCAGCGTGATGGTTTGTATGGAGTTTTATAAATAACTTGTGATCATTCGCTTATAAACCTCCTCATGCTGTCCATATGGCAAGGCAAGGCCTGTGCTCAGATGAGAGAGGTTTATAAGCGAATGATCACAAGTTATTTATAAAACTCCGTGCTTGGGAAGGCACGTAAGCCGTTGCTCCCAGTTGTTGTGGAAATGCCTGTTTCCAGCAGAGAAACGTTTATATACAGTCATAAATATTAGAGTTTGTAAATAATACCATTATTGATGATGTCGCACAGCCCAGTATCAGAGACTGAGCGGCCGCGGACCCACACCGGCCTGTCCTTTCTGAAGTAAGCCCAGTGGCGGGCGACTGAGGAGCGGAGCAGCCGGTTGAACCTAGAAACATAAGTATTTTTAATGCATAAGTACATTATGGACGACGCCGCCGAGGTCGGCCTAGAAAGAGGTGGCGTGACGATCAGCTAAGCGATTCTCTAGGCGCTGCGCGCATGTTTGTGATCTGCTGTCATTCAAATTCTATGAATATGAAAGAGACAGAGTCAATTCTCAGCGCTGCGGCAGCCGCTGATACCGAGGCTTTAACTTAGAGAATCGCACTGCTGGACGCACACCAGACTGACATGAGGTGTCTCAGGATATAGATGGATGGAGGGACTTGGTCTTCACTCTCGCCTTATGTATGTACCTTTTTTGTTTTTCAAGTTTTATTTTTATTTTTATTAAGACAACCAACAAGGTTTGTATTGATATTACAATTTGTCTATGATATTTCCATATATAGGGTCTTCCAATAGGCACGTCCGAACTTTGACAGTTGGTAGCGGCCAACTTGTTGAAGCTACATCTGTCAAATTGGTTGTCATTTATTCATTCGGTTTTGCCAAATCATCATGGATAGCTATAGCATTCAACAACACGTGCAAATGATAAAATTGTTTTATCAAAAGTGCTCGCAATATACAGACGTTAGTCCGAAATACTGTCCAAGGAAGACGGAGCTTCTTTCTCCAGCACCACATCTCAAAAGCGTCAATGCGTTTGCGGTCTGCAGCTTTTAGTGTCCAGGTCTCAGCACCGTATGAAAAGATCGAGAAGACCAGAGTTCACACCAGTCTGGTTTTGGTTTCTAAGGAAATATTGCGATCACTCCAGATTTTTGCAAGCTGAGACATGGCGCTCTTCTCTTCTCGCAATGCCAATTCTCATGCGCACTTCATTCTCGCACGAATCATCGTTACTGATGTTGGAAACCAGGTAGATAAAGTTGTCCACTATTTCTAGGTCCAATGCGCCAGTGCGTTCTAACTTCCCAGATCTATTCACCACCATGACCTTGGTTTTAGACCTGTTTACGGAAAGTCCCATCTCCTCGCTAATTCGCTCTATTCGGTTTAGAAGTGTACCATTACCATTGAGGTACAATAAACTAGAGAAGACACCGCGAAGCAAGTTTGTGCGCACTAAGGTGCAGCCGCAAGGTCCACAATCGCTCGAATCACGCGCAATCACTGAGGCGTTTGCAGCGAAAGTGGTGAACGGAACATAGCAGTGGTGAGCGGTGTCTTCTCTATACGTAGTAATAATAGCTCGATGACCATTACTGACTCATTTGCTACAAGATGAGTAGGTAGTATCATCGGTGTGGTGATTTTCACGCCACAAACTGTGATGCCTCCCTCCCAATTCTCGCAAGTACCTACGTCTCATAATATACTCTCCATAGGCGTTGAACAGAATGTTTAGAGCCTTAGAGCATTGAATGCTCTATGACAGAATGGGCGATAAAATGCATTATTGACGTACTCCTTGGTGGAAAAAGGGTTTTGATGTTGTTGTATCAACTCTTACGAGTCCCTGGCTTAAGTCATACAGGGTGCGAAATAGGGCGACAAGGTGGTTTGGTTTACTCCAAATCTCTGTAGGACTTTCCATAAGCAACCCCAGTTGACACAGTCGAAAGCTTTACTGGGCCTAATAGGCAGGCTGAAAGTCACGCAAAGAGCAATGGAGAGGCCTATGCTCAGGGTTTCTCTACGTGATCGAATCAAAATGAGGAGATACGTAGAAGAACTAAAGTAACCGACTTAGCCCAAAGAGTTGCCAAGCTCAAGTAGCAATGGGCAGGGCACATCGCCCGTAAGAACGATGGCCGTTGGGGCAGAACGGTTCTTGAGTGGCAACCGTGCATCGGAAGACGCAGTGTGGGCAGGCCTCCAACAAGGTGGTCCGACGATCTGGTGAGGGTCGCGGGTAGCCGCTGGATATGAGCAGCACAAGACCGGTCGTGGTGGAGATCCTTGGGGGAGGCCTTTGTCCAGCAGTGGACGTCCTCTGGCTGACAAAGATGATATGTATGTAATGGGTCTTCCAATAGGCACGTCCGAACTTTGACAGTTGGTAGCGGCCAACTTGTTGAAGCTACATCTGTCAAATTGGTTGTCATTTATTCATTCGGTTTTGCCAAATCATCATGGATAGCTATAGCATTCAACAACACGTGCAAATGATAAAATTGTTTTATCAAAAGTAGGAAGATAATGAGGAATTATTTGCTTACACCACTCTTGCTTTATTGTTTTGCTTAATTAATGTGCCCCGTGCAAAAACAGTTGTTTTTAACGCCATCTATTGATGGATACTAAAATGTGGCTTACGCCACTTTGTATTAAAAAATCATAATGTAACGAATATACACTGGCCTGCAAAAATAAGTATCACACTTTTAAAATTTAACTTTTCCAAACTATAGAAGTAGTTAAGAGATTTAAAATAAAAGTTTTATAGCAATTTTTATCACCTATTTTTAAAACTATGGTATATTATACATTAGTGACATTTTTAAGTCTTGTGTCTCTTGTTTATCTTGTGTACTTAAAAGTTATTGCAATTTTAAAAGTGTTTTACTTATTTATGCATGCCAGTGTACACTTTGTATTAAAAAATCATAATGTAACGAATATACACTGGCCTGCAAAAATAAGTATCACACTTTTAAAATTTAACTTTTCCAAACTATAGAAGTAGTTAAGAGATTTAAAATAAAAGTTTTATAGCAATTTTTATCACCTTTTTTTAAAACTATGGTATATTATACATTAGTGACATTTTTAAGTCTTGTGTCTCTTGTTTATCTTGTGTACTTAAAAGTTATTGCAATTTTAAAAGTGTTTTACTTATTTATGCATGCCAGTGTATTAAACACCGAAATTGTGGGTTACACCACTTTTACATTAATAGCCTCAATTTTCACTAGCAATTGGCACAGTACCACAGAATTGACAGTGCACAGCAGCGTACGACGAACTACGAATAGACAGGGGTGAGTATATAAAAAAGTACTTTGTGGGGGTGAGTGAGCATTTGCCACTTTGTCTAGGGGGGGGCTGGACTTGTGCAAGCTTCATTTACTGTTCAAAGATTACGTTTGATGCAGCGCTTTCTGGTGGTTGAGTTACAATGTCGCAATGTCGCAATATCGTTTTTGTTAATTTCCCATTCAAATTGTATTTCACCGGTCTTTCCAAATCGACAACATCACATGGGGAGATGTTGGGTCATAACCCACCACGTTGACCCAATCTTCTTTTGGGTGTCGTAAAAGACGACTAACGGACTATAGACTGCACATACCTCTAACAGCATAGAGCTGTGATGGGCTCACCACCTGTTATGCTGAGCACATGTGCATTCGCTATTTGGTGAAAAGTGGACTATGGCAGGGGACTGCTTTTGCGGTCCTCATTGATTAGCCTCTGACTAATCCTTCGGGGATAATAAGTAGTATGATTATAATGTATGTATGTTGACCCAATGCGGGTTGGTGATTCTTTAAGGGTGGATTCGACCAAACTGGAATAAGATTTACTCCGAGATTAGTCTATACAAATTCGGCGTTTAATCTAGGTATAAGCCCTTATTCCGGTTTCGTCGAATCCACCCTAAAAAGCAAATTGGAGAATGATACCCTTTAGGGCGTTGATTAAAAACTGTTGATTGTTTAAATCGTACTCAAACCCCGCATATCGAATATCCAAATGACCCGTCTATGGTCCATTAACCCCACATCGTCACTTCAACAAATACTTGTGTGGGTTCTACATTCTACTACCTAATTAGTTTATTTATTTATTAGCGGAGTGTTCGGTATGTTGGCTAGCCATGCAATCAACTGGAGGTCCGCGGTTCAATCCCCGAGTCGGGTAAAGTGTATTTCAAAATTATCGATGCAGTGCTCGGGTTTGTGATGTGATGAACGAAAATAAATAATAAAATTTTCCTACACTCACACCAATTATCCAAGAAAGAATTTACCCAAGAAAAGCTTTTCGTTATGAAACTCGTTAAATGGTTAGGTAGGTACTAGACAACGGATAAAAATACTTAAAATTCTTAAATACATAATAAAGTTGTTATACATAGAAAACACCCAGACCCGAGACAATTTAGAAAAACAATAATTTCTAAATTGACCCGACCGGGGATCGAACCCGGGATCTCAGAGATGCATGGCGACACCATGAAAACCGGTGTACAAATCACTCGAGCTCGACCAAGGAGGTCGTCAACGATGACCAACTCGCATTTGTGTCCGGCAAGGCTTTACTTTTTTATTATTAGAATAGGTAGCCGAGTGGCACTCGTTCTGTTTCTCACTACTTATTAAAAAATAAAATAAGTTTCCACGCTCACACCATTGTTTCTGGTTACACTTCTTTTGAAACTTGTTTACCTACTTAATGGTTTTTATTTTTCACTGTGTTTGATTGTACTTCTAATATTTTGAGAATAATTCGCAATTAATTGCGAATGTAATATTTTGCTAATGTAATATTATGAGAACAAGCCGTTAATTAGATGACGGATAAACATAGAAAACACTCAGACCCACTAAAATTAGAAAATAATTTATTTTTTTAATTGAGAGGGGGCCCCTGGAATTGAACCAGGGACCTCCGAGATGGCGCGAGACGCCAAAACCGGCGTGTTAACCACTTTACCACAGAAGTCGTAAAAAAATATACGAGATAAATAGTTAAAAAAGACAGCTAGAGTAAAATCATTATATGTACACGTCCCTCCGCAGTAACTAGAGCCTAGTTAAACTCGTACAGCACACACATCACATCACATGTGGCGATTTGAGCAACATCTGTGCATGCATCGCTCTACTTACATTGCGATAATGTAAACATTTAAATTACATTCTGTTATTACGAGTAGTAATTTTAGCTGTGAACCATCTGTCTTTTAGCTTTGTGGTGAATTAGGCTGACGCTGACTTACAACCAACGGAATTCTAGTACAAGTAGGTAGGTTATTTGAGGCTATTAGTGCAAATGTGGTTTAACCCACAATTTTGGTGTAAAATACATTCGTTACAGGATAAAATGTTTACTATAAAAAAACAACCAGTCTCAGGAAAGCTCGAATGGGAATCCAACCCATGTACTTTGGATTGCCGGTCCACTGCTCTAACCTTCGTTCACATGATTCTACATTCGTTACGTTATGATTTTTCAATACAAAGCGGCGTTTGACCGCCTCTGTGGTCTAGTGGCTAAGACCATCGGTTTAGACCCAGAGGGCCCGGGTTCGATTCCCAGCGGGGGTACATGTTTGTGTACTCGATTTGGTTGGTGGTAGGGCTTGTTTCCCTGCCTGGCTAGCTACCACCATCTTATCTAATAATATGTCGCCATAGCATCAATGTTTGTGGCATTGTTGTGTTCCGGCAGCTAGAGATAAGATAGTCAGTGCCTCAGTAGATGAGGATTCTGGGTGAAGTGCGCTTCCACCTTCGGCCTTATCATCACTTAACGTCAGGTGAGATGAAGGCCAAGTGCTTACCCGTTAGTAATAAAAAAAAGATAAAAAAAGCCACCTTTTAGTATCCATCAATAAATGGCGTTGAAAACATCTGCTTTTGAACGGGGCATAATAAAGCAAAATAATAAAGCAAGAGTGGTGTAAGCAAATTTTAATTTCTCATTATCTTCCTAATGAAGAAGTCTGAGGTTACACCACTTTTGCGCTGATAGCCTCATTTATGCTATGCATGGTATCATCTGTGGTGGCACAGTTTATATTGTGTCTGTGGTATCATCGTCATAGCATATTTGGGGGGTTAAAGTAACTCGCGTCCCTAGGTTTACCCCACACGGGGCCAAATGTCAGTCATGGTCATAAATTATTTATTCAAATAAACTAAAAATTAAGTGTTTTCAAAACGTCAAAAAATATTTTTTATGAAATTCCCGTTTATGAGAATCCTTTAGCTGTGGAGAAGAACGGGCGCGCAAGAAACTACTTTAACTAAGTAACGACAACTACAAATAACATATTGTAACATAACATGTATATATTGTCGTTACCAGATTAATCTAATTACAATTAAATAATTTATTTTAAAAATAGAAATCAGCTGTTGGAGTGGTTGGAGCATTTTAGAGACCCAAGCTGTTTTGTCTTCTGTGTAACTAGTCAGACACTTTGTAATGGGCTTTTTTATAAGTAATTGTAATTTTAAATTTATTTAGATCTAATGTTTAAATATCGTCTGGTACCCACTTTTTGTAAAAACGTACACATAGACCTCGAAATGAATTATTTACTTTGTTTAGCCTAGTATAAGGCACTGCATTTTTTTTCTTATTTCTAGTATTTAGTTTGTGTATAGCACTGTTCTTGGAAAATGTTTCAACATTTTTATGAACATACAACAGATTCTCATAAATGTATTGTGTTGTGTGTGTGTGACGCAACTACAACAGCACTCGTTGCTGTTATGTTTCATCCGGCTAGTGAAAGTACCGGAGGCCCTTCTCTCCCCTCTCCACCTCACAATTCCTACTCCTTCCTCAAAGATCCTACTCCTTCCTTTCTAAAGATTCTACTTCTTCCTTCTTCAAAGATTCTACTCCTTCCTTTCTCAAAGATTCTACTCCTTCCTTCCTCAAAGATTCTACTCCTTCCTTCCTGAAAGATCCCACTCCTTCCTTCCTCAAAGATCCTACTCCATCCTTCCTCAAAGATCGTACTCCTTCCCTCCTCGAAGATTCTACTCCTTCCTTCCTCAAAGATTGTACTCCTTCCTTCCTCAAAGATTCTACTCCTTCCTTCCTCAAAGATTCTACTCCTTCCTTCCTCAAAGATCCTACTCCTTCCTTCCTTAAAGATCCTACTCCTTCCTTCCTTAAAGATCCTACTCCTTCCTTCCTCAAGGCCGGCTACGCATCTGCAACTCCTCTGGTATTGCGAACTATTTTGAGGTCGGTAGGTATCAATATGGCACCTTAGGCATATTTTATCTGTGCCTTGGTCCCTATCTACCGACCTCAATAGATAGGGTATCGCAACTGGAACTACGGGTCCGGTTGTGTTTTCAGAGGTACTACGGGGTTCCGGTTCTAGCCCCCCGCTGGTCGTGCCTTTAACCTCCGGCGGGATCCGGACATGGGTTGGACTCGTAGTGGCGTGTGGTTAGCTGTAGAGCTTGGGAATGTTCGTTTGTCCTGGTATTGTGTGCCAGGACTTCCAAACTCGTGCACAGCGAGCGGGGCCTAGTAGCGGTCTCTGAGGGGCCAGAAGCGGAACAGTCCTGCGGGGAACGTGAGTTTCCCTTATAGTTGGTAGCTTTGTCCGGTGGTTTTCATTGGACATTGGTGTTGACATCTCCGGTACTAGTCTGGAGAACTAGTAGAGGCGGCCTCCTAGATGCCGTAGCCTCCGGTCCAGCCAGCCGCGTAGGACGTGGGAACTGGCTAGGCGCCCGGATGGGTTCCGAGAAGTGAGTGTGCTTACTACTCCGCTACCAAGGTGGACACTTGGGAGTCGACTTTAGAGTCGACGACCCAAGCAGTGGCAACTGCGAGTTGTGCCCTTCGTGCAACGAGAAGTGAGCGAGCTTGACAGCTCCGGTTACCTATCTGGACAATAGGCAGTGAACTACACGTGTTCACGGGGATACTCTCCTGAGTCACTAGTCTTATGAGTACCGAAAGAAGAGCGCGCTGCGGCGGGCACTAATTTGGCGTCAAGACCTAACGTTGGTGGTCTCCTGCGCGAGTGTTCTACTGGCGCAGGGACGTCTGGCACTTCTTGCATAACCTAACGGTTGGTCTCGAGGTGCCAGTACAAATAAACTTAGTGAAATAAGGAGAGGGGATGTGCCTTGGGCCCTGAAGTTGCAGCTCTTAAGAGTTGAGTTGTTTGTAAGCCGCTTGGTAGGCAGGTACAATTTGACGTCAGTTGGTAGGTGGGTGAGTTGTAACGACTTAGCCACCTTACGACAACAACCGGGAGCAACGGTTAAAATTAAATGTGCCTTCCACAAAAGAAGTGTGTTATGCAGTCTATGGGTAAATATAATACGAAGAAGAGTGTTGATTTAACAATTCAAACAATTTAGCCGCTTTAAGGGCTAGGTGTTAGTGAAAAATTAAAATAACACGTTCTTAGAATTAATTTTTGAAGTAGTAAACAGTAAAATTAAAATCTGCCAAAATTATGAAATATTTTTGAGGCATTATTCTGTGGAATACACCCGACGGAAACACGAATTGATAAAGTTGGCTCGATAGAATGAATTCACAAAGTTACATATTTTTGTGTCATTTTATCTACTTTTCTAGGTTTTATTCTTAAAAGAAGTGATTTGATATTATAAGTCATTATTAAACTGAAGTTCATAGATAACTTGAGGGATTATAACCGATCGTTTTTTATTTATTACATTTTTCAATTTTTTTAAATATATAACGCGATTATTCGCGCCGCTTTGCTGTTTACCCGTCCCTTACCGTCGTACCCGTACCGCCGAGAGAGCGAGAGAGAAGCGCTCGAAATACCAGTGTGTAAATATTAAAAGACTTATGTCCTATAAGGTACCTAAATACTTATAGAACCATTCCATTATTATTCGTAGGTTACCTTATTTCGTACGAAACTTAATGTATTTTCAATACTAACTACCTACTATGTTTACGAAACCAGTATTGGAGTTTCTCGTTCCTAATTTAATCTTCTTTGTAAAGATTGTACTTCAGGTGAACATAATTACGACATTGCTTAATAAAATTCCATCTTACATTACCTTTAAGTACTACACTGTTATGACTACAACGTTGTACACACTAGACTGCATTTTTAATGTACTTAAGCTAAATTATAGTAACTTACTGACTTACAATATTAAGACGACCAAATAAGAGTTAATACATTATTCAACTTACTTTTTCAAAGCGCTATCATTATTTTCCGAGGACGAACTAGAAGACGTGGATACATCACTACTAGTAGAGTTAACTACACGGTACACTTGACAGCTGGCACTCTTACGAATCATTATCACAATCACGAATCAAAATCAATCTATAAAACAGCAGCACACACAAAAGTCAACGCCGAATTCACATTACCCGCCAAACAAAACTCGTGTGCTAGCTAACACCAAGCACATAGCGAAACTAAGAATTCCGCGAACATTCTCAATGAAACTAAACTATTTGAAAATAATTTGTCACTCTCGTCTCGTTGCTAATTTTAAGACGGTTGTTGTTGGCACATGCGCGCGCGCCGGCGTCTCAGTGTCCGGCGGATCGGTTCACTCATTACATTAATTAACACACGCTGAAAAAATCGCGGCCTAATTTATTTTCTTATTACACGCTTTTCGTTGAATATCGGATATTACTCACATAAATACATTGAGGTATTATTATTACTAGAGACGTTCGATTCGCGGCCACAAAGTTCACAATCGTTTGGATCACTCACAACAGTCACAACAATCACCGAGGCGTTCGTACCTCCATCCATGGGCTGCAAATTAGTACGCAAAAACTTGCTTCGCGGTGTCGTCTTTCTCTAGTTAGAATACTTCAATGCATCTACGTAACAAAATTGTGGCGCGTCTTGTTTGTTACAGAGTCGTCAGTGGTGGATATCAAGGGTAACGTAAACAAGATTACTTATAGACACGTAGAGTATGCGGAAATAGAAGAAAATTATTCAATTGAACTAGGTACTAGGTACGCTCTGCTCAGTGTTAAACGGATATTACAGGCAAAAAAATATAATACAATACAATACAGGAGCTCGATGCGCAGGCTAGCGCGTTCGGCTTGCGATCTTGCCCGCTAAACAACTTTCGCAATGCGGGTCGCCTAATGGGTGACCAATTAAAAACATTATAGCTCCTCCGTGCTTCGGAAGGCACGTTAAGCCGTTGGTCCCGGTTGTAGTCTTAAGATGGCAGTCGTTAAAACCCACCAACCCGCATTGGGCCCGCATGGTGGGTTTTGGCCCAATATCCCGACGTGCTATTGTCCACGTGGGAGGCCTGTGCTGTGCCCAACAGTGGGACGTTTATAGGTTGATGATGAATACAGTACACGACCACTTCCCGGTGGGGTTATGCACGCTGCCGTGCTTTCCACTTGCTAGCGTTGTGTGTGTAATGTAACGTATGTTTTCGCTTTATTTTAGCATTTAAACCTAGATGTCCTGGGTGCTATACTTAATATCGACGGCGTAGTGACAATACTTCTAACTAACGAAGACAACATTTTACACAAAGCGAAAAAAACGTTTAGTGTCTTGAAAACTTTCGAGTCTAAGTGTAATCGGGTTGTACCAAGTTTTACGTAGGTATACCTATAGATAGGAGAAATTACCATAATTCCATTTAGTTAGAAGCTATTTCTACATTTATTTTTTCTCGTTGTCGTTATAAATACGAATAAGTAGTTTCATCAAAATACGCGAAAACCGACCTTAGAGTTAAAAAGAAAGTGAATTTTTGGAAAAATGTTAGTTAGGAGGTATTGTCACGTCGCCGTCGATATGTACTTAGTGTACTGTATAGGTAGGGTTTTGTGGGATCATTACCCCGTGCTACCCCGTGATGTGTGCAAGTAGCAGGGCGTCGCCATGGGGATGGTAGTAAGGACCAGCTGCCCCCCTACAGATTAAAAAAAATAATTAACTGTGTTCCTCTATGTTAGTGAAGAGTTCGTGGAGTTTACACATTGGGACTTTGTAAGTACCGTTCTTATTACAATCGCCTCCTTTAATTTATATCCAGACACCCTTAGAAGCAATATTGTTTATAAAAAAAAGTGGCCACAACTATTATAGTCTTGTTATGAAATAACAATTACACTATCTATTAGGCTTAATCAACATAAAATTACTTTTTTTTTATATATTTGTTCCACGAAGGAACAGGCTAAGGTCTGAGCCATACTGCCTAGTCATTAGTTTTTTATTTGTTTTTTTCCCTTGATGATAATGAGTGGTGATTAAGATGAATGATAAATGATGTTCCCCAAACCCCTTGAGTCCTCAGTTAAGATGTGGGACTTTACTGAGGTCTCACGCGGACTACTTGAGAGAATTTGAAAAGTGATGTTGTACTGTTTTGTTTCATTTGCCAACGCTCATGCACGTTCACAAACACTTAACGGTTAATAATCCACTATTATTTCATATTAATATTCGAAAAAACACAAATGTTAGAAAATAAAACAAAACTGCAGACATGACATTTCACTTTCCCGCCAAGAAGCCCACATAAAATTACGCAGAGAACTATGAGATACATATACATATGACAGATATATGGACACATGACATTACACGCCAAGCATAGATATAAAGCAGAGAGTATTTAATGTAGCGACTAAAGTCTACTACATTCTCCCCCGCTCTAGTAAGGCGTATCATAATCTTGAAGATACGTAGGTGGCCGACGGTTTCTCGTTGGCCGCTGTGGTGGTGGTGGGGAAGCTGACCGTGTGCTTTCTGTAGAAACAAATGATGAGTCAGTTTTGGTTTCTATCTCATCTGTTTCAAAATTAGGAGTTCTGTCTCCACCACTTTCTGTTTCCAAGCCCACTGGAGCTAAATGTCTGTTCGATACTGTCGTCTCCCGGCCATCATTCAGTCTTACGAATGAATAGTCTGGGTTGGATTCTAAGAGCTCCACTTCTTTGACAATTGGAGAGTATTTGTTAGTTCTGTTATGTTTCTTAAGCAGAACAGGCCCAGGCGTAAGGAGCCATGTGGGCACTGAGTGACCGTTATTGGACTTTCTGGCGTTAACGAACATTCTTTCATGGGGTGTTTGATTTGTGGCAGTACATAATTGCGATCTTATTGAATGCAGCGCTTGGTTAAGAACCTTTTCCCAGTCTTGAATGTCAAGTCCTTCTGATTTCAGGGCTAATTGAGTAGTTTTCCAAATAGTTCCATTGGCCCGTTCTATTTGGCCATTACCTTGTGGGTTGTAAGCTGTCGTACGACTTGTAGAAATACCCCTGTTATGTAAATAATCCTTTAGTTCCTTGGACATAAATGCAGAGCCTCGATCGGAATGAATGTCTCTCTGTCAATGTCAAACTCTTTGACCTCATCCCTCCTTCTCCCTTCCTCCAAAGCAGTACGCGTGCTGCTCTCCGGAGTCACCAATTTACAGTCTCTAACATTCCATCACGCACAAAGAAATTTGGTGACTCGTTTCTTTGCCGCACTTCCAAAAGATGGAATAGTCTACCAGCACACGTATTCCCTCCTACATATGACATAGGGTCCTTCAAACGAGGCGTGAAGAAGCACTTTGTGGGCCGGCAGAGTGAGGATGACTGATGCTGCGTCTCTTACGCTGCACCAGTTGTCCTCGCGCCTGGACCTGATTTCCACTTAACATCAGGTGGAGTGTGGTCATTTGCCGGGCTTAGTATAAAAAAAAAAAAATGTGGAAAATAATGTGGATAAATGTTTGATCACAGTTGCGACCGATACATCTTTGCATGGAAATGCGAATGGAAATCGTGAGTACTCGTCAATTATTGTCAAGATATATTTATTAGCAGATGATGAAGGAACTGGTCTTTTGAAGTCGACGTTCAGCCTTTCGAACGGTGAAGTTGCTTTTATCAAGCAACTATTGTTTTTGAAAAATCTGGGCTTCACAACTGCACATACGAGCATGAATTTGTGATTCTCGTTACATCTTCTATTGAGTATGGTAAATCCTTACTTCGGACATACATCGTTGTGCAATTCTTTTAACTTAGTTTCCGAGTGAATACTTGGCACAGATACGTGACAATGTGTCAGCGGCATTATTCTCTTTTCCGGTCTGTAAATAATGTCATATTTAAAATAAGATAATTCTAAACGCCATCGCTCAATTTTCTCATTCTTTATCTTACTTGTATGTGTGCGATCAAACATATAGGAAACTGATCTCTGATCAGTGATCAGGCGGAAAAATCTCCCAATCAAGTAGTGGCGCCACTTACGAAGGGCTTCGACGATAGCCTAAGCTTCCTTTTCTATGGCTGGATGTCTCTTTTCTTAAATTGAAAGTGTGCGTGAAAAGAATGCTACTGGGCGTCCTTCTTGCGATAAAGTAGCCGCTATAGCATTATCAGAAGCATCCGTTTCGACAATATACATCTTTTTCTCGTCAATGACAAATATTGTGGATTTTGCAATACAGTTTTTTAAGTATTTGAAAGCAGTTTTAGCTTGTTCGTTTAGGGGAAAATCAGGGTTCACAAGACAATGAATCCTTTCCGAGAATCTTTGTATCCATTTAGAGTAATGCGAAAACATGCCAAGGGCTTTTTAATGAAGAATTATCAGTCGGTATTGGCAAGTTTACTAGCGGTTGGAGTCGATCTGGATCTGGCTTGATAGGTTGTTTCGAAATGCTATATCCAATTACATTTATACTGGTCATTGAGAACATCGATTTGTCTTTATTTATGGTTAGATTATATTTTTCTACCGCATCCATAAACTTTTGTAGGTTTTGATCATGATCAGATTTACTTCTCCCACAAATTGTCACGTCGTCCAAATAGGCGTATGTGTCAGTCAAATGCTCTTTCTTTATTAGCCAGTCCATGACTCTTTGGAAACAACTTACTCCGTTTGTTACTCCAAATGGAATTCGGCAAAATTGATATAGTTTTCCGCATGCTTCGAACGCAGTATATTGTTTTTCTGTATCCAGGATAGGCACTTAGTGATATGCGCTTTTTAGGTCGATTTTTGAGAAAAAATCTTATTTTGATATGTCATTGACTGTTTTTTCCATGTTTGGTAAAGGGTAGGCATCCAAGTCGGTAAATTTGTTAATGGTCTGGGAATAATCTATCACTAACTGTTTACGGTGATTCTCGTTTTTGGTAATCAAAATCTGTGCTCGCCACGGAGATCTACTTTCTTCGATAACTCCATCAGATAGCAGTTGGTTGATTTCATTTTCTATAAATTTCAGGTCATCATTACTGTATCTGCGAGACTTGACTACAATTGGCTTACAGTCAGCCACTAAATTCGAAAATAGAGGAACTGGCGATACAGATGCAGCGAGGACAATGCATATTTGTAAAGGTTTTCTAGGACCACCAAAAGAAATTTCTAGCTTTGAGTGTTGTTCCAATATATCATGACCGATGATGACATCTGCGCATAGATATCTAACTACAAGTCTATTTATAGCAACAATTAAAAAAACTGAAATCTCAACACAGCTCTACGAAATATTATTAAAAATATCTAAGTAGGTACTTACCCCTATACCCCTATGTTTCTTTGGTGAAAACAGAAGCATTTTACAATTAATAGGTCAAGGATCATACGACCGCCACGGTCGCGAAACAATTGATTTTCAGTTGTCTGGTTTTACGATCCTCAAGGGGTTAAGGAAAAACTCAATAAGGGCAGCACTGTCGTGACTGTGCAGCCCTTAGGTTATAGTTAGCACTTTTATCGTTACTAACCCATAGGGTTGTTGAGGATGTGGAAGAGGAAGGGGAAGAGGAATTGTATAGCACAAGGAGTATGCGAAAAATTTATTTAAATATGAGGAAGAGGATGCGGATGAGGAAGAGGATGCGGATGAAGAAGAGGAAGAGGATGCGGATGAGGAAGAGGAAGAGGATGCGGATGAGGAAGAGGAAGAAAAAGAAAATGATGAAACAGGCACATTATTAATTGTATTTCATCACACTCTCCGTTTTTCATTTAGTTATTAATAAAAACAAATTACCTACGTAGTATTTTATTTATTTGTTATTCATTTGTTGCCGGCCGGAGATTTCGAGCGCAATTTCAATTCTTCCTTAAATTCCTCTTAATTTACGAGGAAGCGATAGCGGAAGAGGAATTTTTAATTTTCATTTATAAAATAAAATAAAAAAAAAATAAAACTTTCCTACAATCACACCAATTATCTAGCCCAAGAGAAGCTTCGAAGAAACCCGTTAAATGGTTACTAGACAACGGATAAACATACTTAAAATACTTAAATACATACTTATTATACATAGAAAACACCCAGACCCGAGACAATTTAGAAGAACATAATTTCTAAATTGACCCGACCGGGGACCGAACCCGGAACCTCAGAGATGGCGATACCATGAAAACCGGTGTACAAACCACTCGACCAGGGAGGTCGTCATTTATGGAGAAGCGATAGCGGTAGGGGAACTGTAATAATTGCGGAACGCTTCCGCAACATGTGGAAGCGGAAGAGGAATCCTCATCAACCCTACACCCACACCAACAGCTGAAATGAATGACAAGACAAGCGCTACCCCCCGTCGTGGAACATGTAAAAAGAGCTTACCGAAATACACCCCCACCGGTGTACCACTTGAGACCCTACACGTGACCCCTGGGTGGTGCTAAATGAGTGACACTGACTGAGTGGTAGAGCCACGCTGCGTTGCAGCACGCATTGGGCCGGCTCGCCCGGCGTAATACCACCCTCTTACGAATATCCGGCGTGAAATAATGGCAATTGGTGCTGTTGTGTTTCGTCCGGCCAGTGAGGGTACCGGAGCCCCCCCCCCCCTCACCCCTCTCACAGGACGGCAACGCGCCTGCGATTCCTCTGGTTCCTCTGGTCCATGGGCGGCGGTGATTACTCTCCATCAGGTGACGCGCCTGCTCGTTTGCCTTCTTCTTTTATAAATAAAAACAAAAAAAACCACTGCCGGTGGATTCTTCTCATGGAGAGAGACATACATACATAGGTACTTGCATATAATCTCGACCTTTATCCCCAAAGGGTTAGTCAGATACCAGGCAATGAGGACCGCAGTCCTCTGCCATATTCCGCTTTTCACCAATTAGCGACTACACATGTGCTCAGCGTGACAGGTGGTGAGCCCATCGCCGCTCAATGCTGATGGATGTATGTGCAGTCTTTAGTCCGTTAGTCGCCTTTTACGACATCCAAGGGAAGAGAGGGGGTGGTAGTATTCTTTTACCGCTACGCGACAAGGTTATGGAGAGAGAACTCTTGATGAAACTCTTCTGCCGTCAAATGAGATAATGCGTTTCGTAAGTGGGTTACATTCAGACGACAAAACGATTGGTTTAAGTAAATTTTTCTAATCGATATACTTACATCCTCACATCTAAATGATAAAGTTCAAAATTAATTTGACATTTTGTGGTAGGTTGCCTTGCTGGCATCTTTATTTACAAAAACATCTCTTAGCCTCTATTTTATGGATCATACCCAATGTCTAGGCATTTGTATAATTTGTATAATTTCGTAGGTTCGTGTCCCAACCAATCTTTTATCAATGTGCTCCATTTTTAGTTATAATAAATATTGCTGAAGAACAGATAAAGAGTTTTAAAAGGGGTCATTGGTGGCCATGCCAGGATGAGCGCTCGTCCTGGCATGGCCTCCAATGACCCCTTTCAACTTTTGAACGGTAGACCGACAAACTCAGATATTTGGCGACATACTTCGACATACTATCGACATACTTTATAAAAGTCAGAGTTGGTGATGGTGGCCATGCCAAGATGAGCCATACGAATAGAAGATAAAATCAAATTGACAGCGGACTACTCTACAAATGTAAAAATTGTGATACTGATTAATTGTGATTTGATAACCGTAAAAGTGGCAAAATTAAATATGCTTACAAAAGTGAAGCAAAATTAGTGCCGCAGCGTGTGAATGCATAACTGTTAATTGATTTTGACGGATTGCCGTGAAATATTGATTGTTCTGTGCGATTATCGGTTTATTCACCTCCAGGGCAAAATGGGATTGGAATATAGTAAAGTATTCGAATTTCTCATACCAAAATTGTGCTGATGACGTCACTGTTAAGGCGAGTCCTTTCGAGCGCTTCTCTCTCGCTCTCTCGACGGTACAACGGTACGGGACGGGTATATAACAGCCACAGACCAAGTGGTCTGTGATAACAGCGAAGCGGCGCAAATAGGCGCGTTTTATAGGTTTTATTTTGCCTATATAGACTTTATAGGATTTAATGAATTAGCAAGTTCTCTGTAGTACTTCAAAATAATTATTTACATGTAAAAGGTATGTCGAAAATTTAAAAAAGAATTAAGAAATCATCCATTTTTGGTCTGTTTTCGGGATTTTTTATAATCGAGTAAAGTACATCTAATCGCGTAACAAATTAGCAGATTCTTTAGGCAATACCCTTTAGTCTATTATATATTTTTTGAGCGTAATTTAATAGTAAATACACATAAACTGTTTGATATAGCAAAACAGTTTTGCTTTATTTACCGGTGACTCGCCTTAAGACATTTTTACAATGAAGTCTTTCAAGAATCAATATCATTTATTCAGGTTAGGCCATGTTCATCACTAACTTATTAATGTTATTATGCCATCGGCTTGTAAGTCTATCTATGGAGCCTTGTACTGAAAAGATTCAGCACAAGGCTTCATAGAAACTCAGTAAGGGCATTTATTTTCTCCCTTTCTTTTACAGTGTCAATCAGAATTGGCTATTTGACAGTTGTAACAATAAAATATGAAATATGTCGGAAATGGTAGGTTATGATTAAACGATAATTATCCAATAGTTTTTTTTATTAAGATAAATTGTAAATATTTTATTTTTACAAATAAATTTGCGTTTTTTATCTGTGGATTACAAGACCCGAAACACGGGCGGCCATGATTGAGCTTCATGTGACGGATTGTGACGTCACATTTCACAAAGTATACAGAAACTATCTGTCAGGTTTCAAGTTAAGTTTCTATATTTATTGAAATGTGACGTCACCGAGCAAAATGTCACGTGACCAACCGCTTTCGCACGAAGTTTGAAATCAACAAAGAAAAATATGTTTTTTTCTGTTAAATAAAGGTTTTTCGAGAAAGAAAATATTGTACGGGGTATAAAATAAGCGTTTGTACCTTTTTAAATACTTTTTCGAAAACTGTCAAGTAGCCAATTGAAAAATCCCCTTCCTATCATAGAAGGGCACTTTCCATTACGTTTCGTTGGTGCTAAGGAATCATTACCGTTTAATTGTCGTCTCTGAGTGCAGCAAATAGTGTGTTATTTTATGTATTAGTTTCGAGACACCGGCGCGAAATTAAAATTTCGAACCCTAGGAGAATTCGCAAATTGAAAGAAACAATACTTTTAAAACACGTTTATTTTTAAATTTAACAAAAAAAAGGAAGTTTACTTAATTATAACATTTTTAGGCTTTCAGTTAAATATTAAAAAGGTATCAGACTGTTACAATTATTAATAACATTTCCAAATTGGAAGTCTGATTTCATTATCAAGTTTGACCAAAATCAGCATCAGAGATATCAATTTATTTATTTACACAAAAAGCCTACACGTAATATTATAATGTAAAATTATTAAATACACCTAAGAGTTTGGTTGCCTAATTATTTTAGTAAAAATATTTTATTGTAAATGCAATGTGCACTAACAGTCTATATGCTTGTTGAACTATATTTTCAGTTTTATAAAAATAACATTATATATTGTTTACTTACAGAACAATCATTATGTATCTATATACATATGTATATTCGTACGTGGGTAGTAATATGGTTGGCAGCGGCGGGCATTTTATATACACAAGTGATCGAATTGTAAACATGCAGAAACAATTTAAGACATTAGACTATTTTAACTAGAACAAAACTTATTCTCAGAAATATTTTCATAATTTTTAGATATAAGTACACTATCACCTCTTAGTAATAGGGACGCCGTGGGTTGTTCTGGAAAAAAAGAAAACATTTATTATATTTTTCTGGTTATATTACTAACAAGATGAGCACAGGTGCAGTCGCTATTCGGTGAAAAGTGGACTATGGCAGAGGACTGCAGTCTTGCGGTCCTCATTGCCTAGTCTCTGACTAACCCTTCGGGGATAGTAGTCGTGATTATATTATGTATGTATGTAGAGATAATTAACATTATGTGACATAATATATTATATTATATCCGAATTTTGGCTCTTAGAGCCATGAGGTATAGCAGCTCACAAAAAAAATACCCCTCTTCCCTTGGGCGTCGTAAAAGGCGACTAACGGACTAAAGTAAAGACTGCAAATACATCCAACAGCATGGGTGAATCGATTGCAAAAATGGATTGCAGCTTGACTCCTTAGTCAAGCTACATTCCATAGCAGTTTGATCCTATCTCCAAGAATTATTATAAAAGGAATTAGGTGCAGAAACAAATAAAAAGTGCTCTGAACTCTAAAGGACAGCTCTTGCTGCATCAGATTGTAAACAAATTTGTAGATAGCGTCTAGACTTACGAGGAAACACTACGTCGACGTGGCATGCAAAATTCTCATACAAAACACAGAAAAACGACGTTTCGTAGTCCCCTGTTTTCTCCTTCAGAACTGGACCAATTTTTATCACTTTTTCAGCATCGGTTAAAGAAAGAGATTTTCTATGTTTTGTATTTTTGATTTTTTTTAAATTAGGTCATATATATTTAATAACCAGGAGCCTTCAAAATTTAGCGAAATCACCCCGTTTTAAGGCGTCATCAGAAACATTGTCTGGTTTAAAAAAAAATCAAACGTGCGATGATGAAAACGTAATAAAAATTGGTACAGTTTTGAAGGAGGAAACTGGGGACTACGAAACGTTGTTTTTCTGTGTTTTGTAAGAGAATTTTGCATGCCACTTTGACGTAGTGTTTCCTCTTAAGGGCTCCACACACGATCAGTTCGCCGGCCGTCTAGCAGTCACCTAATATAGTCTTGTAAAACTGTTAAATGATGAGTTAAAATGTTAAAAGATGAAATAAAAAAAAAATAAAAAAAATAGTTAAGTAAAATTTTAAACACTGAAAAAAGAACACGGGAATCGAACCACGCACCTTCCGCATTCCGGGCGGCTGCCTTAACCACTTGGCTACCGAGGTCTGGCTTTCAACCGTCGAAATTTGTCAGTGCTTGATGCTTATGTTTTTAGTCAACAAAAATAGGTTAAGGCAGCCGCCCGGAATGCGGAAGGTGCGTTGTTCGATTCCCGCCTGAGGTTGTCGTCTTTTTTCAGTGTTTATAATTTTCCTTAAGTATATTTAAGCGTTAATAAAACGCTAAAAATATAAAACATTTAAAAATAGTTATTTTGCGTTAAATCCCGTTTAAATATGAGTGCTAAAGATTAAAAATCTAGGTAGTTGTTATCTACACCCACCAGCGGGTTAGGCCTGAACCTGTAGGCCAGCATCATCCGCTTCCGGTACGCGTCGAACTCGTCGTCGTCGGGCGACACCGCGTCCGCGCCGTTGGCGCCCAGCCCCATGTTTGCTACGGGCTGCTGCGCTCTGCGGAGAATGTGCAATACAAATATGTCAGACATACACACATTTATTCTATCAATTCAACGTTTCAATGTTTATGAAATCACTGGTATCTTACTCATAATGGACTTGGGAAAAATTCAAAAAGTTCATTTTTACTTTATACCGTCGTTATTCTAAAACCAATAGTTTTTATTTCACTTTGATACGAAACGTAGTTACAAAGTGATTGTACATAAATAATTCGTTTAAACACTACTACCTCGCTTACTTTACTAGTTCACTGGCACTCAACTGACGTGACGTGACGTCATCGTATCCGATAGTCCCCGCCGCCGCTCTCGCGCCCGCACCCGGCGGGCGTCCGATTACATATCCGATGACGTCACGCCGCGGGTTTCGCGCGTATTTGATTGTCACAAAAACAATAGCGCGTGGTAATTTTTATGAATCTTTAAAAAATTATTGTGAAGTATTTTGAAGGGCTACAGAAAAAAATTTAATGTCATATTTTAAGTTAAAATGTAAATATTTCAAATATAAATAAATAAAAACACTGTTCCCAAGCTCATTGTAAATTTAAAAAATTGGTGTATAATCATGACTAATATCAGGGGGGTGTCACTCTGCAGTTTAGGTAGGTTCGTTTGGCGCGCCTCCCAGGCAGGCCGCCTAGGCGTATGGCAGTCAAGGTTGCCGCGAGCCATAGCACCCAACACCGAGCGCCGAGTCGCACTCGTCATCCCTGCGCGCGCGCGTAAACCCTACGCTCTGTGACGTCATGACGTCAAATCGATTGCGAGTCAGCGTTGCGTAACGGAATATGAACGCTCGGGTCACACGATAAGATTCAATTTCGCGTGAAAGTCTTTAGAGAGTGAACCTTCTGTACGTAGTACTATTAGTTATTCCGTGCTATCCCCGAAGGGTTAGACTAGGCAATGAGGATCGCAAAAGCAGTCCTCTGCCATAATCCACTTTTCACCAAATAGCGACTGCACATGTGCAGTCAAATATGTTAGAATTACTAATTAAACGTTACAAAGGTAACTTAAGCTTTTATTTGCTTAATGAATTTAATATTGATTTAAGATCGCGTGGCGGTGAAATAATACTACCACCCCCTCTCTTTCCTTGGGTAAAAGGCGACTAACGGACTAAAGACTGCACATACATCCATCAGCTTAGAGCGGCGATGGGCTCACCATCTGTCACGCTAAGCACATGTGCAGTCGCTATTTGGTGAAAAGTGGACTATGGCAGAGGACTGCTTTTGCTGTCCTCATTGCCTAGTCTCTGACTAACCCTTCGGGGATAATAGTCATGATTATATGTTATATAACCATCAAATAAACTCGAAGACAACTCTTTTGGTGACGCTACACACACGGCTCATAAATTCATTAAGTAAGATAACGTCAAAATATCTACCTCAGTTGGAATTCGAACCCACGTCACCTGAAGTAGACATTATTTCCAACGTTTCGTTATCTTACTTATGCGCAGTTCACTAAAAGAATAGGTAGGTACTACCAACCCCTCTTTTCGCTTGGGTGTCGTAAATGGCGACTAACGGACTAAAAACTGCTCATACATCCAACGACATAAAGCGGCGATAGGCACACCACACCACCTATCATGTTAAGCACTTGTTCAGTTGTAATTTAGTGAAAAGTGGACTATGGCAGTGGACTGCTTCTCCAGTCCTCCTTGCTCTCTAGTTGTTAGTTGTGTATAGTTGTTGACTATTGTCATAGTCTCTGACTAACCCTTTGGGGATAATAGTCGTGAATTTAATGCATGTAGGGTGACGGACCCAATTATGAGCACTTGAAGAGGCCATTAAATTTCAACTCTAAATATTTCATATATTACGATTTTCTATAACTTTTGTGTTGCATTATTAATGTTGAGAATATACCTGTTGTGTAAAGTAAGATTTTGACGTGACAACGTCTTAAATTAGGTTGCGGCTGGGAGTCACTTATGAAAAAGTGTAACGCTGGGTAACGTTACGATGAGTCACCGAACGAGAGAGAGGCCCGCCGAATGCCTTGCGTCTCTCTCCCACTCAACTATGATAAATTTGTGCAATTCTTATTTTCATTCAATTCCTTGTTCCTATTGTGCAATTTAATTATATTCATATCAATAAATATTCTACCGAGAAAAAGACGTTGTCACGTAAAATCTTCGCCCGTAAAACCGACTTTACAGGCAAACAATTTTTTAAATATTTGTAGTCATTATTACAATTTATCAAAAAACAAGCCTATCACCATTCATCAGCACAGTCATCACCAATTAATATCACCTAGTTACCCAATTATAAGCACTGTGAATTGTACGTTTTAAAAGGGCTGAAAAGCAAAATATTCTTTAGAAATGAGTACTCTTTTTTATTGTTAAACGGTCAGACGACCTCCTTGGTCGAGTGGTTTGTACACCGGTTTTCATGGTGTCGCCATATTCTCTGAGGTCCCGAGTTCGATCCCCGGTCGGGTCAATTTAGAAATTATTGTTTTTCTAAATTGTCTCGGGTCTGGGTGTTTTCTATGTATAATAAGTATGTATTTAAGTATTTTAAGTATGTTTATCCGTTGTCTGTAACCATTTAACGAGTTTCTTCGAAGCTTCTCTTGGGCTAGATAATTGGTGTGATTTTAGGAAAGTTTAAGTTTTAATTTTTATTGTTAATCATTCATTTAACATTTCTATTAATTATGGCACGATCAAAATTTATCTTAACATTATAATTATTTCAATTTAGAATGCGAAGAATGTGTTTCAATACCAGCATCTATAAATAGTGCTTTAATCGCATTACTGAATGACTAATAAACGTAAGCAAAATCTTACCCTGATGTGTCAGAATGGCCGAAAATCACATAAAATCACACAACGTTTATTTCTCCTCAAGAATACGGCGCCATGATAAATGCCAAACTGTACAGAGTTTGGCTAGTACAATAATTTAAAACTTTCTGAACACGTTTCTTACCCTTGCAACTTTGAAATCATAGACATTATCTTATATTTTAAGTTTTTTACGAGGTGCTGATAAACTGGTGCAGTGCTAGTATATGGGTCATTCACCCTACGTAATGATTTTTAACGAAAGCAAACAAGCTGTAATAAATCAGTCATCTCATCACCACCCTTGGACATCAGGAACATTAGGGATATTGCTTATGCGTTGCCGACGTGAAGGAAACCTTTTTATCAGCCATATTTTTAACTTTATTACATTGCCATAAGGTCTAAAAACAATGCAAAAATAATCAATATGCTATGCCTGTTAAAGGGTTAATGGAATTCATGACGTAGCACAATGGAAAAATCTCGGAAACTAGCTCCATTCCATAATTTGATGATGAGTGGTATAAAGGTCCTATATAAGCGTACAGTTCGCAAAAACATAGATTTTAGGAAATGTGAGTGTGCTGCTTTCCGATTGTTCTATACAAACTTTAAAGTTCAATATCTTTCAAATGAATAAGCCAATTCTAGTGAAACATTATAAGCTCTGTGACCGAGTTTAACACAGGCAAAAGTTAAAAACTAATTATAACAATTTGTAAAGAGTTACTAAGTTCAATATCTCATATCGTATGCTACACATCGAAAACTAAACCCTATTTACGGGAATAAGATAGAAAACCAATGAGGAACGTCAATATAATGTGATCAAAGATAAACTTATCTTATTATTTTACTACTCACTTGTTTATAGGCTCCACAATTCCAGTGCCCTCGACTCCGAGACCCTGACCTTCGTTCCAGCCGAGCTTCTGAAGCATTTTGAACCCTACAACAACATAACTAATGTTTAATTTACATTGTTTTTATTCATTTATGTTACTTACTAAATTTCGATAATTATCAGATCAAGCATTTTAAGATATCGAACTTTTAAGACTTCGGGATATCCTACTTACTGTTTGCTGGACTAAAGTATAATATGTAAGTAAATAATATTTCTCAAAAGAATGTTTCTCAAAACATAAATAATTAAAAAGATTAAGTAAATAATTAATTTACTAACGTAGGTATTGGGCAAAAGCCAATATCGTTGAAATCGATTTATAAATAATTCAAAACTAAAAATAAAATAGAACCTTAAACAACCAACTGGTGTTATATAAGGCATAAGAAAAACAACAGTTCAGAACTTACCAAGATTGTCTTCCTTCAGTTTAAACTCTTTGTAGTCGCTCAGGTCCGGTTCTTTGCCGCTTTTGAAAGCCGAATACTTCTCCATGAACCTATAATAAAATTTTAAGCAAATTATTGGAGACATTTCAATGTCTATAATATTGAAATTTTGCATTCACAATGCTATATCTAGGACAAAATGTTTACTAGAAAAAAACAACCAGTCAAAACAACAACCAGGCAAAAACAACAAGTCTTCTAGGGTCTCGGTAGCTTAGCGGTTAGAGTAGTGGACCGCCAATCCAAAGGTCATGGGTTCGAATCCCATTCGAGCTTTCCTCAGACTGGTTGTTTTTTTCTAGTAGACATTTCAATGGTTTTTTTATTGTTAATATTTAGTTAAAACATAAAATACACCACACACCATGTATCTTTGTGGGTAGTCGTGCTGAAGTAAATTAAAGTAAAGTACAGCCTATATAAGGCGATTGCTAGAATTCTTCATTCTCCTTCTTCATACTTGTTACGGGCGTGCTCACGAACGGTTCTGAGTTTGGGTCTGCGTCGCTGTATCTAACTTGCCGCGTTTCCTTAAAAGTAATCTGTCTCCATCTGCTTAATCGTTAATTATTTTGTAATAAATTGTGTTGCATTGTGAAAATAGACGCCTGTACTTTATCGAGAGCCTATTATTTAACGCCATGTACGACCCTCCTGACATCAAGCCTAGTCTATTGTAAAACACTGAGAGGATTCATTAAAATAATTGTTCGTGATCAGACTACGAGTTTATTTTGTGGAAATATCCTCAACTACCCAAGATGGCGGATGATAACGAGTCAGGATGGGATAATCTCCACCCTTAGATTAAAACAAAAAGGGAAGATACGGCATTAGCGTCTCGTGAGTGAGCCGCCAAAATTAGGCCTAAAGGCACAATTTCACTTCAGTCACAATTTGCCGAGCGAACAGGCTACATCGCACTATTGCGGATATTCTACTGTGTGAAAAAGAGAAAGACGCTACTCCGCAGTGGCGTCGGAATCGGTCGTACGTACTCGGCTGTTGCGAAGCGACCGAGACGTCAACGCGCTACTCGCCGACTCCCTCGCGCTGACGTTGAAACTTACCGCTTTGTCTCGCTCGCTCGATTTACACTTTATAGGTGTGCGTGTGTAAGTGTTTGCATATGTAGTTGAGTAGGACTATATTTTGAATGACTACAAGTAGGAGCATGCCGTATCTTCCCTTTTTGTTTTAATCTAAGTCTCCACCCCCTAAACCATCGGCGTATACTGCAAGCAATATTTTTCCCAACTGGTTAGCCATGGCCGTTCTCCACTGTACATACATACCTACCATTACACCGTTTCGAGGCAGGCAGAAAACTAAAGATATGTATGCTCATAGATATTCTTTACTTTCCAATACACACACAAAACTGAGCTTTCAAGCACTACGACTTCAGCAACTTCGCTGTTACCACAATTAACAAACTCTGTTGCTGCTGAGCGTGACAGCACCATCGCTAAATTACAATAGGAAAGCCAAAAACATTAGCCCAACCGCTTTTAAACAATTGGTGGCAGCACTTGGCCTTAATGCTTGTTTTTTGCTTTTCAGTTAATATTTTTGAAGCCGTCGGGTTTTTTGTTTTTTTTAAATATTTTTATTTTACACTTTTATGTTAAGTACCTACTAATAATTAGTCGGAGAAAAATTACAAATTACTGTCTTTAGTAAGTAAAGGGTTTTTTGTTGAAATTCAACACAATTCATATAAATTAATAATGGTTGTTTTATTTGAATACTATACACCTAACCCATTGGCAGTGCTGAACTACGCTCAGATGCTAGCACTGCCACACTAGCAACAAAGTACCGATGTTATATGTCGCTCTATCCTTGATTAAAGGAGATTGGGCACTTAGGTCCGTCGGCGGCCACTAATGAAACTACTACCATATGAAAGGTTTATTACTAACTTACAACTTTTGTTAAGGATGTTAAATGAAATTCTGTTTGGAAGAAAAAAAAATGAGCTATTAGTAAAATAATATAAAAAAAACTAATAATGTATTATTTTACAATGTTAGGCATTATTTAACTACAATGCTATTAGTTCAATAATCGTAGCTGTCGTGACTCATTTACTCATAACCCACAAAATAGGTTTAGCAACCTATCCCAGGAAGACCAATCAATTGGTTACTACGGGTGCGCATTCAATCGCATCATGTGAGGTCAAGAATATACTATTCGTACATAGTAATAGACAGACTAAAAAATGGACGAGAAGCAATCGCTCATTATTATTGCACCTGTTTGAGTGGAAGGCGCACGATCGGATGTTGCACGCATATTATGTGTGTTGTGTGGTACTTGGGTTGACGGTTGACACGAAACCAAGATGAATCCATTAGATTACCAGCAGCTGATTAAGCGCTATTATAGTTCGTGATTGAATACAGTGTTATTCTGAATTAATTGATTTTGTTTTGTATTTAATGATGACTAATATAATATAGTATAAGGTAGTAATATTAGTTATTCTGTGCTTGTATCAAGACGAAAAACGAAACAATTTTAAAACACGCAAATTTATGTTTATTAATTTTTGAGGTTTTTTTATTCCTTAAGTTTTTATAAAAAAATATATTTGAATGCTAAAAATGTCAACCTTATTGGTTAGGTACTAATGTTTTCCAAAACTCATTTCAGCCGTTACTTTATTTTACTTCAAAAACTCTCCAATTTCTATTACTTACCACAATATCAATACGATAATTGGAAATCATATTTAATTTTATTCCATTAAGTAATAACTTAAGTTAACAATTCATTATGATTTATCATTTTTCACCTTTCATCCCAAAAAAACGATAAATTACCTATAAATTTTAGCCGTTTGTATCGCTAGGGGAGAGACACTTGCCCGCTATTTTTTCTCGTACCAGGATACGTATGTTTACACAATTCTATGACCACGGCTTATATTTCGGTTCGACGCGATTCTGTTTCGGCGTGCAGTGGTACTGGGGGTACTATAGCAGACTATAGCTCGTTAGATTAGTTGTTAAGTCTTAACTATAAGTTAGTTAACTGTTTTTTTATTATTATTAGTATTGACGTCAATAAGTGCCTGTAAAGGTTTACATTGAATAAATAATTTGACTTTGACTTTTGACTTTGATATAACTTGTACTCTGGTTTACTGATTTGGTTGATTTTTTTTATAAAAAGTTGATTGATCTTTTGTTTTTATTTTGATTTCGTGCTAGGTCCAAGTGCCACACATAACTTATACTCAGTTTAATGATTATGTATTTTTTTGTACTCAGTCGAATATAGCTGTTGCTCGTAGGTACTTTCTAAGTTCATGTTGAATATTCACAGTATATCCTTTTGTAATAAATGATTTATAAACTAGCTATATGTATTATTTCAGTCCAGCGTCATAACAGTGTCAAACCAGACTGGATGAATAGAGCTGTAAGTATTTTGAAGACGCAATAACCGATATTATAAAAATTGTTCCAGATCGGGCCCCATATACTTTTAGATGAAAATATTTCAGTAAAGTGATTATTAGACTGCAACCGATCCGTGAAAATAAAAATTGTATCTGGCCGCGGACGGACCAGGCCTCATACAATTTTGCCCATTGTATTATTTTAATTTTCACTACCATTGTACGTTGAACAGTACGACACGGTAAACACTTGCAGTTCAATAATAGCACTTGACCTCCGTCATAAGGGCGGTACAAAGTCCAAACTGTATAGTCACACATGCTTTTGACTGTACAGACAGCATCACATCGACTTATCCTGATTTTTTTACCTAATGTGGATTACATAGAGTTCAGTCTATCAATTGGGGTTTTTTGATAGATAAGGGTAGTTTGAGCCCCTGGCCTATCGAATCAGTTAAACATTTATAAACATTATAAGAGAATAAATAAAAAAAACAAGAAAGAATCAAAGTTCCCGCCCAATCCGACTCATTTGATATAATTATAACGATAGATATTATATCTCCTCCATCCCTAGTAGATCAGAAAACTGGTACTACCTTGTAATTCGCCGTCCTGTCCAAAGTATATCCATCTTGTTCTAACTTTAACAAATTTCCTATAAGAGTACAAAGCGTAGCTATATTCAGGTTGTTTATGCCATATAGCGCTACTTCTATGCTTTAGTTATTGTTCTGAGGGTAATTCCCACGGCGCGGCACGGCACATTAACATTGACACTTCGTACGTTCGGATACACGCTAGTTCATGTTCAAATACTTCAAATACAGTTCACTTTCACAAGCGCATTTTTTTGTTATTATCAATCGACAATTATCCATCTGTTATAATCACGATAATTATCCTTTCGAACCTTGTCAAACTTACTTCCTAAGTTCTTCGGGCGGCAGGAAGTCACCGATGTGATGTTTGCCGGCAGCTTGCTTCGTCAACTCGTCGGCCCATTTCTCGGTGGCGTTCATCTCTTTAGCACGCAGTCTGGAGTTGACAGAAATTCATGTAATAAGTATGAGCCTTACAAATAAACAGAGAATAAGGTCGGAATAGTTATTCCGTATTTTGTCTCATTTACTCTAATTTGAGATTACGTTTACATGACAGGAACAAAACACGGAATAACTATTCGTAGCGTATTCATTGTTTTTTTTTTGTAGGGCAGTATAAGTTTACGCAAACACTACTTATTATTACTACCATCCAATATGTACCATTTTAATGTTTTATATTTTAGTGTTTTATTAACGCTTAAATATACTTAAATAAAATTTTAAACACTGAAAAAAGACGACAACCTCAGGCGGGAATCGAACCACGCACCTTCCGCATTCCGGGCGGCTGCCTTAACCACTTGGCTACCGAGGTCTGGCTTTCAACCGTCGAAATTTTTCAGTGCTTGATGCTTATGTTTTTTTTAAGTGGTTAAGGCAGCCGCCCGGAATGCGGAAGGTGCGTGGTTCGATTCCCGCCTGAGGTTGTCGTCTTTTTTTCAGTGTTTAAAATTTTACTTATGTACCATTTTTTCAGTAGTATGAAAACGAGAGCAGCAGCGATTAAGCCCGCCATATAATGTAATGTTGCCAAAGTTTAAATAAATAAATTACGAGAGGCTGCAACGTCTAATAGTAGTATATACCACATTAAAATTTAGAAATCAAACTAAAAGCTACTCACGCTTGGAATGCATGAAAAGGGCTTAAAAACAAAGGCTTAAAGGCATGTATGATATTGTCCCGTGTCGGCAACAGAAATATTTTATTGTGAAAATACTTTATTGTAATTATAATATGGTTATTGTGAAAAATTTAGTTTATTCTTATTAGTATGTAAGATCTGGCTAACGAAAGCTGAACCTCGTAGTTATTTGATTGGAAACACTTTGTCTCTATGTGTGTCTATCTGAGGTGTCGTGTCATGGCGTATGTAAAATTGATTTTTTTCTGAGAAAATTGCAGCTGTGTTACCCAGTCATGATTGTTTTTGAATTTGCCGCGTTTGTCCTGGTTTAGCTATTGTTAGCCAGACTCTATGAATGAATAGTCGTTATGACATAACTCACTTGTGCTCCCACGTCCCTTCGGCGGTGTCCTCGTCACTGTCGTACTCGTACTTGTGCTTGCCGGCCGCTTCTAGGCGCTCCACTTGCTGGCGCTTTTTCAGCATGTCCTGTTTGGAATAATACATACCATTAGCACGGTGTTAAAAACGTACAGTGGTCCAACGCCTTTGAAGTTGCGCGAAATGCCGCCATCGTCTAGACTCTAGACATTGGTCATTGTCGCAGGGTTGTCACATTATATTTTTAGTCTATTTCATATTTTGCTTGTTAGTAGGTAAGTTTATTTAATAATTTTATATTGACAAATTATTGTAATTTAATGTGTAATGTTATAAATTAAACAAATACTTCTTAAAGATGGTTTTATTTCTACTTTCTTGGGGTTTTATAAAAAAAGGGGAAAAATAATATTATTAAAACTTATTGCTCAAGATTGAAAATACGTAACCCGACACCCAAAACGCTGACTACCTGCAGGGAGGGGGAAGGAGCTGCCACGAAAGAAATGTATTCAAAATCGGCATCCCCGAAAACTATATTCATATTCATTTAATCACTTAAATTTGGTAACATGATAGGTACACGTACAACAAGTTGTTGAACAAGAAGTGATACCCATAACTATTTACATAAAAAAGTCGCGTCCGATGTCTTGGATCTCGAAATAGATGTTGTATTCGAAATCGGCACCCCCGAAAACCAAAAAAATAATATCCATATTGATTTTATATCAAAAAATTGCGTCCACCATTTTTGATCTCGATTTTAATAGCTAATTAAATCTTACATAAATATTAGCGAATTCTAAAATGGCGTTTATTCGATTAAAGTCGTTGTGAATAAAATTAAAAACTAATTAAATCGTGCGTTGGTTTCTAAGAGTTGTTTTTTTATGTAATTTCGGCTTCTGATTCTAAAAATACATAATACACTGACGACTGTTATTCCTAAAGGGTTAGTCAGAGACTAGGCAATGAGGACCGCAAAAGCAGTCCTCTGCCATAGTCCACGTTCAGTAGCCCCCACACAGCTTCTTTTGAATAAGTTTTAATATTTAATTTTCATTGATACTTATACTTCGATTACACACATATTTCCAGAGCTATCCTGCTTTAAGTGCAGGCGTTAAAAACAGACCTTAAATTACAGTGTCTTCTACCGGAATTACTACGGAGAGTGTTCTAAAGAACTTTTTGATCTTATCCCGCCCTCTCCTTTCCTCTCCCGGACTACACGTGCTGGTCTTCGGAACCACCATCATACTGTACAGACTATCAGTAACGTAGCAAAAAATTTGGCAAGTCGTTACTCTGTAAGACCATTCGGCTTTGGAATTATTTGCCGGCGCATGTGTTTCCCAGCTCCTACAGTCCCGGGTCTTTTAAGCGGGGCGTGAAACGGCATTTATGCAGGCCGTCATGAATGGGTGCGCTCGTTATCATGCTTATACCACGGTGGGGAGCGCTCTCATTATTTTGGACTGCATCGGCTGCTTACCATCAGGCAGGATGCAGTCACTATGACGAGTCATAACAGAAAAAAAAACATTTTTATTACTACATGACATTACCCATACGGCGCTTTTTGGTAACCTTTACGAAAAATGTACACATTTTCGCGTCAACACTACCTGACACTAGTAACATTTTTGGTCGCGATCTGTGTGCAGTTCGGTCGCTTCGACTAAAAATGGGGCATATCTAGACACAGTAACATTTGGTTTTAAGTTACGTAACTATGTGGTAACAATGTTCTCAGTCTGCAACGGCTTACCAAAAATCATTAGTTCGTTCGTTCATTATTTGGCTTTTTTTCAATCTACAGAAAAGACAAGTGAAATTTCACATAGACAATTAGAAGATTTGATCGACTCCATCATAGTTCTGACACACGTAACTCTTTATTTTTTAATTAAATGTTTCTAATAGATTTATTGTACTAATATCAATGGGAAAAAATATAGATCGAGTAATTTGGTTAAATAGATTAAAATTTAGCAACGCGCCACCCATAATTTGTAATTTAACCAGTTTCGTGAAAGATTTACAATGGTATAAATTACAAATTTTTAATTTCCAGATCTTGCAAGCTTTTTGCTTCAATAGAATTATATACGTGTTATACTTAGCCATATGTTATTTAATTAAAAATAACCCATAAAATTGATAAAACATTAAAAACATTTATTAATTTAATGAAAACATTCTAGCCACATCTGGTAACAAATTTACTAGACTATGTGTACACATGTCGACTTGAAACTAGAAGTAGTCATAAAGTTACCGAAATTATAAAATGGTGTCACTTACTTTATTGCTTCCAGCGATTCTTAAACTTTTAGCTGCCATGCCCTTTGCAATAGTTTTAACTATAGAGGGTTTGTCCCAACTTATTTCTGTGGTACCCAGTACATGGATAGACAAAAATTCTATCCTGTCTTTATTTTTAATATATAAGAAGGAGGCAAACGAGCAGGCGGGTCACCTGATGAAAAGCAATCACCGCCGCCCATGGACATCCGCAAAACCAGAAAGGTTGCAGATGCGTTGCCGACCTTAAGGAAAGAATAGGGTTAGGGGAAGGAATAGGAATTGTGAGGAGGGGGGGGAGGGGCCTCCGGAACTCTCACACTGGCCGGACGAAATACAACAGCACCAAGTGCCATTATTTCACGCCGGATATTCGTGAGAGGGTATTACCCCGGGCGAACCGGCCCAATGCAAGCAACGCAGCGTGGCTCTACCACTCAGTCATTGTCACTCATTTAGCACCACCCAGGGGTCACGTGTAGGGTCTCAAGGCTAAACCTACGGACGCGAGTAACTTTAACCCCCAAGGACAAGAAAAAAACTGACACTAGTCCATCCCAGTACAGTAAACCTCTCTTCATTACTCCCAAATCTAATAAATGAAGAGCATCTGCAATCGTAAAATCATTAATTAACAAGATCTACTGGTAAAGCTTCGATTGCACTTTTTTCTTTATGGCAATAAGGCCGCCACAGTTGAGAGGCTATCGTACTCCCCGATAACTGTACATTTCATGCATCCTTGGTAGCTAATGAACAGTATCTTTTATAAAGCACCTCGCAGGTGTATCACATATGAACATGAAGCATCGAATTTTTATAGGTAAGATTTGCCTTTAAATAAGTAATCCATCTTGAAGTAACTTTAATAGCTACTTTACGAATGGTCGCAGAAATAATTCCAAAGGCAGTTTTGTGCTTCCAAGATACCTATATTGCTATAACTAATGGCGTAATATCCATGCTGTCCATTTTACACATAATTGGCCAAAATTAATTTTTGGTGCTTTTGTGTATTGGTAAGCCGTCTATGTTAAAAGACAAAAATATGTACGTTGTAACTCTGACACCTTATTTTGAGACAAAACTTCTTTCAAACAATTCTCTAAGTTGTGAAGTATACCAATATTTTCCTTTGCTTATTGGTATTATATTGTTTAATTTTGGCGTTTTTAATAGACTTCAACTGTGTTTTGATTTTAAAAAAATCGAAATCTAAGCTTGAATGTTCTCCCAATATAATAAGTAATTCGTTCATGGCATTATGCGGAATTTGGTACTAATGCACATTTTTTAATTTGGTCTCTTATATTTATCTAACAATATCACTATGCGAACGTTTAAGGGGAGCATCTATACATCACACTGAGCATGACATCACTTAGATTAGAAGAGGTCGCAACAGCGTCTAAGTGCATGTTCGACAATTGGACAACACGTATTTCAGAACTAATTTCTTGATTTTCAAATAATGAAGTCGGTGCATTTGATTGTGCATTAACATTGCCTGTAAGACATTAATATTAAGTACCTACATTTTAACGCAGAACCAAATTAAACATAATTATGAACATAATAAAATTGGATATTATACTTTTTGTCCAATGAGGGGCAATTAGTGGCGAAGAAACGAGATACCGTATCTTATTTAGACAGGCACAAACATGTCCAAACATGCGCCACACATAACATAAAATCTCATTATTAACCCATTAGCGCTCCCTGTACTCGTGCGAGTACAGCTACAAAGTGTAACAATTCATACTAATTATCTATGGTTTTTGTTATAAAAACCATTTATTTCATTACTAGACATCACTAGCAGATTAAAAAAAGATAAAATTTGGTGGAAACGCAAAAATTAATGTATTGTTTTCTGTTGTAAAATACGAGTTGCAGATCAAAGTACTAAGGTAAGTTTTGATAATTTGTTTTAAATATTATTATTGATTTATTTGGACTTGTTTTGTATTAGTGCTTATTGTTCGAATACACATAATCATAAAATACTGTTTTAGCTTCATTTCATTCCAATAAATACGTATTAGACTATATTTTATCACACTGTACTTGGGCGGGTACAGTGGGCACTTATGTACTATAATTACTGGTATTTTGCAGGTATTTTTGAATAATCCACCATGGCCAACCGTCGCGTTTTTACAAGTAGAAATGAGTATTCAAGGCTGGAAGAAGCTATTGAATCAATTATATTAGAAGGGTGGCAAGAAGAAGACATCTAATATAATTATATTAGATGTCTTCTTCTTGCCACCTGTATCAGCCATAGTAAGTGACGAAGAAGAAGGAAATGATGATGATCTCGCTAAATACGTCTATGCCAAGAGATGTGCCAGGGACAATTGAGGTGACTCCGCGTCGCCACAGTAATAGTACTACTCAAAAATTGTTTCCAGTGAACATATTGTTTATTTTGACAATTTATTCACCAATTATCAGTTACTATGGGATCTACGGCGTCTAGGCCCGTTGCTCTACTGAGCAACGGGCACAATTCGAGATAATAGGACAAAAAAATGTCCTGTCACTCCTGTTCAGGATATGAAGAAACGGCCAAGAGCAGAATACGACTACCGATTACCGATACGAATAATGAAATTACAATGGTGCGGTGGAAAGATAATAACATAGTTAGAATTGGAACTAATTTTGATCAGATTGAGCCCATGGGAATAGTAAAAAGATGGTGCATATTGCTAAGCAGAAAGTTTATTTCAATATTCCTAGATTATTTGTACATTACAACAAAGGTATGGAAGGTATTGACCAAATGGACCAGTCGATCAGCCTTTATAGAGTATGAGCCATGAAGGGAAAGAAATGGTGCTGGGTGATGCTTACCTACCTTCTAGATATTGCTATTTCTAATGCACGGCGGTTGCTTGTTTTGCTAAGCAAGAATAAAGTAGCTGAATGGATGGATCAGTTATCATTTCGACGTACCATAGCAAGAACCTACCTGACACCTACAAAAACAAATATCCGACTTTCGTCATCGTCAGTAGTAGGATTTGATCGAAAAAATAACGGTCACAACCCAGAACGTATAGAAAATCAGTTGCGGTGTGTTATTTGTCACAATCGTGTTCGTTGGCGTTGCGAACTTTGCATGAAAACATTATGTGTTGAGCGGCCTTGCTTTGGTAGTTTCCATACTTAATCCGCCCACTGTACCCGGCCGAGTACACCCCTATAACATATGTTTTAATTTTTTTACCCGAAATTTTGATTATGATACCTTTTGTTTAATCGGTAATGATACAATAAATAACATGAAAAAATATTTTTTACGAGCAGTTTCATTTTGGGCGTTAATGGGTTAATGGTCAGTTTAACTTGGCCATAGGGGGGGGGGGGGGGGGATCCCGGGACGGATTTGAATGGTCTTTTGCCGGAATCATGTGGCAGGTGTGGGCTTTTATTTCCCGCGGGTCTCATCGGTGGAGGATCTGGTCTCAGCTCTTGGGCCACTTTTGCCCATTGTCCTTTATCTGCGAATTATTTGTCTTTCGTTGAGTACAAACATTAAATGTAAAGTATCAGTAGTATAGTCATAATATTGAAAAAACATTACAAAAAGGAGTAACTTTGGGTTTTTTTTTCTATCGAGTGAAGTTCATTGGATCTTGTAACTTGTAACTGAATGAGACTTTGAATAGATTGGATCCTGAACTAATACATCCTTTTTTTCCCAGAATTTAAACCATTATTTTCTATGTCTCATCAGATGGTTTGAAGAAAACTCAAAGCGCGATCTATCTAGCCTTAACTCGTAATCCCTACGCGCGCGCGTAAACCCTGCGCTCCTGACGGACGTCAAATCGATATCGAGTCGGCTGTGCTTATCGGAATATGAACGCTCGGGTCACGCAATGGGTTTCGGTTTCGCGTGGGGGTCGTTGGAGGGTGAACCTTCTGTACGGTAGTAATATTAGTTATTGTGTGCTTGTACCAAGACGAAAAACGAAACAATTTTAAAACACACAAATTTATGCTTATAAATTTTTGACGTTTTTTTATGCTTAAGTTTTTATAAAAAAAGATATTTGAATGATTAAAAATGTGAATTAAAAATGTCAACCTTATTGGTTAGGTACTTACTAATGTTTTCCAAAACTCACTTCAGCCGTTACTTTATTTTACTTCAAAAACTCCAATTTCTATTACTTACCACATTATCAATACGATAATTGGAAATCATATTTAATTTTATTCCATTAAGTAATAACTTAAGTTAACAATTCATTATGATTTATCATTTTTCACCTTTCATCCCAAAAAAACGATAAATTACCTATAAATTTTAGCCGTTTGTGTCGCTAGGGGAGAGACACTTGCCCGCTATTTTTTCTCGTACCAGGATACGTATGTTTACACAATTCTATGACCACGGCTTATATTTCGGTTCGACGCGATTCTGTTTCGGCGTGCAGTGGTACTGGGGGTAGCGATGCGCATTTGTCTGGCACAGACTATAAGCTCGTTAGATAAGTTGTTAAGTCTTAACTATAAGTTAGTTAACTGTTTTTTTATTATTATTTGCATTGACGTCAATAAGTGCCTGTAAAGGTTTACATTGAATAAATAATTTGACTTTGATCATAATGTGTTCGAAAATTACGTTTCTTCGGCTGTTCACTCATTTTCGTTTCATGACTTATCAGTATATGTTTGAGAAACAGTGCGTTTTTTTATCTCATTTAGGTAATGTTGCTCAGGAACAATGACGTAACATTACAACCCCTTTTGTACTTAAATTACTATTACTGT
This sequence comes from Scoparia ambigualis, assembly GCA_963921215.1. Classification (NCBI taxonomy): domain Eukaryota; kingdom Metazoa; phylum Arthropoda; class Insecta; order Lepidoptera; family Crambidae; genus Scoparia; species Scoparia ambigualis. Next base: position 21,861,280 of record OY992521.1, on the reverse strand, counting down.
AACATCGTAGCCACACCGTTACTATACATTAATTCCTTGATTGTATACTCGTTACAAGGTAAACACAAGGTGTATAAAAATAAGTCTACACAAATGATTACGTAACGTGTGAACACAACGACTAAAAATAGTTACTGGAACATTTCTGGTCAAATTATGTGTAAAATGTTACCACACAAACGGACCAAACCCCACACGGACGCCAAGTTTTGTAACAGTTACAAAACTGCGACAACTTGTAACTGCATTGAAGATTTTGTGACTAAAAAGTGCTGTATGTACATTACTGTTTGATTGTATAAAATCCGGTTAGTTGCGAATCTGGTAAGTTGTGTATCTGGTGAATTGAGAATCTGGTAAACTGCTCCTGAGCGCTAATTTTAACCCTGTTTTTACGAAACGTAGACTTACTTATTTTTTTGATAAAACTAAAACTTTAAGTTTTACTACAAAAAGCTTTTACATACTTTATTTTAAAGTCCTGTTTCTCTATTATAAACAGGGCTGATGGCGATGCCAATATATAGTTTTAACAACAACACCACTAAATAGTTTTTAATAAAATTTATTAAATATGATTAGATTTCCTTGATTGGCTTCGTATCATCGTATCATTTTCCTTGTTCCAACCTTTGCTTTACCAGTAATTGTTTACCTCATTATAGTATTATTAAATAGTAGTAATATTATCAATAGTATAGTATTAAATAATATTCACCTGATACAGCAGATTAAGTTTAAAGTTGTCCTCGCACTTCTTCCAATCCTCGACGCTGAGATTGGTCGTGCCGTAGTTGGTGAGTGCGTACTGCATCAAAGCCTGGTTGCTGCGATTCACTGCGCTCAACTTGAAACCTTCTTCGTCGATTTTTGCTAGCTTCGGTCCTGTTATAGTAATGCAAGCTGATATAAGGTGTTAAGAGGGCACCGCGCGGAGCCGCGCGATCTCAAAAACTGACATAAGTCTCATAATGAACTTCAAAGCAAAATCAATCATATTAATATTAAAAATTAGAACAATTCTGCTTTGAAGTTTCAGACTTAGTAATTTGATTAGAGCAATGTTTTTATTCTGCTAAATGTACAAAACCATAACGCGCTTGTGTTAAAAATTAAAATTTACTTTTTTAAGATGGGGGCGACCTGCGAAATATCAATACAAATATTTTCATGTAAGAATTATTGTTTCATGCGTAAAATTAAGAAAGTTGTCGAAGAAAAGTGTTTATATGAGTCATTAGATTTATGTATTGTTTGTTACTGTTTAAACAATTTGTTTCAAATTTCAACAAGGCCACGACCTTGTGCAATAATCAGGCTAACTTACGTAAGTTCTTTAATGTATTCAACTAATTCAGCGCATAGTACAAGTGACTTAAAAATACGTAAATTTTCACAATTTCGTGCAGGACCCCCTTAAGTGTTTCTTTATAATATTTATATACATACATACATATAATCCAGTGGCGGTACCTTTATACAAGCCGCCGAAAAGCCGGGCTTGCCCTAACAAAAACTAAATATCACTACTGGTAAAACGCAATTATTAAAATCACTTAATATTTTTTACCATTGTTAATTTTCTTTCATCAGCATTCAAATTATCAATTTTATAAGTTACTCATATTAAGAATCACCAAACAAATCGCATAAAGCTGCTTATGGGTGGATCCTACAAATTCGTTATCAACAATCTACCGTTGATTATTTATAGAATTTCAGTTTTTCTAAATTAATTTTAGCTGCAAATGAGTACACGATTATACTAACTAGGTAAGAAACAATTACATGTGTCTTATTACTCTTTAAAAAAATAAGCATAAAAAACTATGCAAAATGTCATTCAGACGCTTGAAGCCAACTGGGCTCCTTAGAATAGTATAATTATAAAAAAAACTACGACTAGGACCAAAAAATAAAAAAAATCACTATGACTTGATGAATGTCCCATTAAGTTAATAGATATAATAATTAAAAATAATTAATAATTTGGAAAATAATTCAAATCAAAGTTTTGTCACCGAAAATCCGTCATTCAGTTCACGATGACATTTCGACTTTTGAAAATTTTTAAGTTTATGTTTGATCGTGCCGTGACCAGCCGAAACCTCACTAAACACCCGCCCACCGGCCTGCCTTAATTCGTCGACCGTAATTACTGAGAGAAAGACGTTTGATATTGATATTTTTTTAACCAACTTTCGTTCGCAGCATTTTGTCATTACTTTATGTCATTCCGTTTGAACGTATAACTGTAAAAGGATCAACCATAAGTAAATTCTAATTTATGCATTTATTAGAGCCTGGTGCCCAACGATAAATGTGTGGCGTTTTACCTATTAACTTCTTATTTAGCAAATAATTTAATATTGCTCGTCTTGTCATTACGCTCTTAGTCATAACGTTCTAAAGCCAAAGAATTATTATTCAATAAACTAATTAATAAGTACTTTGAATCGTCCAAATCTTTTTTAACCTACCATCCATTCAGGACATCATTTTTTAACTGTGGCAAAGAAGGGGCAAGAAACCACAGCGCACAGAAGCAACGACATTTACAATATATATATACATATATGTCGTTACCAGGTCATAAAATACAAAATATGAATTTGAATGTAAATAGTTTATTTAAATATGATCCTCTATATAAATTAATTACAGACAATTAGAAATAGCTGTTGGAGTACTTGGAGCATTTCAGACCCAAGCTGTTTTGTCTTCTGTGTAATCTGACACTTTGTAATAAGCTTTTTTATAAAGCTTTTCTTTGATTTTAAATTTATCAAGATCTAATTTCTGAATATCATTTTGGTTCTTTGTTGTATAATCGTACACACAGACCCTTAAAAGAATTATTTATTTTATAGAGCCTAGTACTGCTAATTTGTTCTTACTTCTAGTGTTTAAATTGTGAATATCACTGTTTTTTTTAAAACATTTCAATATTTTTATGAACATACATCAGATTTTCATAAATGTTTGTGATGCAACTGTCATTATACTTATATCCTTAAATCTCTCTCTGAGAGAGTCACCAGCCTTTAGGTTATATATTGCTCGAATAGCCCTTTTCTGCAGCACAAAGATAATTTGAATGTCGGCAGTATTTCTCCACAGTAAAATGCCGTACGACATTACACTATGAAAGTAACTGAAAAACTGAAAGTCACCATTTACGACCCCAAGGGAAGAGAGGGGGTGGTAGTATTCTTTCACCGCCACGCGACACGGTCTTTTTATGTAGGTAAGTAAGTATTTTTAATTATAAATGTGTGTGTAGAACTAAAAGAATACACCAAACCCCGGGGTGTTGTAAAAGGCGACTAACGAAATATACATCCAACAGCATAGAGCGGCGATGGGCTCACCATCTAAAACGGTGAGCACAATATGTGCCGTGGTAATAGCAGTGGACTGCTTCTGCGGTCTTCATTGCCTAGTCTCTGACTAACCCTTTGGGTATAAAGTCGTGAATTGATGTATGTAGGTATAAAAAAAACAAAATAATTTAAGCATATAAAAAGTTTGCGTTAAACCATTACAACTACATTTAATGGCCCCGCCACACTATGCTCCTCGCGCTGCTCTCGCTTTGCTCCTCGCGCTGCCGCGATATTGCACTCTCTGCCCACACACTGCTCTACTCGCGCAATTAATAGCGACGCTCCGCATCTTCCTCTGCTATGCAATGGACGATGTAACTGTGGTAACGGGCGCGCTATGCATTTTTAGTAAGTATAGCTCATTATATCAATGTCATACAAAGAAATATACATCATCGTCGTCTTTGTCCTCGCCAACGGAGATGGTGGATGACATCTATTCATCGCAATAGAGCGATGCGAACGATCGTCTGCGCGATTATGTGGCCAGACACTCGTGCTCATATTGCCGGTCCTTTGACTCGCGCCCAAAAAACCGACAAAATTGGGAGCAGTGGGCATGACGAGGAGCATGACGTGCGGCATGACGAGTAACGTTGCCACACTACGTCTCTGCCTCCTTTCCTCGCTACTTCCCATACTTCCCATCGAGTGTGTGGCAGGCCCATAAGATGTCAAATGCCGTGAAGCCAGACACAATAGTAGTTCAATTGTTAGTAGGTTTTCACACAGACGAGAAGATATTAGAACAGAGGAAAATTTGAGCATTTCAAGATATGGAAAATATTACGATATAGGAACACGACCTACCCGTAGGCATCGGCGGTGCCACCCCAGGCGGCATCATTTGAGATATCATCTGAGACATCATCTGCGGCATCATCGGCATCATTGGCGGCATCGGCATCATCGGCATAACCATGCCGGGCGGCTTGACGTCCTCAGAGGGCGGGTCGTCGCCCCAACGGGATTTCCTCTTTCGTCTGCGAGCGTCCCTCTTACTGTCCGATTCATCGTCGCTTTGCGAGCTGTGATGCTCGCGTTTGAATGCGTCGTGGAACGCGTTGTGGTCGTAATGGTAGTGGGGGTCGGAGTTGCTGTAACTTTTGTGTTGAATGTTGTAAATATATTAAATTGTATTTGAACAAACAAACAACCAAACAGGTAATGCCCTAATCTCACCACATGCTGTTGTTGTCCACGTAGGAGGCCTGTGCCCAGCCGTGGGACATTTATAGGGTGATGATGATGTGTTTAAATATGTTCAAGGACTATTTCATTGAAGAATTTCTTATTGCGATCCATATAAGATAGTAGACACAAAGTTGAGCAGCTTGTCCTTGAGACTATGATACTGAACAACATAACCGAAAAGGAATTCAGCCCTCACTAAACTGTATTTAGTTTGTTCTTCAGGCCTTATCTTTCCCAACATTTTATAGTTTGACACAAAATTGCATAAAGCTTATAAAAAGATCAGCAAACAACTAGTGACATGTTTGCACATTGACCAATTTTATCTACACAACAGTGAATGTTGTACTTACTCATCCCTAGATTCTTCCTTCACATTAGGCCTGCTGTCTTCACTGTCATCATCCTCCATACTGAACTCTGGCTCATACTTGTCCTCAGGTTTCACCTCGGCTCTCTTTTCTTCTTGATCGTTCCGTAACTTTATCACTAGTTCCCGGAACATCTTATACTCGTTAGAGTTCTGGTTATGGAGAAACCTGTAATGATATTCAGAGCTAAGTCATAAAAACCAACGAGCATTATAAAATAGATTTTGAACAGTTTAACCTGTAAACGTGCCAGCGGTACAGTGTTACCTCTTAACGATATCAGTGCAATAAGCTTCAATTTAAGATTGATATTTGATGATAACGTCATAAATGATATCCTTAAAATGTACACCATCCCCCATGTTTGAAGGTAAAATTAATAATACAAAAAAGGAATACAGAACGCATCCTCCGGGCTCAAAGAGTGGCTACAGTGGTATTACCACATATTTTGATCTTGTGAGTGTATTGCTTTCAGGACACTTTCCCAGTGGTCGCCGTTGCTGGCGACTTCGGTGGCCGCGCGCCGGACTGAGGGCGGGAACATATCTGAAGAGAGAACTGCACACCACGAGTCAGCATTTTGTCTTCGAGACACGCGTCGGTCACCCGTGCACACAACGCTCAGACCAAAAACGCAATGTTTGGCGTGTTTGCTCTAAGCCTTGCCACTGTTTGGTGAAGGAAATGATAAACATAATTTGTGTGATACAATTACAAACTGGGTTTAAAATGTATTAAAGATATTATTTTGTAAAGTTAATAATTATATAATATTTTATATCTCTAACCAAACTATTATTACCATTACCTGTGACAAAAATACTCCCTGACATTGTTTTAAATTACAAGAGAACAACATTTAACAGTATTAAAAAGTGTAAAGTTAGATTTTATTACACTGTTAACTTTTCAATCTAATGTCAGAGAATGAATACACAACAAAAAACAAATAGTCCGGTGTTAGCATAAAAAATTACCAGTCTATCCTCCGATTCGAAAACAAAGCCGGGTTCACTATCATTATTGGCGAGCTACTATTATTTTTTCTAATCAAAGGAATGTGTTTCCGTATCTGTTTTAATACATGCAGTTTTATAATATTATTCGGATATGACCCCATTTTCAGCTAAGGATCCGGACGGAAGTGTACCGCCTTTGTCACATTATTATTGAAATAATAACGTAACAGAGACAAAGAAATACTTAAAAAGATGAGTACCTTGCGACATTTGCGGTGGAGCAGGTATGTTCCCCGGATCCAAGTCTTTAGGCTTCGGAATATGATTCAGAGTCAACGGCATCGGTGGAGGAATGTTCTGAAGTTTCATTGGCTCAGGAGGAACACTGACATTTTCTCGATCAGACATTTTAAGATTAGGATTTTGATTCATGGAATTAGGGGGTCCGGACTGTGGCATGTTAGGAGGGCCATTCCCATTGGGACCAAAGTTAGGGCCGTTAGGGCCGAATGGTGGACGCGGCATAAATGGCATATTATTTCCGGAGTTAGGAGGCATCATAGAATTACGAGGACCATTAGGACCCATCATAGATGGGTTAGGAAACGGAGGGCCAAAGAATGGCGGCATAGGCCCGTTCGGACCTGGTCCACGCATGTTTGGACCGCACATATTTGATGGCATTGGACCTGAACCATTAGGACCCATAAAGTTAGGTGGCATACCATAGTTGGGTGGTCCCCCCATAAAAGGAGGCATAGGACCTCCAGGTCTCATCATGGGGCCTGATCCCATCGGTCCTGGACCGATAGGACCTGGGCCCATGGGACCTGGGCCCATAGAACCCGAACCCATTGGCCCTGGACCCATAGACCCTGAACCCATCTGTCCTGGCCCCATCGGTCCTGGCCCCATCGGACCTGGACCCATCGGTCCTGGACCCATCGGTCCTGGACCCATCGGTCCTGGACCCATCGGTCCTGGACCCATCGGTCCTGGACCCATCGGCCCTGCACCCATCGGTCCTGGACCAATCGGTCCTGGACCCATCGGTCCTGGACCCATCGGTCCTGGACCCATAGGTCCTAATCCCATTGGACCCGGGCCCATTGGACCATGACCCATAGGTCCAGGCCCTGTAGGTCCTGGTCCCATTTGACCCATTGGCCCTGGCCCCATAGGACCTGATCCCATCGGCCCCATAGGACCTGATCCCATAGGCCCCATAGGACCTGATCCCATCGGCCCCATAGGGCCTGTTCCCATAGGCCCCATAGGACCTGATCCCATCGGCCCCATAGGTCCAGGACCCATCATCCCAGGACCCATGGGACCAGGGCCTAGCATACCAGGGCCTATAGGTCCAGGGCCCATCATACTGCCTTGATCTGAGTTATCAGAGTTCTCTCCTAAATCAGCTCCATCTAAAGATGCTATGTTCCATTGCTGATGACTATCAGAGTCAGAATTAGGATCATCGGGAGGAACAACTGACAGCTGCATTAGGGGGGGAATATTTTTACTGTCAACTGCTTTCCTCCTGTCGTCCACCGCAGGTGTCATGGGGCTGTGACCTCTATTTCTTCCTCTGTCACTCCATCTACGATTCCTGCAAGATTTCAATACATTAAAAAACAAACCGAAAAAACATAACATTACCTTTATTAATTGAATGCATACCGAGACCCTTTATCGTTAGATCTTCTTCTGACATTCTGATCATTCTCAGCATGTTCCTGATGAGTGTCTCTGTTATCCGAATTAGAATTATGTTCTTCTTGTTTCACTTTAGCTTTTTGTTCACTTTTACTTTTCTTCATCTCTTCCGCTAACTTGTCTTTTTCTTTATCCTCTCTCACTTTTTTCTCTTGTTGCTGTTTGTCTAGGAGAGCCTTGAAGTTGCTCATGAAACTACCATCATTGGAAAAGATATTTGATGATCCTTTGTCGTCTGTTGGACTAGGACTGAAATACAACAAAAAATATTTTTAAAATACAGTTTATTTTCAGCCTTCATAAAATTTGAGAATTCTCCTAAAAGTGAAACTGTACTACATATAAGAACCATCGATTTTTTTAAGTTTAGGATGTATTTGGCAGGTTTGGAGGGATAAAAACTACCCTGTATCACCCTCAACCGAGGAGATGCATTTTTTTAAAGATATTTATGCTAGATTCATGACTTTTCATATTAACATGAACATGTAAAAACGGTTACTGCTATATAACCTAATAAATATTTATTTTAGTTTCATAACATCTTCTTATCTTCGTAACTGTTTGACAAAGCCTCTGATTCTAATCGGTCCCATACAGCTTAGCTTTAGCTTACAATGATAGTCTGAGTAAAATTGCTGTTATTTATGTCCAAATGCATAAAATTCAAAATTATTTATTCAATTTAGGCTACAATAATTGAGCACTTATGAATGTCGCTATACCAGCGGTTCGTATATAATGAATTGGGTTAATGAAGCTTTTTAATACATATTTGGTTTTATTTTGTAAATATATCACTATAATAACAAAAAATATGAATTTAAATATTTATATAGTATTAATTTATATTTATATACTATTATTATAAACGGCATATTATATCACGGATCATACAGCCAGTTGATGAAGTGTTGAAATAACTTGTTGGTATATCTAAGTACTGGTGTTGCTAGCGTCAAAATATAACTACCATCAAAATAAAAATACCACTAAGTTTTATTTTAAAATATGGAGGAGCAAATGAACTTGCTGTGGATCAACTTAAAAGAAGAACTTAGGAAACAAACCGAAATCATTACGGAAAATGTAAACAAGACTATAGCAACAACAATAGAAGAGAAACTAAAACCAATCAGAGAAGAAAATGAACTACTTAAAAGCGAAGTCGAAGATCTAAGAAATAAAATGAAAGCTTTGGAACTACAATCAAGAAGGAACAACATCATAATCTATAGTATTGACGAAAAAGAAGAATCTAACATTAAACTAATGGATTTAGTTCTGGATATCCTTAACCATGCATATAAAAGCCAAGATCTTAATCTAAACGAGTGGGATAAATGGGAGATCAGCAAAGTACAGAGGATAGGGAAAAAAATGAGAAAACCAGACCCGTAAAAATAACGCTTGCGTTATAATAATATATAATATAAATGAAAAAAGTGGAAGTCTTAAAAATCAGAAACAAGTACCCTAAAAATATTTATATTACTAAAGATTTTCCAAAAGATGTCTTAGAAACAAGGAAAAATTTAATCCCAAAGTTGAAGGAAGCCAGGGAATCCGGCAAATATGCTATATTAAAATATGACCAACTTATTCAAGATAGGGCTGAAGGTAGCAAGAACAGAGAAAAGAGAAAGAGAGTCCCCTCTTCACCCCCATCTTCACCACCGCACAACTGCTCTGAGGGTAAACAAGTACAACCTACAAATACACAACGCCCTAAGGCTTTAAAAAAGAATGCATTCAATGTGATGAGAGGGAGAAGCAACTCACTTTCTACTTTTGGCTCTTCGGCAACAAAAATATGGACCCATCCATATTGTGAAGGGAAAAGATCACGAAACGGAGGTAAACTGATTGAATTGGCGCATGAAAACAATCTGCGGATTCTAAACACCCAATTTAAGAAACGGAAGCGACGCAAATGGACTTGGATATCCCCTGATGGAAGCTATAAGAACGAGATAGATTACATTGGGGCTAGATAATTGGTGTGATTGTAGGAAAGATTTATTTATTTTTATTTATTTATTTATTCTTACCAATAAACCTAAATCCTTTGATGACTGTGGAGTATTAAATAACTTAAACTTCAACAGCAACCATAGAATGGTCAGATCCAAATTAAATGTCGAATTAGCAAAAAGAAATAGACCCTTCAGAGCAAAACCCGGACCATTAACATCCACAACACCAACTACAAAAAAAAGAGAACTGACAGATTTAATTGCCGCGACAAAGTTTATGAGTGCTCAACAAAAAATAGACAGACTACACAACATTTTAATAGGAAATACTAAAAGTAAGAATACAAATAAAATTAAACAAAAAGATGGAAAAACGTCAAGAGCAACGGAAAAACTTCTAGAAAAGAGAGCTTTATTAATAACCACCAAGAATAAAACAAAGGAGACAAGAACAGAAATAGCGCAAGTAACTAAAGAAATAAAAACCAGTATGAGAAAAGATTGGCATAAACTAAGATTAGAAACATTCAAGAAACACATAGCCAACACCGGAGGAGTAAAGAAGGCTCTAAAGCAGCTGACAGATATGAAGGAGTGGATACCTAAACTCAAGGACAAAAAAGGGAAACAAAAGGCAAAAAGAAAAGATTTGATCTCCATAGCCACGAAATTTTTCAGAGATCTATATAGAGGTCAAAACAACAGTGACAATGTTGACTTAACAGACTATAGTGATGTGCCGGTTATTATGACTCGAGAAGCCGAAAGAGCTGTCGAGACCCAAAAGAGAGATAAAGCCCCCGGTCCAGACAAAATAAGCAACGAAATTCTTTTAGCTGCGAAATCTTGGATTGTACCCATTCTCACTAATGTATTCAATGAAATCTTATATACCGAGACAATACCTAAGCAATGGACTACTTCAACAATTTGCCTGATACACAAGAAAGGAGACAAAAATGACATAAATAATTACAGACCCATCAGTTTAACATCCAACATCTACAAAGTCTTTGCAAAAGTAATCCTCGGACGCATTACTAAAATCCTCGACGAGAACCAACCGAAAGAACAGGCTGGGTTTAGAAGTGACTACTCGACTATCGACCATATATATGCTGTGAAACAAGTCTTTGAAAAATGCAAAGAATACAACATCCCTTTCTACTGTTGCTTTGTAGACTATTGCAAAGCTTTCGACTCACTAATACAAATATGTATCTGGTTAGCACTGAAAAATCAGAGGGTAGTTGACAAATACACAAGAATAATTCGAAACATCTACAGAACCAGCACGGCTAAAGTTAAATTAGAAAGAGAGGGAGAAGAATTTAAAATAGAAAGAGGGGTAAGACCAGGTGATCCTCTTTCACCAAAATTCTTTTCAGCCGTTCTAGAAGAAATTTTTCGTAATCTCAAATGGAACAGCTATGGACTTACCATAAATTGAGAAAAACTCAATCACTTGAGATTTGCTGATGATCTAATAATATTAGCATCAACCAAAGAAGAAATTCAGCAAATGCTCTGCCAGCTAGAAGAAGAAAGTCATAGGGTGGGCCTGGCCATGAACTTTGATAAAACAAAAATGATGACAAACAGCATACAAAAGCCAGTACAAATTAATAACCACAATATTGAATATGTTAATGAGTACACCTACCTAGGACAAATGATATCACCAAAGGACTTAATGTCAAAAGAACTAGACTGCAAATGCATGAAAAAGATACTGGTCGCTTAGAGAAATAATGAAGAACAAAGAGTTAAACATGTACTATAAAAGAAAGCTCTATAATACATGTATTCTTCCTGTATTAACTTATGACTGTCAGACATGGGCTCTATCTAAAGCGCAAGCTAAAAAGCTACAAGTATGTCAATCTGCTATGGAAAGAAGTATGCTTGGAAAGCGGAAACTAGATAAAGTTAAAAATATAACACTTAGAAAACACAAAAATAGAAGAGGTGAGCATAAAAATAAAGAAATTAAAGTGGAGATGGGCGGGTCACACTGTGAGAGGAAAAGATAAATGGATCAAATTCCTAATGAGCTGGTTCCCAATTTACAATAAGAGGAAGAGAGGGAGACCTTATAAGAGATGGGAGGATGAGTTGAAGAGATGGCGGGATCAGAGTGGACAAGGATAGCGAAAGATAGGAAAGAATGGAGTAGGCTAGAGGAGGCCTTTGCCATAAAAGGGCAAACAGATATTTATTACTGAATTGTTATTTTAAAAATGTACTTACAAACTTTTTTCTGAATAAAGGCTTTATTATTATTATTATATTATAAACGGGTCCATCAGACCCACCAGGCACGCTGTGTAAGTTTTACCCACCAGGCACTCCAAGGGTTAAAGCAAAGCGTCTACAATGCATCATGTCTAAAATGCAGACAGCCTTGGGTCGTTTACATGACATTAAGTATAGGCAAGTGATCAAAATTCTCGCGTGTAAAAAATCACCTAACAGCTCTTTCTTAAGTCACAAGTGGTACGTAAACGATTTAGTGAATAAGTGATTTAAGTAATAGTAGTAATAGAATCGAGTCTATTTTTAGGGTCCCGTACCCAAACTGTTCTGTATTTGACAACACAATTTAGCAAAAGGTGACTATTTTACTAAGATAAATTTTACTAAGTGCTTCTTTATTTACCAATTTAAGTAAAGGTATAACCTTACTTAACATCATAAGATCAGGAAAGATTCCCGTATCCACAATGTATAAGACGGTTTGCTGGATTGAGGAAGAAATAAAATAACTCGTTTCTTGTAAAGACTGCTATGACGAGGATAAGGCGGTCCGTGGTGAGCCAAGCGGGGTTATATCGCGTCGTCTCGGAGAGCTCGGAAAGCGAGGGAAGCCAGGCGGGCTTATGGTGTCGCGTCTTGTATGCGTGTGAATGCGTCTTGATTAATGCAGTCCGATTTTGGAACGCTCTGTATTTATACGGGCGCGGTGCGAGCGAGACAAAAGGCGAGAGGGAAGACCTTTTCGGTATACCTAATGAGGCAATACCATACAGAGAACCCCTTATCAACGTTTAGCAGGCGCTTTATTGATAAAATTTGTTCTATGAATCTAAGTTTAATTACAATTTTCTTAATTAATGAGGTAATTAAAAGGCCGAGACATACTAATATTTATTCAATCTTAACAAATATTTTGCTACAAAAGTTTAATCATTTAGTTACTATCAATAATTTTAAAGTTATTCCTATTTAAATACAAAACTTATGCTAAAAAGTGCTAATTTTCAACGAACTATTTACTTAAGTCTTGGCCGTCCAGAACATTCCCTCCACCGTGCATCGTCCACGACGTTGCACTTGCTGTCGGGCTGGAGGGCGGCTGGATCCGTCGTCGGGATGATGATTATTTTCTTTGTTGGGCGTCGAAGTATACCGCTCCTGGTGCGAACATTCAAAACTCGTACTATGCCGTCAGGTCCCGGGAATGTCGCTGTCACCACTCCGCGCTGCCATGTGTTGCGCGGCAACGCATTATCAGCTATAAGCACCACATCGCCGATCTTAGGGAGGGCGCCGCGGCTGTGAGGTGTCCGCCGGTTCTGCAGTTCGGGCAAATATTCACGCATCCATCTCGCCCAGAACATATCGGCTAAGCGCTGTGAGGTGCGCCAGTGTGAGCGAGACAAAAGATCGTGGTCGGTGAACGCGCCTGGTGTAGGTACTCGCGCTGATCCACCGAGAAGAAAGTGGTTCAGCGTGATGGCTTCACTATCTTCATGATGGACGGAGACATGGGTGAGGGGCCGGCTGTTTACTGTATACTCGGCCTCTGCGAGTACTGTAGCGAGCACTTCTTCCGTGGGGTGGCGAAATCAAACCATCGATAACGTAGTGTTGACGGCAACTTTTCTATTGTAATCTTCGTAATCTCTGGATTGTATAAGTAGTATAACTTATTGAGTGCTTTGAGTGCGGCGACAGTGTTGGAAACTCGACTTGCGAATATACAGATATCTCTCGGCGTGTCGGCAGGTCTGTACAATGATCGTAGGCGTTCTAATTCTGTTGAGGCGATACAGTCTGGTCTTCCAAAGCGAGCTTCCAACGCTTTCATAATTTCTTCAGGATGCGAGTTGTTAATAAGCAGGTTTTCGATGGCTTGTCTAGCGATGCCTTTGACATGGCGGCGTAATCTTGCACAGTTTTCGACGTTTGAGAGGAGCGCAGCGGATTCGTAGTAAGCAGTTTTAAATGATAGCCATTCTAGGTGAGCGCTTGAGAAGATTGGCAGATCGTTAATATATCTCGTAGCTTGCGTTTGATGGGCGGAGCGCACGGCGGCGGTGATGGCGCAGGCTAGCTCGGAGATATCAGTCTTCTGTGGCGGTTCTGGCGGGCATGACGGAGGTAAGTGAATCTTTTCTTCTTGTTTTAGATCAGTAATAGCGACAGCGGGCGGCTGGAATGGCATCGGTTTCGGCTTGTCGGTGTTGACGTGCAGCTGCGACTGCGTTTCTTTGACCCACGAATGGACGCGTTGTGAGTGGTCGGTTTGACTGATGTTCGTAGTGGTATCGCCGTCATCGTCATCTTCATCTTCCGCTTCTAGTCTGGTGATACGTGCTGCAGCCAGTTGGATCTGAAGTTTAAGAAGGTCTTCTTTAGCGTGGGCGAGCTTCTGCGCCCGGCGTGACTTTGCAGTACTACGGCGTAAAGAGATCTTGCTTGAGCGGGCTGTAGATGTGTCGGCGGCGGTTTCTAGTATGGCGCAAGGCGGTTCAATAATGGTGTTAGCGACGGTAACATCTGGATTTACTTCAGTGTGGGGTATCTGTGACGCTTCGGGTGTGTTGCTAGGGGCTTCAAGTACGGTGCTAGCAGCTGCGGCGGACTCAGGCAATGGCTTCGACTTCAATCTTGTTGTAGGCATTTTCTTCCTTGATCCGGCTCGAAGGACCACAATGTATAAGACGGTTTGCTGGATTGAGGAAGAAATAAAATACTTCGTTTCTTGTAAAGACTGGAGCTGCTATGACGAGGATAAGGCGGTCCGTGGTGAGCCAAGCGGGGTTATATCGCGTCGTCTCGGAGAGCTCGGAAAGCGAGGGAAGCCAGGCGGGCTTATGGAGTCGCGTCTTGTATGCGTGTGAATGAATGCGTCTTGATTAATGCAGTCCGATTTTGGAACGCTCTGTATTTATACGGGCGCGGTGCGAGCGAGACAAAAGGCGAGAGGGAAGACCTTTTCGGTATACCTAATGAGGCAATACCATACAGAGAACCCCTTATCAACGTTTAGCAGGCGCTTTATTGATGAAATTTGTTCTATGAATCTAAGTTTAATTACAATTTTCTTAATTAATGAGGTAATTAAAAGGCCGAGACATACTAATATTTATTCAATCTTAACAAATATTTTGCTACAAAGGTTTAATCATTTAGTTACTATCAATAATTTTAAAGTTATTCCTATTTAAATACAAAACTTATGCTAAAAAGTGCCAATTTTCAACGAACTATTTACTTAGTCTTGGCCGTCCGGAACAAATACAGTTATTAAATATTATGTCAGCAAAATAGGGTGCAATAGAATATATCCGTGCCTGGTGTGAAGAACTTGATAACTCGACTTACTCGATTTTTTTTATCGTCGCATCGACTATCGTTCGCATTGGTTTTGTAGGGAAAAAAAATTACAGCTTGATATCTACGCTACTTTTAGAGATATTGCCTGTGACAGTATATGAATATATCCATATTTTGCGTGTTTTATTTGACAAAACGAGATAACAACACGATGAGTCACAAAAAATATATAATATCATAATATATCCATATTATATCAACTTATACTTTATATTGATAAAATGAGATAATCAAACGACAAATGTTTATTATTGATAGCCAATTCTATGATGAACAAGTTGATAACTATAGGTATGCGGGTGGGGTGTGTGGGGGTCATCGGTGAACATGTTGATAAGTTAATTATTATGAATAATAAGATAATAAGAAAAAAAATTCACAGATCTCGTGCTCTACACGACTTGAAAGGGCATTGAAAATGAACCTAGTTATTATAGATTAATAATGAAAAAAAATTTTCTTTTATTAAAAAAAAATTTATCGACTTTTCCAAAAATTTGTTTATACTATCCTAAAGCCAATAATTTTCCGCTTCTATTATGTCCTAATAGATCTTCGTATGAAACATAGATTTTTTTTATTTTTTTTATTTTCAAAAGAAATAATCGACTTTTCCAAAATTTGTTTATACTATCCTAAAGCCCTTAATTTTCCGCGTCTATTATGTCATAATAGATCTTCGTATCTCAAAGCTGCGAAGTTCCACAGGGCTATGACGCCCGAGTAATACCGCACGGCGACGCTCCACGCGCCGCTAAGGGGGAGCATACCGCATTTATCACTCCCACAAAAAAAAGTATAAGACATAAAATGCTCCTCGTCTCAATATCTCTAGGCGTCTCTCTCAGTTTTTCGATTGTCGACCTCGTTCACGAGATATCAAAGATATTCCGAGGGAAGGTGTTAAAAAATGTAGGTTTATTTTTGGTTTTTTTCAATTTTCGGAAAAAAAATTCGAGTTTTACAAAAAAATTTTTACCATCTGAAAGCCATTCAAATTCTGCGTCTTTTGAGCTCTCATACGTCCTCATGGCCCCAAACCACTATATACCACGGGGTAAACACACTTTCAGCGAAAATAGGGCCCTACACCGGAGCGATCGAAAAAACATTTTCAATGTTAAAACATAACCATATCTGAAGAACCATCTAAAATTACTCTTAAATCAATTTAGACATTTCAATGGGCGATTTTCCGAGATCAAAAAAAAAAAAGAAATTGGTTCGTAAATGACTTCATAGATGGCGCTTAGCATAGATTAGTATGGCGCTTAGTAAAAGGCGGGTTCATGAAGAGCACGTGTATGGCTGCGTAATATTTATTCTATTCCAAAATAGAAATAGGTTCTGGATGTCCTGAATATAAATAGGTAAGTAAATACTATTTTTTTATTCTTTTGGTAGACAAGTAAAAGTGTAGAATTTATTACAGCCCATAAGTAACCCAGCTTTCATAAAACGACATCTATCGAGTGTTTTTGAACTAATTTTTACTTTTTAATTTGGGCTGTCAGAAAATCGCCCATTACACTGAAAAACTGATTTTTAGGAATTAAATTAAACAATGTTTTCACTGGTTTGAGCACAAATATATGGGGAATAACTTGATAGGTCTCTGGGTAGTATGTTGATGTCTATTAATAATAATAATATTTTATATAAAATATTGTAAAAAAGAAATCTTAAGATATATAATGTTAAATAAAGAGAATAACAATCGCCCCGCGTACGACCCCCGCTACCGGTGGTGTAGTGCGCCGCATGCGATGGGCTCAACAAATAAATGAGAACTGCATGCGCGCCTACTACAGGGCAACAGAGGGAGAAACTAACCTTACTGCGTATCGTGTTCGGCTGCTGTCTTTGTTTCAGACCCTTGAACCGACCATCGACGTGTCTGCCCAACGATTGTCGGATCAAGTGCGGGTGATCCAGCGTAACAACTTGCTGGATCAGTCAGCACTTGATCGACTACGCCTGGAGTCACTACGTATTTGTGCAGCTTGTTCTTCGGTGCAGGATTGCCCTGCCTCACAATTACCGGCCGTGACGCCGGTTTTGGTGGCGAGAGTAGATTCGGTAGCAAATGAGGGAGCGCTTTGAACGATGCCATTCTGCTGTATCGACACACGCGTAACTCTAGGCCGCGTTTACCTTGTTTGCCCACGAATAGACATAATTTGGCGTTAATGAGTACCTTGAACGATTTACTGGTTCCTTATCTTGGAACCAGTGAAAATTCAATTGATACCCACTCGATCCTTTATTGTGGGGCCATCGCGGTGTGTCGCGTTGCTCGTGTCAAATTCCAGGATTCTGACCGAGTACCGCGGCGAACCGGGACTGCCCCTGATTGGCAATTAAGGATCGTGGGGCGTATTAATAGATTCAGGACACTCATTGCAAAGCTAACTTGCTTCAGAAATGGCAATAACCGGCCTCGCGTCATGCGATTCGTCACACAAGCCTTTGTCGGGACTGATGTTCGTTCGGAAAACTATATGGCTTGTGTGACGTAACGTATACTTTCTGAAGCAAAAAGTCTATGCAAACCGTATACGTCGCTACAGAGTGCGTGTGGACAGATACCAATCGCCTCTTTCAAAGTGACCAAAGAAAACTATACAGACGTTGGGAAGGAGCTGATTAGGGTTTCTGCTCGAGCTTTCTCGAACTCGAGAAAACTCGAGAAATTTGGCTTCATTCGAGACGAGAAAAAAATTACCATAGCTCGAGAATTCCCGAGTTTCGAATTTGAATCGTGGCAGACGCGATGCGCGAATATTACCATAGCTCGAAAATTCCCGAGTTTCGAATTTGAATCGTGGCAGACGCGAAGCGCTAACTACATGGAGCTGCTTTACAACAGACTGTTTCCGGGCAACTCAACAGCAACATTAACCGTTGTATGTCAAAGCAGCCAGCCAGACACGGATGAGGGATGAACAAAGCCCCAGCACTTCTACATTTGAGTCTACTACTAAAAAAGACTATAGAAAAAGTTGACATAGTTCCAGTTGAACGTGAATCCCAAGTCACAAGAAGTTTAATAAGAAAAGAATTTAATATTTTAGAATCCACAGGGAAACGTATACCAAACCTGGAGAGTTTATTCCAAGCGCTCATGACAGTAAATTTCAAATAATTTATTTCAGATAACAGGTAAAGCCCACTTTAACCGAAAATGAGCGTGTGTTCAGCCTAGCTGGAAACATCGTGACAAAAATTAGGAACCGACTTTCGGACGAGTCGATTAATGCTCTCATATTCTTGAAAGCCTATTTTCTAAGACAAAAGTAAGTTTTCTAATTATTTAATAGGTTAACTTAACTTTGTCTAGGTTTTACTTTTCTTAACTGATTTGATTTACAAGTAATGATCTCAATCGAATCTATTAAGTACACTTAAGCTATGTTATTATGTTTGTTTGACAGTCTGACTTAAAGACTGAAAAATTAGTCTTCTGTTTGTTAGGTTAGTACATAAATAACTAACTTTATCAATAGAGTATTTATTCACATCGTTATCTTTAAAAAAATAAAAATGTTTTTCTTTGTTTAATTGTATTTGTATGTAGCTCCAGATTTTTATTGTTACTTATCCTTAAAGTAAACGCGTATATATGACTATTTTTCCTATTAGTTAATTACTAAGTTATAATTATTAGTTAATAATTATGTAAGATTTGAATTTTTGTTTCTTTCCTTACCCAAATAAGCGGTACCAAATTCTAAATATTGATTGTGGTGCAATAAAAGTATATAAGATAGAAAAAAAACTGAGTTTTTTAAAATTTCAACAGTTTTAATAAAAAGACTCGAGACCCGAGAAAACTCGAGAATTTGGCCTCGAGAATTCCCGAAACTCGAGAAAAAAAAAAGGTCGAGAAATCAGAAACCCTAGAGCTGATCAACGTGTGAGCGACGGGCGGCTACCAGATGTTGATGCCATGACTAATTTCTGGCGCAGCATTTGGTCGGTGCCCGTCGAGCACACGGAAGGTGAATGGATGAGTGTTGTCAGGGAGGCGTGTGAACCTATCGAAACCATGCAGCCTATTAATATTAGTACAACTGACGTGAGTTGTGCAATCCGTACGGCCCAAAATCGGAAATGCCCAGGGCTGGACTGCACAACTTCTGGATCAAATGGTTTCGATGTTCACACGAGTTACTGGTGCAATTCCAAGAAACCATAGAGCTCGGCTCACTCCCAAGTTTGTTGATTACTGGTGTCACTTTTCTGCTTCATAAATCAGGTAGTACCACTGAACCGAAAAATTATAGACCCATCATGTGCTACTTAATACAAGCTCCTTACATCCATTCTGAGAACAAAAATGAACTCGCACATTGTTGCAAATAATATTTTTTGGACATGACTCAGAATGGATGTAGGGTGGTCCAATCACGTTCCAATCTCCGCTCCACAAGATTTCGAGCATCGTGATTGGTCAATTCAGCTCCGCTCCGCTCAGCTCCGCCTCAGTGGAAACCAACCCTAAGGAGCTTCTCCTCGTTAACATGACCATATGCCAGAAGATAAGCTATCAAGACGAATAACTACCGGAAATATATCATGAGGGACTGTACGGTCGACATTTGTCGGGCATGCCGCCGTCCTGGAGAATCACTCCGACATATTATTTCCGGTTGTTCTCATCTTGCTAGCGGAGAGTATTTGCACAGACACAACCAAGTAGCCAGAATAATTCACCAGCAACTTGCTCTTTGATATGGCCTTGTTGAATCAAAGGTGCCGTACTATAAGTACGCACCTGCGCCAGTTCTCGAAAATGGTCATGTAACGCTCTATCATCACGGACAGGACTATTGTCGCCAATAAGCCTGATTTTGTGGTAGTCGACCAATCTCAGCGCCGGGCAATATTGGTTGATATCACCTACCTCAAGATGATAATCTCGTGAAAGCCGACAAGGACAAGCTCAGTAAGTACCTTGACTTGGCTCACGAGGTTACCGCCATGTGGGATGTAGTTCAACCATTATTGTACCGATAGCCGTTTCGGCAAACAGTCTTTTAGCTAAGAGCCTCGATCAACACATAGAGAGGCTCTCGCTGAAAGGTTGGGTCAAGGGTCAGATACAGAAGGCAGTACTCCTTGACACGGCATGTATTGTCAGGAGGTTCCTCGCTCTGCAGCCCTAACCACCGGTAGCTTGGGTCAATCCCAGCTGCCGGTGGCAACCTAGGTTAAGTTTTTTATAATATTTTATATTGTAAATATGTTTTTTTTTAATATAAAATATTGTAAAAAATTTAACTTAATATAATATTTTAAATAAAGAGCATAATAATAAAGCCTTTATTCCTAATAAAGTTACATTTGAAATACTTAATTTACACAACATATCCATCAGAGTGTCCTGTCTGTGACACAGGCCTCCTCCAGCTTCTTCCACTCAGACCTGTCCCTTGATACTCTGAGCCAAAGTGTTCCTGCTGCCCTCCTTATGTCATAAGACCACCTTTTGAGTGGTCTTCCATGTTTCCTTTTGACGTTGAACCTGGGGGTCCACTCCGTGGTCTTCCTTGTCCATTTCTCCCTCATATCTCTTATTATATGACCTGCCCACCGCCATTTCAGCTGTTTAGTTTTCAGTACTACATCCTCAAACTTTGTGACTTTCCTAATGTCAGTGGCCCTCTTCTTATCTTTCCTTCGGTACCCTAGAATGCTTCTCTCCATGCTTCTCTAGCAGGTTCTTAGTTAATTTTGTATTGTTTGTGTTGTGGCCCAAGTTTGACAGCCATATGTAAGTATTGGCAAGATGCATCTTTTCACTTTTATGGTGTAGTGGTTGTTCTTCATAATATCCTTTAGTGACCGCATTTGTAACCCTTCTGTCAATTTCTTGTGCCATCTAGTCTTGAAATTATATAAGTTGTCCTAATTAGATATAAGATAAAACCGATTCTAACTTTTTCTTGCTGACATAGGTGTCAGTTTCCGGTCTGTTTGTCATGGCTTTGGTTTTCGATTTGTTGATTGTCAGCCCCACCTCTGATTTTTGTGGCAAGGTCTTGTAACATTAATTGTAAAGTGTCGGGGTTGTCAGTAATTAGCACTAATACATCGGCAAACCTGAGGTGGTTGAGTTATTGGCCGTTTATGTTGATTCCTAAGTCAGCCCATTCTATAGCTCTGATGACTTCTTTATTATTGAAATTTTGCATTCACAATGCTATATAAATATAGGATAAAATGTTTACTAGACAAAAACAACCAGTCTCAGGAAAGCTCGAACGGGATTCGAACCCGTGACCTTTGGATTGCCGGTCCACTGCTCTAACCGCTAAGCTACCGAGACCCCAGAAGACTCGTTGAATTTTTTCTAGTAGTTGATACGCTGCAAGCCAGCGGTATTACACCACTGTGAAGTCTACCCCCACATTCGAAAGAAATACTATTGCAAGTATTTAACAATCGATAAAGACGTAATTGCTTATAAATATCTTTATTATTGAAATTTTGCATTCACAATGCTATATAAATATAGGATAAAATGTTTACTAGACAAAAACAACCAGTCTCAGGAAAGCTCGAACGGGATTCGAACCCGTGACCTTTGGATTGCCGGTCCACTGCTCTAACCGCTAAGCTACCGAGACCCCAGAAGACTCGTTGAATTTTTTCTAGTAGTTGATACGCTGCAAGCCAGCGGTATTACACCACTGTGAAGTCTACCCCCACATTCGAAAGAAATACTATTGCAAGTATTTAACAATCGATAAAGACGTAATTGCTTATAAATATCTTTATTATTGAAATTGGCTTGCAGCGTATCAACTACTAGAAAAAATTCAACGAGTCTTCTGGGGTCTCGGTAGCTTAGCGGTTAGAGCAGTGGACCGGCAATCCAAAGGTCACGGGTTCGAATCCCGTTCGAGCTTTCCTGAGACTGGTTGTTTTTGTCTAGTAAACATTTTATCTGATGACTTCGTCTAAAACCGCGGTAAACAGTTTTGGTGAGAGGGGATCACCTTGTCTCACACCTTTACTGATTGGAAAGCTTTCTCCTTGTGATTCAAGTTTCACTTGTGTTGAACTGTTCATGTAGGTGTTTTTGATTAACCTTATGTATACCTTATGTATTTAAGTTCTACTCCTTGGATTTTCAGGGCTCTCCATACGTGTTGGTGTTCTAAGCTATCAAAGGCCTTGTTATAATCTACAATTGCCAAATACAAGGGGTAGCCATATTCTTGGTATTCGTGCATGTGGTCTGTGATTGAAACACCAGATCTGAACCAGGCTTGTTCTATTGGTTGGTGGAAATCTAGTGTTTTGGAGATACGGTTTAAAATTACTTTTGAGAACACCTTATAAACATTTTAAATTATAGGTCGGTAGTTCCCAATGTCGTCTTTATCACCTTTTCGTATATTAGAATTATGGTGCTATTCGTCCACTGGATAGGGATATCTTCTGACTCCAAGATTAAGTTGTACAGCTTGGTTAACTTTTAAAGATTGTCCGGTAAAGTTATTTTCATGATCTCACTGTTGATATAGTCCCGCCGGCCTAGCATGCGAACACGAGAACTCTTCTCGACCCGTTTTCGCGTGTTTTATTCTTTTATCTATAATGTCTATCGACACTAAAGAGACATGGATGCGCTTAGAACTCTACATAATATGTCAAAAATAGACTTAATAGTAGTTTTTGCATAAACTGTGGTATTTTTGTCTACAATACATAAAATGACAACTTAAAATGATTTTTCGTCTCTCGTCCGCGACATATCTCGTGTTGCGTATGCTAGCCCTACTGGCCTGGTGATTTGTCATTTTTCTGTGACATTACCGCATGAGTCGCTTCACTTTCTAAAATGGGACGGATGCCTCTCTTCTTTTTCTTCTTTTAGGTTTATGATATTCCCTTTGTTTTCAGTACTGTATAATTTCCTGTAGAAGTCTGTTGCAATGTCTAGGATATTTTTTCTTTTAGTTTCCGGATTTTTAGTTTTGTTTTTTAGTGTTGGTATCCATAATTTTGTTTCTCGGAGTTCTTTCAGTGCTTTCTTGATTTATTACCACCCGTTTTATTAATGTGGTAGTTGATGCATTTCATTCACTTTCTAGCTATGTGTTTCTATAAACTGTTACTTATTTCTTTACTAACTCTGGTTAATTCTTTCAGAACTGTTTTATCTCTCTTATTGCCCATCAACATATCTTTTCTTGCCTGTATAAGTAGTAGTTTTGTGGTTGCACTTAATGTTTCTGTTTTAGTAGTTTTCGGTTTTGTTGTTTTGTACATACTGTTTATTTCCTCGTTATAAATCTCTTGAATTGTTTATAATTGGTGTTGGCTATGTAATCTGTTGACATTGGTTGAGTCAGCTCATAGTGTCTTTATTGCCTAAAGTTCTTCCTGCATTTTCTTTGCTCAGCACCATCTATTTTTCCTCTGACTAAGCGATGGTTGGTGTTAAAGTTAAATTGAGAGATAATGTTGATATCATGGAATACTTTGATCAAGTTGCTCAATATATGATCTATTTCGTTGTGGTGAGAGCCATCTGGTGAGTTCCATGTCCATTTTTTTGAGATATTTTTTCTTAAAGTAACTGTTCATCATTTTTAATTTATGTTCCAGAGCCAGAGTCACCATTATCTCTCCATTAGGGCTCCTACTTCCGGTTCCATATTTTCCCATGATAGGCTCCTCTCCAGGATGCTGTTTTCCGATTCTGCCATTGAAGTCGCCCATGATTATAACATTCTTGTTGCATATTTCAAGCGCTTCGTTTAATTGTGTGTAGAAGTTGTTCTTTAATATGTCTTCTGAAGCCTCAGTTGTTGCATAGACCTGTATAATGAACCAGTTACTATTGAAGCCAGGCAGCCTAATATTTAATACTGAAATTCTTTCAGAAACTCCTTTATACTCTAATATATTTACACTTTTAAACTTTCGCGTTCCATTATGCACACATATTTAGACGGGATTTAACGCAAAACTACTTAGTAAAGGCGTTCTACGCATACCTTTTTATACCCGACGTTTCGACCGAGTTGCACCGGCCGTGGTCACGGGTGGACTGCTGTCGCGGTGTATCGCCTCCGTTTGCGTCGCTGAGTCTTCATCCACCGTCCCATTATTTATCCAACTACCGTCACACACAACACTAACGGTGTCCCTATTCCGTATACAAGCCTTATTCTGGTAGTTAGCCGATTGCAGACTAAAACGAAGTGGCGTTTTTGCAAACACTGGATTCCACGCTGATGAGAGTTTGTGACCATCTTCCGATTGAAATTGTTCGGATGTTTCTTAATATCAATCGCTTCACGCACTACTCTTGAATAAAAGTGGCGATCTGTGGAGAGGACTTGCGTACGATGAAATTCGATCCAATGATTTGCGCCTCTTTCAAGTAAATGCTCCGCAATGGCTGATTTGTTAGACTGGCGGTTTTTCACAGCCGCAATATGTTCCTTGACCCTCTCATGGATAGTCCGTTTTGTCTGGCCTATGTAGGAACTACCGCAGCTGCAGTCTATCTTGTATACGCCTGGTGTTTGAAGTGGCAAAACATCCTTTGGGGAGCCCACAATGTTGTTGACCTTTATGCCTGGAGTGTATATTGTCGGTATCGAGTACTCGCGTAATATGTGGCCGATCTTGTCCGTGACTCCTTTAACATAAGGCATATAGGCTGGTTGCCTTCTAACTTCGGGATGTTTGTCACTCTTAGTCGGCTGCTTCCGTAGTCGATTCACTCGATATCCGTTTTTATTGAGTACCTCCTGAACATGATCCAGCTCACGCTTTAAATGCTCAGGGTCACAGAGGTCAAATGCTCTGTTCTTTAGTGACGTTATCACGGATTGCAAGTGTCGAGGGTGGTGATGTGAGGTAGCGTGTAGGTATCTGTCCGTGTGCGTGGGTTTTCGGTAAACACAGTGTGTTACGGACCCATTTGGTCTCACGATCATCTTGACATCTAGAAAGGCCAACGACCTATTCGCATACTGACACTGACTGACACCTCATATGTAAACCTCATCTTCGGGTGAAAGGAGTTAAGATGTTGCATCCACTGATCCACTTCCTGCTTGCTTCCTTTAACGATGCTGAAGATGTCATCTACGTATCTTTTCCAAAGTCGGATGGTCTTCGGACCGAGGCTCAGTGACTTCTCTTCAAAATGTTCCATCCAGATGTTGGCAAGTACCGGGGCGACTGGGCTTCCCATTGCGACACCATCAATCTGTAGGTAATATTGACCTTGGAAAAGAAAATAGTTGCCGTCCAAACAGTGTTCAAGCAGATCAATGTAATTTCGCGGCATTTCGTTGACCTTCAGTTTTTCCCGGACTACGTCCAAACACTCCTTGATTGGAACATTGGTGAACAGCGATTCCACATCGAAACTCACCATAATGTCGTCCGGTTCCAATATTAGGCTTTTTATAGTTTGGACAAAGTGGCGTGAGTCCTTGACGAAAGACGGTGTTTTACCCACAAGTGGCTGCAATACTGACGCAACGTGCTTTGCAAGGTCGTAAGTAGGAGAAGCAATTTGACTTACGATAGGCCGCAACGGCACGTTGGATTTATGTATTTTGGGCAGGCTATATAATTTCGGTGGTTAATGTGATTTTGGTCTGTACAGTGACTCATACTCGTCTTCGGTAAATAGGTCTTGGTTGTTATTAATAAGAGATCGTATCTTACGCGTTACTCTGGCCGTGGGGTTGTAATTTACCAGTTTATATATCTTGTCACATAGCAAGGCCTGTATCTTGTTTTGGTAATCGATAGTATTCATCACTACAGTGGCGTTTCCCTTATCAGCCTTAAGCACTAACACATCTTTGTTTTCTCGAATGTTTTTTAGTGCTTGACGCTCTTCCGTAGTGACATTACCGGCCTTATATTAAGGTTAGAACGCCTTTACTAAGTAGTTTTGCGTTAAATCCCGTCTAAATATGTGTCTAATATATTTTTCTTTAATTCTTTTTTTACCATAAAACCGACTCCATATTGTCCTTTCGTCACGCCTTTATAGTAGATGATGTATTCACTATGCTCTTCAATTGTATCGACCAGTTGTCTTATTTCAGCAAGTCCCAGGATATCCCACTTGACATTTTGAAGTCCTCAGTTCTTAGAGTTAATACATTTTAATGTTGCTATGTACAGGTATATAGGTTCTAGTTTAGTTTTAGTTTTCACTAGGTTCATAGTTTTCTTTTTTATTGGTTTTTGTCTTTCTTTTTGTTTTTGGTTTTGTTGTGCTGGAGAGTTGCGGTTATTGTCCCCCACGGAGACTGCTGTCCGGCTTGGGAGAGGCTTCTGGTTAATGATGTGCTCTCCTGCTGTTTAGGCAAGTCTGTTGGTGTCCTCTTACTTTTTTCACTTCCCTTGGCGGCTGGATTTTTGTCTTTTACTATCAGTTTATCATATCGTTTGTATGCTATTTTGCCCTTTTATATTTCTTCTAATTGTTTAGCTTTTAGTTCTTTCCTGATACTAAAAACCTCCTTAGGGTAATCTTCTGTAATGTATAAATGCTCGGGAAATCTTTTCTTGTTACAAATTATTTCGAGTTTTCGCCATTCCAGGGTAAGTGTAAACAGTATAGGTTGAATTTCATTGCCGTCTTTTATCCCTAGTCGTTGGGCCCTGCTTATCTCGTATTTGTCCCAATTGTCAAGCCCAGTGCCATTGTAAGTATTATTGAGACCAACAATGAGTGATTCCAGCAGTTCATTATTATTCGTTTTGTTCTCTTCCAGGCCATGCGTTATCAGGTTATTTTTTCTCGCATCGCGATCAAGTTGGTAGACTTTTTATTAAATCCCGCAAAGTCGTTTCTTAATTGTTTGTTTTCCTCCAACATAGGCATCAATTTCTGACGTTAATTCGGCAATATGGTAGGATTATTTATTGTTTTCCGTATTTGATACTTTTCTACTGGCAACTGGCCGGCCGTGTCAATCACTTGTCACTCAGTGTGGCAAAAATTTTGAGGTTATTATGATTTGGTTAGCTAGAGAATTTCCAACGTGACCTTTTTATCTATTTACATCCCCCACCCCAATCATTCATGCCTTGCTGAGTTTTCCGCTCCAATCCACTGCCAAACGCTCCTCGTCCGCGCCTTAAATTTAATACATCCAAGGCTGATTGGTCTGAATATGGACTCACTTTAGACCAGAATATTCAGAACCTCCCTGAAGTCACATCCGACAACTACCTAGCAGTGTATACTGATCTCAGCTTCAGCAGAGAATTGCCTGCCAACCAAGAACATTTACAAAGGCAAAAGTTCTTCTCCACCTTGGTGGGACCCAGAATGCACGGCGGTGTGCAAGGAGCGAAAGACAGCGGAACGTGAATCTTCGTTGTCCATGACTGAGGAAAACTTCATTAAGTATCAATCGGCGGCGGCTAAGGCTGTCAGAGTCCTCACTGAAAAGAAACGATTAGGTTGGTGCCAGTTTTGTGAGTCCCTATCCCCAAGATCCCAACCCTCGGTGGTTTGGAGAAACATTAGGAAATTCCGTTGCTCTGCCTCCAGCAACAACAACATAAACTCCAATGAACCATCAGCTTGGCTGGAACTCTTCCAAAATAAACTCGCTCCCCTCTCTGAAATTGAGGCTACACTATGTACGGCGTCAATGTCATCCCCTTACTCCGAATTTAACTCTCCATTCTCTCTTGAGAAACTTAATACAGCCCTGGACGGTCTCAAAGATTCCTCCCCAGGTATCGATGGGATTCCCTATTCGCTACTAGTTAACAGCAGCTCCTTCGCTAAGAACCTATTTCTTAATTTAATCAACAACATCTTTTTGAGGGGAGTTCCTCTTGAGGAGTGGAAAGCCGAAATTATAATCCCCATCCTAAAGCCTAGAAAACTTAGCAACGACCCTAACGGGTATAGACCCATTGCACTTCACTGCACAATGGCCAAAATCATGGAACATCTCATTAAAAAGCGGTTGGAGTGGATAGCGGAGAGTAGGGGTCTACTAGCCAAAAGCCAGTTTGGGTTCCGTAAGGGAATGAGTACAATGGACAGTCTCAGTGTCTTCTTGACTGATATCTGGATAGGCCTTTACAAACGTGAGAATGTGACGGGAGTCTTTTTAGACATATCATATGCCTATGACAACGTTCTGCTCCCGGTACTCAGGCAGAAAATGCTAAATCTGAGTATTCCTGTGAGGCTTGTAAATATAATTTTTAATCTATTCTCGTCATGATCTATACAGATATGTCACAATAATGCTCTTTACCCCGCAAGAACTGTTTGGAGAGGCCTTCCCCAGGGATCAGTCTTGAGCCCTTTACTTTATAGTATTTACACCTATGACCTCGAATTGTCCTTAACCCCTTTTTGTAATGTCCTGCAGTATGCCGACGACCTAGCCCTGTATATTTTACACAGCGATCCCGAGCAAGCTACTGAATTACTTAACGCCGCATTAGATTACCTCCGTGATTGGCTACTGGAACATGGTCTTTCGCTTTCGGTAGACAAGTGTAATATGGTTGTATTCAGTCGCGCAAGGAATACCTATTATGTCAGTTAAATATGACAACCAAGACATCCCTTTAAAAAGCCATGCGAAATTCTTAGGAACAGTACTAGACTCCAAAATGAGTGGAACTCAACATGTCTCCCATGTATCCAAAAAATGTGAGAAAAATACCCATATCCTCCGTTCCGTTTCTGGTACCTGGTGGGGCGCCCATCCATTTTGTCAACAACTCCTTTACAATGCATTGATCCGATCGCATTTGGACAATAGTTCATTCCTTCTAGAACCCTGTCTTAAATCGTCTTTGAACTCGCTCGATAAAATCCAGTCCAAAAGCCTTCGGATCGTTGCAGGAGCGATGAAATCATCTCCGATATATGGTTTGCAGGTGGAGTGTGGGGACCCTCCACAGGCCATTAGAAGACAATACCTAGCCACAAATTTCTTTTTAAAATTGTCCAAAATTCGTCTCACCCACTCCTTGCCAAACTTCACCAACTGTCGGAGTTTATATCATCAGACAAATTCTGGAAACTCAGAGAGTCCTGTCCTGTTGCCTGTTCCGTAGCTTCATCAAATTCATCCGCCTTTCCTTCCCTGTTTACCAATGTGCCCTTAAACCCATATTTGGGAACCCGTACCGCTCCCTGACACTGCAACTTGACATCCACCTAGACCTGGGTTGGGTATCTCCAAAGACTCACCAGATGCCGAGTTCCAGCTACAAGAAGACATCCGGAAAAATTGGAAAGACTGGCTTGTGATGTACACAAATGCTTCCAAATTATCTGACGAGGAATGTGTTGGTGCTGCGGTCTGGATTCCCAAATATAAAATAATATTAAATTTCAAATGCCCCCCTGTTACATCTGTCTTTACTGGAGAGGCTACTGCAATTCTTGAGGCCGTTCGATATGTGTAATCCCATAAAATAGGTAAAACAGTTATCCTCACAGACTCCAGAAGCAGTCTCCAGGCAATCTTATCCAATCCTTTCCATTGTAAATCTAATTCTCCTCTAATCCTCCAAATTAGGAAAATCCTTCTCTGGCCTGGATACCAGGACACACAGGTATAGTAGATAAAGAAGCCGTTGACATATTTGCTACAGAGGCAACTGTCATTGGATGTCCAGACCATGATAAAGCTTTTTCTTCCTATCTGTATGTACCCTTTGGCCACTCAAGTAATGAGATCTACATGGGAAAACCAGTGGCGGGAGAAAAGCAAAACTGTAGGGAAATATTTCGCGGACATTCAGCACTCCTTGCCTGACAAGCCATGGTTTTTTAAATATAAAAAAGCTTCCAAAGCATGCACCTCCACTGTGAGCCGTTTAAGGTTAGGCCATGTATGCACCCCTGTCCATCTGGCCAAAATTAGGGTTAAGGATACTCATCCTCCCAAGGACTCCCTTACAAAGGGAAGAGTCCCTTTGTGAATGCGGTCTGGAGGAGGGAACAGCTGACCACATATTTTTTAACTGTCCCAAGTACCCAACTTCCCTTTATGATCTCCTCCCCCCATGTATCCCCAAACCCACAAATTTTAAGATTGTTCTCAGTTATGTGAAATCCCCCTGCATTGATGTTTTATGTTCTTATACTACTAACAATATAAGATTATAATTTGTCTGTCTGCTACTAACAAATGTTATTTATAAGTATTGTGTTTGTCCATAGGCATTACAGAGTACAGATCATCAGCTGGGTCTACAGCCTCAAAATTTAAGATCTCACCACCTCTGTACATTGTGCTCTTACGAGAAACCGATAGAGTCTGTAGAAATAAACAACTGAGCCAAAAACTGGATATTGGCGAAATCCAAAGGGAAATGCCACTGCACAAAAAGAAGAAGATTTGGTTAGCTATTGGTGTAGTATGTATACTAGATGGTATTTTATCGACGTTTTCACTTTTGTTTGTTGAGTTTTAACACTGTCTTGAGCACTTTAGCATCAGTTCTTTCTTTTTAAAAGTCTATCAGATCGAAAATATGTATTATTATAAGGAAATTTAGTATAAACTGAGGAGATATAAAACAGTGCTTGTCACTCGATAATGGCGCAACCGGAAGTTAATAAGTCTCTGGGTAGTATGTTGCTAAGAATGTAATGCATTTTTTGGCAGGTTTTTCAATAGCGTGGGCGTAATGAGGTCAAACCCGGGAGTAGGGCATGTACTCCGGAGTTTCGTAACTCCGGAATTCCGTGCTATTTTTTCCGGTATTTCAAATCCGGAGTTTGAGGCTTCAACATCGCAACTCCGGAGTTCAGTATTCCTAGTTTAAAACCTACACAGCGCAAAAATATCCGTCTCGCCAATGAACTAATACCTATTCCAACTCTCGGCATTTAGTGAAAAAGACATGTTTATAATTTTTGACCATTTAATATAAGTAGCTCACTCTCTGACAAAACGCTTGATGCTCTTATTTTCTTAAGAACGCACTTTCAAAAAGAAGGAGAACAATAATCGAAAAAATTATAGGTTACATTACCTGTGAATTTGATTGCATTTGCCAAAATATTAATTGTAATGAGTAAATGGAAAAGAAAATGTTTTATTACTTTTACTACTCTGTCAAGAAAGTACCGGGAAAATATCAATAATACACAAAATGTTAGTTATTCATCCAAATTTATTTTATCGCCTTCAAAGTATGCTCCTTCAGAAACGATACACTTACGCCGACGAATAATCCAATCATCAAAATATTAACGCTTTTTCCAGAATTGAGTTCAGTTCTCGCCGCGAATTCTCCTTTATGTCTTTTACCGAATGAAAACAGGTGCCACAAAGTGGTAATTTGAGTTTAGGAAAAAGAAAGAAGCCAGCTCGGCTGGAGCCATATCTGGTGAATAAGGTGGTTGCTCGATGGTATTTCTTGAGATTTTTGTCAAAAAAATTCGTTCACAATGATGGCCTTGTGCGAAGGCACATTATCGTGGTGCAAAATTCAAAAATTTTCTTTCCACAAATTTGGCCTTATTCGTCGAATTTGCTCTCTTAAACTCCGCAAATTGCTCAAACATTATTCTTTATTTACCGTTTGACCTTCCGGCAAGAATTCCGAGTGCACAACACCGCGATAGTCAAAGAAAACAGTCAACATGACATTGACTTTTGATCGACTTTGGCATGGTTTATACGGTTTCGGTTCAGTCGGAAGGCGCCACTCCGAAGCTTGTTGACTAGTTTGCATGTCAAACTTGTAAACGCAAGTCTCGTCACCAGTAACAATGCATTGCATGAATGTTGGGTCAGAATTGACTCGTTCTAGCATGTCCTCAGCGACCCTTATGCGATTGAGTTTTTGGAGAAAATTCAGGTCTTTTGGGACTAGCCAAGCGGCAACATGTTTCATACCTAAGTGATTATTTAAAATGGTACGGATCGACTCACGAGACACAGAAAGTTTAGCGGCTATCTCTCTCAAACTTGAATGAAGATTTCAGTCACCATTTCCTTCACTTTTGCAATGTTAACTTCAGTTGAAGAAGTTGATGGCCTACCAGAGCGAAGCAAATCTTCCATCACATCCCGACCGCTTTTGAACGCTTTGTACCACTCATAAGCACGTGTTTTTGATAAAGTCGACTCACCGTAAGCCTTCTGTAACATTTTCAGTGACTCCGAACACGAAATTCCATTGGCGACGCAAAATTTAAGACAAACTCTTTGTTCAATGTTTTTATCCATTATGAAAATCGCAATACACACTAGATATAAACTAACTAAAAACAGCACTGTATTTAATCTAAATAACAGATGCAACTCAAACTCTGCGCCAAAATGGATAACAGTTGTGGCAATCTAACAACAAATAAATACACAAAAATTAATTTGGAGTCATAAACAAATCATCCGTTCCCGAAACTTTTCTGACAGAATGTATTGTGAGACTAATTGTTTATTGTTTTTGTTCAAGTGATTTGTTACAGATGTTTATTGGTTGATTTTATACCAAAGAGTTGTAAAACTGATTATAAACAAAATGTTTCGTTTGTTTTTTTAACTCTGAAAAAGAATAATTCCGGATTTAGCTCCGGAACTCCGGAGTTGAACTGCCAACACCAGAAGCCAGATCCGGAGTTGAGAAGCTTCCGGTTTTACATGCCCTACCTGGGAGCCTTTTTCAGGTCAAGATTTTTTATTTCTTGCGCAATTTTCTTAGGTGATTCAGGTTTAATAGGCAGGCATAACTGAAAATCCTGACTTAGGATCTCCTCCACATCTGATTTGTCCGTGAGTTGGTCGTTTGGTTTAAAAACGTTAGCCAGGTGGCTTGCAAAAACTTCAGCCTTCTCTGTGTCAGTTCTTGCCCATGCATGGATAATTATAATATTCCTAATTATCTTTATACTAGACAAGCCCCACAAATCAACTGTGTTTTTCATTTTTAGTGATTTGAAAATTTTAATAATATTTAATTTATAGAGTCAACATAAAATTGAAAAAAAAGATAAATTGAAAAATAAAAAGAAAATACATAGAAAAGCATGTCAACACATTTAACAGATTATGAACCCTAAAAGTATTCCATTCACTTTGCCGCGTGGCAGTGATTTTCTTTTAGGTAGATATTTTTATTTCTGAGATATTTACAGGTTTTTAGTTATTTCATTTAAGTTTATAGTTTATCATGGTTTGTTGTCTTTCCTTGTTTGGTGTAAATAAATGATTTCTTCGTCCTTATATTATTATGTGAAATCCATTATTGTTACATTAGGGTTACAAGTCTACCAGGTAAACTTGTATCGTCAACATAACATCATCATTGCTTTTGTGGGGTTGTTGATTGTTGAATTGAATTACATTGTAAGGGTTACCTACTTTAAGTTTTATTATCATCATCATGTCAGCCCGTATCCACACAATGCTGAGCCTCCGAATTTAAAAATTGGTAAATAATTACTTACTTGGACAGTTTAGCCTGAGCAGCAAGCGCCGCCGCCTGTTTTTGTGCTTCCAACTTCGCCTGAATTTCAATCTTTTTTCTCTCTATAATTTGTTCTTGCTTTGACATCTGAGCCCATCTTGTGCTTAGTGCCGATTTATTTTTATTGTCTTTAAAATGTATCATGGTAAACGCATAGGATGCTTCACGACTTTTTTCAGTTACACAACAAAATCTTAGATCACAAAACGCGAACGAGATTAACCATCTGTCAGACGGTAGACATTTTTTACCATAGAAAAGAAAAAAAAAATATTTTTATTTATTTAGCCGTCACAACCGTGTCCGCCATGTTTTAGGAGAACATTGTTCGTGAACATTTTTTGTTCAAAACATTTCCCGTCCGCTGCGACTTTAGCAATGTTTCATGTCATTAAACAAAGCTTTTGAACAAAACTTCACATTTTAAAAAATGAGCAGCGACCACGACGAGGATGACGTGAACATTGTTTTGGCTGTGGTGGATTTAGTTCTTGGAAGCTTAGACCCACAGACCTATAAGAGTGAGGGCCTAGTCAACTGGCAAGCAAACGCTCGACCGATGACAGCGACAAAAACGCTCATCAAATTCGCTACGATAATATTCTCAGAACAATAACTAAAGCATAGAAGTAGCGCTATATGGCATAAACAACCTGAATATAGCTACGCTCTGTACTCTTATAAGAAATTGGTTAATGTTATATCAAGATGGATATGCTTTGGACAGGACGGCGAATTACAAGGTAGTACCAGTTTTCAGATCTACTAGGGGTGAAGGAGATATAATATCTATCGATATCGATTATATCAAACGAGTCGGATTGGGCGGGAACTAGAGATGAGATTTTACCGGGTAAATTCCCGGTAAATACCCGAAATGGGTAAAAAGGCGGGTAAATACCCATTTCATGGGTAAATATCATGAAATGGCAAATAATATGTTTAACATTTTATGTATTATTTACCTAAATCGTGTAATGTAGTCAATATAATAATCTTTAGTTATTTTAAACAGTGTTTATCACTACTTTATATTACGCGTGTAGTAAAGGAGACCTTTCCATTTCGGCTCAAAATGTACCGAGGTACACTTTACTTTAAAATATCCTATTAATTATGCAGAAGCCTCTGATGGTATCATTTTTCTATAAAACAAGCCGCAACTAGTATTTTTTTGGAAAATAAAAAGTCACATAATATGGTTTAAGAAATCGTAAACATGAAACGAAACGTGCAAATAAAGGGCGAAAATATGACAGTGACAACTGTCATACTTACTGGCTTTTTGTATTGGTGACAGTTTGTGGATGAACAAAAAATATTTTTTGAGATCTAAACTCACAATGTTGGAGTTTCTTCCTTGTCCTTTTAGCAACAACACGTGTTGTGAGACTCCATTTTATTTCAATCTACTGTACAAATCTAAATGTACTTTAAAAATAAGTATTTACTTACCACTTGAAATTGGCTTAATGCTAAACGCGAAGCCATTAATTAAGTTATTTTATATAATATCTCACAATGGATAATCAATAGGTGCAAAACCTGGTTTAAATTATTTCTATAAACTCTAATAGTCGGTCTACTAATATTTGTCACTCTCAAAATAATCAAACGCACAAAATAAATCAAAACAGTTAAAAACACTTAATTTTGTTACTATTTATCATGTTTTTGCTAAAAACAGGGGCCCAAGTCCAAAGACATATAAAAGATAGACAGGTTACACGCTAACATTATTGCATTTTAAAGTGCTGCAAGTAGTACTATATTTTCGTATACAGTTATTTATTATGACACGTTGCGCTAATAAGATACACATTAAAGGGTGTACCTGTGGTTAGAAAGAGATAAATATTATCACGCTCTATACGCATGTGAGTTTCCATGGCAACGGCCGCCATTAGACCGCGCTTACATAGTCTGTTTCACTCTTACGCATAGAACAGATTACATCTCACTCTTTACAAACGTGAGGAGCGGCCAGCAGTATTTATCGGGCATTTAATGTTTAATTTAAAAAAATCAGTACTTACGAATCACATCTCACTCTTTACCCACGTGAGGAGCGGCCAGCAGTATTTATCGGGCATTTAATGTTTAATTTTAAAAAATCAGTACTTACGAATGAAATGAGACGTTTTTCTTGTATCTAACAGTTGCCGTGTAATTTGTGCATCGCTTAAAAACACAGGAAGGTATTATGGCCGCTGTGGCGATGTATAGCCGGGACGCGAGAGCGTGCCTGACTGAACGCGAGTCGGGCAATGGGCGATTTTCCGAGATCAAAAAAAAAAGAAATTGGTTCGTAAATGACTTCATAGATGGCGCTTAGCATAGATTATTATGGCGCATGGTAAAAGGCGGGTTCATGAAGAGCACGTGTATGGCTGCGTAATATTTATTATATTCCAAAATAGAAACAGGTTCTGGATGTCCTGAATATAAATAGGTAAGGACTTACTATTTTTTTATTCTTTTGGTAGACAAGTAAAAGTGTAGAATTTATTACAGCCCTTAGGTAGGTACGGCTTTTATAAAACGACATCTATCGGGTGTTTTTGAACTAATTTTTACTTTTTAATTTGGGCTGTCAGAAAATCGCCCATTACCTTTCATTCGTATTGCCATTTTAGAGCGTGTACAACGCATCTATAACTTTTAATACATCATTGCCCAAGTCTGCTAATTTACGAATGGCATAATTGAATCGCAATGGGCGATTTTCCAAGATCAAAAAAAAATAGAAATTGGTTCGTAAATGACTTCATAGATGGCGCTTAGCATAGATTAGTATAGCGCTTAGTAAAAGGCGGGTCCATGAAGAACACGTGTATGGCTACGTAATATTTATTCCATTCCAAAATATAAATAGGTCCTGGAGATCCTGAATAAAAATTTGTAAGTACTATGTTTTTATTTTTTTGATAGACAAGCAAAAGTGTAGAATTTATTACAGCCCTTAGGTAGGAACGGGTCGGCTTTCATAAAACGCCATCTATCAAGTATTTTGAAACTAATTTTTATTTTTTAATTTGGGCTGTCAGAAAATCGCCCATTGGATCGCATTGTAATTGTTTGACACATTTGGTATTCATAGATGAGTAAGAGAATACCACAGACATGATTATACGTCTGTGGAGAATACCAAATGTGTCAAACAATTACAATGCGATCCAATTGCGATTCAATTATGCCATTCGTAAATTAGCAGACTTGGGCCCCTGGTTATGTTTATGTTAAAATAAGTTACTCTAAGGCTTTTATCTAATAACTAGTTGGCCCATAAGTAAGCTAACGAAACGCACCCGACAGCGAGAGAGTTATGCTTGCCAGTTAAATTAATCCAATGTTGCAAGCCGTCAAACCTTTCTAATGATATTTTTAGGTGGTACAATTATTTCTGGAATCTACGATTTTTTTCCTACATTTTGGTACCTTTGAATCTTAGGTACATGAGTGGCCGTAGTTGTATGGGAAGAGAAAAGGTCTCCTTTTTGGCTGTGGATAGAGTGCCACTAGCGGCATTCTAGTACGCTCGGTTACGATGCCGTAATTACGGCATCCTAGTACAAAGTGTAGGTAGTGACTAGAGTGCCACAAGCGGCAACATAGTACGATCGGTTACGAAGCCGTAATTTGACGGCATCGCTAGTCATTCGCTGATCCTAGTACGAAGCGTATAGAGTGCCACAAGCGGCATTGTATCTAAATCGGTTCGGGAACCGTAACATATTTTTCATTTCTCATAATGTTCAGACGACATCATATTCAAAAGATATTTTTGTATGGAGTTATATTTCTGTTGTCTAATAAAAAAAATAACCTCGAAATTCAAGACAATCGCTAAGCTGCGCTTCGCGATTGTCTTTTTAGGTCTTAAATTTCTAACCTATCACGTGACCTACAGGTGTAGGGCAGCTAGTATTTCTGTTGTCTAACAAAAACTTTACGGCAGCTTAGGCGGCGTCACTATTTTACCGCAAAACTTACGGTTCCCTAATCGATGGAGATCCTATGCCACTTGTGGCACTCTATACACTTCATAAATATTATCAATTTGACGTCTGTAATTAAATGTTACAAACCGCGCGAACATTTAAACAGTTTGATATAAGATGCGAGTAGGTACCCACTAGGTACAGTGATTAAAACGTTTGCATCCTCAGGGTCTGATTTAAAATAGGTAACCCTTTATTTCATGTCGGAAAATTATGACACTGACTGTATTGTACTTAACCAACTCAAAATCTGACCTACTTGGAATCTGACGTTCATCGCAATAATCGTGCTCAGCGTGACAGGTGGTGAGCCCATCGCCGCTCTTTGCTGTTGGATGTATGTGTAGTATTCTTTCACCGCTACACAACACGGTATTACTTGTAAGCAGTATATTAATAAATAGCCACGCCCGTAATCACATCCACACGTCCATCGCAAGTGGTTAGCTAGCCAGGCAGCAATGAGCCCATGCGCCAATGTGTAAACGCCAAGTGATCGTGGCCTACAGTTGTGCACAAATGGCGCTGGCCTGCATTGGGCCAACATACGCCAATGTGTACCTACTGGGGCTATAAGAAAATAAAACTTAGTACTTATTGTATTTTTCCCTGACTATAAAGGGTTTCCCTTTTTGCACAAAATTGCTCAAATTTTGAGCACTTTTGCCAATACTTATGCAGTCTCAAAACAAAACAGGTCCAAAATGGGCATTGTCGTTTCCAAACATTTTATTCATAGATTTACTAGTCTAACACAGACTTAGTAGTGAGTACAAACAAAACAAAAAATAGCCAAATACCCACAGACATATAATAGAAGGTCTGTGCAAATACCACAGACGTATAGTGCCAAATACTTACTCAGAATAATGCTTTAGTTATTAGTCTATGTTCAAGTGATGCACTTACCTCAGAACAATAACTTTAGTTATTGTTCTGAGGCGCTTACAGACATTACATTAATGAATAGGTATAGATAATGATCCAAGCAGCGGCCCTCATTGCCTATAATTTGGGTTTGGGGATGAGAGTCGAGGAGAATCGTGAGTGTATGTATGTATGTTGTAAGCTTGGACTATAATCAAAGGTTGTAAGTTGTAACGGCTCGGCCACAACTTTGCCGCTGCGCTGTAAGCGGATTCTTTCGTCTGTTCCACCTATCCATGCCAGGCTATCTCCACTGGTTGGAATAGGTGGATTTTTTTTCCACCTGTCCCCACTGGTAGAGATAAGTGGAATAAAATCCATAGGTACTATATCTCTACTAACTATCCCCTCTGGTAGGGATATATGGACTTATTTTTCCATTATTCCCTACTAGTAGTGGACGTCTTATCTATCCTATATTCCGTCTAGCCTTACTGCCACATGCCACATCCCTCCTGGTAATTGGTGCGACTCATCTTGGCATGGCCACCATCACCAACTCTTTAATCTGACTTTATAGATAGTATGTCGCCAAATATCAGAGTATGTCGTCTACCGTTCAAAAGTTATAAGGGGTCATTGGTGGCCATGCCAGAATGAGCGCTTATCCTGGCATGACCTTGTATCTCGAAAACTACTGGTCGTAGCGAAGATCTAATTTCACCAATAGTATGTCGAAAAAAATCCTGAGTTTGTCGGTGCGAAAGAGAAAAATCAATTTTTCATTTTCCCTTACTAGATGTACAATCGCGTGCATAAAGTTTATTGAAAAAGTAAATGATTTTGACGTGACAACGTCTTATAAATTGGTTTGCCGGGTGACACTTCAAGAAACTGCGTTACGCTCCGCTCACGTTATGCGCTCACAATGAGAGCGAGTGAGAGGCACGCGTCCCTTCCATATTATTTCATCCTTCTTCCTACTATACGAATGAATATTCACATTAAAATTATTTTACCACTCAAAGTCGTTGTCACGTAAAACTTTCGCCCCTATACCGACTTTACAGGCAACCAATTTTTTTAATCTGAAAGGTTCCTTGATATAATAAGAGTGCAACTTTAATAATTATGTGTATTTAAGTGATAGGTGGGTACTTAATCGGATGCTTGGATATAGACAAATACTTATTGACGTCGAAAACTAATAAAATAACAGTTAACTATCATTTAGTTAAATCTTAACAATAGTTAGATTCAGTAGAATCTACCACCAGTTCGAATGGCGTCCTTTCTATGACCATTGACTTGAGACTTCCGTTGTATAACGCGCAAAGGACACAATACCTGCTCGCCGCTCCGCTCACAGCGGCAAGGTCGTGGCCGAGGCGTAAAGGCGTATTAGTTTCGGAATATAATTTTAAAACATTGTAGATCGTTAACTTAGGTAGGTACCTGTTACCTTACATTATACTTACAGCGACATTACGAGTATATAAGGTGACTGCTAGAAACCGCAAGAAAGTTCAAGGGCTTGTCAGGTCAAGTGTTTTATACATGACAAAAATGGAATTCGTTTTTTCCGCGTCAGCAGGGCGATAAGTACCTACGTTGACGGGTCAACAGACGGCTGGCGCGGCGGGGGCGGTCGTTACCCTCGCGTTGTTTAAAAATTAATTATTTAATTAAAAATGAAAAAAACACGAATTCCTTTTTAGTCATGTTTAACAGACTTGACCTGAACAGCCCTTGAAGTTTCTTGCGGTTTCTAGTAGTCACCTTATATTGTGATTAATAATCACAAAATCCGTCAAGTTCGACTCTTACCCGGAATTAATCCAATTTCGTCCCTTATTTTTAAGGTTACACCAGCATACAACAAGTTTTGCCCCTTTTTCAATGTAGAAGGACTAAATAAAACAACAAATATCATTGCATATTATTCTTTTTATATTTTTTTTTCATCAGTTTAAATGGAAAATACAATTTCATTTATTTATAATGTTGTCATTTATTTATTGTAAACAAATATATTATAAAAGATTTACATATTACTATCAAAACAAAATATTCACAAAATGGCAGACTAACTAAACAATTACTTAGCTGTTTCATCAAGCATGCTAACAATTGCATCGTTTTGAGCTAAAAAAGAAGGAGAAAGTTTGGCACTGATTCCATAATTCAAATGAAGATGGCATAAATGCACATTGCAGCAACACTATCTGTCGTTACGATCGAGTTAAGTCTGTTGATCCACATTTTGAATAGGTACCTTTTATAACGATACTCTTCACAACCTCTCTCCAGCTCATGTTTTATTGCATGATGTAATACTGACTACCTAATTATTTCCCAGCTGTATTGTGCAAACGTCTCGCGTTCGCATAATTTAAAGCTTGCCACAACTTAAAGGGCATCGCCAAAGAGAGCCTACATCTGACTATTGTTTTTGTGGTAACTTGACAGTTAATTAACTAATCTGCTGCCTCATTAATCGAAATTCATAATGACTTAATAAAAAAAAACAACAAAACTCTGGCTCCTTTCGTAACAATACAAAGATCCATTGAATGGATAAAATCAACTCAATTTAAATATTCAAACAAATCATCAATCATAATTAAAAAGTACCTCTTCTCATGGCTGCATTACCCTGCCTTAACAAAATCATACTTTACATTTAGACAGTTGACAAACAAAAATAAAAAGCAATGGAAGAGGACATGAGCAAAAGAAATCACAAATTAAATAGAAATATACGACATTGTGTAAGGTTGCTTCAACGGGCGCGCTCTACGCGCCCACGGACATTCATGTCTCTCGCTTACACAAGCTATGTAAGTATTTCAAGTAGCAAAAGAAAGTAAGTTCCCTTCCACTGTCACATGAAATGCCAAAAAGAAAAGTATAATTCATAAATTGTACCTATACTTTGTTTATATTCTAATTTTTTTTTACATTTTAATAATTTAAAAACAACCAGTACTTGGTCGAGAAATTTATATCCATTTTTTTTGTGTATTTTATATTTTGATGAAATATTTAAAAGCTAATTAACGTGAGCCGATGTCAGGATTCATAGCTAGTCGTCGTTCGCTCGAACCGGCTGGCAAGTACCGCTCGCTCATCGGCCTGACTCGAGCTTGTATAAACGCATCTATACACAATAACACTACCGCATCGTCTATACATCTTGACTCATATAATGCACTGATATTTCGAGGGGCACAAGGAATATCGCAGCATTGTTACGTCACCGCCGCCGCCGCGCACCCCAAACGCACCAACGCCATACCCATTTAATAATTTATATACTTCCCCTTGCACAGAACAAAATAATAACACTACGATTACATCCCTTAACGTGACTAAATGTCTAATTCGTACTCTATTTACATTGACATAATATTCAAATTGTTCGGCGAATCGACAGTCTTGGTATACGATGGCGAGCGTGGAGGCGCGGCGTTGGCCGTTCTCTGATTACTGTACAGCAAATTTACAATAACATTTGATCAAAATACGCAAACTCAAAGATCTAAATCTAAAAATTATAATAAGGTATCGATCATGTATGCAACGCCCGCCTTAAGCCGCTATCTATAATATCAGCTATGTTAAGTAATATAACTTGTAACGTTTGCGCATGACAGTAACGCCATTACAATCGAGTACATAAATATATATAATACAAAATTAAATAGGCCTAATTCATTGTTTTAGATTAAAACATGGGGTTAACACAACCTCACTGATAATGATAATATCTACTTAAGTAAATGTTGGCAAACGTAACATATACGAAACGAAACTGGCGATGTTGTCATGGCGCAAACAACCATATATATTTGGAAATTAGTACTCCTAATTTATCACTAACTAGGATTTAAGAAAAAGAGACGTCACTAGTTTCTAAATATCGCCTATTCTGTACAATGGACTATGATATTCATTGAGATATTTTTTCCTTTGTATAAACATGACAAAATACAAATATTTCTGTCCAAACATCCTAATAACTTATTCGGTAACAATCGAGCAACATTTGACAATGCATTACTCCCTTTGTGACAGTACATTAGATTTTATTAATGTTATTAATTACTTTAAAAAGGGACCTCTTAATGCTTTAGTAGTATGTATAATTTAATAGTATCATTATTTAGTGGTCTGGGTTGTAAATACGGGTTGAAACGCAGCGTCCCACTCCTATACAAGACAATAGTCATAACCGTTACGACAATGTCCCAACATACATATAAACATGCAGTAGACTTATTCCCCATAGATATTGATAATCAAAGCCTGTAAAAATATAATCTTTATACACTATCCTCGTTAATAGGTGCAATGATGAACAGTGCTAAATCAACGGTTCCAATGGAATGCATCTTTCACAATATCCACTTCAAT
Source organism: Scoparia ambigualis (assembly GCA_963921215.1). Classification (NCBI taxonomy): domain Eukaryota; kingdom Metazoa; phylum Arthropoda; class Insecta; order Lepidoptera; family Crambidae; genus Scoparia; species Scoparia ambigualis. The sequence continues at coordinate 21,818,301 of OY992521.1, read as the reverse complement.
CATTAACAACTTCTCCGAAAATATTTTAACATAATAATAAGAAATTATTTTATTGTGGAAAACAAATATTTTGTTTAATATATAATCAATCAGTAATATTCAAACGCTACTAGATATTACAATAAAACAATTGATAGTGCTTATACTATTGGTAACAATAACATTTTAACTGTTTTTATCCTATTAAATTGGTTTAGACTTCATACTATATGTATAAGCGTGTGTGATTATCAAACTTATACAGTATGTGTGTGGGTATTTGAACACGAAAGATAATAAAAACGTCTACATAATTTTCTAAACAAGAAACCATAAACAAACAATTATACCATTTGTTAATAAATAACATTTCTCCATCTATAAAGTAAAGCACATATTGACATATGGTATAATGTGAAAATTGTAGCTAGGTATAAGACTGATTAAGTTATACTGATGGAAAAAATATTAAATTAAAATGCAAAGCGAATTTTAATTGTCTAATATCATGTCCACAATATTGAGCATTTATATGAGTAAAAAAGCGATAAAAACCACAAAACAATTTTCAACGAGCAACTAAAGGACATTTTACGTTTGAATTGACCAAATAAGTTGACATTTCTAATCAAACATTCTGTATATACATAAAAAAATTGACGCTTTCAATAAAATAAAATAGCCGCATTTGACACATTAATTGACAAAATTAACTGAAACAACAGTGTCCTTCAACAAGGTTTCGTAAACCTATGCAAATATTTCGTAATATACATTTTTATACATACTCATAATATATGAATTTAACAACAAAGAAGTTATCATACATTAAGTGAAGAAAATTAAGACATCTACTAAAATATTAAGGACGCTTTTTTGCCGTTCAAATTTGACGCACTCAAATGTGAATTGGAATAGCTGGACTTGCACAAAATGCATGGCCTCTTCTTAAAGTTTCAAAACCAGTGACTTAACGCTAAATCATTTTCAAATATATGGACGTTACTTAGAGGGCAAAGTACGCAAGACGGTTCTCCACACAGCTGGGCCAGACGCTGAGAGTTAACTATTCTCCCTGCAAGATTTTGTTCCAGGGAACTCTTAGAGAGTAAGTCACGTTTGGGATCTGGAGAAGCAGTCGCCTGGCCCGCATGCTGGCTAAAATTACTAAATTAATTCTTATTGTGTTCTGGAGGGTTTATCTGAAGAGGACCAGAATAATTCCTTACTTCTAGTGGATGTTTCAACACTGGCCGGCTGTTGCTAACTTTCAAAACATTTATTTGGCAATTAAAAATCAATAATATATGTTAATTTGGCAAATTCTATGGCCGTATTAAGTATATGAGCTCTGTCGCACGATTTCCGCATAATCCCTAAATCTACGCCATTTCGTGTAAATTTTTCCATTTGTGACATTGTAACTTTTGTTTTTAAGCCTAACGATATTTACAAGATGTTCGATGCGGAAATGAAACGACAGCTCCTTCACTGAATAAATAATTATATTATTTTGAAAAGAAAAGGAGATATTACACTACCCATAACAAAATTCAACAAGAACGAGATAAATCATTTTTCAATAAGACACTACTATGTACAACATGCAAGCTGGGCAAGACGAATAAAATGAAATGTACGTCCAACATTAAAAATATGGATGGATTATATTTAGAAGCAAAAGGGACGATACGGGCTAAATAGTATAGATCAAAATGCATAATTGTTATCAAGGAGAATGATCTCAAAAATTGACTCCTCACAATTGTTGAAGTTTAAAATTGATCCAGTTTCAAACGTTGACCTTTTCACACACCGCACTAAGAGAAATATAGTAAAGTAATTCAGCCATCAGTATAAGCGATTTACTTGGACAACAATAACTTTCGACGGCAACACTTTACGAATGGAATAAAATGTGGACGAACAAATATCTACTATTGGACTATTATTACTCGATAATTTAAAATTTATATAGGTATACATATTTACTATTTACAATACAAATCAACCGGACTAATTATTAGTCTTTGACAAGGAGGACCGATAGTTCGCAAGGAAACATCTAGTGGCGACGGAGCGCTGTCACAGTACTTCCGTGACCAATGATATCATTATTATAAATTAATTGTTACGTTACGCGTACGTCAAAACTGAAGACAACCTTCCTAGTTGGCTAACCTTAGACTAACTCAAGTTGCTCTTAACGGAACTAACGAGCCTAGTAACTTTCATCGGGAAGATTATATTACGTCTGTCATTTTGTATGAGCATAACGTGACTTTTCTCCAATATCATTGGCGGTGACGATGACAGGCGATTGAAAAAGCGTAGACAATGCGACTTGACTGTTTCTACCAAGAAATATAACTTTAAAACTAAATTAGACACAACATTGTTATTCTTAGATAGAAACAATCAAGTCCAACGGTCAAACGAAAACAAGTATAATACATAAAAGATAGATTTACATACAGCCAATGGATGTTGAAAAAATATTATAAAAATTTCAAATCAGTATGGAACTCCGTATCCGTGACTTTCGAACAGTTAATTTTTCATAGTGATATATATACGGTTAGGGTACAGTTCTATAAGTAAATGGAAGAACATTAATAACTTAAGATACTTGAAAACAAACAAGTTATTTACAGAACTGTCTCGCCTTTACCATAAAGTTCCCTTCGTGAGTTTGCGTTGCCAAATTGGCAGGGCGCCTATGTGTATCACCGATTCAAAATTAAATCTAACATTGATTACAAGTTCACGGACTCGCGACAAATCAGTCACGGTGACTCAACTCGCCTGCCTGTCAAATGTAGTGGAGCGCAAACGTCAGCTACCATCACGAAATGTTACATACAAAGGGAGCCATTGTAATACACACCAGCCAACCCCCAATAAGGCACGCAATTCGTATAAATTTTACGTAAGCTTAGACAATACTAATTTACACTTGACAAAGGCAATAACCACACATACATGGTCAACAAATAATAACTCTAATCCTTGTAAATATAATTGCATTACAGTCAGCGCGGCTTTAACAAGACTGTCCACTGTTCAGAATACAAAGGCTAAGATCTCGTACTCTGTCACTATTTGGGAGATACTGACGTATAAAAATAGAATCTATGTGGGGGCACTTGTGAAAAAACTGCATCAACACATTTTCGCCGGGGCGCATGTCGACGTAGGCGCGTCACGACGGCCACTCGTAGACCGAGTCACCGATATTATCAAACGATAACTATATGAATCGCGACACGTCTGCTTATAGTCAAACACTATGAGGTAACAGAACACTGTTTATCGCGCAGCTCTCGGTGTTAGGATGCGATTCCGACACAGTGACAGTGTTACACGGTATCAGAAAAGTTGCGCGCGCGCTGTTCCCGTTTTACTTTCCGCGCGCTCCGAGAGCGTAACGACAAGTATCGTGTTACGTATTTAGATTGGGACAAAACTTTTGAATCTAAGTTTGTAACAACAAACGCGACGCTAAAACACATCGACATCGCCACTATTTTAATAAAGATAATTTTAACCGACAGTGTTGTACGGCTACCAGCTCGTAAAGCACAATTCGGTGACCTATAATTTTGAACAATCGCTCATACGTAATTGTTGTTACGTATTACAGCGATCACACCACCGTTAACTGTATGAGTCTTTAAGCAATATCGGGTGTATACGCCGCGCGATATGGTAAGTGTAGTTAGGCTGTGACATACCGAGGCACCGTTCAGTATCGGGATGCAGTTTGTTCCCAAGCGCGCATATACTCGACCGGCGGTTGCGATGTGTCGGTATTAGTCGGAGTAGTAACTAGAGGCAGCGGGCGGGCGGCGAATTACTTGAGTGTCAGTATGCTTGCGTCGTGCTTGCGGTCGCGACGCGTTCCGTTTTAAGGTTGCGCTGCAAAAGACAATGATGCAATAAGGTAACCGGCAGTTGGGAACTTACTAAATTCTATAGGACCATTTGAAAAAAAAATTAAGCACTACACAAAATTTCGTTTTCTCATTACAAAAATAAGTTAAGTAATAAAAAAAGTCTAGCCAGAATAATTTAGAAAACTGAGTAGCAGAGTAAATCAGTTTAGTACACTCAAGTACAAAGTACCTAGTCTTGCCATAAGTTCTGTCCCAAATTAAATGAGGGTATTTTAAAGTAAATAATATGACAGTAGTACTATTATTAGATCATTATATTAATCAGGTTTTTTACTATTCATTTCGATCTAACACATAGCTGTGTAAACATGGAGTGTGGTACCCACCACAGAGAATCGTGAGAGCCAAGAAGTTGTTACAGAGACACGCAGACGGTGGTCAATGGACAATTCTCTTTACGGATGAAAAAAAAAATTGTGTTGAAGAGTAGTTTAACCGTCAAAACGATAGGGTGTATGCACACAGCTCACAAGAAGCTCCTGAGAAAATTCCGAAGGTCGAAAGAGGCCACCACCCAGCACATGTCCTTCGAAGGCGTGGCAAAGCTCCATTTTTGTGAACAAGGGGTGAAAACACGAGCAACTAACTACCAAAGCGATATTTTAGAGAAGGTGGTTAAGCCACTAAGTAACACTGTGTTCGCTGGTAAACAATGGATATTTCAACAAGACTCAGCGCCAGCGCACAAAGCGAAATCAACCCATCGTTGGTTAGACGTTAATTTAACGGATTTCATCGTCCTGAAGACGGCCTCCTGCAAGTCCTGATCTTAATCCTTTGGATTATTGGTTAGGGAACTATTTAGAAGAGAAAGCCTGCTCTAAACCTCATCGAAATACAGAGCTTACGATTTCTTTATCAATAAAGAGAATTTTCCGTTGGCCACTGCCTGCGTGTCTCTGCAACAACTTCTTGGCTCTCACGATTCTCTGTGACGACCTCGGTACTTCATGTTTACACAGCTATGTGTTAGATCGAAATGAATAGTATAAAACCTACTTAATATAATTATATCCAATAATAGTACTACCGTCATATTATTTACTTTAAAATACCCTTATTTAAGTTGGGACAAAACTTATGGCAAGACTAGGTACTTGTACACTAAAGTATAGAAAAAATAACTAGTTTTATATTTACTGACACTTTACAGAATATGAACATGCGGAATAAATTTGTAATTGGCAACACAGATGCATCACACTATAATGCACTGTCGGCAACAAAAGTAGCTTTACACTTTCGTACTTTGTCACGTCATTCGTATTTATGTTCCTCATAAAAACTGTCAAGCTTTAAACATACATTTCTGCTGCCATGAGAGTACTAAAGCTACTACCGATGCCAACTTTGCAGTAATTTATAAATTAAATCACTACGTCATCACTATAACTAAGACTAAACTACAGATAATCTAAAGAATTTAACTAATAAAACTTACAGGCATATCTCCATAGTCCTTCAAATGAGGTGCAGTCTTGAAATGATAAAAATAGAGCGTATATTTGGCGTGAACTTAAGTAATATCGAAAATACATGGTACCACAATTAATTAGGGAGGGGTAATGAAGCTATTTTTTGGACCCATTAGAGAGAAAAATCAAATAATAAACATAAATAATAATAATATCATTAGATATTACTCAACCGCCTCCTTATAGGGTGCTGCTAAAAAGGGCGAAAACCTCTTTCGTTTGTAATTTTACTGTTTTGACTTGAAGCTTCGCAGGCTTTGGTAGGAATCATGTAACTTTCTCCATTGTGTAAGATGGAAAACGAAAAAAATGTGCTTGTTAAGTTACTGTACCTATAATTAATGGTTCCAAAACAATTTTAACTTCCAAGTTTAGGTATATCTTATGTACTTTACCACATGAGGAATAACCCCAGATAATTAATTCCTGTCTAAGTTTCCACATAGAAATGAAAACAAGATACGGATTTTTCATAAAGTTTTTATTAATAAGTAGTTAGTAATTAGTAACATAACATTATCAGTGTGTTTCATCTGATGTAACATAAGAAAAGATAACTAGAATCATAATGGAGTATAGATAACTATTGCACGCATTGAATTGATTTATCTCTGTCTTCGCATGTTATCAGACCGTGCATTACAAAATATTTAATAGAGTTTTATAAAAGGGAACAGTGGCATAACTAAAGTGTAATAAAATTCTAAAATAAATAAGGTGGCCTTTGAGCGATATTTGTTTGACTGCTGTCAGCAATGTATGTTTTGTTATCGCTTGTGAACCCATCGCCCGAGGACCATAGTATGGTTGTTGTGACGTTCTTCTCCTTGACAACGTCTCCCCTCGTAGTGTTAGCCGCCTTGCTCTTCCAATTTGGAAAATGACCGAGTACTCACGTCGCTACCGCCACTCGAAAGTCCACCTGATAATAAAACTTATACCTATAGATACCTGTGATGCCGGCATTTTTGATACGATATCCCCTATCGTGATAAATAAACGTAATCGTTATAACTGACATCGATGCAATTCTTTGTTTAGATTTATATTGGATTGCAGTCATGGCATACGGTGTCAGATAAATAGTAATAATAAGTATTGTAAAAAAAATGCCTAACAATGTTAAGTAATAAGTAGAATAATAATAACATCATCTATAACACTAAAAGAAGCAGACATATAGGAGAAGAATCATCTTTTCTATATTCTAATATGTAATCGTAATCACCTAATAACAAAATAAACTAAATTTATTCTGTAGAAAGTTATTTCAAACTAGTACCTCTAACTTACAGTACACATAGGTACAGACCGCATGAGACACCGTTCTATGTAGACAACTTATTAATAAGATCATGCTGTCTGTCGGTCGACCTTCTATTAATTATTCTGATTTACTTATGCTGCTAAGCTGCACTTAAAAAACAGGTTAAAGTATAAGTTAATATCGAAACAGAACTTCGTCTCTTTCGATCCTGGATTTCTAGCTACACCGGAGTGACGCTGGCAGGAACGAGATGGTATGTTACAGTTAGCATCAGACTCATTGGAGCTACAAAATCATTATAATTAAATATTTATCACGGCACAAAGGAGACAACGAAGATAACGAGCGTTATTAACGCAAAAAGTCAAATATTAGGCATTTACAGAAACAAAGAAATTTAATTATTTGTGTTAGTCACCGGTGACCTCAATTGAGCTTGTACATTTAAAAATAGATCTTATAACTCTTGCTTTAAAAGTTAGTTTGTTGAATGTGATATTTCAATCAGTTTGTTGCTGGCTGTACAGTCTCGTTTTAAGACAAATTATGATTGTACGTACCGGGCGAAGCGGCGATACTGTTCTTACCTGGCCACTATATTCTGAAGCGTTTGTGGAGGAATGTGATGGTGAAGAAGTACGTACCAGGTGAACAACTGATGAGTAGGCAGCTGTCTCTTCGGTATTCGCCTTGGATGATTGCGCTACGTTCAGTAGGCTTAGCATGAACTTCGTATGTATGTATGTATTCGTCGCGATAATTCTTTTGAAATGACTCACGAACACGATTTTCATTCACGCTAGGCCCACTTGACTGTAAGGGTGTTTTTCCACCAAGTAGCTGGTAGCGGTAGCTACAGGATCGCTCGCCTCGCTAAGACGGTGTAAAATTAAGTCATTCTACTGGTGGTTTTCTCCTCGCGCAGCTTTGGTAGAAAAGCAGCCTAAGTGGTCACGAGCTTGCTAGCGGAGCGGCGCGCGATTTCCTTGTTCTATGCGTTCTTTCTATTAGCGTTGACTGATACCTCTATAGTATAACCTCGCAATGGTTTAGAAATTCGCTCGCCGCGTCGCGAAACGCTCGTCTTCATGACCGGCATTTTAAGAAAAACGCTATTATATAGAGGCGTTTTAGTTGCGCGAGCTGCACGGCTGAGCATACATACAATCAAGTTAGAAAGAAATAAAAAATATAAATTTTAATAGGGCGGCTGCAGCGCCACTAAATATCAAGGGCGGAGCTGGGAGATATCAAGGGCGGAGCTGGGAGATATCAAGGGTGGAGCTGGGGGATATCAAGAGCGGAGCTGGAATATATCAAGGGCGGAGCTGGGAGATATCAAGGGCGGAGCTGGGAGATATCAAAGGCGGAGTTGGGAGATATCAAGGGCGTAGCTGGGAGATATCAAGGACGGAGCTGGGAGATATAAAGGGCGGAGCTGGGAGATATCAAGGGCAGAGCTTGGAGATATCAAGAGCGGAGCTGGGAGATATCAAGGGCGGAGCTGGGAGATATGAAGGGCTGAGCTGGGAGATATCAAGGGCGGAGCTTGGCGATAGCAGGGGCGCCGGACGGTTATAGATACGACAGCCGCTAGCAACAGCAGCTTTCGCGCTGCTAAAACGCCTATACACTTAAACGCTTTTTAGACTTATGTGCCCTTTTCCTGTGGTGCGAATTTCGGCATGCGTTTGGATCTGGTCCGCGTGCGTGTAAAATCACGCCGTTGATAGCACGCATCACGACAAAGATTTCGTAGACTACTGTAGTCTCGTGCGTGTCGCCAGTAAGTGTGCTCGTACATATATGAACGTTGAAAAAGTAATTATCTCTTACCTTTATTTTTTAAAACAAAAACGGAGAACATGCCGAATAAATCCGCACGCGTGCCGAAATCCGCATCACAGGAAAAGGGCACTAAGCAAGCAGTTTTTATTTGCAGTTACGTACGTACCAGGTGATCTTACGAGAAGCAGTTTTTATATATAAACGCCATTATGTACTCACCAGGTGATCGTAATGGTGCACCATCCGCTTGATGTGCGTGAGCTTGCGGTGCAGGTAGTTGACGCGCCGCCGCTGCTGCTGGTACGCGGGGTCGTTGCTCACGCGCCGGTACTCCTCCTGGATGCGGTGCTCTATGTTCTGGAAGAAAAGTTAGAAACGTCAGGATATTTTTAACTTAAAGAGGGTTTACGCATTCCGGTTTTCCATACAAACTTCCAAGCCGAAATTGTTGAAAGCCAATAAGCCAATTTTGATGAATCTTTTCATGCTGAAGTAAAACACAGGGATCTAAATAGTTTGTTGAAAATATTTAAAAAAAAAAGGTTTATTTAACTGAGTTATTGCGATTTTTAACTTTTTATAGTGGACTTTAAATCGCAATTACTCGGCAAAAAAAAACGTTTTTATGTTTGTGTGTTTTAGCATGTAAAGTTTCATCAAAATTGGCTTATTGGTTTTAACAAAATTCCAGTTTGATGTTTGTATAAATATGGGTAAGCACTTGGCCTTCATCGCACCTGATAGTAAGTAGTATGTGATAAGGCCGAAGGTGAAAGCGCGCTTCACCCGGAATCCTCAACCACTTAGGAACTGGCTCACAAAAATGCTATTAACAATGTTGTTATCGCGCCTGACTTCAGATAAGATGGTGATAGCTAGCCAGCCCCGCTGGAAATCAAACCCGGGACCTCTGGGTCTAAGACCGGTAGCTTAGCCACTAGGTTAGTAGACCTGAGGCGGTTAAAATGGTATGCGAGTATGGTGCTATACTATTATGCATACATATGATGATGATGTGAGTGATGATATAGCTGACCTAGTGGTCGGGCGAATACGGCTGCAGCTGCTGCTCAAGTCGCATAATGAGCGTTCAGCAACCCGTTGTTATAGTGACGGTCCCGAAGAATAACGTCACATCTGCGAGATACTTGTTTTGAAGTTAAGACGTTATTCTTAGAGACCGTCGACCGTACTCTTTGTACATGTAGTGTGATGTATGTATGTATGATATAGCTGACCTGATGGTCGGGCGAGTGCGGCTGCTCGTGCTGCAGCTGCTGCCCGCCAACGGTACTTCTTGTACATGTAGTGTGATGATGATAATGATGACGTAATGTTAATATCTCACCCGATGGTCGGGCGAGTGTGGCTGCAGCTGCTTCTCAAGTCGCATAATAAACGTTCAGCAACCCGTTGTTTTAGTGATGGTCCCGAAGAATAACGTCACACCTGCGAGATACTTGTTTTGAAGATATGACGTTATTCTTCGGAACCTTCCCCCGTATTCTTTGTACATGTAGTGTGATGTATGCACGTATGATATAGCTGACCAGTACCCAAAGCACGAACCATTATGGTACTAGTTGTATGAATACCATGAAGTTACTAAACCTTCTTCATACAAAATAATACGATTACGATTACCTTAACTAGTACCATAATGGTTCGTGCTTGGGGTACTGATGGTCGGGCGAGTGCGGCTGCGCGCGCTGCAGCTGCAGCTGCTGCTCGTGCTGCAGCTGCTGCTCGTGCTGCAGCTGCTGCTCCAGTCGCGTGAAGAGCGCCGCCACCTACTCGCTCGTACAGCAAACGGTACTCCTTGTACATGTAGTGTGATGATGATATCTCAACTAATGGTCCGGCGAATACGGCTGCAGCTGCTGCTCAAGTCGTATAATGAACGTTCAGCAACCCGTTGTTTTAGTGATGGTCCCGAAGAATAACGTCACATCTGCGAAATACTTGTTTTGAAGATACGACGTTATTCTTCGGGACCCTCCCCGATATTCTTTGTACTTGTAGTGTGGTGTATGTATGTTTGTATGTATGTATGATATAGCTGACCTGATGGTCGGGCGAGTGCGGCTGCGCGCGCAGCAGCTGTTGCTCTAGGCGCGTGAAGAGCGCCGCCACTTCCACCACCCGCTCGTAAAGCGAACGGTACTCCTTGTATATGTAGTGTAATGATGATGATGTGATGATGATAAATCAACTATGGCGGTCGGGTGAATACGGCTTCAACTGCTGCTCAAGTCGCATAATGAGCGTTCAGCATCCCGTTGTTATGGTTACGGTCCCGAAGAATAACGTCACATCTGCGAGACACTTGTTTTAAAGATAAGACGTTATTCTTCGGGACCCTCCCCGATATTCTTTGTACTTGTAGTGTGATGTATGTATGTATGTATGATGTAGCTGACCTGATGGTCGGGCAAGTGCGGCTGCGCGCGCTGCAGCTGCTGCTCGAGGCGCGTGAATAGCGCCGCCACTTCCACCACCCGCTCGTAAAGCGAACGGTACTCCTTGTATAATTATGTAGTGTAATGATGATGATGATGTGATGATGATAAATCACGTATGGCGGTGGGTGAATACGGCTTCAACTGCTGCTCAAGTCGCATAATGAGCGTTCAGCATCCCGTTGTTATGGTTACGGTCCCGAAGAATAACGTCACATCTGCGAGACACTTGTTTTAAAGATAAGACGTTATTCTTCGGGAACCTCCCCGATATTCTTTGTACATGTAGTGTGATGTATGTATGTATGTATGATATAGCTGACCTGATGGTCGGGCGAGTGCGGCTGCGCGCGCTGCAGCTGCTGCTCGAGGCGCGTGAATAGCGCCGCCACTTCCGCCACGCGCTCGTACAGAGAACGGTACTCCTTGTACAGCTCGGCGAACTCGTTCTTGTACGCGCGGCGCGTGCTCAAACTCGTTATTGGCGGGTATTGCCTGGGGAATGGAATAATTGTTAATTTTTATCGTTATTATTATATTTATTAGGACAACCAACAAGACAAGCACAAATACAATCAATATAAAAATTACAAATACGGACTTAAAGCTATGTGTCGTCTAACTTGAAGGTTGCCGCGGCATGCAATGTGGACTGTGATTTTAAAAACCTCTTATTCTTAAGTTATTAAAAAAATAGTAAAATCTCCAAAGTACAAAACAACAAAAAAGGCAAAACAATACTACAACCTTATGACACATACTTATAATGTTTTATGTAGAATGATAAGTGTCGCGTAGCGGTGAAAGAATACTACCACCCCCTCACTTCCCTTGGGTGTCGTGAAAGGCGACTAACGGACTAAAGACTGCACATACATCCAACAGCATAGAGAGGCGATGGGCTCACCACCTGTCACGCTGAGCAGATGTGCAATCGCTATTTGGTGAAAAGTGGACTATGGAAGAGGACTGCTTTTTATACTAGGCTCCATAAAATAAATAATTCTTTTAAGGGTCTGTGTGTACGATTATACAACAAAGTACCAAATGATATTCAGAAATTAGATCTTGATAAATTTAAAATCAAAATCAAAGAAAAGCTTTATAAAAAAGCTTATTATAAAGTGTCGGATTATATAGAAGACAAAACAGCTTGGGTCTGAAATACTCCAAGTACTCCAACAGCTATTTCTAATTGTCTATAACTAATTTATATAGAGCCCCATATTTAATTAAACTATTTAAATTCAAATTCATATTTTGTATTTTGTGACCGTAAAGACATATAATATATATATTTTTTGTAAATGTCGTTGCTTCTGTGCGCTGTGGTTTCTTGCGCCCGTTCTTTGCCACAGTTAAAAAATGATGTCCTGAATGGGTGGTACGTTAAAAATATTTGGACGTTTCAAAGTACTTATTAATTGAGTTTATTGAATAAATATATTTTGACTATTGACTATTTTGCGGTCGTCATTGCCTAGTCTCTGACTAACCCTTCGGGGATAATAGTCGTGATTACATGTATGTATGTTGAAATTCCTAGATAGTGAATGGAATCAGGCGTTACTTTGAGGAAATATTTTATTGCATTTTTGTATGACATGGCTACCTATGTAGTCACTTCATAGTTTATTGCATTTTATAATACTATGTTGCCGTGTGGTGCCGCTCGGCTCGATATCCGGAGCGACTAGGTTCAATTCCCAAGACGGGCTAAGTGTGTTTCGCATTTTTCGATGGATAGCCCGGGGAGTTAAGTTAGTTGATAATATTTAACTACTGGTAAGAGGTTTTCGCATTTCGGTTTCCCATACAATTTTTCAAATTGAAATTTTTAAAGACCAATAAGCCAATTTTAATGAAACTTTGCATGCTAAAGTAAAATACAGGGATCTAAATAGTTGGCTGATAACATTTAAACAAAAAAGGTTTATTTGGCTGAGTTATTGCGATTTAACTACACTTACTTACACTATGGAAAGTTTAAAATCCAAATAACTCAGTTATATAAACGTTTTTTGAAAATGTTTTCAACAAACTATTTAGATCTCTATATTTTACCTCAGCATGCCGAGATTCAACAAAATTGGCCTACTGGTTTTTAAAAATTTCGAAATTTGTATGGGAAACCGATATGCGTAAACCCTCCAACTGTTTTTTTTTAATATATTAAATATTTATTGACGTCAATAGGTACCTGTAAAGGTTTATATTGAATAAAGCATTTGACTTTGACTTAATTGTCTAACTCAACATCTATCGCAATATCTTTCAAGTAGGTTTTAAATAAGCAAACTAGCAAAACAATGTTCTTGAAAGGTATTGCGATGGGTGTTAACCCCCAGGCTTGTGATCACCGACCCGCATTTGACAAGATCGATGATTAAGCCAAAACGTATTATTTGTAATGCATAAAATACAGAATCGACAGCTAGTATAACAATTATTGTACACACACAAACTAATAACACGATGTTACATTACAAAATTGAAATAAATAATTATCAATAGAGCAATTTAACGATATTGCACAACAAACTCCGGCTAAAACCATTAATACTGTTTCTTACCTTTCAATGTCTTCCGGATCAGTCATTTTCTCGTCGGAAACGGACGATAATTCAGTATTTTCTAAAGGTTCTGTATTTGTGATGTCTTTTACTGCAATAAAAAAAAAATGTATTTATATTATGCAATTTCTAGCACAGCAATAAATTCACACAGTAATAATAATACACTGTAAAATAAACCGATTCAATTTTAATTCGGTCCAAGATTACGTTATGTATTTATATCGCACTCAGTTTTCAATTTAGTTGTTCAAAATACTTGTGTAATATGTAATACTTTGCATATAGGTGTAAAATAACAAATGGTAATGTATTATATACCAAATACAGAAAATTATTAAATGAAAACAATATAGCTATCATTATTATATAAGGGAATCTAAAATAAACACTGTGTATTATATAATAGGTTCTATCAAAATAAATAAAATCAACCAAAAAGTGTTCAAAATTAGCTTGCCACCCGACTAACAGAAATCAACCTCATTTTCATACGAAACGCGTTATATTTATAAAAACGGCAGTCAACATTTTTTAGTTATTAACAAATATTTTCATGTCCCCGTTTCTAACAGCGTTATATTATTCAAGGAACCGTGAGCATTCATCAGTTAATTAATTAAAATAAAACTCTAACTCACCTGTGATACTAGTTTGCTCTACTATAGGACTATTTCTAAAACCGTTAGCTTTAACAGGACTGGGGGGGCAGATTTCCTTGACCGTGGTGTAGTTGAGGGTATAGCCATTCTCTTTTTTAACTGAAACAAAAACCAAAAAATAAACAACTGCCTTGTCGTTTAATAAAGAAAAAAACATAACAGTCTAAATTCGAACTCCAGAAAGTAAATGGTTAATTGATCATGGCACAAGATGTAACATATTGTGTTAACATAACACCCAAACAATTTCACCCTTCGGCACATAATTATCACGAATAGATTATAAAAAAAACGTAAAAGAGTAATACTTATATAGATAAATAAGCAGTGAATTAACATTAATTATGCGATTCCCTCACACTGGCTAGTCTTTAGCATACATAGTATTCAATACTAACTTTATTATATTTTAAATGTAGCATTGTATATGCAAAATTTAATAATAATAGTGATAAACCTTTCAGGGATAATAGTGGAGAATATATGATTTGGACATCAAATTGTCACACCAAAATTTTGTTCTAACCGGTCACACCGCCAAAAGCAGTATTTGTTTCAACCCGTCACAAGTTAATTTATTTCTATTACGACACATTGTAATTTTGTAGCTATTGATTACACTGCAATCTGTTCCTATACGTCATCCCGTCAAACAGTTCTAACTGGTCACAAGGAGGATACCTAAACAAATTTCACTACCCGCCAAACGTGTGGTACAACAAATTTTTGGTACAAACACAACATAATAAATCAAAAATGCAAAGTCTTTATTAATAATGTAATTATTTTAATTTTAACAAACCATAAATATCCTCCTTGTGACAAGTTAGAACTGTTTGACGGGATGACGAATAGGAACAGATTTGCAGTGTGACCAGTAGCTACAAAATTACTATGTGTTCTAATAGAAATAAATCAACTTGTGACGGGTTGAAACAAATAATACTGCTTTTGGCAGTGTGACCGGTTAGAACAAAGTTTTGGTGTAACGAGTTGATGCCCAAATCGAATATATGTATTTAATAGTGATTCAGAGCATCTCACGTCAGAGTTCGTCGAATCCCGAACAAAAACTTATATCTGGTCACCCATCCTGGATCACCATTCAGACAGTTGCTTAGCTATAATGATCATTGTCCGAACTCACTCGCCGTCACACCATCGACATCGAAAACGTAATATATTCAGCGCATTACGTAATCCGCGCGGACTAATTGATTAATTTGTTTATGGCTTTTTAATCGGGTCGCGCTTGTATAAAACGGGTCACCGCTAGCGTTTGACATTAGTTTCGGTTGAACAACACCACTCGAAAGGTAAGAAAATAATTATTGTACTGTTTAAACTTTGGTAATAATGCGCGACCGTTAAACATTTTGTAAGTCACAAAACACATAAACAATACATTTACTAATTCATGTTGATTGATGACTTTGGTGGTGTATGTTTGTGTTCGTTGTTGACATAACTATACAATAATAAACAACATTTTAACACGTTATCTTCATATTGAAATTGCGTTTGTAACTTTTCCTCACAGAAGTCCATAAGATGTTTTAGTCACATCTCATCAGACATCAGAGAAGAGTTCTCCTGTTGCGCATGCTAGGCCGGCAGATGACTGACTCTAGTGGCAAAAACCTTTGCTTTCCTCTGACTGCACCTGGATTTATTCCTAAATGGGGGAGGTAACTAACTTGCATGCCTATCCACATCATCGTGCGGCAGCGCCATAGCACGGTGCTTAGGCTGACTGCAGCCTAATACTGTCTCCTCCGTCATACTACTCATCCAGTTCCTCTTACCGGGTAGTGTGCTCGCTGTCTCTCTCTCTCTCTCTCTACTCTTCACCTGCTTCTATTTCTTTTTTTTGGCGTGGGATCTTTTCCTAAACGAGGGAGGTAACCAACTTGCGTGCCTATCCATATCACCGTGCTTAAATACTCTTCCCTCCCTCCCACTACTCATCTAGATCCCTTCTTCAAATGGGGTACAAACTGAAATCTAGCAATCCACCGACCTGCATGCCTGTCCAACTCATCGTCTGCCCCTCCCTCTACTCTGACTCTGGTGACTGACTCTAGTGGCGAAAACTTTATTTTCCCTCTGACTGCACCTAGAATTATTCCTAAATGGGGTGGGTAACTAACCTGCGTGCCTATCCCCATCGTCGTGCGGCAGCGCCATAGCACGGTGCTTGGGCTCCTCGTGCGCTGCCAAGAGTATTAGGCTGACTGCAGCCTAATACTGTCTCCTCCCTCATACTACTCATCCAGCTCCTCTTACTTACGTAGTGTGCTCGCTCTCTGTCTTTCTGTCTCTATTCTTCGCGTAGTCTTCGATATTTTTATTGGCGTGTCTAGATGCCATCCTAAACAAGGGAGGTAACTAACCTGCCTGCCTATCCCCATCATCGTGCGGCAGCGCCATAGCACGGTGCTTGGGCTCCTCGTGCGCTGCCAAGAGTATTAGGCTGACTGCAGCCTAATACTGTCTCCTCCCTCATACTACTCATCCAGTACGTAGTGTGCTCGCTCTCTGTCTTTCTGTCTCTATTCATCGCGTGGTCTTCGATAATTTTTTTTTGCGGGACCTAGATCTCTTCCTAAAGTGGTGGGTAAGGTAACTAACCTGCGTGCCTATCCCCATCGTCGTGCGGCAGCGCCATAGCACGGTGCTTGGGCTCCTCGTGCGCCGCCAAGAGTATTAGGCTGACTGCAGCCTAATACTGTCTCCTCCCTCACACTACTCATCCAGCCCCTCTTACTTACGTAGTGTGTTCGCTCTCTGTCTTCTGTCTCTATTCTTCGATAATTTTTTTTTGCGGGATCTAGATCTTTTCCTAAAGTGGTGGGTAAGGTAACTAACCTGCGTGCCTATCCCCATCGTCGTGCGGCAGCGCCATAGCACGGTGCTTGGGCTCCTCGTGCGCCGCCAAGAGTATTAGGCTGACTGCAGCCTAATACTGTCTCCTCCCTCACACTACTCATCCAGCCCCTCTTACTTACGTAGTGTGTTCGCTCTCTGTCTTTCTGTCTCTATTCTTCGCGTAGTCTTCGATAAATTTTTTTTGCGGGATCTAGATCTCTTCCTAAAGTGGTGGGTAAGGTAACTAACCTGCGTGCCTATCCCCATCGTCGTGCGGCAGCGCCATAGCACGGTGCTTGGGCTCCTCGTGCGCTGCCAAGAGTATTAGGCTGACTGCAGCCTAATACTGTCTCCTCCCTCATACTACTCATCCAGTACGTAGTGTGCTCGCTCTCTGTCTTTCTGTCTCTATTCATCGCGTGGTCTTCGATAATTTTTTTTTGCGGGACCTAGATCTCTTCCTAAAGTGGTGGGTAAGGTAACTAACCTGCGTGCCTATCCCCATCGTCGTGCGGCAGCGCCATAGCACGGTGCTTGGGCTCGTCGTGCGCCGCTACCGCCGCCGCCGCCGCCGCCGTCGCCGCTGCGGCGTAAGCGGGTTGGCTGCATCCGCCGCGCTCGTCCTCGTTGTCGGAGGCGTGCCGCTCGCCGGAGGAGGTGGTCGCGTAACCGGAGGAGGGGGGCGACGGCCTCCTGTTGACAAACGCAATGAATAAATAAATAAATACATCCAGAAAAGATGACAAGCGTTTTATTCTAGAACAAGCGGCCCCGCTCGCGGTTTCACACGCGTGGTTTCACGTTCCCGTGGGAATATCGGGATAAAAAGTATCCTATGTGTCAATCCAGGTTATAAACTATCTGTATGCCGAATTTCATCTAAATCCTTTAAGTAGTTTTTACGTGAAAGAGTAACAAACATCCATCCATACGTTCCCGTGGGAATATCGGAATAAAAATAGTATCCTACGTGTTAATCCAGGTTATAATCTATCTATATGCCGAATTACATCCAAATCCATTCAGTAGTTTTTACGTGAAGATGTTAGGGTTAAGTGAAGGTGTTCGATTTTGAGCTTTATTTATAATAGTAATAAAGTGGTATCTTACCGACCCACCTCATCTTTAAGTGTCGTAAAAGGCGACCAACGGACTGAACACTGCATGTACATCCAACAGCAAAGAGCGCTCCAGGTAGGCCTAGCATGCGCAACACGAGATATTATGTTGCGGACGAAGGAAGAGATCCTTCGATGGAGGGAACGACAAACTATCTGTTGTAACTGGCTGTAACTGACTTGTCAAAACTCGATAAAATTATGTTGCATGTTAGGGTTTGTAGACAAAAATACCACAGACAAGCAAAAACTACTATTATGTCTATTTTTTACATATCGTGTACAGACAACACGAGAAAACGGGCCGAGAAAATTTTCTCGTGTTGCGCACGCTAGGCCTACTGTAAGTGGGTCACGTGATAGGTTATAAATTAAGGACTGAATTTCGAGGTTCTTTTTCTTTATTAGACAACAGAAATACTTCGTGCATGCATTATGCGAAAGGTACATTCTGCGACTGAACCGAGCGGCGATGGGCTATGATGGCAAGAGGACTAATTTTGCGGTCCCCATTGTTTAGTCTCCGGGTCAATAGTCGTGCGTGTACGTATGTGTGTATGCATAGAATAATAACGCATAGAACGATAGTCTCGTATTAGAAAACTGGCATGGTGTGAGGCAAGAAAAAAATGGATGTAGGAGTAAGTTACGCGTACTATCTCGGCGACACGCACACAAGTGTACAAGTAATGTTGCTAGAGGAATCAGATTTGCCCCTAAAGTAAGGAAATTGGACCTGTTGATAGATAGATACGTTTAGATTATCAGTACTGACGCGGGCCGTTTCGGTACCAAGCCAGTATGGCTTGGTTTTATTGGCCTCATTTATCGTGCGCGTTCTCGCTTTCTATGCGTTATTATTCTAAGGCTCGTATTCTAAAACCAAACTCACACTCAAATCTCTGCTTGAGTACAGTTAGAAAGGGATGGTGCTATTCATAGCATATATAATCATCCCTTTCTAACTGTATTCAAGCATAGATTTGATTATGAGTTTGGTTTTAGAATACGAGCCTAAGTGTGTATGTACCATAATCTGGGGGTGAAAAGCAACTGCGGGGTGTATTACAACATTGTTTATTGTCAAAATACGAAAGCATTGCCAACTGTAAAAAAAAAAAAAAATTAAGTTCGTTAAAAATGCACGGGCACGTTTTATGAATTAAGCGTGCTATAAAAAGTTGTTGCAGACGTTAATGTTGTGTTCCATAAAAATGTTGTAATACACACGGTACGGTATCTTGCCTGTAGTGCGAGATGCGTTGCTTCTTCGCGGGCAGCTCGTCCGCGTTGGCGCTCGGCCTCTTGCCCGCGCCGGGCGACGCGCGCGGCGACAGCGAATGTGCAGAGTCGCTGCTCAGCGGCGGCGTTAGATTTTGAGGTTTCCGCCTGTTTACACAACGACGATTTAATATATAAACTTGTTGGATAACCTACATTACTGTAATAAATAATAACTGAACATCTTAGTACAGGATCCGAGTATAGAACGTCCTTCACCGAGCGGTTAATGGATGAAAAGTATTTTATATCAAATTTAATGTGTTAAAAAATATATTGCGAGTGGGTTGGCTGAAAAATTTCAGTATGATTATTTTTTTTTAATATTGCACTTGTTTCGATAATACATAAATTACATAGGTACCAATCGAAAGTATGAAACCTCTATAATATGCAAACGTTAGGTTGACTATTTTTTTCCTGTCATAACATTGGGTAGGCAGGGGTAAACAGGCAAGTCAATATTAGTAATTTGCAACCGTCTGGTTAAATAAATAAAATTTATGTTTATATAAAGATAAGTTCATTACAAACACACACACACCAAACCAGTGCAATGTAAAAAAAAAATTTTTTTTAATATTTAAATAATCATTAATGGTACTGGACTGAAATTTTTCAGCCAACCCACTCGCGATATATTATTTAACATATTAAATTTGATATAAAATACTTTTCATCCATTAACCTTCTCGGTGAAGGTCGTTCTATACTCGGATCTTAGACTATCTTAGATTGTCGACATAATGGTGACACATTGAAACGCATGCCATATTCAAAAAGCATAATAGCTTTTAGCAAATTTTTTAATACGCATAAACTTAATAACGCAGAATTGTTAAAAGACATAATCGTTAAAATCTATAAGTATTATTGTTTGTCATACTTTAAAACGCATAATTCAATTAAGTCATAGTTTTAAAGCATAATTGAGGTTATTATTTTTATTTAGACAACAGAAATATTAGCTGCCCTACTCCTGTAGGTCACGTGATAGGATAGATATTTAAGACAATCGCGAAGCGCAGCGTAGCGATTGTCTAAATGCCGAGGTTTTTTTATTAGACAACAGAAATCTAACTCCATACAAAAATATCTTTTTATAGCTCTTGTTGGCTCTCCAATCTATTTTCCCCCTCTCCCTAACCATTTTCAATGACTTTTTCACAGGTTAGTTTTAATGAGATTTCAAGTGCATATTATATCCATCCATAACTATGTACTGGTGACACATTAAAAAGCAGAATGTTTTTAGCACTAATGCTTTTTGAATATTATGTCTTCTGAACAAAGGCAAATAAAAAAATGCCTTTTGTTACTTATGCTTATCAAAATTATGCCTTTCTATGGTTATGCCTTTTAAATTTTGGCCATTTATGTTATGCGTTATGAAGTTCTGCAATAAAGACTTATGGCAAGTGGCGATTGTGGCGTTATGCGTTTCATTGGGTAACCTCGACATAGCGAAATGTCTTTTTAATAATTTCATTAGTAATTACTTAATACAAAAAAAAATATTAGCATCGCTCAAATTGTCAAGTTCACGTATAAAACTACTAGGTTCAACTACTAAGTTGAAGGGACACTTGATGTGAATGTATTTTTTTTAAAATAACATGAGTACCTAAATCTTTGGTCTACAGTAAAAATATAGTGTTCTTTTATTGTAATCTCCAATACTGTTACATTAGCTCGCTCGTTCGCAACAGATACTTTATATGAACATTAACTTTTCAATTGTCAAGTTACGGTCAACATTTTATCCTAAGACAAAGAACAAAAGACTGTTCTAGAATATATTTTTTTTCTACAGAAATGCCTATAGCACACAATAGTTCGGCGCATTGAAATGTTATTGTATATAAAGAGCATGCGTATACAACTGAGCCAACACACCTCTTGAGCATATGTTTTTCCTCCTCTGTATAGAACGGCCAATCCTCGTTGACGTCGTTCCATATGTGCCTACGTAAATGGTAAGAGTTGTCCTTGAGCGAGCCTATTTGAGGCAATATCTTGTTCACCAGACCGCGTTCCTTTTCTTTGATACCCTCTGTAAGGTTAGGTTAACGTTAATCAGGTTGTTCATAATAAAAATAGAGGGAGGTCCACTCTCCAGTCATACTTACCACTAGTGAGTCTCGCGTATAGTTCGGGTTTCTTGAAAGGTTTCAACGCTAATAATTGTATAAGTCTTTCCCTGGAAAAAAAGAAAAGTCAATATTACTACTCACGGTCGTACAAGTCATCATAACTCATATTATCATAACATAACATAGTGTGTATTTAGCTGAATTTACAGTTATGTCCCATACAATAAAACATATGCTAGAAATATGATTAAGTACGATAAACATAGTCATTATCAAAATAAATAAGTTGATTTTTAATATATGGGATTTTCACACTAATTATTATTGGGTTTTTTGTTAAGCACTATTAAAAGAAGCTTCCTTTTAAAAATTAAGTCCACAGATTGGCTTATCAAGTTATCAACAAATCTATATCGCAACATCATACATTTCCAATATTATTGTCAACATTAAAATCATTTTTAACAACACGAAATGACGTCATATCGGATTGAGTTTACTCAAACAGAATAGAGCGTCGTTGTACACGATTGTCAAGCTCAATCTTTTGCATTTACACGTAAGAAACTAACACAATAACTAAAAATTATGCTACTTAAAATACTGACAGGTGGAAGAACAATAAAACATTGGCTCGCGTCAAGTTTGTTGAAGCTCTTCTTCTTACATAAACAACATGTTTGACAATGAAATTATCGTTTTGAAGGTCACACCTCTTAGAAGTTTGAACGCTACTAATACACATTACCATAAAGACGAGTATAATCTCCATTTTAAAAGACTATCTCTCCAATACTCCATAATGTTAGAGGTGGTGATTTTATTTTCATAAGCCAAATTTGTGTAATTACCACTTTCTTATATGAAGCTCTACATAACTAAGAGAATTTCAGAAATTATAATTTTATTACATACACACATATAATTAGCAGCTTATCCACCGACTACAAGTCACCCAGAGGGCTATGGAGAGAACTATGTTGGGTATTTCCCTCAGCGATCAAATTCGCAATACAGAAATCCGCAGTAGAACACATCTTACCGACATAGCTAAGATTATAGCCCCAAAGGAAGTGGAAGTGGGCTGGCCACATATGCCGCAGGTCTGACGGACGATGGGGGTTAAAGGTGCTGGAATGGAAGCCACGGAACGGGCAGAGAAACGTAGGAAGACAGCCCAGGAGATAGACCGATGACCTAACCCAAATAGCGGGGAGGACTGGATGCGAAAAGCCCAGGATCGCACCGTTTGGAAAAGCATAGAAGAGGCTTTTACACAGCATTGGGTAGAAAAGGGCTGAAGAAGAAGATACATATAATTACGACTATTACCCCTGAAGGGTTAGTCAAAAACTAGGCAATGAGGACAGCAAAGTATAATTTGACAGGAGGAGTTCTCTAGTCGGAAAACATAAGGATGACTAAAGAAGGATCTCCCTAAAGGTAAGATTGTGGCATAATTAAATGAATTCACAGTCATCTTATCACAGCAGAACGGAACAACGGCTTAGCAAACTCAAGATAGCAATGTTAGGTCACCCGTTCGAGCACCGAACAAAGCGGAAGATACTTCGCAATCGATAACCAAAACGCGTCACACTTTACGCGCCATTATTTAAAAGTAATATTTCTAGAAAAGAAACATTCTATAATCCATTACATAATATAGGTAGGTACCATTCGTGCGATATAAGTTTCAAATTTCTGTATTAGTAAAGGATAATATTGTGTAATAAGACGTATCACAATTCTCGTTATCATTATCGCCTCTACCTAGAACTTATTTAATTGGCATAATAATAAGGGCCAAACCAGAGTTCATATATGATCCTAATCAATTTCGAAGCAGTTACTACTGTGACCCCGTAACGTGGTTTAGCTAGTGTTCAGTCATCAACTACCGATTTTGGGTGTTTCAACAAACGTGATCTGGACACGTGAATACCTCCTCACCATTCAATATTCGCTAAGTATTCGGCGTTCTAATCTTGTTCCCTAATGAATAGTTACCAAAAACCGGCAATTTATATCATATTATATTTTAATTTGATTTCCAAAACCACATTCACTTTGAACGGCGGCCACACATTATCATGTTAGGTTTATTGTGATAACGATACGAAACGAAACGGTGATATTGCCGTCGGGCAATATCACCGTTTCGTTTCAAAAGGCGAAATGTGAGTTTCGAATTTAACCGCTTACAAGTATTTTTTTTATTAAAATAATTAATGAACAATTGACTGTTGCCGATTGCATATCAGTTTAGTAGTTAATACTTGATTAGAAAAACGACTCCTATTGGTAGGTATAGAGGTTTGTGCTACCAGTACAAAGGAAATTGCGCTGATCGCAGCTTAAAATGTTTACTTCCTCCGTAATTTGAGAAACTTGTTATTTCCATTACTACACTACGCTGTTATCTATGTTGACTGATGTCATAGTTATTATATTTCGCGTTTATGGTTAGCATGCTGTTTGTCAATTGTTTTGGGTACTTATATACTTTTTTGTGTTTTATTTACAACATCGTGCTTCTTATCATTCCTCATTTATTTGAGTTCTTTGGCACGGGGACAAAACAATGTCTGTCGGCGTAAAAGGAATTAGGCTCAGCTTTAGACGTTTCTAGAAGATTCTCGCAACGCACTATTCAATAATTGGCCAATTTTTATTTGGAAACATTGTTTGTGTACTATGTTTTGTTTGTATTATAGGACATTAAGGTGGTCCGACGATCTGGTGAGTGTGGGTCGCGGGTAGCCGCTGGATGCGAGCAGCACAAGACCGATCGTGGTGGAGATCCTTTGGGGAGGCCTTTGTCCAACAGTGGACGTCTTCTTGCTGATGATAATGAATAGGACATTACATTGAAGAAAAAGGAGAGGCTAAGAAAAAGATGTAAGTATGACAATTTGAAATAAAATGGAAAAGAAGAATGATAGCTGACTAGGAGAAAAATTATTAACTATTATCATACTGTCTTATCTTTTAAAATATTTATAGCTTTGTTCAACCCAATAATTTACAATGCTGTGATGTGGTCTTTTCCGGTAATCTATTTGATTGCTGTGTGTGTGTAGTCCGTAATGAGTGGAGCTAGCGTTTAACCTAATAATTATCCTTTTTATGTGATAGAATGGCACGTCAACTTACTTTATGGACCGCCTAGTGAGATCCGGGTTGGGCGGCGGCCGCTGCGGCAGGGGCTGCGCGGGGGGGTGTGGCGCGGGCTGTGGTCGCGGGGCGGGGGGCGCGGCGCGCTCAGCCCGCTCGCGCTCCCTCTCCCGTTCCCGTTCGCGCTCCCGCTCCCGATCGCGTTCACGCTCACGTTCACGTTCGCGCTCGCGTTCCCGTTCACGTTCCCGTTCGCGTTCCCGCTCGCGCTCCGCCCGCTCGGTTGTGAGTCGGGCCGCCGCCGATGAGTATAAATTCTGGTGCGCCGGACGCACCTTCACACGCCCAATGTCCGTAAGGTTGGGCTTTATCACGCGGGTGCTGGAATAAGAAAAACATTATTAGGAAAGGCACACACATACCATGATGCTGTTACATTCTTCTACAACATTTACTGCGTCATTAGTAGGTAGTAGCTATTTGTAATTTAGAGAACTGCACTAAAAATGATTTCTCGAAAGATCTTTCTTTTCTCAAATCTGGAGAAACTTCACACACGATTACCAGCTTAAGACGCCATTACCTGTTCATAAGAATAAGAATGAACAGTCATGTTCCTCCAGTTACTTGTACGAGTCATTTCAGTGGCGCTTTGAGGCTCACTCAAGTAGGAGGTTGGTCATTACCTTCCTTCCCCTTCGCTCATTAATGAATGTTATGAAAACAACCGCCGTGAGTGTCCTTTGCGTACGTCTAACATGCTCTGCTTCGACGCGACATCCAAGGCTTTGCTCATTAGGGAATATTGTATAGGAATGAGCGCCACGAGTGTCGTTAACCGCTATGTGAGTGTCCTATGCGTACGTCTGACTATACTTTGCTCCGTCACGACATCCGAGGCTTTGCACATAAGAGCATGTTGTACGGAAATAAGCGCCGGGAATGCCGTAAGTCCCGCTCCAACTGACCATTTGCTCTGCTCCGCCGCGACAGTCTTCGCCATGCGGTCCTTGGTCGCCTCGTACGAGTCGTCGTTCGCGTGCACGCGCATCTTTCGCGGCAGCGGCCCGCACGACTCCAGCCGCCGCGCGCCGCCACTCCTGACGCATTCAAACGAACCCTGGAAACAATGTTCAGTATTTTTATAAGGGCACACATACAGAGTACTCACAAAGTAGAAGTAACGGGAAGAGGCTAGGCGTTTAGAGGCGCCCTCGGGTTCTATACTACCGATACCAGACTAACCACCCTAAGAATTTAGTTACTCTCGTCGTACCTTCGTCACTAGGATTTTTTCTTGTTCTTGAGAGAGATACACGAGAAGACCACTAACAATGGCAAGAGCGTCGCCAGCCGATGGCCCAGGGGGGGCCGATATAAATAAAGGAGACAATTGTAATAAGAACGGTACAAAATCCCTATGTAAACTCCACGACCTCTTCAATGTAGGTACATAGGGCGTGCCTAAGGTTTCAGAGTAGGGCAACAATATTTTTTTTGTGATTTTCTACAGTTCATTACGTATTTTAATCTCTAGGAGGGGGTTATTTTTTAATCTTTAGGAGGGGGAGGGGGGAAGTAGCCACTATAGAACCCCCCCGCCTCTGGCGACGCCATTGAACAATGGTGTATTTATTTCTTTAAAAATTACAGTAAAAATCCGAGTGATACTAGATATTTTTACGAATAATTGTGAATACTTTGTTTACAATTACATTTCTTTGTAATTTAATCGAATTTGGCCCTATAAAGAACAGTTATGTTGGTTACAACAACGGCTTGAGTAACCAAGGTCATAGACAACTTACAGAAAAATCGCTAAAAAAGAGTTTATAAGTAAGTAATGTTAATTCTTTAAAAAACCGTGTATAGGTTCAATAGTAATTTTAGTTATTTTTAACGGACCGCATTGCCTTGTAAAGTCTTTCTTATCAGTGGGATGCGGTTTGCCCTCGGTTATTGCACCATGCAAAACATTGCACAAATGATTGAAAGCATTTTTTTGCAAACCAATGTGGTGTAATTTAATAATAATATTTAAATAATTACCTACTTATATCGAAAAAATCAAACACATTCAATGGACTTTACAATAATAGCAAACTATGGAACAGGGACATTGAAGAATCTTTTTTTGAATGAATTACGAAACATAAAAATAAAAAGTAGGTAGGGTACGTATTACAAAATGACACACAAGTTTTCTTTAAAACCGGTTTCGCAAAAAGTATTCAAAATCCCGTTTATTTCGCGGTATACGTGGGTGGATGCAAGAAGAGTACACCAATAGTGCCATTATTTATGGCCAAAATATCGCCGGTGTAAAGTATTTTAGGTATATTATGCCTTTGCAGTTTCAACAAGTGTACTAAATCTTTAATGTTTTAGTGAACATTCGAAACACCTCGACACGTTAGGTGATACGAATCTTTCCTCGCTTAAGAATGTGTCGTTTGTAGGATATGTAACTTTAGGCAAATATTTAGTAAGGTCTACAATCTGTCAGGTGCTTGAAATGCTACACGAAAGCTTCGTGTCTGAAATCCACTTTCTAACAGCTATTGAGTAACGATTGAAACGCGCGCCGCATTCCGATTCCACCATTTATTATTATACCCACAGTTTTTACAGAAACCCTCATTATAGCAAAAGATTCCAGACCATTCTATACAATAAGGAGCTAGTAATAGCTGTACTTTATTATCGATTAAAACAAAATGCTATTTAAAGACAATATAACACGTATACGCAAGAGTTTATCGAAAGTAAAACTCAAGTTACGGCTTGGACAAGTCATTATCATCTTTTATTATTATACACAAGTAACTGTTATGCCTACAAGGCGCATTTAATACGTCAACCAGCTCCACCTAATCGAACTATTTAGGCCATAGTCCGAGCCTTCCATTCGTAAGTTTGCTCTGACGAATTTTTCGGCCTCAACTTATCCAGTGTGACCGTTTCGCGACCCACAAGCCAAAGTGAGCACGCTCAATCAACTGGATGCTAACCACAAAGAATATTAATTATTACTAGTAGATACTACATGTATACACTTCTATATCACTGGTTCATCACATGTGAAGAGCCGTATATGTAAAAGACGATCTCAAAAGGTGTTGTGTCAAGACAGGTGTGATTACTATGATTTGTCTACTAACAATAATAGAAGGTGACATTAGCTTCACGGAAAGATTTACATTGTAATGTAAATAAATGGAAAACGTGATGTCGCTTATTTCACAGTCACTTTCCAAACGAAACGTTTCTCTGTACGGTCCTGTCAGAAATAGGTGGCTAATCTAGATTTAGCTCACTAATATTATATTGACTCGCCAAAAATAATTCAAACATTACATTTTACTAGCTTGCATTGAAAGCCTTTTATTGATTGGAATAAGTAAATCGTTGCTATGCTAAATATTACAATACAAGTTAGCAATATACCTTTTTCTTATCACTTTTTTTCTTGTTTGTTTCAAGAATTGCATGATAATAGAATTAATAACAAGGTAAAGTAAGTAAGTATATTTCAACATTAATATTTATCATTATGTTTGATAAAACAAAGAGTCTGTTTTGTAAATATAAGAAATCATAGTCTGTTGGATATAGCATAATTATTATTTCCAATAAACTGTTGTTGGTTACCTACCATGTGCCATACGTCATAAACATGCTCATAATTATATTCAACATGGTTTCATTTAACATAATGGCATGTTCCATTTCTGATTCGACCAAAAATATAAACCAACAAATATGAGTTTCCAGTCGCGGCAGTGCCTACTTATCGCTCTCAATAACCTTGAGTTTTAATGTCAATGTTTACCCTTTACTTACAAGACGATTGCAAAAATGCTAATCGATGACTTGACAAGAAACAAGTCCGATTTTTTTTTTGATATCACTTCTGATTTCCGATTACTTACAACAATTACACGAACATCATTATTGATCAATTTAAAATCTGTAATTATTATTTTTACATGTCTGTTATTAAATATTGTACCGAAAACAGGCTCGTTATCCCAACATTTAAATAATTTGCTACATTATTAAACACTTTTTTCAAAATACAAAAAAAATACTTGCAAAGGGAAACATTTGTTAGTAGGTTTGCAACTGCAGATTGCAGTTATGTTTCTAACTAGCCTTGTGAACAGGTAAAATGATAATTATGACGACACATTCAGAGCACAATAATTAATAATGATATTATGATAATACCCGCAGTGCACTAGTCATTTTGTAATTAAGGTGACAAGTACAAAAGTTAAAGTAACACTTTTTTAATTTTTTTATTCTACAACGACGAGTAAGCGTTTAGCCTTCATCTCACTTGATGGTAAGTGACGATAAGGCCGAAGGTGGAAGCGCGCTTCACCCGGAATCCTCAACCACTGAGGAACTGGCTATCTTATCCCAAACTGTCGGAACACAACAATGCTATAAACATCGTTGTTATGGCGACAGACTTAGATAAGATGGTGGTAGCTAGCCAGGCGGACAGCCCTACCACCAACCAAACCGAGCACACAAAGATGTATCCCCCGCTGGGAATCGAACCCGGGACCTCTAGTTTTGAAACCGGTGGCTTAGCCACTAGACCACAGAGGCGGTAAAATACTTATGTTGTTATCCTTTTTTTTAATTATTAATAGTTAACCTCTCCAGGATGTTAATACGCTAGGACTGGTTGTGTGGTCATGTCAGCAATCTAACGTTGCTATGTGGAATGAACTACTATTTCTCACTTTCAAATGTAGCATCTGCTTGGCTACCGACACGCCTTATGCATATTATATTGATTTATGGATATTATACTATTTAACGTGGTCTTGGCCGTATTACACTATCAAAATTAACTAATTAATAATCAATAATTAGGAAAAAAATATATTATAAGAACATTTTGTACGCTATTATATTTAAAAACAGTAACAATAAATACGGTGCACATGAGTCAACATAAGGCGAACAATTCTAACACAAAACACATGATTGATATAAAATTGATATAAATGATTGTTTATTGATAATTATAGGGCTAATGATATGACAATTTGCAATCAATAATACACGGACTGTCTGCCAGAAAGTCGTTTAATTGAATTTTGGCAAAAAAGTGAATTGAAGTATTGTTGTTCTTTTTAGGGTTAGTGGATATGAGGATTCATCATTCTATTCGATATGTGATTATGCCACTTGTCTAAGCGCTTAGGTCTGTTCAAATAGTTTATTAACAAAATTGTTATATACCTGTGGACCCTCCATTTCTGCATTGCTATTGACGCTGAAGTGAAACGTAGCCTCGCCTGTTGTTCCACTGCCATTGGCCGGAGTCGGGATCGAGATTTTCTGGAAACAGTAAAAAAAACACAATCCGTCAGTACACAGCGTATTAATCGTAGATAAGATAATTATGTTGTTAGCCGGTATTTTTGCGGCTTCACGCAGTCACACAGAGCACAGAGTTTATAAGCGTATTCCTTTGCCACAGCAGTAATATACATAAATACGATTTCATAAGTCTTTAAACACGTGCCAAGTTTTAGCGATAATAAAAGTAAATTAATTGCAATAAGAAAATACTAATAGAGTTAATATTTGTTCTAGAATCGATGACATCGTCACCAGAAAACGATATTAGATTACAGAAGCTATAATAAATAAATAACATTATATTTTTTTGTAGAATTGTATAACATATTATTTATTACGAAGAAGTCGCAAAAAAGTTCATAGCACTATTGACGTAAAACGGACATTAACTTTTATGCCATACCGGAATAAAATAGATACCTAGGTAACAATTTAGTAAAACAAAAATAGGACACGGATATCATGTTTAGTAAACACAACATTTGGTCAAATGTACCTATAATTGAAAATTCATCCTTCTGAGTTTCTGACGTGTGGGAAGCCTGGCACAAGTTCACGCGATTTCTAAGTGAATCATGAGAACTACTAATGCATAACGTAAATCTAACAGTTTATAGTAATTACTATCAGTTGATTTGCTTTACTGACTCCTGGTGGAAACCTACGCTTGCTTGCTGCGGAGCTAAATAAGGTTATCCCAAGAAAATACAATTGACACTACTGGTAGTGGGTGTGCGTATGCGCATGTGTGCGTGCGCGTATTGCGCGTGCGCAAATCAGAAGAAGTGAGCAATTACTTTCATCGCCTGGAATGGCATCGTCGCGACTTCGCAACCGTTCATCGGCACAATGCGATCATACATTTTCACTGGTTTCTGAAATATAAATACCTGCCTACCACATTTTAAGAATATAACAACAGAAAGTAAATGCGTTCGAAGAATTCGTATATTGAGGTCACTGGGAGTATCGACTTCATGGTTCGCTTCTCAGTGCCAGAAAAAGTATTATTTCATTTTATTTTTAACGTCTTGTAGGTACTTCCGTTTTCGTGGCACAATATCTTTTAAGTGGAACAAACATAAACATGTTTTTCTACCCATGACGGCCTCACCAATAGATCTCTAATGTTCATGCTAGTGTAAATAAAATGACCGCTTTAGATTTATATCGCCGGCAGCTTGCTTAGTATGATTTCATACAGGTATTTTTCCGTATTTTACCGAAATGTGTATCTGTCTAACCGATAATAGTAATCCATCGAAATGGTCTCTAAAAATTCTATGATTGTCGGCAGTTTTCAAAAAAAGTTCTCCACTTAGTGGTTGACTATAAAGCGTTCTTTGCGAATTCGTAATTTCCAAGAGCTAAAGAACAAAGTAAGGTCGTCAGTCCAGGCGTATCTCATTTGGTGACGCGCACACCTACATGCGTGGCCGCGAGCCGCTTTAAGGTCGCGGCTGACGATATGTGCCAGCACCACAATGCCAGGCAATTAACCTATTAAAGAGTGCGCCGCGAAGCGGAGACTGGTGGAGCAATAACCCGGCAACTCCCGCCGCTAACGTGTTAACCGATACTCGGAACATCGTTATGCAACCCTGCTCTTCCTGTGGAGGGTGAATCCGGTATATTATTTTTAACTACAAATCGATGCGATATCGTTGGACCTTGACATTGCAACACTCATCTGTATTAAGACAAGACCGACGAGACGAGAACAACATTTGGTATAT
The DNA here is from genome assembly GCA_963921215.1 of Scoparia ambigualis. Taxonomy (NCBI): domain Eukaryota; kingdom Metazoa; phylum Arthropoda; class Insecta; order Lepidoptera; family Crambidae; genus Scoparia; species Scoparia ambigualis. The sequence continues at coordinate 21,786,544 of OY992521.1, read as the reverse complement.
AAACAGTTTCAACGTTGCTAGTCATGAACTAAAACGTTAATAAAGTCAGCAAGTAATATAACAAAGCCGTGATATCTATCAATACAGCAGTAAAGTTTAATAAACACAACGGCGAAGGCATAAAGTATAATATGGAATTATGGATCTAATGAGGAAAAAACCCGCTACCAGCGGAGCAGTCGAGCGAGGCGCGGTGGAGCGCGGGGCGCGGCTTTCTCTGCGGTCCAAACGGCCGATATAAAGTGCGCGTCGCCGTGGAATACTTCGGCATTCGGTGAACAGCCGTCTGGCCCGCATCATCTGAGCTCTCATGGTTGCCTCTATTGTTGTTTTGTTGCTTATTTATTGTTTTGAATTTGTCACTTATGCTTAATATGATTGTTTATTCTAAAGGTAATGAGTCCAAATGCATCTTACAAACTGTATAATTTCAAGGTCGTTGGTAGTTGTTTGTCTTCGTGTGAAGGTCGAATTGAACACCTCACTTGGACCGGAAAATACGAGGAAATTCATCATCCGTTTTTCAAGGCATTATTCGAATGCCACTTTGTCGTTTATTTTATAGCAGCCATATCAGAATAGCTACGCGGCTTCGGTATCTAGCTCCTGTAGTTGCGTCACAGCTGACGTTTAGATTAGGATTTTCAGTTTTTAGTTCTCATTTTGTGGGAGTGATTTCTTTATTGTTTATTGCCCGCCGTGTGCAACGACTGGCTTTTGTTGGTTACCTAATTTCACAGCAAGCGGCAAGCGGTACACGAAGTTGCAAAGTGAGAGGCCGTCACAACCGGTCCGTTCGGCTCACTCGACCGAGAGATATACAGGCAACGAACACATATCTACGTCGTAGGCTCAGGTTGTTAACACGATGCACGCTTGGCGTATGTAAGTAAAACTTATGTGTTCCGTTTCATTACTAAGAAACGTTTTGATTACCCGAACGATGGTATTATAAACGGGACAAACCCGGACGCAAAAGGCGATCGTGCGCCCCAGCCTCGAATTAACGTGTTGTATCTTATTGACGCAACATCGCGGAGGTGGCACAGGTCGTGCGAGGCAAATTGAACTTTAAACACAGCCAGCCGTGAATACATTACATCGTATTCACATACCGGCGTACGTCAGCGAGCAGTCGACGATAATAAATGGATCGCTTCAACGCGAATCGTAGCGGGAAATCCACGCGACTAGGTTGTGATCGCCACTATGTTAATTGGTTGCTTACTAGCTTAAGTATCTAGATAATGTTATTGACAATCATTGTAATTCAGTTGTTTACAGTTCCACCACCAACTTTGGATACGAATGTGAACCAGCCAAACCGACTAAACAAGCAATTTCAAGTACAACAGATGCATGGTTGGTTGGCAAAGAAAAAATCTCTGATAAGGTGATGATTAGATAACAGCGTGCAAAGTAAATATTTAGTTAGACAATAATATTTTCCATTAATTACAGGGAAAATGTGGAGCGTTAGTTAATAGGGTATTTGACTTTATTTAATTAATTTAATTAACTTATATGATAATGTTATACAACACTACTTAAATAATTAAAACATGATTTTACATAATCACATCACTTTGTGATTAGTGGCAATTGTGTCATTATAATTCCTGTTCTATTTAAGAAAAAAATCGGAAATGTTAAAATAACCAAGTCAAGCAGGTACCCTATTATCACTAGACAATAAAGTTGACAATTAAGGAACTAAGCCTGATTTTATAGGTAATCAAATAATTTTTACTATCTTGTATTGATCAATTCAACAACTGTAAAACTTTTTTGATATACGAGTAGACATACTTAATGACAATTTATCTTAAATATTATGTAACACCAATTCATAACAAAGCCTTCTAGTAAACAATTCTAATATGTCACAAACTATTAGCTACTTTCGTTAATTTCTAATGAATTTACCACCTCACTCGGACCAAAAATCTAATGATAATGATCTGATGATGATGATGAAGAATTTTCAAATTAAACACATTAAAGACGTGAGAAATGATTCTATTAATAAGTAAACAGATGAACATCAGCGACAAGTAGCCGTGGTGTTGATAAACTGTTTCACTGTTTAATGGAGATGTTGTCCATTTTAACGATTCAACAACCCAGTATCGGTAGCTTCGGAAAATAGACCTGACAATTTGGCAATAGGTAGGCGGAAGAAATTATTTTAACACAATTTACTAACGGTAATAGTCACTTTCATCGTAGCACATTTAAAGGCGAAGTGAGTGGCCAGTTATTCGTGAGGTTTCTACGATACTATTTGCATATTCGCCGACTTTCTAATGGACGATGCGGCTCTTGTCGCAATCGTCAGCAGTGGTTAGGTAACACCGATTCATTTAATTACATATATATCTCTGTATGTCCATAAAAAGGTATAGTCCCCGCGTATTGTTGCAAACTTCACCAGTGTGCACCAGTCTCACTTGGGTTTTTTTTTATCATCGTACGCCGCGCTATGATTGGTTCAAGTGGCTCTTATTAAAAAGTTGCGCTCGAACCAGAATACCTTGTCTTAGCGACTCTGCGTTTCAATACGATTACAATAATTTTTAACACAAAATAATCGGTCCACGGAAAACTACTGGCTTGCGCTACAAATTCGAGTAATTACCAACAGCCGGCGCAATTTTCTCTCTATTAGCGAACACCTGGTTTTGATATGCTTGCAATATTTTCTTAGCGTCATTAATTCACAGTCAACCATGTAGCAGTGTCAACATTTATTTATGTCCTTTCAATTGTTTTATTCCGGTGAATGAACTATATATGTTAATTATTTCTTTCATGTGGCAATCGATTAGATTACCGTTTTTCAGCTAACTTGAACGTGCAATGATTGATAAGAGCTGAATACGATAAGCCGAGTAATGTACGTCAACGTTTTAGTACGTTGACTTACAAGTGGAGACGTATGTTATTATTTTTGCGCCAGCATATGTTAGTGTTATGTATGATTTAGAATTGTAAGTCGGGCAGTGGTCGGTTGGGTCACCGCAAGGATCCATTCTGGCGCCCGCCGTTCTCCTTCGCGGCGGCGCTCGCGACCTTCCGCAGAGGAGGGGCGCCTCTCACCGCCGACGTGACGGCAACTGCGGCCTTACATTGCGAGGCTGTATCGAAACTTCTACGTAACGAAGCTCTTTCCAACGACGGTTACTCAACGCCCGATAGGAGTTCCGTCGATATGCACATACCAGCCTTAGCATAACCACTAACAGATCACGTGAACTCCTTGTGTAACAAATATTGCAGGCACTTTTGATACAACGTGAAATATATAGAAATCTTTCATTATTGAGACATTTAATAATGGTGTAACTGCTAGTTGGTGTTGCGAAAATAAACGCCTTCACCTTTATCGGCGATGACTAGTTAAGTTTCGATAGATTTGAAGAGTCAATATAATGTTGGCGATATGATTTACATCAACATAATAGATATTGTCCACGACGTGGATACTTTTTATACGAGTTCATAGTTTTTTATGAATATTATTTTATGTGTTAATTCGATATTTTTATATGTTAATTGAATATTACACTTTGCCAACGTACAAGGGCGTTTTCTTTTAGAAAATCAATTTTGGTTTAATTGATTAGGCTAGGCTGTAATAGATAATATAAATCATGATTATGACTTTTAGCTACGTCTCGATCCAGTGTCGAAAGAATGGTAAGTAAAAGGCGAATGGATGTTCTCACTGCACGTCAAACAGCCATTGTGCATTCACTGAAGTCACTTTTACTAACTAACCGACTTATAAGAATTCTATTGTTACGTATGCGTTAATTAAATTTAAAATAACTTTATTTATTCCACTTTTTATCTTTGATTTATTTTGTTATTATTTTGTTATTACGTAGGTACATTTAGCTTTCATGTGGGATTGGGTCGAATACAAATCATAACATAATTATATCAATATTAGCATTAGCAACAATAGAAGTTACCAAAATTCGGATTTTATTCAAGCTCAAGAAGCTTAACTATAAAAACTTTAAATTATACTATGAATTAATAAATTAGTATAAAAGTAGAAGAAAATGATGTACGAAGTAGCTGTAATAGCTGTCGGGATGCAAAAACGAGTCCTCTTTCAAAATGTGGCAGAGGTAGCGCCGAGGTTATTTCCCTCGGGAGTCTATGCTCGAAAAAGGTTCTAACGAGGAAATAACAGACGCAAAAGGATGCTACATAGAGCCACTAATAGTTTGCCATGTTTTTTATGTTTTGTCAATGTTGGTTTTTACATAAATAGATAATACTTACTTTATTATTCATTCATTACATGAAGTCACAATAATCATATTTTAGAATATTTAGGATATATTGGTTCGTTAATGGTTTACTCATCGTGAAAGGAACTTAATTATTTGCTGACGTGATTCCTAATTCTAGCAATGGAAAGCTTCAAGTTTTGTGATAATAATTAAATTAGGTAACTAATCAAATCATTTGAGAGGATTCATAGTTTCCAAATTTACCAAATATCATCATCAATAATGGGAAATGTTAACAGACAAGAGAATCAACGCATAGGTGATATCAAAACACTCATTGATACCATAGAGGAGGTATAGTAACGTCGCCAGCAGACAATGTCGCAAGTATTTAGATCAAGGTGCGAAACACGCGTTCGAGAGTCGAGATCGGATCTGTGGAATTTTTGTCGAAGATCACGCTCGTGCTCGCTGTGGAAGCGCATAAATTTATTACGGAGACGCGGGATACTCTGGTGAATTCATGCGTTTAGCAAGAAATCATTGCGCAGATTACCTACAATTTGTCTAAAAAAATAAAAGCGCCAAGCCAAACTAATTTGGTCCGATAAATTGATAGTGTAAAGTTTGCAACAAGTTACACAAAAGTAGACACAAATGTGTCTACGATACGAATAAACAACAGTCTTAAGTCGTAAAATCCGTTCTGTTTCTGCGGGTGTTGATAGAGCGTTTTCAAGAGACACGAGAGATGTTATCAACAAGTGTGATATTAAGAACGATAGAAATAGGTGATTTCATTTTCCACGTCGGTGTGTGGGTGAAAGATGGGTCATGAATACTGGATGGAAAACAATCAAGTAGTGTAGACGCGGCGCCGACGCGACGTGACGTCGGCCACGCCTCCGTCGCTACAGGCTTATATTACGTCTGGATACCAACACAATTACTGATGGCGGGGGAACACAAAATCTATAGCCCAATTTACATTTCGGATCAAAGAGAAGCTTGCGCTAAAGTCTAAGAGGATAGAAATAGATGCTACAATGTAATTAGAATCAGTCACACGAACGTGAATGGCCTCTAATCAAAAGGAGAAGTAGTATTAGTAGTTGCAGCACCGGATCGTATTGTTATGAGAACTAGGGGCGAAGAATCTTGAACTAAAACAAAAGTTAAGTTGCACGTAATGAATGAGAGAGTATTAACTAATGAAAATACGTCATTCATTTAAATATCTGTAAGAACATTCATTATATTATCAAACGAAATAAAAAAGAATAACTTTTCTTTCTTAAATTTACATTTAATTTGAGAATTTGTAGTTGTCTAATGCAGTAATTCATACTCTAATTCTAATATATACGAATGGTGATTGACCTATATCCACGGAAAGAAAAGGAAAGAATAATACCACGATTGGTTACTTTCAGTGATGTTTGATTTTCAAACTAAGACAAAGTACCACCGTAAGTTGGTAAATATATTCGCCGTCTATCAATGATCACTGCGCATGTTCGCCGGCTAAAGCAAATAACAGCGCTCTACACACACAATAAAGCAGACAAATTGACTGAGAAACCATTCTCGGTGGCTGAATTCAATATACCATCGCGCCGAGCGGTGTAGGTGCGCCGCGTTATTGTTTCCAAGCGGACATTTCATTTTACTCGAACCTAAAAGGTTGATATTTAAATGTCACTTCAATAAAAAAAGTAATCAGGTAAGCACACTATTAGCTCGATTTCAACCTAAAGAAACATATAATGGAGTATTAAATCTCTAGGATAAGTGTGTGTAATATAAGTGTGTCATGTCAAAGTAGTTAACAGGAAGTTGACTCTATACTTGTGCGAGTACAAATTATCTAGTACGGGTCTTTAATTTGAACCTACATGTAAAAATTCAGCTCTCGCCAAACCAAACCGCTCACTTTTTTGGTAGAAGAGTTTATGACAAAAATAGATGTACTTACTTACTTTCATGTAGAATTGCTATTTGTTTTATTGTATTCTTAAATCTACAATAATATTAGCAAATATATAAATATATATCATGTAGGAAACAGCGTATCTTACACGTATCTAAACGTTGTAGAAGGATTTAAAATGTTGTTAATATAAAGCGTCGCCATTTACAAAGGAGTTTAGTGGAAGACCCTTATACTCCGAGACGCATTAAATGATTTGAGATCTTTTCTCAACAGTAGGACAATGTAGGTTAAATAATAATAGAAAAAAAAATTGGACACGCGCTTTAGGAAATTGACCAAGACGTGTGTGGTATAGATGCCACGTAACTGTTATTCTGTAGTTCAGCTAATAAGATTTGTTGTATAACGGGCGTTACGAGGCAGGCGGCTAGCAGGGCGAAAACAATTGTGAGCGAGACCGGTTCCTAACTTATTCCGTAATGTATCGAACTGATTCAGATTATGCCCCCGGTGATTTATCAAGCTGTAGCTGTAGCACTGCACAGATATCGATAAACAAACAAAAACTAAACAATATATACGATTATCTCCGCTCCATCTGAAGAAGAAATACATCGATGTCGGATAATATAAGATTTAAAATTCTAAATACACATCCCCGCATAAGTAAATAATGATAGATGAAAAAGTTTTGAATATAAGTAAAGTCGAATTTGTCAGTTGTGTTCGAATTTAAAAATAAAATTGTCTTAAAACTATTAACAATTACAAGTTTGGTACGTTTAATAGCTAATTTAATAAATTAAGAGTCGTCTATCAATCATGTAAAAGGCTAAAATAGGGGAATAATCGGGTATCGGATATGTCAACAAAAAATAACCACGTGATGTTAATTGGATGGCCTAGATACCCACCAATCAGGGGAGAGGGAGTTAAAAATAGCTTAAAAACATCACATGATTAATGGACTGCCCCTTAAAGCGAAGATTCAATTGGCCGTCGAGATGAAGTCCAGAATAGGGCCGCGAGCGAGAGGTAACTTTTACCTGGCTTGCGTAACTCTGCCAGGTACAATTTATTATCTGCTCCATTGCGAGCTTTCGTAATATAAGCCAACACTACACAGAAAAAACAGTTTTCTTTGAATAAGACCAATTGCTTTGCATCAAAGCAAATTTATTAACTCCAAGAAAACGGTTTCCTCCCTATACACGCTAGAGAATATTTACTTGTTAGCAGCAAAAAAATATCTTAAAATTGTTTATTTGTAACCAGACAATATTTTTTAAAGCAATAAAAAATTTATTCACTCAAGAATTACAGTTATATTGAGAGCCAATAAAATAAATTCTTCAAGTGAATGTATTTGTAACCTTAAAGACACAAATTACTTAAAATAAAATATATTATTCTTGTTTCAAGAAAATATTTCATTGTTACTTGCATTTATTGACTAAGGTTGAGAATGCGCAATGTTAAACGAAGAGATCATTTATTGGATTTATATTTATTTTCTCTTGACTCAATAATTGAGAATCTAAAACTAAGATAATATTTATTTACACTGAAACGGAATTTCTTAATAAGTTGTTGTAAATTTCATTATGCTTAGATGGTTATGTCTTAAACCAAGATTTTTTTTACTTAAAATTAACAAGACTATAAAATTAAAATAAGATTTTACTGTCTTAGTTACAGCATGGAGTTTACTTAATTCAAGTTATATATTTTCTTTGAGACAAGGGTTTTTTTAAATTATTATGATTATGTTATTAAAGTAAGATTTTACTGTCTTAGGTAAAGCGTTGGGTTAATTTAATTCAAGTCATGTCATTTCTTTGAAATAAGTACTTATTATACGGGTGTAAATAACAGGAATGTGCATCACTTTTTGGAGTGAATGTACACATTTACCTATTATGAACATCACTTTCGTACAATTTGGTCACTGAGCTCTGCCAAAATATATAAAAATCAAAAAAAAATGTAAGTACGAAACAAGAAATGTTTAAGTTAGTAAAAGTAGTTCGTATAGATGAGTACATTCACCTCCTAAAATAATGCACATTCCTGTTACACCCAAATAATAAGTACTTATTTCAAAGAATTGACATGAAATGAATTAAATAAACCCAACGCTTTACCTAAGACAGTAAAATCGAACTTTAATAACATAATCGTAATAATATATATTTTTTAAATCCTTGTCTCAAAGTATTAATTCTGTTACGTCCTCACAGCCCATGAAGAAAACCCACATTCCGTGGAAAGGTGACTATAAGAGTAACACGAGATGTATATACTTTATGTAATAAAAAGCAAATTTTCAAATAATATGTAATATATTTTCATAGAAATAGACAAATTCTTAATTACACATAATGTTAATTTATTTATAATAAGATTTACATCATATGTATTATTTAGTTTTTTTATTATTATAAAACGAAAATGGACAAACATCAACTCCCTAACCTAAACGTATAATATCTTTATTTTAATATAATGTCCTATGTTCATATTATAATTGATAATGCATATTACAATAAAAATTTAGTTCACAAGTAGATATTCAACTCTTTGGAATCACAATCTAATATTTGGGATTAAAATAAACAATAAGAATTCAATTAAACATAGGAATCAAAATTAACTTCAGCAGAAATTATAATTGATACTCTAAAAGATAACTTTAAAAACAGGCAGCATTTAACATTTTCTAATTTAAGGTTTCTTACCAATACGTCATTCCGTGAGTTTGACAAAATTTTCCAATCCTGTCTTCGACATTATGTAGAAACTCAACTCAAAGACTTTACTTTCCCCTACCCTTCTGAGGCTATATGCGGCCTTTTATTTTTGTTGCACATGGTCCATGGTTCCGAATTGGAAGTTCAGCCACAGTTTATCTCGAAATTGTATAATATCTTAAAAAAAAGAACTTTGTTAACTTTTAGTGCAACATAGACTTCATCGACAACCTTAGATAGTACTGTACTGGACATAGGCCATAGGATGGTTAAATAGACCATAGTATTAAAATATAAAAAAATAAAAACATTCTAAATTACTTTGCAATTCCTGAGTCGTTTTTCATCTAATTGCTGGTGATTAATTTTCGCAGTCGCATTGTCTCTTCTAATTTTCCTTGTGCATCGTCCATTTACAAAATTATTTTTTCTTATTGGCTTTGAAAAGTATTTGCCTGTAAGTCTCCTTTGGGAACAATGTTATTATTTTTGCTGCAATCACATTGTATTTTTCATAAATTATTCGACTGAAAGAAAAAAAAATGTTTTATTATTCAGCCAGTATTAACCTAAATAAATAAAATCGATTAGAATATTGAATTTAATTTACTGCCAATACAGTGTACAGTAAATTAATAAATAAAATACAATAATTAATCCTCGGCGCCGGTGCGGCGTAACGGGGCACTAGATAGATGAGCGAATACTTACCCAAAATAAAATTTATTACATATTCACGTATTCCCTCCCCACAAAGTAAGCATAACAACAACAGAATCCACGTTTCCTTTTGACAGATTATACTTTAACTCCAATAACATATTATGTTAAAACAAAGCTCTGTGTTCAATTTGACTACTTGTAAGTACAGAACACCTCGAACAAAAGTGAAAAAAATAAACAGATTGCGAAAAAATCTTAAATCTCAAAACAAAGTATTTTGGTTAAAACAAAGTTAATTCGTGTTGATATAAGACTCCGATATTTTTGTATAATAATAAGTTAAATTCTCTAAATCCAACAAGACAAAAAACAAAATGAGAAAAAATATTTCATAGTAATATTGTACGTCTTTAAAAACTAGAAATTTATGACACAAACATAAATAAAATGTTATTTTGGACCAACGTAAAATATTTCTAAACATTAATAATGCATATTTTGACTTAAGAAAATATTTAATAAACAATAATTAAAATATTCTGGAACTGAATGAAACATTTTTACATTTCAGAAAGCCATATTTTCTTAGACAGAAAATATTTTTTCTTCTTACTGTACTACACAATTCTTATTTCAAGATAAAAGACTTGAATCATTAATTGAGAATACTTACATCTTAACCAAAGATGTTATTTATTGATTCAAGTGCATTTAAAGTTCTTCATTCAAGTAAAGTTTAGTATATCAATCAAATTATACATGAATCTTGAAACAAAAATATTTCTCTTAATAAAACAAAAACTTTGAGAGCAAAGTTGTATCAGAAAGAGATAAGCAGTTTTTTCATAACAACAATATATTTTTGGTCCTAGAAAATTTTATCGAAATTACGAAATATCCTGAGAAAGTGCTTTGTCTTATTCAAAGAAATCCTTTTTACCTGTGTACTTATACATACAGTATACAATACTATATGCTTACTTAACTGTTCAAAATACACCCGGATGTAGATCTATCAAAATTTAAGTCCTTGGATTACGGATAGTTGTCATTTCCTATCCTCCAGTTTTAGTATTTGACCATTCAATTTCACAATGAAACTGTACAGTCTAATAGAAATAATAAAATATTACCAAGTACCTGCAATACAAGTGAAAGCTGCCGTGACGAAGGAGACACCTGCTTGTTGTTTTTTAAACTCGTTAGTTTTTTGATCTAGCATAATTGTTACTATACCTTTGGTCGAACAAGTGACAGTTTATAGATATGAAATTCACAAAAGTAGTATGTTTGTGTGGTGTTTTAATTATTTGTTAATAGTCTAAAAACTATAATCAAATCAAAGTGTCGATTACAAAAGTTACAACTGCTGAGAGTCAGCCAAATGACCTTTTGAATTAAAGTACACAAATGCGAAAGTCTTACTCGAGTGCATACAAATTGTGCTTAACAATAACATTGCAATCCCTGTTATCGACAGGTCAGAGATACACCACGGAGCTACGAACAATGTCATACATATTATGATTGCACATTATCTCATAAATAATTATCGTAGGTACTAAATATTTTTCCACTAGCGAGAATTTGTCTTGTCCACTAATAGGCATAGGAATAACGAGACGAAGAAACCTACATGTCTAAGGAGAAATTCTCAGCGGCTACAAAAAGTAGCAGACATGAGCGCCACCTAACACGCTTGGCCCATGAACAGGTTGAAGCGTGGTCTTTATCATCGCGTTTTGAACCGATTACTACACTACACACTATGGCATATGGTAATCTTCCACGAACGCCGTTTATCAATAGAGCTGTAAGTAGGTACGTAGAGTAATTGTGTAATTACTAATTAACTATTTCATGTTGAGGTGCGATACGAAGGCCTCAAATAAGTTATAAATGCATACGTCTTTGTGCTCAGACCGCAATATTAGTTTGAGGTTTTCGTAGTGAAGTTTAGTTTGTTTTTGATTTAGGTTGTCACTTAGTCCACCACAAATAACGAAAATACAATAAATATGAATTTAAAATGCACTTCCTCGTTAGGCCATCGAAAGCGGTATTAGCCATGTATGATGGACACGCGGCGAGCAGCGCACACGACAACTTTCCCTTCTTTAATGGAAAAATAGCATTAAACAGACCACCTTACGGATAAAACTTGTGAGGCACAGTCGCGGGATACCCGATTGACCACAATTTATTTACACTTGAGGCGTTGACAATATTCGATAAAACAATGTTATCAAAAGATTTCAAACCTTTACAGTTTTAGGAAACTATTGAGCTTTGTATGCGGCTTTAACTAATAAAGACTCTAGTTTTTTTTTAAATCAGTGATTAGAAAAGCAATTACAATGCTTAGTTCAAGAAGATAGATGAGTTTTGTAATTCCATTTTTTTCTAGTTTTATTTTGTAAACAGTAAACGTTTTCACTCATTAAGTAATGACGAAGCGTTAATAATAAGACGCAAAACATTAGTAAAACAGGCAGTGACTGAAGCATGATTCTGTTGAAATGGTCGCTGCAGTGTCCTCAATGGTCGAATAACGCTTGCGCAAAGGTCGTTTGTGCAAATTGCTTCTATTAACTTAATTTAGGTAAGTAGAAGTAGGCCAAATTCTAGTATTGGGTTTTAATGTGAGTGGTGATTTACCAATCATACATTAGACAAAAAAGTGAAAGTTAAGGAATTTGGGATGGTCCAATAGAAACTTATTTTACAGTTATTGTCTCGACAATTTTTTTCTTGAACTTTATGAATTTTTTCTTGTTCTTGGGATGAAGAACACCTGTTCAATATACATAAATAAAAGAAATTAGATAAGTATACATTGGCCCGGTTGTTTTAATAAGAAATACTGTCATACATCATCCGTTTCTGTATATAGATAACAATTCGCAAATCATCCGGACCCGATCGAATCGAGCATATTCATTAGCCTGTCCAAATTCGAATTCGTCTAGTTTTTTAACGGCCTTTAATCTCACGGCCAAGCCAGCGGTGTCCACTGGGGCCCGCTAGCCGGCGCACGCGCAGCCAAAGTGAAAGTGAATAGCGCGCACGTACGGCCCGCAGCCCCAATAAGACGACACCGCCGCCGTCCGCATACTTCAGCAATTACCACGAGGAAATCAGAGCCGTTCCGCCGAACGCGCCCACCACCCTGGACGGGAGTGAACACCTGACCTGGCAGGATCAGGGCTGCCCTAAGCGCATTCATCTTCAAACATTAACAATTTACTATGAAGGCATTCTCTTTTATGTTCATAGAGAAGGTTCATTCGTTCGTTCAAAAATCAGCCCGCACATACCATCATCAACATAAAATGTCAAGGATTGTCATAGTATCTATCAGAAATATATTCGACTGTACACGCTGACATAGACAAGGTTTATTTCCGTTATTATCTTGTCGGGATATCAAATTAAATGTATGTCTAAAGCCCTGACCTCATGGCCAATTTATCGTAGGTAACTGATCGACCTTAGTTAGCGAGTGACTGTTGTAAGGCTCTTCCAGATTCGTTTCGGTGGCAAATATTAACAGCTGTTTGTGCATGCTTCGAGCGTTTCAGTCATTGATTATTCGATTTTGACTCTATATACTAGCATCTTTTCGTGAAATTATAAAGATATTGTAAATAAAGGATTCAAAGATAGCAACAACAGTAAGCGAACTCATCAAAATTGTTTACCCGCAATAATGAAAAGATACGAGCTAAGATGTCCGATGACGTCAATTACAATTAATGACAGACTAAAAATATACGTCACGCATGGAGTGAATTACTGCTCAAAAGTGCGAAATGAAGTCAATATTGTCTAATACGGTTATGTAAGTGAGATAATCTACATAAAATGTTTCGAAATAGTTCGGTCACTGTGTTTTATATTAATACTGTCAATGTAATTTAAGATGAAAGAAAACATTTCAAATCATTGAAGTCCTTGTCTTTGTTTTGTTATATTTCAGATTTGTTGTCAATATTTTAACAAGTTTTCTAGGTTTTATCGCAGGGTGACATTATGAGATAAGTAATATTCTCAAGCTATTATTTATGAACTAGCAAGTAACCGTTAAAAAATTACAATGCAATTCGAAGATGATTTCAAAATTGTTCACACATTCTACCTTTAAATCATAATCATTTACACAAACTTAACTATCAAACGGACTTAACGAAATTATAAAGGTTCCAGGTTTGCTACGAAACCTTAAAAATAGAAATAGCTAATTTTTGACCTTCATTGGAATCGGATAGACATGTGATTTTGTAAAATCCCTTGTCTGCCGCGTTCTCTTCTAAATAGATCTAACAATTGAATTGTATTGTGTCTCGTTTTATGGCAGCTAATCTCTCAAAGATAATATTGATATAACACCTCTATCAATACCTGAGTATGTTCTTACCAGATGTACAACTAACTCAAAAACAATTATGTCAATGGCATCACCTTTTACTGAGTACATAGACATTTAAAATTTACTTGTCATTCTGTCTGATTTGACAAGCTTTTATGACGCCATTTACAGAAAGGGACAGCAATATATAGGTCAACTGTCCGTGAATGACAAATACTTACGTCCCGATCGCGATAGTCAGTGTCCTATTAGTATCTCCGTTGAAGATTACAGTATAGTTAACAATGGGGATGTAACTTTGGTGGGCGTGTTTATTACTTGTGTGGTTGTATTGTAAAGTGTAACAAGCTCAGTAACAGATTAGGCGAATGTAAGAACATAACATATCTTATTTTTTTTTAATAGTTATATTTAGGAGGGTTTACAAAGCTGTTTCATTAATTATTATATATTTAACTTGAAAGTTTTTGTAGGATACTGAAATGTGTAAGCCGTTTTACATTTTACAGTTTAAAGGAAGTTGCCGATTATATAGTGACACCGACAGTAATACAATTAGCCGAGTATACAAGATCTTTACGAGCTGGACGCAAAATACAACAGGTCGTCCTTGTGGCGACTGTAAACACTATTGTTTAATCACGTGGCTGCACCCATTATGATTTGATAAAGGTGTTCACGCCAGCACACCTTTGTTCCAAAGAACCTCAAGCAACAAAGTCAATAGCAAAATACTTAGATTTAGTTGCCTATTTTGGCCACTTTACGATAGAACAATCAACACTTTTTAAATCTTAAACTAAATGTTATTAATTTTAATATCGTTTGTTATCTATCAATGAAAAGTTTAATAACAAAATGTGTATTCAATTCAAAAAGGGGGATTTTTAGCTTCGGTGGTAAACCCTTCTAAAGTTGAAATGCTAGCTATTTTTAAATACAAAAATGGGTTATAGAGTTGTCTTCTGTAAAGACAATGTCAAACGATACTATCCTGAAACTACACGACAAAGCAAGCGTGACGATTACCGCCTTTTATTCTAGGCAGTCTGTATTCTTGTTAGCAAACCTACGATCTACTATAGAAGAGTAATTAGAAAAGAATAATAGCATGTAAGGAAATGAGAATGTAACACAGGTAATAATTTAATTGTCGGCTGCAGTTGCAGTTCACGTTTCCAATGATTCCTCGGTAAGAAAGTTGATTATTTATGATGAAGAGCGCAATGTTTTGTACACATGAAACGCAAAACCGAATCCTGTTTTCAAGGACTGTAATAACGTACCGTAAACCGTTGGTGAAGATAATAAAGTGTATTGGGAGGACAACGACCTGGCCGAGTCAAATTGTGGCCAATGTACTTGCAAATCAATGTTATAATACACAGAACATGGTACAATAGTCGTAGATGATTCATTAGATGGTGTAGACAACAATTGACACAGGAACATTATAGAGTCTGGTCGTGGTATAGATGCATTTTAAGTGATTGTGGTTGATATAATTTAAGCTCTATTCGTCAGATTCAAAGTAAAGGAAGAAAGACATTATGTAAGTGAAAGGAACAAGTGAGAAATCAAGTGGCGCAAAGCGGACAACGGCCATCGCACCTGGGAGGTGCAATGCATCCTCACTAGCGACTGGAACTGATGCTATTTTTACATCGTCCACTCTATCTTATTTACTATTCTGGTCCGCGACTCATTGAATTGTGGTTATTATGTGCAAGTTGGATATGTGCCAACGAGTCTCGGACCCAACACACTAGCGAGATATTCAAAGAATGATACGATAGTTAAAGCGATTCAGGGAAGAGCATCGCGAGTGTATTCCCGACAGTGTTAAGAAAAATTTACAAAGCCAAGGTTGTTGGTTTTAGTTTTTCACAGTGAAAAGTGAATTTATCGACACGCGTGAAAACGTTCAACACCACGGCATCCTAATTTAACTTCATCCTATTAACTTCAGAGTAGGTGTAGTCTAGAAATAGGTTATCCCAATTAGTAAATGGATCATTTAGACACTGAATAAGGTTGACGAGGTCGTTTACATACGATACGGGTAAGTGACTCTCGACGAGCAACAAGAGAAGAGACCACGTCAAACCGGCAGCGAGGCGAGCGGTGGCTACAAGTAAACCGGTCGACGGCGCCGTGCGTCGGACGCGGGGCTAGGGGATTATCACCTTGTAAACAAAATTGCATCGTCTTTTGTTTTTTGCGGTAACTAAATGAATACTGTCATGGATTTGACTGATCGAACGGGAAGGCGTTACGAATGCGCCCGGCGAAATAAAATCAAACAACTTGTTGACCCCGAGGACATTGCCTCGTGTTTGAGGAAAAGGCGCGGTGAGCCGATGCACAGAGTAATGTGTTAGGAAATTGTTATTGGAGACCCAATTCCAATTTGGGTCAATGAAGTAATTTTAAAGAATACAGAAAACTGACGTCTTAAAAATAAGTAAGCCCGGTGTTAGTACGACGACGAAACGAAGTAGAAGCTATTTTGGTTTTGGTTTTAGGGTAAAAAGTTTACAATGAGTGCGGCGACAACGACAAGCAGCAAAACGAAATCCGCTAAGTGGGTCATCATATAATTTCGCAAGCGTATCGAGTGCCGCAAGCGTGAACTGGTGCTAGAGGCAAGTCAAGTCAAGGCAAGGTGAGGCCCGTTTCTGCGGCCTGACAATAAGCCTTCCCCATTAAACCGTTAGAAGTTTGTGCAGCACAATTAAAATTAACTTTTAACTCATTTCTTTCTTACTACTTTTCAAATTTCTACTCAGTTTTGACGTATAAATATTGGCTATAAAAGCTAACTTTATAACCTTCCAATAGTTTACATGTTGTATGTTTTTTAGAGATTGTGTTTCTTTAGTTGAAATTGTTTGATATGTCATAAACAAGGAAAATTTTGCGAGATAAGATAATCATTAGAATGATATTATGTAAATACGACGAATGAATAATACTGTTTTCATTTTTGTTTAATGTTTGAAACTAAATATAAGTTATATTTCTGTATTCTAGTTAACTAAATATAAATGTTATAGAAGTTTCTGTTTTTTTTTGCTCTTTTTAGAATGTGATATATATACCTACTTGAACATTTCTATATAGCTTTTGACTATAAGTATAATTGTATAAAATATTTTATTTAATATCCTCTGTGATCTGTGACCTCCGTAATCGAGTGAAAAAACAATTTTTTTGGAACCTTATTTCGGATTTGGGTGTTTTTCTATGTTGATGTATGTTTATCCGATCTAGTGAACCATTTTAAACAAATTTCAAAATACATAAAGCTTAACTTGGGCTAAAATCGGCTAAATCATTGATGTGAGCGTAGAAAGTTATTATATTTATATCATAATTTATTTCCGGTTACCATTTGAGAGTATTTAGGAGTGTATTGTACATAGGTCATTTATTACGGTATCATTGTCTGTAATTTGACTTTATTATTATAACTAGCGGATCCTCGCGGTTTTACCAGCGTGATACCTATCCCGTGGGAATATCGGGATAAAATATAGCCTATGTCACTTGGGAAGAATGTAGCTTTCTAATGATCAAAGAATTTTCTAAATCGATCCAGTATACTTTCGGAGCCTATTCAAACAAACAAACAAATCTTTCCTCTTTATAATTAGTATAGATACTAGTCCGTAAGCTGCTACGTTTCAGCCAAATTAGTTCACCTACATATATATGTAAGTAACCTAACCTAACTTGTCCTAAACACAAAAAATTAAAATTACTTAACTAAGGATGGATTCGGCCAAACTGGAATAAGACTTATTCCGAGATAAGTTTATACAAATTCGGCGTTTAATTTAGGTATAAGACCTTATTCCAGTTTGGTCGAATCCACCCTAAGTATTACATTACACACAAGTTAATTCTAATTATTAATTTGATAACTTACCCCTTCATTTCCAGGTAGGAACTGTATTTTAGGTTTTGCCAATTTGTCCTGTAACAAAAAAAAGCACATAAATAATTTTGTAGGTATTGTTAAATATAACAAGTAAGTATTAAATTTCAAAAGCAGTAACCCCTCAAACCCCAAGCGGTCGCATGAGATCGCACCTACTAAGACTTTGTACCGTGTTTTCATAGACTTACAGACTACTTTAGTATGAACAAGTTTGATTATTTCGGTTCTGTGGTACATTTTATGCATCGTAATCGCAAAATATCGCATAGTCTATGCTCGATCTGTCAAATTCGACGTTGAAAGTTGCGCCAATTTTTGTGTCAGAAAATTTCCAGGAGTGAGTGGTCATCTCATCATAAAACACCAAATGTATCTTTGAATCGATTACCGAAAGAAACAGTTGCCTAAAGCGGTAAAGGACAGAGCGAAAGTGGGAAAAACATATTGGTTCAGTTGGATGTAACGTGATAATGTAGAAAACTTTGGTTAGGACCATCCAAGGACTTCGGTGGATTATCTTACACGCACGCTCCGCAAAAAAAAGCTTGGCATGCAAAAAACTTATAACCAAAACAAAGTTACATAACCTTAAGTCATTTTTAAGGTTCCGTAGCCAAATGGCAAAAAACGGAACCCTTATGGATTCGTCATGTCTGTCTGTCTGTCCGTCCGTATGTCACAGCCACTTTTTTCCGAAACGGAAAAAGAAGAGTTCACAAAAAATAAAAATAAAACAATAAATTTTGGGGGTTCCCCATACTTAGAACTGAAACTCAAATATATTTTTTTCATCAAACCCATTCGTGTGGCGGATAGGTGGTCTATGGATAGGTCTTCAAAAATGATATTGAGGTTTCTAATATCACTTTTTTTCTAAACTGAATAGTTTGTGCTAGAGACACTTCCAAAGTGGTAAAATGTGTGTCCCCCCCCCTGTAACTTCTACAACTATTATTAAAACATCGATCAAAGTTACAACGAACTACAAGAACTTTTATATGATGTTACTTGCTGCTACGGAACCCTTCATGGGCGAGTCCGACTCGCACTTGGGCGCTTTTGACTGTAGTATACGCAATGACATGTATAATCATTGTATTAGGAAAAGTACCTACATACATTCATACATAATTATCACGACTATTATCCCCGAAGGGTTAGTCAGAGACTAGGCAATGAGGACCGCAAAAGCAGTCTCTACTCTACTCTACCATAGTCCACTTTTCACCAAATAGCGACTGCACATGTGCTTAGCGTGACAGGTGGTGCAGCCCAACGCCGTGGAAAAATGGCGTACAAATTTAGGTTGACTAATTAAATTGGCAGCATGTTTAAAGTTTAAAGATGTCCGCATATAATAATTTGTAGACAAGACGGCATCCGTAAGCAAACATTGGCTGTCACTTTTGTCTAATTAATAGCTTCTAGTTTATTATATTTTTATGACTTTTATGATTGAACACATTAAGAGTTTTGTTATTTTAACGGAATCTTAATAGAGTTAGAGATAGAACATTATTAAGAACATTTATGTCCATAGAAGAATTTTCCTATTTTCCCTAATGCTTTACATACCTACCGACATGACAGTTGTAAAGGTATGAAAAATACGATGACGCATATAATATACTCGTTAACTACGTTGGGCTTTACTGAAACTAAAGGAAAATGTATGATGTATGAAACGTCAATACAAGTGACGAAAACACGACCAACTATGAATCATTCACTAACAAACACTGCATTGTCGTACAAGGTAATTGTGAAAAGAAATACAATTACAATAAGCATCTTTATGCTTGCCATAGTTAATTAATTTTATTATGTACAACTGTACACATTATAATAAAGTATACTAAATATCAATTTAACCTTTACAAAAATCAGTGATTTCCAGATGTTAAGTTTGAGCATAAAAACTTATTTTAATGTTTTAATGCTCAACTGAAGACTTTCGAAAAAGTTTACTTTCCATGCCAAATCAATCAGCTGATCGGGTCAGTTAATGCCATCTGTAAAAAGTTCACTGATTTATAAGGAGCTTACTTATTGCTCTAGGGTCTTTTCTATATTTATTTGTTGAATCAGAACTACCTAGTTGACTAGATAATATATTTAATTTTAAATTTCCAAAAGCTTCATTTAGATTAATTTATTAATAAAAGAATTAACATAAATACGGAAGAACTGCAGCGTTCTTGGTCATAAAGAGATCTCGAATTCCAAGATATTCAGTATTCTTGCCAAAATCTCATCATTTGGCATCCCAACAACGTCAACATTGATAGACCAAATTTCTACACATAATTTACAAAGCATAATCTAATGAAACGTAATTAAACGACAAGTAGCCAAACTAGTTGGGCAACGAGTCGGGCTGGCCACAATAAGCAAGTGGCGGTAAGTCGTGGGGTTGCACAACTGGCGATGGTCGAACGCGAGAAACATAACTAGGCTGGGCGGCGGCGCTGGTGACGTAAACTTAAAAATTGCTTTAGTTACTTACTTAACCGCAGAGCTCAATGTGAAATTTAACAAGTTGCATCGACGTCTGGACGAGATGAGAGGGGATGACCCGGAACTGGTATCCATGACCGTGACTTTTGAAGGTACGGTACAAAAATGGAATCAGGGGGGAATACGGTAAACAAAGGATTATGCAATATTCCTTTTATTATGGTTGAAAAAGTGAACACTATTTATTGCTAAAAGTGAACGTGAAACAAAATTACAAATCATAAAAGATATCTTTAATACTGAATTGAGATTGTAATGAGTTGCGAATGCGAAACCAGTTTCAATTAGCAAGGTCACGCTTGTATCAATTTTGTTAAAAATCTAATATGAAAACAACACTTTGCAAATGATGTGAAGCTAATGAAAACCTCTTTTGAAGGTTCGCTACGTTAGTACAATCCTAAAGCGATTATGTGATTATGTAACTTTCTTTTACATAGTAAGATGCCTTTGCGAATTTCAGCATTTACATCAAAATTACATAAACGTTCAACTAAACCAAAATGAGTTATTACACATACAATTCACAGATCTCAATGTGAATGATGCAACTAATAAGTAATAATAACACTTCACATGTCAAACATTTGCATTAGGATTTGATTCGAAAATAATGTATTTAGAAAATTGACTAAACGTTATTCAAATTGCCGCAACATTAATAAACAGTTTTATTCATCTACACGTGTTGTCCTTAAAATATTTAAAAAAAAAAGAAACAACACAAAAGTAATTTCGGCCTCGCGTTGAATTGCTACGTTGTTGTACGGAGTGAAGCAATAAAATGCCTGCACAAAGTGACCTTTAGCAAAGCAAAAAAGCTTTTAAAGTTTTTAGGCTCAAGATCAAGTGAAAATCAAGTAATAATAAGCAGCTCTTTGGTACCAATTGAAATAATCACATGACAGTGCTTTAATTTACGACAGATCGCGTGATGGTACCGCATACCGGGCACACTGATTTCCACTCGAAACAACATCAAACAACTGTTGATGTGTCATTAGCAAAGACAATTAAGAGGAAACACTACGTCGACATGGCATGCAAAATTTTCATACAAAACACAGAAAAACGACGTTTCGTAGTCCCATGTTTCCTCCTTCAGAACTGGACCAATTTTTATTACTTTTTCAGAATCGGTTTTCTATGTCGGTATGTTTGATTTTTTTGCATTAAGTCATTTATTTAATAACCAGGAGCCCTCAAAATGTTGCGAAATCACTCCATTTTAAGGCGCCTTCAAAAACGTTAATCAGCTGGTTTAAAAAATAATCAAACATACAGACATAGAAAATCTCTTTCTTTAACCGATTCTGAAAAAGTAATAAAAATTGGTCCAGTTCTGAAGGAGGAAACAGGGTACTACGAAACGTCGTTTTTCTGTGTTTTGTATGAGAATTTTGCATGCTACCTCGACGTAGTTTCCTCTTAAATAAGGTTTTTTACCATCAGCTTCTAAACGCCCACAGCTCTAGTAGATCTTCCCAGATGGGGAGATTGGGCCATAGCACACATAACTGACCCAAAGCGAGTTGGTGTTGGTGGTATTCGAATTACGGTAAAGAAGGTAAAAGATTACACGAACCTTTTCTTATCACAATTAATAGGGAGTATGGCGCAAAGGCTATATCGAGCTTATGTATCGCTTTTGAAAGTAAGTTCGAGTAAAATTGACGTTTACATTGAAAAAACAGACTTGTGATTTTTGAGTAGAGGTGGTAGAGGTCAGTTCAAGGTATTGTACTAGCGAGTGGTTTGACGAGATTGGAAAAAATACTATGTGGTCGTTGTCAAGCACCGTTGTAGGGGAATTTTTGTCAATCGAGAGGGTGGCAGGTAGGTATATTTTTTATAATAAATAATATCAATCATGTTCAAGTTAATGCAGTATTTTTATCTCTTGGTACATTAACAGGTTCACTGTCCAAAAAATATAACAATAGGTTAATCAATTGTTATGAACCATAATAATATGTGGTCTGCGGGACTGTGAACTGGTTAAGAATTGTAAAACCTTAATCAATGTGCCTTCTCAAAATGGGTTCCCTACGTCAATCCGAAAGCCATTTTACCGATTTTCATTTTAACGAAAAATGCTTTATTTCTACGAAGCTATTACTTATCGATGTAACGATCCACTGAAAAACCTATAATTACTTACCGAAATTCATATCAGCGACCTACGTATAACCGAATATTATTTAACCGATATATTCTTTTCACCGATGTAACATTTCACCGAATTTTAAGTGTATGTAGGTAGACAAGTGATCAAGCGTGACTCTGTCAGAGAGAGATTTAAGGATATAAGTATAATGACAGTTGCATCACAATACATTTATGAAAATCTCATACGTATGTTCATAAAAATATTGATGTTTTCGAAAAACAGTGATATTCACAATTTAAATACTAGAAGTAAGAACAAATTTGCAGTACCTTATACTAGGCTTCATAAAATAAATAATTCTTTTAAGGGTCTGTGTGTACGATTTTACAACAAAGTACCAATTAATATTCAAAAATTAGATCTTGATAAATTTAAAATCCATATCAAAGAAAAGCTTTATAAAAAAGCTTATTATGAAGTGTCAGATTACACAGAAGACAAAACAGCTTGGCTCTGAACTGAAATGCTCCAAGTACTCCAAAAGCTATTTCTAATTGTATATAATTAATTTATAGTACCGTATATTTTACGTTCAAATTATTATTTTGTATTTTATGACCTAACGACTTATCTTTTTTTTTGTTAATGTCGTTGCTTCTGTGCGCTGTGGTATTCTTGCGCCCGTTCTTTGCCACAGTTAAAAAATGACGTCTTGAATGGGTGGTAGGTTAAAAATTTGGACGATTCAAAGTACTTACTAATTGAGTTTATTGAATAAAAATATTTTGAGTTTGAGCGCTCGGCTCGATATCCGAAGGTTCAATTCCCAGGTCTGGCAGTGTGTTTCGGATTTTTCGATTCATAGCCTTGGCAAGCGTGGTGGTTAAAACAATACCTATCAATTGTAGCAATGACTTATTTTCAAAGAAGCCTTTGCCCTGCAGTGGATCAGTATACAGGCTGTACTTTACTTATTTTAGGTCAAAAGTTCGCCCACAGGAACGTCTATATGGGTGTTATACCTAAAATGGGAGAAATCTAATGCCGTTTAAATTCAATGTTGTTATATTTATTTTAATTAGAGAAAAAACATTAATACAACCAAAATTATAACAATAAAAAACCATTAACTATTATTAAGTTTATTATTATAATCACCTAAACCTTAGTATACCGTTTAATGTTCAAAAATACCGAGACAATATTAGGTATATTGATTGTCTCTAGGGTCAGCAATTGATTTCTTCCATTTTAATTACTTTACTATATGAGTGATAGACGTTCCTATAGCCGAGCGTTTACCCACATACACTTAAGATTCGGTGAAATGTTACATCGGTGACAATAATATTCGGTCATATGTATGGTAGCTAAATTGAATTTCGGTAATAGGTTTTTCGGTGAATCGTTACATCGGAAAATTAAAGCTTCGTAGAAATAAGGCATTGTTCAATTGAGTGATCGGTTAATGAAGGTTAAGCGGTAAAAACGGAAAAAATTGTTGTTTTCTATTAGCTGTTATTCATAACATTTTTAGATATTTCGCACTGAAATTTTCAGTATTACAGAACGTATACACGTGTGAGGGGATGACTGTTTTTGGAACACAATTGGAACATTTTGCACGATAGAAAAAAATCTGAAGTTACCTTTAAAATTTTATATAAATGCACATTACGACCGTGTTTTACAATAATATTTCCTATAAAACCATAAACACTTATGTAGGTATTTACCTTTTCGATTTCTTGACTGTTTAAATTTCCAAAAAACTAAACATTTTTATTAACTTTTTAATATAAATGTGAATAGCGCTTACGAATTACCACGGACCCCGCACCGCGCAACACCCGTGAGGGAATTTTAGCTGACCGCCTAACCCCCCCCTAATAGTTTTCGTTGAAATGAAAATCGGTAAAACGGCTTTCGGAATGACGTAGGGAACCCTCTCAAAATGGCAAACTAGCTTTTTATTACACACAACTTACAAGAAACACGACGTATTCAAGTGATCATTTTACCTGGTATATCGTACAATGGGGTCCATATTGGCTCATCTAAAGTTCTTTACCCGAAATTGTTCATCCTACCGATTTGTAATCCGAATGATCACTCTTCCTAAAATTTGTAGTAGTTACTACCGACGATGTTCATACATGTTTCCAAAAATTTTTCATTCCTCGAAGCGTACCCACGGAAAAAATGTTGAAAAAGATGTAGTAACTATCAGAAAATATCGATAACAAATAAGGTACGTTTATTTTTATTGATTGATGGCAACTAACTACTACTATTCGTTCATTTCTTTTTCCTGATAGTTAAAGGTAAGTGAGATTGCTAACGCGCCTATCTACTACCTCTTTTCATACTTTTAGATAAAAATGACGGTATGATTCAATTTATTATTCACGTAGTAAGTTGCTTAAGCACCTAGTCCTAGTCTCTATCGACATCAATATTACGAATCTTTTAGGCGTTCATTTCTTTTTTCCTGATAGTTAAAGGTAAGTGAGATCGCTAACGCGCCTATCTACCTCTTTTCATTTATGTCTCCCTGGTACTTTTAGATCAAAATGACGTAGTAAGTTGCATAAGCACCCAGTCCTAGTCTCTATCGACATCAATATTACGAATCTTTTAAGCTCCTCTCTTTTTTGTCTGTGGGTGCGCTTCGAGGAATACAAAATTAATATTTTAATTACCTATTCTGAAGCGCACCCAACGGGTGCGCTTGGAGGAATAGTTTAGGTGCGCTTGGTGTGGGTGCGCTTCATGTTGGGTGCGCTTCGAGGAATACCCCAATAATATGGGCACTAATGTAAATATATACATATTTAAACTCCTACTATTGTTTTTCAGAACACTTTTATCCCTAAACATAATTTCCATAATATGATCTAAGTAGTAGGGCAGCTAGTATCTTCCATAATTTGAATAATAGTGTAAAAGACGGTTATGTTGAGAAAATATAGGAAAACAAATAATTGGGGGACATGCTCGCTCAATACAATGATTTAAGTAGATCTTTTTGCGGATGGTCTGGGACGGCTGGTGGCAGTGACTCACCATTTTCTTAATATGTGCTAAATTGGAATTTTTATTGACATTAGGTATTTTAAGTTGTATTTCATATGTTTATGTAATTTATTTTTAAATAATTTAATTTCCTAATTTTCATATTAGTAACTTAATTTTTTAAATTTCTAAATGTAATTATTTTTTTATTGTGTATTAATTGTTATTTTCCTATTGGTGAATTCTCTATTGTATTTAGTTTTTTATGTATAACTTGCCTGTGTATTGGACATGTAGTCTGTTAGCTGGCATGTAATTGAATAAATAAATAAATAGTATAATAGATGTGTATGGCTACTGACACTATGAAGTTGAATGATTCGGAATTATGAACATTAGAAACAGAGTAGCTAGGAATTGTGATTGCTAGGGGATGCAAAATTTTAAGAAGAAAGAACATTTTAGAGTTCCGATTATCGGAGTTAAAAATTTAGATGAACTTTGGCGCATCCTGTACTTCTTTAATGTTCTTATTGTACATTAATAAATGCAATGCAAATTGATATTTCTACCATTAACGTATGAAAACGACACAGTAAAAGGAGGCCAGTGCTTTTTGCAATATCCTCAGATTGCAGAAAAGATAATTTAAATACTTACTAGGAGGGTTATTTTGGATAACAATAGACACAACCTATGAAATGTAGCTCTATCAAATTGACTCATTATTTTAACAACTACATACAAAATACATTTGTATGGTCAGCTTTACGGGGGTGCCGCGCGATCGCAAAAACTGACATAAAGCAAAATCAATCATATTGATATTTATAATTAGAACAATAAAATTCTGCTTTGAAGTTTCAGACCTAGTAATTTAATTAGAGCAATGTTTTTATTCTGCGAAACGTAAGTACAAAACCATCACGCGCTTGTGTTAAAAATTAAAATTTACTCTTTTAAGAAGAGGGTGCCCTGCGGAATATCAATACAAATATTTTCATGTAAGAATTATTGTTTCATGCGTAAAATTAAGAAAGTTGTCGAAAAAAAATGTTTTTAGGAGTCATTATATAAAAGTACTTATTGTTTGTTATTGTTTAAAGAATTTGTTTCTAATTTCAACAAGGCCATGACCTTGTGCAATGATCAGGCTAAGTTACATAAAGTTCTTTTAAAGTATTAAACTAATTCAGCGCATAGTGCTTATGACTTAAAAATACGTAAATTTTCACAATTTCGTGCAGGACCCCCATAATCAACATTTTTTTAGTGTCACCTATCATTTGTGTTAACTAGGTTATTTTCAACAGAGACTTACTTGTCTACTCCATTTACAAACTAAACGGCCGACTTTGTACGGGGCGTCCTTTAACCTCCCCATTTAATTTGTCTGTCCCTTTCTAAAGGCAGCGAACATTGCTCTAGGGCGGCATTCCATGCGGTCATAAACGATAGTAACCTTTATAAAATCCCCGCATGAATCTTAGATCTTTATTTCACATTTACTACCTTTTTACATCTATAGTATACCATCATGTGGGGTAACGTCTGCTCATGTAATTAACTTAAGTTACTTTAACCCGGTCAGTGGATTATGTGAACTTTGTACTAGTGATTGCGGTATAGTTTGCCTGATTTGACATTTTGCAAGCTTTTTACTATTAGCCTTACTATTTCTACGGTACCGGTGGTTGTCAGATTAATGTTACAGGAGTTCTAAATACTGATTACCTATATATAAAATGTACAGAAAAGTTACTGTTCCCATAAAACTTTTAAGTAACAATGCTATTGTAACAACAAAACAACTAGCAAGATACAACAATGACGTGTACACGCCAATTTGAAATTACGATTTCAGACGATATAAATAGGAGCTAAGGGCGGTGGGATTGCTTTAGAGATGCCAACATCTGTTCGCAAGTAACTTAACTACGGATAACCAGGTGCCACGGCTTGGGGGGCGAAGGGTGCGACGACCCGAGACCCTATCGGCGCGCTCGCTGCCGTCACGCACGCGTCACACAACAACTGTCACAAACGAATCTAACACTATCACAGTAAAGATCAAAATGAAACTACCATCAATCCACCGCGCCTATGCCGTGACCGTATTCCAAAAGAGATTCCGAAAGTAGATTTAAAAGAAATTAGCGATAATCTGCCCGGTTTAACGAGCGAACAATCGTCTTTACTCATATACGCTATGATAAAATATCTCTGTAAAAATATTGCAATAGGAATTACTTGCCTACCTACTTAAAATATAATGTAATGTTTGAGGTTACATGTTACATGATGGCCATGAAGCTGAAATTCAGCAAATTAGAAAAAAATAGAGGTTTGAAATAAGTTACGCGTACTTGACCAAATATTAACCTATTACCAATTTAAATATCTGGCTCAACATACAGAAACATTCATTGTGACGTTCATTCCGTAGTTTTTTTTGTTTGAAAAATAATTAACTATCAATCATTGGATAATTAATGTAAGCCTTACTAATTTAATAAATTCGTAAGTGAGTTTTATTTGTTTGTGACGCTTTCACGCTTAAACAGCTGAACCTTGATGCATTGCATTTGTATGGAGAAAGATAGGGGAGGGGGGCTCTGAAGAATAATAGGTCCGTAAATATTCCGTGAAAAATTAAAGCGAGCAAAGGCGCGGGCAAGAGGTTTTATCAGCTACCTACCTGAAGATTGACAAGTCAGCAATTGAGTCAATTAACTAGGTACCTATTCATTGTTTAAAATAATGTATGTTGCATTTACTAGCATCCGTCATGATAGAATTCTGGCTATCTTAAGTATTTATCGCGTGCTTCCGGTAACATTGTATTTGGGGCAGGGATTAAAGTAACGTGTATATGGCAGTCTCGGACCATCGGATCTCTGTGCAAAAAAATCAAGTCAAACCGATGGTATTTTGACGGTGTTTCCCTTGCCTATCCTTGCAACAACAGACTTAATTATTTAATATTACTTAGGGACGTTAATGAAATATTCCGATTAAAACAACTTAATTTAGAATTTGCCAGTTGTTAGAATAGGTCAAACCAATTGTTAAAGTTGATCAAATAATCAAATTGTTTTTTTACGTTAATCCAGAATAATTCTAGATAAAAACAAATTATGGTTACTGCTTCACTTGAAGTTATAACATAATACGTTCCAACGAGACACAAAAGTGATTCATTCCTTTTCAATGAATTCTATGGCACTCTATGGCCAGGAAAAAAGTCCAGGTGGCACGCTGACAAAGCGGCAAAAAAATAAAACGGCCAACAAACCTGACGCAGGTCAGCGGGCGAGTTAGTGAAACTTGGATTTTACAATGTAAAAGGAGCGTTCATAATCGTTTGGCAAATATCATGAATGGGTGCCGATGGGCTGTGAGCAGACACCAAAGATATGTTATCGGAGTTTGAACACGTGCATGGACTAGGGAATCATAATCAGGTGGCTTTATGCCCCCTAACAATAATGTTTACAGTTTACTATTATAATATTGCTTGTTTGCAATGCCAATAGATCATTAAAATTTATTTTAACCAAGTTATAAAAGTGAGGTTGACATTTTTGCTGTCGAACGTTAATATTAGCGTTCTTAAGAGTGGCCGAAAAACCATAAAAAACAGCAATAATTAAAAACATTAACTTAACGAAGCGTAATCTTTTTGTTAACATGTCATGCACATTTTCGGCTTCATTACAATGGGATTACTTACTGTAAAGCTGTGATTGTCTATTATGGGATTTAGACGATACTCCTCTTTATTCAAAAATTTTATACAGGTATAAATCAGTAACTTGAGGCAATATTTTAAATACATTTTTAATTAGTAGCATAGCACAGTACCTTTACAATTTGATAACGGCGGCATTCGGAACCATCATCAACGGTACGTAATAAATTAAAGACTCATGTTAATGACTTGTAAATAAAGCATCACAACATACATTATCAGAGTGCGTAAAAATATAATTACTTTACAACATTACGTTTTACAGGACCATCTAACGGCAAAGATGTTTTATGCAAATACAACACGTCGAAGCCATGTTGAAGACAACGCTTAATAAAACTGTAAAGGGTACTAGGGAATGGGGCAAATGTAGTGAACACGATTACGAAATTATGCAAGCTCTATTTAAAAAGCTTACTGCCAGACGTTTAGCGGAGCCAGTAGCTTTGCAAAATAAGGATCACAATCGTTACGCAATTATTACATTACATGTAAATCTATATCTGTGCAATAAAAGATTTGGTCATCAAAGCTCGTCCGGGACTTGGCCAAATGCCGTATTGATGTCTGTAAGGAAACGATCACTGCAGAATATTCCCTTGTCTGTCATGAAGACTCCTGGAGGTTACTAATAATAAAATTTGTACTGTGTGTGGCACCTAGTGTTGGCCAGGACTCGAGTTCTTTAAGTCCTATTTTAGGGACTGTACTCAATTTTCGAGACTGGACTTTAAATGAGAGCTCAAGCCTTTTTATCAGTGTCAAATAAGACTCACGAGTCCTTACAATAGAATCGAGAACTCGAGTCCTTTTACAATAATATAGAGACTTCTAAAACGAGTTCATTGCTAGTGTCGAAGTCTTTATAGAAACAGTGAGGTCCATATCCTTTGTGTTGTTATAAAGTTCTAGGCTATAGTGTTATACAATAAGGCGTTCGTCAACTACCTCCACAAGCAAGCCAACGCGATGAGTGCGCCAAAGAGAAAACAAGAAGTTCAAAGAGTTACTACTTCGATCATATGATCGATAGATAATACTTTTATTGCAACATAACACAAACATTTACATTAGACATAAAAGAGCAAAGATACAAAGTTACAATGTGGCGGTCTTATCGCTTAAAACGATTTCTGCCAGACACCAGTCGGATGGAGAGAACTTATACACTCTATGTTCGGAGGTGCAAACATTCAAAACATGGTAACACAATTAAATGCAAAAATAAGTAATTAAATAAAATAACATTATAAAATAAATAAATAATAAGGTGTAATAAATGTGTATATATACATAAATATTTAAACATAATAGACTCAGGTAGGAAGTAGCGGATAACGACAGCTATGCAGCAGGATATATAGGGTTAAAGGGAAAGGTAGAAATTCCCCACGAGCTCTTTGAGTGCGTGAATTATGGTTTTAGCTCGCCTGATCGCAAGTGGAAGCGAGTTCCAGAGGCGAACAGCATCAACAGTGAAGGAGCAATCGTAAAAGGTGGTGTTGTGAAGAAGGGTTTTAAGGGTTAGAAGGGAGAGGATGTGAGTATTCCGGCAAAGACGAATAGGAAGCCACTTGAGTTTATAGCGGTACTTAGAAACATGATCATACTTGCGCAAGCCAAATATGAATCGAATACAAAGATTTTGAAGGCGCTCAAGTTTATTTAGCTGGTCCTCAGAGAGATCAAGATAGCAGGCGTCAGCGTAGTCTAAAACGGGAAGAAGCAGCGAATGCGCTAGCGCAATTTTAGTGGCAGTGGGTAAAAAGTTGCGTAGTCTTCTTAAAGAAGCCGAGGATGCGTAAAGCTTGCGACTGACAGCTTGCAGTTGCGGCCCCCAACTCAAGCAACTATCAATATTAACGCCCAAGTTAGTAACTGATTTGCTGAAAGGGATGTCCACTCCATCAAATGTAACCTTAGGGAGGGTTTCCCAGTTTATTTTAGAAAGCAACCTGGAGATTCCGACCATAATGACCTGCGTTTCGCTTGGGTTGACTTTAAGTCCGTAGACTCGACTCCAATTAACAATTTGTTTTAGATTGACGTTGGTAGTTTCTATCGGAGTCTTGCGAGCTCTGCCAAAATGAGTCTAGTCCCAAAGAACTCGAGTCCTGGCTAAAACTAGTGCCACCTGAGATTTTATGGCCATGTGCAACATAATAACTTGTGTAACGCTGAGGCAACATTCAGTAGCCGTGGTCTTAGCTTTAGTTCTTTTTAACGACTCCTTCTGTAGGGGCTCGGTCGGATAGCTTGTCCAGGGTTCAATTCTCAGGTCGGGCCAACTGTGTTTCGGATTTTTCGATGCATAGCCCCGGTTTGTAATCACCAAGCCGCATTTGGTAAGCGTGGTATTTATGCGAATACTCATCAATAAAATTGTAGCGAAGATTTAATTTAAATGATGCCGACCTTTGCCCATTAGTGCGACAGTGTAGGCTTAACTTTACTCCTTTTAACGGGCAGAGGGATTTATATTCCTACGATACTTTGAACTTTATCAATTGAGATAAGATAGAAAACCAATGAAAAATTTGTACATGCTGTGCCCGTTAAAGGGTTTAATAGTTACCCGCTTATGTATTTTTATAAATTTAAGAGCTCAGCTGTCGTAATTAATACCAGACACAATAAAATTTAACAGATAGCAATCTCTGGAGTCTTCTTGTCATAGAAGGGGGACAATAGACATCAGACACAGATGATATAGGACTACATCAACATGTAGTTTTCTGTGTTATCATATCAATATAACGCTACATCCGAATTATGTTCCGAACCAGACGTGCTGGTTCTATGCAGTTAGGAAACAAGATAAAAATGATAATTTTAGTTTTTAATGTGGCACAAGTAATCCGGCAGCTCAAAGCATGTACTTTCACCGTCGCAGACGCAGCTGTTCGGACATTGTCATGACGGCAACGCGCCCGAAACGCTTACCTAATGTACAGAGTTTGCGAAACTGGGCCCCGATAGATCAGACACGAGTCGAATATATACGAATTAGGAATAAATATCTGCAATAACTTGGCGCTAACAGCCTTTTTGGCCTATATGAATTGTAAAAATGTCAATTTACAATACTTTCGCATTGTTATCCCGTTGTATGTCACGAAACCTGATTGTGTTTTAGTAGGTAGTATTTATTGGATTGATTTTGTGTTATATAAGTAATACGTAGTATTTTCTTTATTCTGTTTTATAAAACCACCGCAGTGCTCAAATATTTTTGTTTACAAATCTTTGTAGGTATCTCATTTAAAGCAAACTGTAAAGTTTTTAACAATAATTGTGTCTGGTTTTACGGCAGCTGACAAGGACTCAAATTATTTTCGTTTCGTAACATCAACGCAACTTTTGAAACAAAACTAAATTAAAAACTATTGTTAATGATGTCGACGAAAATTAGAGGAAATGATAATGAATATAAAAATAATTGCATTTAGTATATTATTGTCAATGTGGCAATAATTTGCTTTTTAGACTGCAAGGTCCCTTGTTTTATAGCTTTAAAAATCAATATTACAATGTGAGATGTATTTTATTTATATTAGTAATCATTGGCCCTTTTTAATTTTCTTACCTATAAAGCCCACAAGCCATATAATGCTCCTATAATGTCAGGACTTATGTCCTATTTTGCTAGCCTTTTTAGGCTTGGCTTGCCAAATAGGTGATTTTTATGAGGTAAAATTTATCCATCCAGTAATATTAAATCAAATGCTTCTATAAATAGAATAATAATGTAAATAAAATACTATAAACCCATCTCATCTCTTGGGTGACGTAAAAGGCGACTAACGGACTAAAGACTGCACAATGCACATACATCCAATAGCTTATAGCAGCACTGAGCATTCTTCTATAGTTATTTATTTAGGTTATTATAATTTTTTCATGTTATTATATGAAACATGTCCAAGCGGAATGGTAAACACAATTGGATAACCTATTATTATAATAATTTGTCTCACTTCACACTGGGTTGAGGTAGGTAGGGTTTAAAAGATGGGCTGATAAAGTATATAGAAATTTGATTCGCACTTGGTATATAAATATTTCATTTTAATTTAAACTAGCCAGTCACACATAATATGTTGAAATGATCGAAGTCATTAAACTTGCATGTGTGATTATCGCAAAAAGGAAACTTATAAGTGAAAGTTTGTACTATTATGTATTCTGTGACCTTATCTAATTATCAGTGATCGGAGTAGGTAGATTGAATTAGGGTCAATGATCTGAAATATATATAGACACGACGTTCCTCCAGAATTTCGTAATTTGTTAAATAATAAGATTTTTTACCAGAAATTTAAAATAGTTAAGTATGAAATGTAATAAATAATGAGCATGCTTATTTTCTTAACACTTCCTATGCCATGCGGGCGGAATAAGTGATTTGATTTTATGATAAAAACTAAGATTTGAGGTAAAAGCTTAACAAAGTATAAAATAGGATACATTAGTAATAGTTTAAAAGGTTCTATATTGAATTAAATCCCGAAATACTGGAACAACTTTTCAGAATATAGCATATCCATGTTATGCTATCTATGAACATTTATGATGCAAGTACGAAAAATCAATCTTATTACTCTGATCACTGCTAATTATAATGTTGGATTGTTTATTTATTATATAACATTTTTAAAAAGTTTGAGTAAATCTTAAGTTATCTTATTTTAGTGAAGCCTGAAGAGGTCTCCCTCTCGCAGCGCAAGCGGGATCTTTTGTGCAACTCCGTCTTATCACACTGCCTCCTCTTATCTTATCTTAAGATGACTGCCATAATGTCTCTGAGGGTGAAGAGCCTGAAACATATTGCTTTCAGGTAGGCCAATCCCAGGAGACTCATTCTTTCATGTCTGTTATTACTAGTTGCATTCATAAAGCATTTGTTTTGTGACATAGTGCCCACTCAGGTTACCGATGATTATTCGGGCCTGCCTTTTACTACCTCCGCATAATTGGTCTTGCTCCGTCCTAGGGTGTCTCCGCCTTTAAAGTATTTTGAGTGTTTCATGCCGGGTAGCTCTTCCAATTCGGTTTTGTGCCTGTTTTGGATATGGTCCATAAAGGCCTTGTTGATGGTACTCGGCGTAAACGGCTCAGGACCTGGGCTTAGAATACCGGTACCTTTGACTTAAATAAGGTACCGGTATCGTTTCGATACCGGTATTCATAATATAGGTTAACCGATGAGTACCGGGAAGTAGGATTGTAGTAGTACCGGTATTATACAGATATAATATAGGTATTTATACTGGTAGTAAGTAACCAAATTCATAAGTGCGAGCGAGAGATCCCGAGTAGATAAATAAGTAACGCTTGGATTGGCTCTAACTGCACTGCATTTCACGTGACAAACAGACTGGCGACGTCGCAGATAGATACCGGTATTTTTGAGGTACTATACCGATTACCGGTAATCGTGGAAGAATCGATAAGGAACCGAAATGGAAAATATCGGTACTTATCGATATAATACCTGTATTTTCGGTACCGGGTCCAAGCCCTGCTCAGGTAGGCTACTCTTGAAACAGAATTGCATTAATCAATTTCCAATCACAAATCTAAAAAATGTCAAATGGCACTTTTGTAAGCGACAATAGCGCCACATTGGAATTAGATTGCGTGGAAATTGATTGAACAAATTATTATCGAGATGGCGTTCCGGAATTATCTTTACTTATCACAATATCGATACATATTAATCGCATTGGAATTGTATTAAGATTGAGTTTGCGTTCGAGAGTAACCCCCCAGGACCAATTAATGGGTCTCTGAGACCCCCCAGGAAATGCATCGGCAATCTCTTTGCCATGGATTGTCATGTGGCCTGGTACCCAGATCAATCTCACCCTGTTCTGTCCATCTAGCTTTTTTAAACCTTTTGTGGTTTCAAGCACAAGGTTAGAGTCAATCCGAGGCAATTGAGCGCGGCAATACATAAGTGACTTGAGCGTTGCATGGCTGTCATGAGTAAATAAAAATAATAGATGTTGCAAAGACATTATCGAAAATATTATACTTGTACCTAAGTACCTAATCAAACAATCTGTAGTTTTAGTTGTTATACAAGTTATTTGTAAGTGTGTAAAATTGGCATCAAAATTATGAAAACGCTAATGTAGTCATAAGTATCTTAGCTTTCGTTAAAAAAAGTATAGGCATAATAAGGACTAATGCTCAGAACAAATAATAGTAGTCTAATGTCTAGTCATAATCAAAATATTATTAGCTACAATAATAAAAAAAAGAGTTGTGGGTTCTGTTATAATTCTATCATTATTTTTTTTAAATCTTTATTATAAATTGATAAATATAAAATTAAGGTTAAAAAAATAAGAAAGCCTAATGGGAGATGGCGGGTAGAGCTTGTCTCCTACTTCAACAGCAGCCTTTCATCACAGAGTGAAAACAGGGAAGGGAGGTCTTTGCCCTGTAGCGGGACGACTAACACTGATAAAATTAATAATAGATATATTCTATAGTAAGGTGTAGTAAAGTTGATCTATTTGTGTGTGTGTGTGTGATAAACATAAAAGCGTATTATGGTTTCTTTTCACAAATCAAATATTTAGACAGTGAAAAGGAAAAGTTACAAGCTTTTTACATTTGATAATTTTCAGCCTTATCTCTAAAATCTCTAAGATCTCTTATCCTTCAGTCCACTTCCATTTCAACTGCCTGGTTCTTTCTCCTACGTCCTTATTTAATTTTTGTCTTATGACTTCCACTCAGGTTTTGTCCCTGTTTTTTGAGTCTTCTTTCAATTTCGGTACATTGAATTAAAGAATACATAAAGACTGTATCCTTTAGGTCTATTCTTATTGAAGAATCAATATGAGTATGTATTAGTATATAAAAATACAGTGAGATATCTACCAAGTAGTTTTCTGTAGTCATATGATTGAGGGTAAATGACAGAACTGACTGACAAGGCGTTTAAAAAAAATATATTTGCATTTGCTGTCTACAAAATTGGTCCTGAGCATGAGGATCATTATTGCCATCATAATAGACCACATACATCTATAAAAATGATTCAAACAATGTCTAATTGTGAAGTTTGGCATTTTCTTAAGAGGCCTATTACATCTCGAATGTGCTTTTTGCGTAAAATGCCCATTTTCGCATTATGTAGTAGTTTTGCAGTTGTATTTATCGTTTTTATCGAAATAGGATAATAAATTTGTGCATAATATTACAAATCTCTATTCTGTGAGCATAAGTTGAATTCTGACGGCCGGCGCATCGCATTTTGTAGTAATTTTGCAGTTGTATTTATAGTTTTTATCGAAATAGGATAATAAATTCATTATAAAATCTTTATTTCTCATGTAGTAATTTTGCAGTTGTATTTATAGTTTTTATCGAAATAGGATAATAAATTCATTATAAAATCTTTATTTCGCATGTAGTAACAATTACTCTGTTATAAATTTTGCTTAATAATATTATCGTAGATAGGAGAAATTCACAGTTAACAACTTAAAGCGATTTTCGAAGTTTTTTGGTTTAGAATAAGATTTTTTTCTACACTTTTCGACTATATAAGAGATAACATTATATTTTTTTTATTTTACTTGTTTAGAACACTAGTTCTTGTGGGTATATGTGGTATCTTATGGGTATTAATTTTGGGTTTAATTAATAAGTTAAGCAAAATTTACAAAAAGCGAGGCCGCTACGCATTATTCCAATAGCTATTCTACACAATTCAATAAGTCATAATTGTTAATGTATTTTGGTTTCTGAGATCCATAATGCCAAATTTGGCCATTTTACGCTAAAATCACAGTCGAGATGTCATAGGCCTCTTAAATCTTTAAATTTTCTTTACTTTATCATTATGATACACCTACTACATTTACAACAATATTATTATTAGTATTGTTGTAAATGTAGTAGGTACAGGTACAAGCACGTGCATAAGCACTTTTAATTTAATAAGAATAAAATTTAGCACAATAAACAAAAATGTCTGTGTTAATTAAAATAATTTATTGATTATGCTGCTTGTTTAAATATTTAAAATATTAGGACACCTGTATTACAAGTTTTTCCTGTTAATATTCATAAATTTATCTCATATTTATATATTTCTTTCTACAAACCAAAGGAAGTCTAATAAAATTTGTTGGGATACCTCAGGTGGTATCAGGGGGGGTTACTCTCGAATGCAAACTCAATCTTAATACAATTCCAATGCAATTAATAGGTATCGATATTGGGATAAGTAAAAATAATTCCGGAACGCTATCTTGATAATAATTTGTTCAATCAATTTCCACGCAATTTAATTCCAATGTCGCTTACAAAAGTGCCATTTGACATTTTTTAGATTTTTGATTGGAAATTGACTAATGCAATTCTGTTTCAAGAGTAAGCCTATTGGTAGGATTAAAATTAAATTAACGGTTTAAAAGATTTTGCGATTAGTCAGAATGTATCACTTTCATAATTTAAAATTTCTATCAATATAGGTACTTAATATCTGTAAAAGAATAAAATTGCAATAGATTCTTACTGTATCATTTAGTCTATCCATAAGTCCCTTCTTTATTCTTATTATATGATAGGCATAATAGGGTGTAATCCAACGTACTGTAACTGTATGATTTAACCTGAATATTATAAAAACTTTTCTACTTCACTGAAGTCTTATATTTAAAAAGACATAGGCATGTAATGGTTTCTATTAGTAAAATTGTACTAATGGAAGTCTGGAAGGAAGTCAATGATAAAAAAGGCTGTGCAGGTTTATTTCTGGACATGTCAAGGGCATTTGACTGTGTCATACATAAAATCCTCTTGATACAGTTGGAATGTATAGGTGTGCGCAGAAATTTAGATGATAGAGTGCAGGCAACAATTTTAGATGTCTACAATAAAAAAAGGAGTGAGTCATGTCGGT
Organism: Scoparia ambigualis; assembly: GCA_963921215.1. NCBI lineage: Eukaryota > Metazoa > Arthropoda > Insecta > Lepidoptera > Crambidae > Scoparia > Scoparia ambigualis. The sequence continues at coordinate 21,748,320 of OY992521.1, read as the reverse complement.
ATTTAAGCCTATACGTATAGGAGTCCCTCAGGGTAGCGTTCTAGGACCGTTGTTGTTTTTAATATATTTAAATGAACTGCCTTAAGTACTGACCCGTCTTTACGTTATGTTTGCAGACAACGCCACAATATTTATTCCAAAAAAACAACTGTAGTGAATTGGAATACAAATTCGAAATTAACAGCACATTGGAGTTGGTGGTTACCTGGCTCGCCTCCTTAAACCTATAACCTGAGTAAAACGAACATAATGCAATTTAGAAATTATAAACAAACTGCTTTAGATCTGAACATTTCTAATGGAGGTGAACAAATTGTTGAGGTTGACCATATAAATTTTTTAGGTGTTACAATGGACACTCATCTTAACTAAAAATATCATGTGGAAAAAATCAACAAAAAAATTTCTAGCTATTGCTATGGACTCTCAATACTAAGGAATATGACATCAGAGGATGTAGCAAGGAGTGCTTATTTTGGTTACGTGTATCCCCTTCGGACATACGGCATTATATTTTGGGGTAATTCTGTAGAATCACAGTCTTGTTTCATTTTACAAAAGAAATGCATACGATTTATGTACCGTATATAATACTGATACACTAAGAAATATGTTTAAAAGTAACAAATTATTGACTTTATTTGTATTTATATGCTGGAAATTTATGTAAATAATATAAATCAGTAAGGTTTCGTTTGTTTATAGTACTTCTACAAAGGGGACATAGCATGTTACACCCGTTACGGAAATAAGGCAACAGTTTCATCTATAGCTTACTTAATGCACTAACAGCTTCATGGCTTTGGGTAAGTAAGGTTGTGTTTGCTAACAAATGGCCAATACCATCGATTTTATATTAAAATTTATACTTTATAATAATTTTGCTAATCAAATTGCGTTACGTAACGGATGTAACACTGTTATGGCGAGGTTTTGCGGGTGCAATAATAATAACTTTTAAGTTATGTTGAATGGGAATTAGGTTCTTTTTAGGGGCATGTTGGGAAACCTGCTGGTTTTAGTAACATTTCAATAACACTTTGGTTTTTATTTTTATTTTAGACTGTTTATGTCGAAAATAAGTCTTAGTTGCTATTTAACTTTGTTTGTTAGTGTTTTGCATAATGGCTTATATTTTGGTTTAGGTATTCAAGGTAGAGACCCAATTGGTATAGACCTTTCTGAATCCCTTTTGAAAATATTATAAGAATTTTACCGTAACCAATACTAAGAAATAAGGGTATCCGAACATACTACAATTTTAATAACAGTATTGATATTTTTGAAAAGTAAATAATAAACATTAAAATAAAGTTACATTTCTTGATTCCTACATTGTTTAGATTGTTTTGTGATTCTAAATGTTTAAGATAAGTAATTAAGATTTTTCATACAGTTTTGGTTCTCATTCTTACTCGTTACGCCCATTATAAAAGCCTGTTACGCCCGTTACGCACAAATGTTTGAGTGAATTTAAAATTATTGCCTGTATTACTTTAACAAATCTTGTAGATGGAGGATTGAGTATTTGGCTACAGCTTAACATAAATTTTTACTAATAAAACAAGGGTAATTCGCAGTTTCGCAAAAATGTTGCACCATCTGGAAATGAGAGGCAAAATCATCTTACGCCCGTTACAGTACTTGCGACTGATTTTCACGAAATCCATTGAAGTTGTAGGAAACTTAAATTAGTATTAGCATTACATATGCTAAAAGGTTATCAATTAAGCTATAAAATGAGTATGCATTCCTTATAAAACATTATTAAATCACCAGTTGAAAGTGTACAACCTGTTACATCCATTACATGGAATGAATGACCCATATGAAACTTTTTGAATGTAAAACAAAATTTTAAAATAAACAATGCTCACAATATTAAATATATGATATTTGTATCCATAAAGCCACCGTAAGGAGCTCTTTTATGCAAAGAGGTACCTATGCAAGGAGTGTTAAAATTTGTAATCACTTGCTGAATTCTAAAAATGTTGAATGGAAATGCGTTTAAAAAAGTATTAAAGTCATGGTTATTGTGTAATGAGTTTTATAATTTAAGTGAATTTTCCATTCATCATCATCATCAGCAGCTTATAAACATCCCACTGCTGGGCACAGGCCTCCACGTGAACAAAAGCATGTGGGGACATACCAACCATGCTGGCCTAATGCGGGTTGGTGGGTTTCAACGACTGTCACCTTAGGACAAAAACCGGAACCAACGGCTTAACGTGCCTTCAGAAGCACGGAGGAGCTCGAAATGTTTTTAATTTGGTCACCCATCACATTTGTTTAATAAAATTGAAAATTGGGATAATTGTTATTTTTATTGATGTCTGAAATTTTATTTTTGAATTAATTTTAATTTTAAATTATAATTTTTTGTATAGTAATTATCCAAAAATTTTAAATAGGTATTGGTTGTCTGAAATGGGCACACTGTTGTGTCCAAAATTACTATTAAGACCTTATTTGTACACAGTGAATAATAAATAACTACCTATTCTTGTTTAATGAGTTCTATTAAACTTTTTTCCTCGGAGGAGCTCGATGGCGCAGCGGCTAGCGCGTTCGGCTTGCGAACTTGCTCGCTAAGCAACTTTCGCAATGCCGGGTCGCTGGATGGGTGACCAAATTTAAAAACATCTCGAGCTCCTCTGTGCTTCGGAAGGCACGTTAAGCCGTTGGTCCCGGTTGTTGTCGTAAGATGGCAGCTGTTAAAATCCACCAACCCGCACTGGGCCAGCGTGGTGGGTTATGGCCCAATATCCCCACGTGCTATTGTTCACGTGGGAGGCCTGTGCCCAGCAGTGGGACGTTTATAGGCTGATGATGATGATGAAACTTTTTTCCAAAGCTGAACAACTTTAAAAGCAAATAAAAAACTTTTAATTACAGTTTGTTTTGCAGATTAGGTATGACATAATTATGTAATTATATTGTTTTTAAAATGCAGATATTTTTAAGTCTTATTGTTTCAGGGATCCCAAAAAGTTAAAAAAGTTTAGTAGATGAGTTCATCAAAATGTTACACAAATTTTTCATTGATTGGAATTCAAATAATTATTGTTAATACTCCTTAACAGAATAATTTTATAACTTAAGCTATTATTCTATTAAGTTCTGTAATACATGATTATTGTTATTTAGTAGGTATTTATACTTCACTTTCCAACTTTATTTGCCTATAATCTACAATTCTTTAATTATTTTTGTCTGCTTTAATTATATTTTATGGTCCATCCATAATTTCAGACAAATAAGAAAGTGTACTTATCTTTATTCATTTTTGCAAAAATCTGCAACATAATTTACATTGATTATTTACATCCGTTTACAAAACCTAATGAACCGATAGCGCCATCTTTTGTGCTATCAAATAACTACTGTAAATAAGAAACTTGTTGAAAAACAAGAAACAGTTCGAAACCCTAGCTGTGTAAGGTAGGTAAGGGTTTTATTCTTTAACTTCACACCATAAGAAAACATTTCAAGTCTCAGATATATTAAAGATATAGTTAATATTTTATAGCAATTAGCATACCTGATATAAAATCCTAAATCTATAAAAAGTAATTAATTTAAATAAAGTATTAAATTCTAGTACTCTAATAATCAACCAAGGACTAAACTACCTGATTGCGACTCATTATCTTCATTATAAATGATGTACTTACAAATCATGGTATTTTATAACTTTGTAAGGTAAAAAAGTATATGGGCATAATAATTAATGAATAAGATTTAAAAAAAACACTATCGTGGCGATTTGCCAGTAGTTAAACCAGATGGAAAGTAGAGTTGTTGCTCTTGAATGTTTTCAAAGTTTAGCATAAATTAATTACAAGGTGTTTCGATTGAGAATTACGAGAAAAATTTTGTAACGTAACTCCTTAGCAATCGACGAATACCGCAACAATAAGAGTAGAATTCTCTAATTTTAGACGTATGAAATGTAAATCGGTCTGTATAAAAAATATCACAGCAAAAATTCTTATGTTGACGTGGCGTGACAATTATTAGTTGTTTTTATATCGATTTTACTTGATCAGATGAACGCTGGAGTTAATTACTGCCTATAAAGAAACCCTTTTAACGCTCTAAATGAGTCAAAATTGCAATTTCACTTCGATTACAGTAGTGCCTCAGTATGGCGCCTCTGACATTGTTGGCTTATCTATATTATGGTCAACAATATGGCGATTGGACTTACCCTATTATTCCTAATGAAGTCTTCAATAGCTTTTAGTGCAGAATCCGTTAATTTCACAAACACTAGTTCCTTGTTTTCTTTATAACTAGACTCCGATGATAACCCATACTGAACACCTGCTGGCAAGGCCGCCATTTCTTATTCACTATTCGCACTGTTGACCAGCTGACTCCTTTGCTAGCCGTCACGATTCATATCATTCACACATTTTCTTAACCGTAATCACAGATTCACAACCTATATAAAATTATAATTACAACAACAAGAGGGTTTTACTAGTCCAAATTAATCTTTTTGTAACCCCATCGACTCGGCCTTTGTTGGCACCGCTCTTCAGTCCGCAAGGCCGCACTGACTGTCATGCGCAATGGCGCTTTTGACAGGAAACGCAAGCATTCACTGCGACACTAGCGCCATTTAGCGGTTGGCAATAGATATTTTTTTTCATTCGAGACTAACTTCATGTTATTATTTTCCATTGCAAATTGCAATATTTTATTTGTTTTTACTAATTAGGGCAGAAATTAAATAAGAACAGAAAACTAAGAATGAATGATTTAAATTACTAAGACGACTCTACTAACTTTTAATATTTCTTTTTCATAAAACTAAAACGGTATCCTTAGTCTGTTTTATTTTGCGAACTTTTGAGGTTATCTTTTATAGGTTGGTTTCACATTTTTACTTACGTGTTAAGTTACCTTTCTCAAGTGATCAGTGAACTACTTAACTTGTATGTTGGCGATTTTTTTTATATTAATAAGAAATAAGTTATTTTGATATAAGTTTTTGTTGACGTTTTGGGTAAGTTCATACATTTTACTGTGCATACTAAAGCAAAGAATTACAGACCAAAAAATTGCATCATGGTTTTTAACATCGCATATTTCAATTAATTTCAGTGTATCACGATGGCGAAGTGGGAGGAAAAGAAATCACTTATTACCCGTAACCTACAGGAAGTGTTAGGTGATGAAAAGCTTACTGAAGTTTTGAAGCAAAGGGACCTCAAAATATATTGGGGCACTGCAACAACTGGTAGGCCGCATGTGGCCTATTTTGTGCCAATGTCAAAAATTGGGGATTTCTTGAAAGCAGGCTGTGAGGTAACAATACTTTTTGCTGACTTACATGCCTATCTGGACAACATGAAGGCCCCATGGGAGTTGTTAGCTTTACGTACACAGTACTATGAGGCTGCAATTAAAGCTATGTTGCAATCTATTGGAGTTCCACTGGATAAACTTAAGTTTGTGCGAGGTACTGAATACCAGCTTAGTAAGGAATACACATTGGATATGTACCGCTTGTCTTCTGTTATTACGGAACATGATGCTAAGAAAGCTGGTGCTGAGGTTGTAAAGCAAGTAGATCACCCTTTGCTCAGTGGGTTACTGTATCCTGGATTACAAGCTTTGGACGAAGAATATCTTAAAGTGGATGCCCAGTTTGGTGGTGTGGATCAAAGAAAAATATTTACAATGGCTGAGAAATATCTGCCTCAACTTGGATATGGGAAGCGAGTGCATCTAATGAACCCAATGGTTCCAGGCTTAACGGGAGCTAAAATGTCATCTTCAGAAGAGGATAGCAAAATTGATCTGTTAGATAATCCTGCGAATGTCAAAAAGAAACTCAAGAGAGCTTTTTGTGAGCCCGGTAATATTACTGATAATGGAGTTTTGTCATTTTCTAAACATGTTATATTTCCATTGTTGAAGTCTCAAGAGACATTTAAAATCACAAGGGCACCTGAACATGGTGGCATTGTTAAATACTCCAACTTTGAGGAGTTAGAAGCAGCTTATGCTAAGCAGGAGATTCACCCTGGTGATTTAAAATTATCTGTAGAACTGTGTATTAATAAGCTTTTGGCTCCTATCCAAGAGATATTTAAAGATGCTAAGCTGCAAGAATTAACAAAGAAAGCATACCCACCCCCAGCCAAGACGAAAGGTAATGCCAGCAATCCTGTTATTGATGAAATTACACCTGTAAAGCTGGATATTAGGATTGGACGTATTGTTGAGGTGTCTAGACATCCTGACGCCGATGCTTTATATGTAGAGAAGATTGATTTAGGTGAAGCAGAACCTAGGACAGTTGTTTCTGGCTTGGTTAACTTTGTTCCTATAGAAGAAATGCTAAACAGGGATGTAGTGGTATTGTGCAATTTAAAACCAGCTAAAATGCGTGGCGTTGAATCCAAAGGTATGGTCCTATGTGCTTCTGTTGATGAACCAAAACAAGTTGAACCTCTTTTGCCACCAGTAGGTAGCAAACCTGGAGACAGAGTTGTAGTGGAAGGCTATGAAAGTGGAGAACCCGATGAGATTCTAAATCCAAAAAAGAAAGTTTGGGAAAAATTACAAGCTAATTTAAAAACAAATGATAATCTAGTTGCGGTTTGGGAAGGAAATAAGTTGATAAGCAAAGTTAATGGCAACTCTGTATCTACTAAATCTATGAAAAACGCTCCTATTAAGTAAATATTATTTAGATCTTGGATCTTGTTATGATGATCATAGTGACTTTTGCATAAAAGTCTCACATTTATCACAGCTATAAAGCTTTTACTTACTGTTAAGTAGGTGTCCCAACTTTCTAAGCACCTGTACCTTCAGAATAATGCCATAGGTTTATGTGTAGTAGACAACATCAAAAACAGGATTGTTACACAGTAAAACTGGGGCCTAAGTCTGCTAATTTACGAATGGCATAATTGAATCGCAATTGGATCGCATTGTAATTGTTTGACACATTTGGTATTCCCTTACTCATAAGAATACCAAATGTGTCAAACAATTACAATGCGAATACTGTTCTACTGTAGGGTTCTTTACTCTATACTTTTACACTAATTATTTTGCCATTAGGCGAGTTACAATAAAGTCTAATCATTACTTGCATTTGCAACGGTTTGAAATATTACTTCAATAAGTAGGTACTCAAATATTTTTTTTAATAATAATAGAAATACCTATTTGTTGTTGCTTCTTCTAATATATATTTTGTTTTGTACTATTTAGGTAAATAGTTGAAAATAAATAATATATATTTTTGAATTTTATTTTATGATTCCTTGTTAACTACCTACGTAAATTACTGAATTTTGTTTAGCCCAGTGGTAAGGTAAATAGCGGTAATGCCCTCTATTGGGCAGATCACAAAACTGTTTTAGCTGTACACAACATAGATGGCGCTGCTGACCCGTGTCATAAGCTTGAGCATTGGAACCATTGAGATTTATAAACTATAGAGGTAACATCGATGTGCATTTTCACACATGCACAAAAAAAGTCGCCTATGTGTGCGCTACAAAACTTACCTTGAAAACGATATTCGAGACACTTTCCACTCACTTCTATTACTACAAATTGTTTAACTGAACAACTAATTAAGTTAAACCCACTGAAATACTAAGTTTACCAAAAAATAAACTTATTCAACTAAAAAATAGATAATACCAGCGATTTGTTTGGGTCCAAGTGCGGCTGGCTCCATGTAAAAAGTTGCACATGTTTTGTCTTTGTTTTACTTAGGGTAAACATAATGTGCCAAAACGGAACCAAAATAGTAATGGTTAAAGGCAGAAAGAGATAGCAAACTTATGCTCTCTATAGTTATAAAGCTCAATGCGTCGAACAAAACAACAACAATTTTTTTTGTACATGTGTGAAAATTTTGCTCATCAAAGTTACCTCTATAGTTTATATATCCCAATGGTTCGACGGATCGGCTACAAGCTTATAGCATTATGCTCTAGGCTACAAGCGCTTGCAAACCAAGCCAAACACTCTATCCACACGTTTGATTGAACTTGTGACGGCTTGTTGAGGTCTGCAAAGCGTGGTTTTATAATTTAGAGTTAAACTCAGAATAATAACCAAAACATTAGAAGGAGTCCAAATGAGACTTATAGTTGTCGTATTTTTTCAAAAGGGTCATAAACATTGAAAGGAAGGAGACAAAATAAGTTGCTAAAAACGTCAAACGGAAAGTGAAAAAAAAAAAAAATCGATACCCTGGTCACCAACCGAATTCAAAAACGATCTACAAAATGTAATTCGAAGGGTATTAATATTGACTTTATATATACCTCAACGGACATTGGCAAGGCCCATGGACATTGGCAAGGCCCAACGCGCCCGTGTAGTTAATTTACTTAGCCTAAATTTTTGCGTGTGCATGTCACATAATATCGCATTGTTTGACAACAAACGGAGTGCGCTATTACTAGGTTTTTCTCTGTTCTACATGAAAGTAGAAAAACGGTCGAGAACGGCCGAGCTAAAAAGTAGTATGTAACGTGACTTTTTTTTGTTGCCTCTGGTGAAAAAAAAATGTTCTATGGGAGTTATTGGTACCTCGGGTACCTGTTTTAAAATCTGTAAATATTTGTATTTTACGTTTTTCGTGCTGAACTTTGCAAATAAATACTAAAATAATAAATATAATTTTCATAAGAGCGGATTCCATCATGATATTATAATGATGGAATCCGCTCTTATGAAGTTACAAAACAATATGCAATTATAAATTATTATAAAAGATATGTTAGCATTCTTTCGTAATCCTTACGCGGCAACACTGTCGGAAACGTTATATCTCGGACCAAATATTTGGTCCGAGACTTTGACAGTGTGAACACCGTTTGTAAGGTGTCATGTTTTAAAATGGTTCGATAATGTGATTAAGGCGATTAGATCCCTCAATTTCCGAAAATTGCGCATTTTGTAAAGCGTACTCCTCATTAATGGCTGGCCAGAAAAAGTTGAAAAAAATATATGTGAAACATCTGTTCAATGACTTGAGGTGGTACATTGGTTTTTTCTTTATGTCTTTGTATTGATATTTAAGAAAAAACTACGAGACAGCGTTTTTTGACTTAAATTCCCTACTCCTCCTAAACGACTATGATAATGTAACTATTCTTATACTGACAAATTGAGAATCCTACAATCTTTAAATACAACATTAATTTTGTGAATCGAACAACATTTTAATTCAAAAATTACGAAAAACAGGAATTCCGAACGTTTAGTTGCAGAGCTGCGCGGGCGTGGGCCGCCCGCAGTCGTCCGCTGGGGTTCAGACGGGAAGGCTGTGTCACTCGCTACCAGATTTTTACGGACGATAAAACTTGTTTTCTCTTTGTCTGTGTGCGTTGAGACTGTATATTTTTGGATTAGTGTGCTTAGAGAGTAGTGCAGTCAGACGAGACGATTGTGTTGTGGTGTGTGCCTCGCGCGTGGACACTAATTATGAACCATAATCTTATAATAATAATTTTAAGTTTATGTCGCTCATAGACGTTTGACGAAATTTAATTGTACTTGTATATCTAGATCAAAGTGCTTCGAAAAAGTCAATCGAAGAAACAAGCCTTAATACAGATTATTTATGATAAAAAGTTTACTGAATTTGCGTTGGCTTTTGGATCGAGTTGCCTGAATTTGAAGAAACTAACACTGTGGGGGTCTAAGAGGTTGTTAAATAAAGGTTTAATAACATTTTAGCTGCCATAGTAACAGAACCAAAGCGGGAGGGAGGGGGGCTTAGGAATTATTAATAGGGGTAATTAGGAAGTTAGGTTAGTATGTTGACCAAAAACGCGTGAGCCGAGCGAGCGAACCAAGCGTGCCGCGGGAGCGGTCGGCGAAGCGCCAAAAACGACGTTTTTGGAAATTTCCATATTTTTAAAAAATTAACATAATTTAAAGACTACTTGTCTGCGGCAGGGGGGTAAGTGGGGCGATACTCCTCCCCCTTCCCCCTATTCCCCCCTCGCCACCCCCAATCCAGGTGACTCGATTCAAAAGTTTCACCCTGAATTTTAATTTACGTGTTTCTCTTATGAAATGATTATCATACATACATTTTTCCCTTTTCCTGTAGGGATGGGCAGAGACCACAGATTTCCATTTGCTACGATCTAGACATACACATTCTGCCTATCGTACTGTCATCAGACCTTTCATACACGCTCGTCGGTTAGTGGTGATTTGACCTGGCCTTCCTTTAGGACTTCTCCGACTTGGTCCTTATAAGTTCGCCAAGGTCTGCCATTGCAGATTTGCCCAATTTGTTCATTCACACTCTCAGGGCATGAGTTTCGTCCTTGGTAGCTCGTGCATTGGAAAGTATCTGTCCACAACTGTGCTGTCATCTGCATACCCAATAATATCGGGTTTCATCAAATCATTTATGTGCAGCAGGAAAAGCGTCGCAGACAGAACGGACCCTTGAGGTACCCCGGCATCTATTGCCATTACATCGAAAGATTGGCCATCGAAGACCATTCGAATCGATCGTTCCCTCAAAAAATCATGTATCCAAATTCACAAACCAACGGGGATCCCATAACTTGGAAGTTTGTTAAGTAAGCTCGCATGCCAGACCATATCAAAAGCCTTAGAAATGTCTAAAGGCACGGCAAGGGCTTCACCGTGCTTTTCAATAGCTTCACTCCACAGATGTGTTGCATAGGTTAGTAGATCTCCCGTAGACCGCCCCGGACGAAATCCGAATTGTAGTTCGCTAAGGAGATCGTTCATTTCTAGGTATGCAAGGAGCTTGTTGTTTAAAACACGTTCAGACACATAAGCAGACTTTCAAGCTCTAGGAACAAGGCCAGCCTTTAAAGAGAGTCGAAATAGGCGTGTTAAAACTGGAGACAGCTCAGGCGCGCAAGTCCGCCGAACAATTGCTGGAATTCCGTCTGGCCCACTGGCTTTTTACATCTAAAGTGCGAAGTGTCTTAAGTACCTCTTTGTACTCTTACCTCTGTACCTCTTTTTGGCAAATGCGGACACTCATTTTAGATATCCTTTCAGTCAATCTTTTTTCATCAATTCCTTTCTAAATGTGCAAACCATCTCAACCTCACTACATCTTCTTCCACACCACATTAGTGTCGTAATCAGAATAAAATAAAAATAAAATCTAAAAAAGTTGACGACGACGTGTCAAAATGTAAATTTTTAATTGAATATATCCCGGTAATGCGACGCTTTAGACATTAAGTATATTTTTGGCTTCTATTTAAGTAAGTATAGAAATAATCAAATAACACAGAATTGATCGTGGGCTTCTCTTTAAAAAAAATATGCGACCGGTCAGAATGCCAGAATTGTCAAATAATAACATACGTCGCTTGCTCCAATCAAACTAATTCAACTTTGGATTATAATTACTTACGTACACCGACATCTTAAGCTACATTTTAGAAGTACCTCGTTAGTTTCATCAATTCAAACTCAAGTAATAGGCAGTAATGTATGGAGTGCGCTTATGTACATTCTACGCCCGTGTTTTCTTTGACCGGTGTTTTCGTGCGGGATGCGTTATTGGCGCGCGGGGCGGTGAGCTCAAACGTCCAAGGTCGTTGAAGACTCTAATCGCCTTAAGTACTTGCATTGCGAAAATATTAGTGAAAATCATAGATATAATAAAAAAAATGGTGTACTTTTGTTGCGTAAGTGGATGTAAAAGAGAATGGTATCCCCATTGCGGCTTATCTTTCCACAGGCGAGCGAAATTTATCTGACGATTGAAATCTACTATACAGGTAAATAAAATTAAATAACAGTTGTGTTAGTTGTTGTGTCCCGGTAAATATTAAAGAAACATGAACACCTTATTGAAAGAGACTAACTACAACTTTTTATGGCTCTCACTCAGCTCGCTGTTGCGTTCATAGTGCACAGTCCAGCTTCAATATAGGTTCATCCACGCCGCGCGTCGTCGCTTAACTGCTGCGCGCGCGCGTAAACCCTACTCTCTGTGACATCATGACGTCAAATTGATATCGACTCAGCGTTGCTTAACGGAATATGAACGCTCGGGTCACACGATAAGTTTCAATTTCACGTGAAAGTCGTTAGATAGTGAGTGAACCTTCTGTACGTATATAGCATGATTAGTGGGAATAGACGGGTTCATGCTGCATGAACCCGCATATTCCCACTAGTTCAGTTGCTCAGTTCAGCTGACTGGACTAGTGAGATTTCTTGTCTCGTTTGTTCAGTTGAAAATAAAACTAGCTTTTGCACCTGGTTACATTTATTACTTAGGTACCTACTTTTTATTAATTTACTCGTAGTTTTTCCAAAAAGGTAGCCACATTAATATCGCCGTTTAGTAACTGCATTTGTCTTAGAGCATTCAGTTGAATGCTCTACTCTCTCTCTCTGAATTTTAGTCCTCTTATTTGTCAACTTTTATTTTGTAGGTACGTACCTCAGAACATTAACTAAAGCATAGAAGTAGCGCTATATGGCATAAACAAGCTGAATATAGCTACGTTCAGGAAATTGGATAATGTTAGAACAAGATAGATATACTTTCTGGACGGCGAATTACAAGGTAGTACCAGTTTTCAGATCTACTAGGGGTGTAGGAGATATAATATCTATCGATATCGATTATATCAAACGAGTCGGGTTAGGCGGGAACTTTGATTTTTTCTTGTTTTTGTGATTTATTCCCATTAGAATAATGTTTATAAATTTTTAACTGTTTCGATAGGCTAGGGGCTCAATACTCTTACCTATCAAAAAAACCCCAATTGATAGACTGAACTCTATGTAATCGACATTAGGTAAAAAAATCAGGATAAGTCGATGTGATACTGTCTGTAAAGTCAAAAGCAGTGAGACTATACAGTTTGAACTTTTTTCCGCCCTTATGACGGAGGTCAAGTGCTATTATCGAACTGCAAGTGTTTACCGTGCTGTACTGTTGAACGTACAATGGCAGTGCAAATTTAAATTAAATCAATGATAGAGCGACATAAATAACATCGGTACTTTTTAGCTAGTGTGGCAGTGCTAGCATCTGAGCGTACAAATTGCAGCTGTGTAAGTGACCCTGTGTTACTGTTATTATCTTGAATTTGCCGGGTTTTTTCTGGTTCAGCTTTCGTTAGCCAGACTTTAACAGCGAAGTTGCTGAAGTTGTAGTGCTTAATAGCTCAGTTGTGTGTGTCCTGGAAAGTAAAGAATATCTATGAGTATACAATTCTTTAGTTGTCTGCCTGCCTAGAAACGGTGTAATGGTAGGTATGTATGTACAGTGGAGAACAGCCATGGCTAACCAGTTGGGAAAAATATTACTTGCAGTATACGCCGATGGTTTAGAGGGTGGAGATTATACCATCATTTTGAACACATTATGTTATGACGACTTTAAGAAATTCCAAAAAATATACCTTCACATACAAAATGGTGCACAGTTGATTAATTTTTAAACGAATGATCGAAAAAAATATTTTATTGATTAGAGGCTAGAGGCTACTTGGGAACCTTCAAGCGGAGCGTGTAGCTGAGGTAAATATTATACGACTTTGTTTGACCGTCACTCACCAATTCATCATCTCTCAGTTTACGTCATTTGTCGTCACTGGTAAAACACCCGACAGTAAAATGTTTTGAACAAACTCGATGGCGTTTTTTGGTGTCCAACCATCTTCGGGAGACACTGCAGCAGTCCACTGTGCACGTCGAATATCATCCAGAGGAAATCTAAAACATCTAAGTGAACATTACGATTACTTTTTATTTTATCGATACATAACTTTTTTCACAACACTTTCATAACATCTACCTACGACGAAATTGTAAAATGGATTTTAAACTCTTAGTGTAATAATTTAACTATTTATTCCAATATAATATAATGAATGGTAACTGGTAATACTTAGTCGAACAAATATAGAACTATAAAAACAAAACAACTGTAAATAAACACAGAAATATCACATACCAGTGGAAGCTGACTATTTCACTATTATTTTCTTTATTCCCTATGCGAGATTAACACTTCCAAACGACGCACGCCATAGTTCATTGCTTTATCACTCGCTTATAACAGTATTTTGCAACGAAACTCCAGTATTTACACAGTTATCACTTTTCCAATCTATACAGAAACGCACGCCAATGATCCACGTAATATACGACAAAATTATATGTGTCATTGTTGGCTGACAAAGGCGATGGTTAGAGCGAGTAACTTAATTTGGTAGTAATAAAAGGCTCCAATGGCTCCAGTTTTGACAGATCCTGGTACGCTTTTTTTCTACTCAGACCACAGACGTATAATAAGAAGCAGACCAAACATTACAACAAAAAAGCGTGCCCATTACGCCTACAGACAAATTTCATGCACACATTTACAATAAAGGGGGCTGAACTCGGGCACGCAAGGGACTTCAAGTACCAACATCTATAGTAATGTTTTGCGTAAAGAGGATATATTTATATATTATAGACATTTAAAGATACTCATTAAATTAAAAAAAAAAATCACCAGTAGAATGCTAAGTTATCTATCATTTAGTGCCAGGCAGGCTATATGTCTGTATCTGTTTTTGGCTGCGACGCCACCTCATTAACTTAATAGGCCTATTACCTACATCTCGACTGTGATTTTTGCGTAAAATCGCCGATTTTGGCGTTCTTGATCCAAGAAAAAAAATACATTACCAGTTTTGACTTATTGAATAACGTAGAATAGCTATTGGCATAGTTCGTAGCGGCCTCGCTTTATGTAAATTTTGCTTAACTTTTTTATGAAATCCAAAATTGATGATGGTTTTCATAAAATGCGCGAAGGCACTTCTTTGAACTTCTAGGTTGAACTACTATTCTAAAGAAATGAAAAAAAAATAGAATTTTATAAATAGATAACATTCTATTTTTTTTTATTCCTTATAATACTATATAATAATCAGTGATCGGCGTAGGTAGTGCCATTTGGGGTCAATAAACTTGAATGTTAGTGTTAATATGGATACGCCCCGAGAATCCCGGGATTCGCGATAATATTTTCCTAAATGTTGATGTATTAATTATTTAACGTAGGTAGAGCAATCTCAGATCAATGAGATTGAATTTTAGTGTTAATATAGACATGCCTCGGAATTTCCGTGAATGTTTCCTTAATGCCGATATCTTTATTAATTAAAGTTAAACTGTTTTTTTATCTACAACGGGAAAGATCTTGGCCTTCATCTGACCTGATGGCAATTGAAGATAAGGCCGAAGGTGGGAGCGACCTTCACCCGGACTCCTTAATCACAAAGGTACTGTCTATCATACCTCTAATTGCCGAAACAGAACAATGCTTTTAACATTGTTGTTATGGCGACAAACTTATGATACGAGTCGAGTATTATTAGAACGACTAACTCATTTCCGACATAACCTGGGGTCCTTTTTATAAACGTGACAATTGTAAATTACTATAATTCGTAGGACATTGTCGATGCGATGAACAGCAATATATACTTCTTAGACAATGTTCCATGTAATGTACTTAGTATAGTAATTTACTATTGTCACTTTTATGTCTCAATTTAATAATAAAGTTATTAAAAAAACACGAATCTTAAAAAAAACCAGTATTTATTTAAATATATTGAAAATCAACAACATTCATTTATGTATATAAAATCAACAACATTTGGGCGTAGAATAAAAAGATTTCCCGGGATTTAGAAGGCATAACCATATTAAGATAACAGTCAGTAAATCCCGAGAATAGCACTACCTACGCCGATCAGTCAATAATACAGTCGTATCTTCGTAATAGTCGTAATCGTAGCGGCCTCGGAATTTTTAGATATCATTGATTTTATATAGAAAAAAATCTTATTCTAAACCAAAAAACTTCGAAATCGCTTTAAGCTAACTGTAAATATCTCCTATCTATGATAATATTATTGAGCAAAATTTATACCAGAATAATTGTTACTTCTTGAGAAATAAAGACTGTATAATGAATTTATTATCCTATTTCGATAAAAACGACAAATGTAACTGCAAAATTATTAAATATATAATGCGCCGGCCGTCCGAATTCAACTTATGCTCACAGAATGGAGATTTGTAATATTATGCACAAATTTATTATCCTATTTCGATAAAAACGATAAATACAATTGCAAAATTACTACAAAATGCGAAAATGGGCAATGCGCAAAAATCACATTCGAGATGTAATAGATCTCATAATAAAATGCATGAAATACTCGTAGTAGAACCGTTAGGTAAAATAAAAAAAATGAAATAAGTAATTAAAAACAACAACATACCCTGCTGGTATTTTTTTTTATAAAAATAAAAATTACAATAAATAATGTCACAATTATTGAAACTAGTGATAAGACCGCCGGGTGGTCGAGTAGTCAGCGACCCTGACTGCGGGTTACTGTATATTTTGCAAGTTCCGAAAAAATGATATCCGGGATACTTTTTATTGAGTCTGTTCAGGAAGTAATGATGAAGGTTTCTGAAAACAAATAAATTTATCATTTTCTGTATATTTCAAAGTAACAGAGTTGAGAGACTGCTCAGACCCATCTTCTTCATGTTATACCCTTTAACTCACTTAATGTAGTTAATACAGCACTTGAGGTACTCGGCTGTAAATTTTGCAAATTCCTCAAAATACGATCTCGACTGGCATTTCTTCTTACCGGACCTTTTAGTAAAGATTTAGATGAATTCTGAAAAACAAATGTAAAAAGTTATTATTTTATGCACATTTTTATACAAGAACACATCCCTACGACTACCATAGTGTTAAAGGGGTAGGATAGGGTTTAAGTTAACAATATTATAAAAATAATTTACTTATATTTAATTTATCCCTAATGAAAAAATATATTGCATACTTAAATCGAAACAATCTTCAAAAATATACCTATTAAACAAAACTGGAGCCTAAATACGGCCCTGTAAAATTGTACAAGTATATGAAACGTCAAACGAGATCGGAGATATTAAATAATTGGTTATTGTTACCACAAAGAATCTTTCAGAAACTACTTTACGTTAAGATTTTACGAGATTTGCACTTATGACAATTATTGACTACTTCTACAATGCCGAAAGATTAATAATAATCACACAATGACTGAAAAAAACATTATGAGATTAGATGGCACAACTAAACTTACCAATGGAAAGTAATTTCAGGTGTTTTTCTATATGAGGAGTTGCCGCACAAGGGTGCACTACACTTCACCATTTTATTTTAGTACTTTTGGCTCATTTACTTTATTAGATCACAAAAAATACGCGAAAACAATCTCCTGTACGTCTTTTGTTGACAAGTCTAGGATGACATTTGTAGCTTAATGTAGCTTGTCAAGATGGCGTTTTGCCTCACGGTCCAGTTTGTCTATGTGTGTGGAAGTGTTGCGACCTCGGACCAAATATCACAATGGACAGAGTCTTTGGATTTTTAGCATGTCCGTCTTTTGTTAGTGTGCAGCTTTCTATCTGTACATGTGTGCGTGACTAAGGATGTGACTAGTATATCGATATAATCACTTTAATGTGGTGTGTACCTAGTTCGTTATTATAATTGGGGGTTAAAGTTACTCACGTCCGTAGGTTTACCTTTTAGACCCTACACGTGACCCCTGGGTGGTGCTAAGTGAGTGACACTGACTGAGTGGTAGAGCCATGCTGCGTTGCAGCACGCATTGGGCCGGCTCGCCCGGCGTAAACACCCTCTCCAATGATATTATAAACTATAGATACGTTACGTTCATAGTAATTTGCGTTAAAAATCTGTTCCGAGCAATCCAAAACTACACACACTGACAAGTAGATACGCAACGCGGCAAGACCGGCTCTCCACACGCACGAGAGGTTAGAGTAACATTTAGTCCTAGAGTGGACACTTGATTGAAAAGTCAGTACATAGGTAAGAAATAAAACTTCTTACAAAAGTAAACCATATTTATTGGAAATTTGAAAAATAAAATAATTAATAATAAAAGAAACGAAATAAAATACATATTTTAAATACCTTGAAAAAGATTTAATTTATTTCTTTTTTGTCTTTTAAAAAGTTTTTGTATTTCGGGGTTATTTTTGTGTGCAGAATGGCGACGAATAATTATGTAATTATCAATTATGGTTTTAATGAGTTGTAATCGATAATTGAAAATGGGTGTCTATGAATGTTCAAAAAATGAGTCAAAACATTAGAATACAAACGTTTTTTAAAATGCGGCACTTTAATTTCTCTACGTCTTTATTGCTAGAAAATGTAACCCTTTTTCATTTGAATGAGATTTTATGACAAATTCGCTTATTTGTTCACGAACTGACCTAATCACTCCGAAACCTAATTCATTAAAAGAAAAAACATTAATAATTCTTAATTATCAGTAAAATGTATTATATATAGTAGAAAAACAAATTGGCTACTTGACAGTTTTCGGAAAAGTATTTTGAAAATTACAAACGCTTATTTTATACCACGCAATGATATTATAGTTATTATAATAATATTATTGACACCACGTACGATATATATTTTTTAAAAGCTTTATTTAATAGAAAAAGACATATTTTTCTTTATTCATTTAAAGTTTCTGCGGAAACGGTTGGTCATGTGACATTTGGCTAAATGTCTGTGACGGCACGATACAATAAACATTTATCTTAAAACCTAAAAGATAGTTTTTGTTTATTTTGTGAAATGTGGCGTCACATGAAGCTTAATCATGGCCCGTGTTTCTGGTCTTATAATCCACAGACAAATAATCGCAAATTTATTTTGTAATAATAATTTTTTTACAAATTATCTTAATAAAAAAAACTATTGAATAATTATCGTTAAATCATAAACTGCCATAATCGACATATTTCATATTTTATTGTTACAACAGCCAAATAGCCAATTCAGTGAAACCATTTTAATGTTTGTTTGTAGTGGGTGTACCACGTGTAGGTAGGTATATCAAAAAAATTCATAAACAAATATGTAACATGAGACTAGAGAGATTTTAAGTATGGTTGTCGGTATGGATCAAAGGCATAGTTCTAGGAAAACAGATCAAGTTCAAATGTAAACAGTGTAACTAGAAACCATAACATAATATGAGACCTATCTATATTTGGTAATGAGAATGTAATATGAATAATGTAATAGTACCTTAAGATAAACATCAGATACCCGAAACCTACCTAACCTACATACCTATTGTATTAGTCATAAGTTAGAATTACTATATAAAGAAAGACTGTTGTAATAAAATATTCAGTAGCTATCCAACATTCGTGCCTGTTATTTCTATCCAGTCGTCCCCGCATCACAATTCACATATACATCGATCGATTGGTCTGGTAGAAACTATCGATCGACGTCGACTAATCCATTTAACCATCGATCGATGTCGTCGATCTATATCGAAATATTTTACAAGCTACATTTCAGCGAAAAAAGAACAACAATGGAAGTTGATAATTCTAATTTTGATAATACTGACGAAGTTCAGTACGAATCAGAAAAGGAGATCTCCATTCGTAATGATACTCCGGTCGTTAGTAAGCGAAAGCGAAACTCTATACCTCAATTGAGAGCGTCGTCTTCTGCGGGAGGATCCAGTGGTAGTAAGGCTAAGAAATTATCTAAGTCCCGTCAACGTTCCAAACATTGTGGATTTGACATGGAGCCGCCTTTTTCTCCTTCTCATTCTGTAGCGGCGTCCATTTTCAGATGTGATAGTGTCTACCAGACCTATCGATCGACGTCGACTAATATTGGTCTAGTAACACCCTGAAATAATAGCCCTTGGTACTGTTGTGTTTCGTTCGGCCAGGGAGGGTTTCCGGAGGCCTCCCCCCCTCTCACAATTCCTATTCCTTCCTTAAAGGCCGGCAACGCATCTGCGATTCCTCTGGTGTTGCGGGCGTCTATGGGCGGCGGAGATTATTTCCATCAGGTGACCCGCCTGCTCGTTTGCTGCTTCTATTATATTAAAAAAAAAATTGTTAAGTGAAGTGAAGAGCAATACTTTTTACTATTCATACTCCCGCCCATATTATTAAGATTCAAATTTGAACTACGACTGTAAAATTGGTACTTACTGTAAAAAAAGATTTTTCAAAATGTTTGGAACAGAGCCTTGAATATTTTGTAGGCTCCCAGTTATCACGTCTAATAGCGTTAACCCATTCACGTCTTATTTTCGGGCATTTTGGATGCCTAAAAAAATAATTATAAAAAGAATGTTAGTAATATCGATAAAGCTTCGATACACAAATACGTACATCACTAATCATTATGCCAAAAACAAAGCCTTTAAATTACATTTAATTAAGGTTTAAAACCTGATTCTTATGAATAGTGTACGATATAGTATGATTTAGAATTAGCAAAAATTAATGCTTTGCCGTTTTAATTGTTAAAAAATTGTTTGCCTGTAAAGTCGGTTTTACGGGCGAAGATTTTACGTGACAACGTCTTTTTCTCGGTAGAATATTTATTGATATGAATATAATTAAATTGCACAATAGGAACA
Organism: Scoparia ambigualis; assembly: GCA_963921215.1. Lineage (NCBI taxonomy): Eukaryota > Metazoa > Arthropoda > Insecta > Lepidoptera > Crambidae > Scoparia > Scoparia ambigualis. Next base: position 21,727,777 of record OY992521.1, on the reverse strand, counting down.
AGGAATTGAATGAAAATAAGAATTGCACAAATTTATCATAGTTGAGTGGGAGAGAGACGCAAGGCATTCGGCGGGCCTCTCTCTCGTTCGGTGACTCATCGTAACGTTACCCAGCGTTACACTTTTTCATAAGTGACTCCCAGCCGCAACCTAATTTAAGACGTTGTCACGTCAAAAACTCATAGCATACATATTATGAGAAATCACTAACGTATGAAATGATAATTCCTGGTCTTTCACACCTCCTTTTGTTGTTCTTGACGAACAGTAAACAGCTGAACAAGACATTATGCCAATTGTATATTACACAAATAACACAAACACTAAGATTTCTTATTATTTCACTATTATTTCGCACCATACAGCAATGTTTTGACCGAGCAGTCGGTCATGAAATGACACGTCTCACACCGACAGTGCGTCGTTGCCAAACGTACATTCGCTATCTCTTTTACTCATATCACACTACAGTCATACAGACAGAGATACAAATACTTTACTTTGATACACGTATGTAAAAGCGGCAACGTCGTAAGACTCTGTCCATGTAATATTTGGTCCGAGTGTGTAACTAAAGTGTTCTGAGATAGAAACCGTCTGAATCACAGACGTATAATAAGAAGCAGACCAAACATTATTTCACAACTACATAGATGAGAATAAAACAATATTTCCACTTCTTTTTCTCCAACCACAAATTAATAAGACTATCTCGTTTTTTTCTTCTTTTTAATGTCGCAACCTCAGAATAATAACTAAAGCATAGAAGGAGTCTAAACATGACTCGTATAGTTGTCCTATTTTTTCAAATGGGCCATAAACGTTGAAAGGAAAGAGACAATATAAGTTGCCAAAAACGTCACATGTAAAGTGAATGGGTCACCATGGTCGCCGTTTATGATACCGAATTCAAAAGCGATCTACACATGTGATTCGATGTTAAATATTCTATGGGTAATCTTTGACATTGGCATAGGGCAACGCACCCGTGTAATTTAGTTAGGTTATATTTTTGTGTGTGCATGTCACAATTTGTCACATAATATCGCATTGTTTTGTAAAATTTAATAATACAAATATACAAATAATATATATAAAATATACAAATTATTATTTTTTATTTGTTTGTTATAATAGAAGGAGGCAAACGAGCAGGCGGGTCACCTGATGGAGAGTAATCTCCGCCGCCCATAGACACCCGCAACACCAGAGGAATCGCAGATGCGTTGCCGGCATTTTAGGAAGGAATAGGAATTGTGAGCGGGGGGGGGGGGAGGCCTCTGGAACCCTCACTGCCCGAACGAAACACAACAGCACCAAGGGCTATTATTTCACGCCGGATATTAGGGTGTTACCAGACCAATCGATCGATGGTAGAATGGATTAGTCGACGTCGATCGATAGTGTCTACCAGACCTATCGACGACATCAATTGATGGTAAAATGGATTAGTCGACGTCGATCGATAGTTTCTACCAGACCAATCGATCGATGTCGATCGACAATCGACCGGTAAAATGGATTGGGTGTTAAATCGAGCTGTTTGATTAGACGCACCGGCCGCTTCACTTTTTTATAAATTTATTTCGTGCCCATGGATAATAATCGTAATATTAGATTATGTTTATGTTGATAATAATGAGTGATGATAATATGAACGTTTAAATACTAAATGATATTCCCCCAACACCTTGGGAAGCACTTTAGATTAAGCAACACCGAAAAAGGGGGGAAGGGGAGGGGGAGGGGGAGCCAAAGTGCGAAAATGCATAGTTTTCAAGATATTTTTATTTTGAGGTTATTTTAGGTTATTTTTAGGAAAAAAAAACAAATATTCTACTAAGTTACCATTACCGTACCCCCTGCATCCCCCTCCTCTCTACCTCTCTCGAAACTACTAACCTCGAAATTCATGCCAATCGCTCTCAAAAAAAAAACAAAAACAAAGACCGCTGCTTAAAATGTCATTTGGATAAAATAAGCGATCGTTGGCTTTAAAAAACGGCCGCATCCAAATTCTTCTGCGTTTGCGTCTCCGTAATAATAGTACGAGCAACATCGTACTGGCCAAGAACAACGAGTCCTTTTCTGAATACATTTCGAAAGAAACTGATGGAATTTAGCCAGGGTTAATCGATCAACGTCGACCGACCGTCGATCGATGGGTTAGACGAACGGTATCCGTCGATTGATTAAAGCTACCACACCTATCGATCAACGTCGACCGACCGTCGTCGATCGATTGGTTAGTCAAACGGTATCCGTCGATCGGTTAAAGCTACCAGACCAGTCGATCAATTTCGATCGACGTTGATCGATGCCGTCGATCGACGATCGATCGATTGGTCGGGTAACACCCTTAGTGAGAGGTTGGTATTCACGCCGGGCGAGCCGGCCCAGCGTGCCCGGCGTGCTGCAACGCAGCGTGGCTCTCTCTACCACTCAGTCAGTGTCACTCATTTAGCACCACCCAAGGGTCACGTGTAGGGTCTAAACGGTAAACCTACGGACGTGAGTAACTTTAACCCCTAATTATAATAACGAACTAGGTACACACCACATTAAAGTGATTATATCGATATACCTACTAGTCACATCTTTAGTCACGCACACATGTACAGATAAAAAGCTGCACACTAACAAAATACGGACATGCTAAAAATCCAAAGACTCTGTCCATTGTGATATTTGGTCCGAGGTTACACATGTCTGTGTTTAGTTATTGTTCTGAGGTTTCTATGTGAATGCTCTAAGTTTTTATGCTTTAGTTATTATTCTGAGGTACGTACTGCAAAAAAACGTAGTAGTAGTAGTAGTAGTAACCTATTTTAAAGGTCCATGGTACGTAGTACTATTCAGCCGCGTCCGTCCGCTGCGCCATGTTTTGAACAAAACATTGTTCATGAACATTTTTTGTTTAAAACATTTCCCGTCCTTTAGCAATGTTCAGTAAACATAGTTTTTGAACAAAACTTCACAATAAAAGAAATGAGCAGCGACGAGGAATACGTGAACATTGTTTTGGCTGTAGTGGATTTAGTTCTCGGAAAAAGTAAAAGAAATAGATTTCGTGTCATCTAGATTGTGATCTGAGGCTCAACCATTTTGTGATCACAGAGTTCACAGAAGTAGGTAGGTACCCATAATCATCGCCACTTCCGCGAAGGTATCTGTTTTTTTGTTTTATTTTTATTTACATTCGATGTCGCGTCTCAAATCACGGGTCTTTCACGAATCAACATTATGCATTCTAGTGTCGTCTCTGCATTTCACTTGACAATGCACTCCATCATGTCATGAGCGATACGTCTTCCTGCGTCAAAATCAAACATAAAATGAAAGATCTCCTCCCCCGCAGACGAACGCGGGGGATGTTTTCCACAAACTCCGGCAAACACGTTCAAGTGTATTTGTTCGACAAAACTTTTAGGCCACGCCCCTTAATTATGTTTTCGAACAAACATAGCGCAGCGGACCCGGCTATAGTTATTCTGAGTATCATGACATATAAAAAAGCCTTAAAGGCATTTAGTAGGTTTTGGAAAAAGTTTCTCCGCATTTTTTAAGAAAATTCAAAACATTTTTAATATAAGCAAATAAACTACATTTACATTTAACTAAAGTATGTAACTAGGTGCCATTTTGTTCGATAACTTTTTGCCATCTTGTAGATAGGGACATATTCCCATTGCTGTAGAAATTTTGGGGCTTCTGACCAAAATACCGCGACAAGTGGTTTTGGCAGTCCTCTCACCTGACACTGCCTAAAGAATTCTGAAGAGACCGAAACAGGTGGAAATCTGAAGGTGCAAAGTCAGGACTATACGGCGGATGCATTAACACCTCCCAGCCAAACTCTCTTAGTTTTTGCTGAGTGGCTAAAGATGTGTGAGGTCTTGCGTTATCACGATGAAAAACCACACCCCTTTTGTTGATTAATTCCAGCTTTCTCTCAACTTCTTGCTTTAGGCCCTTTTCTGATGTGTGCGTTACCCCAGCAGGAAAGTAGCTCTTAGAGTGTTATGAGTGGAATGTATAATTAGTGCGTAATCTGCTGTAATGTGCGCCGCGTGTTAACGTTTTGAGGAAAAACGAAAGAAACGATTCCTACTGCAGTTACGCTCTTCCAGCAGAAAAATTCTAAACGAATGATCGGAGAGAGAAAAATCGTGCATGGGCTACCTACATTAGTGCAAAAATGTGAGCCGAAAATAAAATTTGTGCTTCTTTAGGTTTTCCAGATATTGCATTTCCTGCTGGAGTAAAGTTTTGCAGAATCGTGTATCTCTAAAGCCATTGTATGTGCGCCTGTAGACTAAACATATACTTACGAGTAGCTCATAATTTGTGTGTATTTATGACAGAATTAGATTTACGAAAATATTCATAAAGAAGAATGGGCGTTTTTGTATGAAACCCGTCCCATCCCTTGTAATTTCCCACATGGTAAGTTTCGAAATAAATAGTGTATTTTGTTGTAAGGACAGCAAATATGAACAAGCGAATGAATTAACGAAAAATAAAGAAAAAAAGGGAACATAAAAAAAAAACCGAAAAATGAGGGTGTATAGTTAAATTCAAGAAAAAATCTTGACTTCAATTTTATATTATCGTTATTAATGTTTGTGTTATTATGTTACAATAAAAGTATTATCTATCTATCTATTATCATTTATTATTTTCTTCTTCTCAATAACTTTTTTCTCCAATACCTGACAGATTTGCTGTCATACAATAAAATGCTTCACTTTCACCTACCTACTTTTATTTGATGCTTTTATGTAAGTGTTACAAGGAGAGGGGAGGGGGGGGGGACGTTTTGCCCATTTTTCTTTCCGAATAAAATTCGCAGCGCCTAAACGAGAAAATGTATAAGCTCACTGAAAAATGTATTCGATCCTTCTTGACACATCTAATAACCGTAACAAGTTTCAAAAGTGTACATACATGCGTTATTGATTAATATTACTAAAAGTCAAAACAACGGTGTCATAGCTTTGACGGCGGCACAGCAGTGTGAGCACGGATCTTTTATCGATCGATAAAGTGACATTAGACGTCGACAAATTGTAAAATTTTTTATCGTCTAATGTTACTTTATCGGTCGATAAAAGATCCGTGCTCAGGGGGCAGATTCGGCAATACCTAATAATTATTGGCACAGTACATAGCAGTGTACGATGAATTACGAATAGGCAAGGGGTGAGCGTTTGCCACTTGTCTAGGCCCTCTGAAGTGATGCGCGATTCGCGCCAGTGCCACGAATGCTGCGCGAACATACATTCGTGGCACTGGCAACTTTATTTAAGTAAATGTTGTCGTCACTCTCAGTTTAATCTTTGAATACAACTACGTTTTATTTCTTTTTAACTTAGCTTCATAATGAGGTAAAAATAAAACAATAACATCATGGACTTTCGATTTTTATTTCGAGGTTATCCATAATTAGCTCAGACGTGATTGCTGTACTTTGTGACGGGGCCTCAAATTTTTCTGCTTCACTTTTGTTTGCAGTATTTACAATTTCGTCTATCAAAAATAAGACTTTTCTTCTAAATACTCTCATCTGGCTTTCAGTCAATGCGATAACTTCTGGCAGCAAACTAAGCAGGAACATCTTTCTCGAGTCATTATTAATGATTTTCGACTCAGGTTGTGACGGTTCCGCATTTAGAAGCTTATGAAAGTCAAGAAACTCTGGTGCCTCTTCATTTTCCATATTTTCTTCGATGTTGTCTTTAGTAATTTCTTCATTGTTTTCTTCATAATTTTCATTGTGTTCTTCGTCCGTGTCACTTTCCATAGACATCACAGACGACATGTCGCATTGTCTGAGTGTTAGGAAAGGTGAGGCAAACTCCATCGAATTGTGTAAGTAATATTTTCTTCGGACAGATCCATCTGGGTATGGCTTCAAACTCCTTAAATAGCCATAGCGCATATTTTTCCATTTATCTTTACACTCATGCACTGAAATATTTAAGTAGATTATTAATTAGTAGGTATGTAGTTTTACACGGCGCGTCAGATCAACCTGAAGATTTCCTGAATTCGGGTGCCCATCCATCCACTAACTTTTGACGATTCAAAATGCTTATTTTAAGTTTACTGAGTAAAGAAATTTTGATTTTGATTTTTTTTTAATTTTTTGTCAAATTTCTCCAATGAATATTGATCCTTAAATCCAAATGATAAAGTTTGAAATTGATTGTAGAAATTTGACAGTTTTAGGTAAGTTGATCTGACGCCGTATGTCCATGTAGCCTAGAAAGACGTAGGAAATGTGCTGGGCACGCAGGGTCAGCGTCGGATTTCCCTACTGTCACCTTTTTTATTCTACCTCAATGACTGTCACAGTAGGTTTAAAAAAATACTAATGTGACCTAAATCGTGATGATTTGGTATAGGAAAGGGTATAAAAATAGTCGTACCTATTAAATATAATAAGTACCTAAATATAATTATTATCTTATTTTTCTCTCAAAAGGTTAGGTACTGACATGGATAATGAATGATACATTGAAACAAAGCACTAATCTAGGACGCTTACGAATACCTAGCTGCCTAGAGTCGAGGAAGTTCGCGGTCGACCATCACTTGTCGGCTCTAAGCTTGTCGGCGATATTCGCTTGCACAAAAGTGATCCACGGAACTTCCTCGATTCTACTTAGCGGTGGTTTAGCATAAAATTAGTTTTACCTGCACCACCGTAGTGAAAAAACCGCGTTATCCTATTTTTACAACCTAATTTGAGAACCAAAAAAACAACTTTTACTTACGTCAATTTATTAATTAAGTAAGTAGGTACCTATTTCAATAAATCTGTAATTTTTTTTCAAGCTTTTACCTATACCTACCTGTGTAATTCATTGGACACGCTTAGGACTAACTAGCCTTAGCTTAAGCCACGGTCACACACGGCTTATACTCGCTGCGAATGCCTACACGCCGCGAGTATTCGCTGTATGTGACAGGCTATTCGCTGCGAATAGATTCAATCGCCGCGAGCTGAATTCGCCGCAATTTGAATTGAGCATGTTCAATTTTACTATGATTTTACTCTCGGCGAATGCGCATTCACCGCGGGATTCGCTGTGTAACATTACATGACAGACAGGGTTATCGCTGAAAATAGCCATTCCGCTCAGACGGCATTTTGAATTTGCGCACCAACAGACTGTCGAAATTCTCGTGTAGAACTCGCTGTGTGTGATAGGCAGGCACACAGGGACCCATTCACCGGGTTTACAGATTAACCGGTTATAGCATTAACCCATTGTTTCGATTTATCCGTAAATAAGATTAACCTGTATATATATATTGGCTTAATCCTAATAATATTGCTGATTAATCCGAATGAACGAGACAGAAAATTTAGAAGTAGTTGCGCGTGGTTGCGCTTCTGACCTTATGCTTCTAAACGGCAGCGATATATACGTTACTAAACGGTAGATATGCTTGGGGCGGCCGAACAGCGGCGGCCGGTGTTCTCTTTTAAACGGAAACTAACACAAGATTCACGTGAGCGTCAAGTTGGCAGGCACACCACGGAATTAGATGGTTTTGACTATGTTAAAAAATTGTGTATAAATAGTGATAAATAGTGACGTATAGCATATAAATAGTAATACTATGGTCCAAAAGATATTTGAGTATCTTGGTGTGCCTGCTAACTTGACGTCAAGATAGCAGGCACCTTAAGAAATACAGTTCGTATCAATGTGATTTATATGTCAAAAAACTGTGCATATATGTCCCACGGATATGCCACATGGAGGGAAAGTACCCTGAATATTGTAGATGGAACATTTTACGGAAAGAAGACATTATTTGAATTTGAAAAACAAATTAAACTGCATTCATAGATATTTAAATAATTACATGGTTTAACCGGGAATCAAACCCGTTACATTAGAAAAATATTCATACTGTAGCTTTAACATACCGATCGAAAGGCTTCGTCATAAGGATTACTTTTTGCTAAATAACATAGTGTCACAAATAAAAGGAAGACTTTACCATTTGATGTGTAATTTTGTTCAGAAAAATGAAAAGCTGACATTACCGTAAGGACATACAACTGACATTGTCATAAGTACCTTTTACTAATAAATGTATCCACTTGAGAAGTACGCATCATTTCCCTATTATAATTTAAGTGAATGATAAAATTATAAAGAGATAGGTACGTAATTAGTAGGTCACATAACACTTTCATTCCTGGATCGGGACAAATGGACAAATAAGATGAACCGATGATGCCGAGATCCCAAAATCTAACCCCGTAAGATTTCTTTTTATGGGGTTATGTAAAAATTTAGTTTACAAGAACCAGGAGGTTTACTACGAAACGCCGCAACTCAAAGTATCGGCCGATTGTTCGCACGTTTCTTACTACGAATCTCTATCGTTCGGTCGGTCGGCCCGCACCTATCATTCCTTCCGACCGAACTTCTTTTGACGTTTGACGCATCGTAAACCCTACTCTGAACGCACGAAGTCAAAAACGATAATTTGAATTTGACAAACGTTTCGTCGGTGATTTACTGTCAAAATTCACGATGGCAAAATAGTTACCTTGTGATTATCGTAAGTAGAAAGTTTTATTTATTTAACGCAATTATGTGCGTTTTGTTCGTTTGTTTTATAGTTAAATGTGATTATAATTGCAGTGAAATGGCAGCACGTATGTGTTTAATAGAATGGGCCCTCTTTGAAGAGCGTTTGGAGCGTCGAAGAGATCGCAGACGCACCCGCGACTCATTTAGTGTAAATTTAGTGCCCGACGTAGAATTCATATCGAATTACCGTCTCCATCGGGCACTTTTGATATACACATTTGATAAATTAATTAATTTTGTATTAAAAATGTTAAAATTCATGGTCTTCCTTTTATTTGTTACATAGCAAAAATAATCCTTATGATGAAGCCTTTCGATCGGTATGATAAAGCTACAGAATGATTATTTTTCTTATGTAACGGGTTCGATTCCCGGTTCAACCATGTAATTATTTAAATATCTATGAATGCAGTTTAAATTGTTTTTTAAATTCAAAAAATGACTTCTTTCAGTAAAATGTTCCATCTATAATATTCAGGGTACTTTCCCTCCATGTGTATAGTGAATCGTTTACGCAAAATTTCAACAATTGTACTTTAATACAAGCCGAGATATTACGGTCTTTAAGTGGGCTGCCAACTTGACGTTTCTTGCGATGGCGATTCCAGAGAAACGGGTTGAAGTTTTAAACACAAATACATGAAAAAAATGTGTTTGAAATTGTGACTCTTACGATATCAATAAAAAAAATCTTGTTTGCTATTTTCCAAAAATCTTATGTAAACTTCTACCATACATTCGATTTTAGGTACAATCGTGCACAATTTTATTTATTGACTTAAGGTACTGACATAAAGTCTAATTATTATTAATTCAAGTCATAAAATTACACTTAAATCTACTGTTGTAATGTCAGTTTGGCGTTATTTCTATGGAAACTTATGTCAAGCAATTTGTAATTTTAGTGACTCGAATTAAAAGTCTCGGATAGTGGTGGACAAGTGAGTGTCGCTGACGTAGTACAAAGAAACACCGAGAGATGGCGTGATTTTGTTTACGTGCGGTGAGCCGGTGATACGAGAATGGTGCGCGAAAAGTTTTATTTGTTTGTGTTGAAATTGGTAAGCAGCTTATTTTCTATTAAGGTATTTACAAAAAAGATATACCTAGGTACCTGATGTGAGGTAGATATTTCTCAGTCATTCAAAACTTTTCATATTTACTACTCGACCAACATGATTAATCGCATTAAAGCTAGACGTTTATCATAATTATTGTTCAATGATTAACAAACTAAATATATTGCACTTCAATTAGTATGCACATGCTGAGTGGTCAGATTTTAAAATGGAATATTGAAGAAGATACGTTTATTTGTTAATTATTGAACAACTATGATAAACGTCTAGCTGACATGCGCCTAATTATGTTGCTCAAGTAAAACGTAAAACTTTATAAGTAGGTACAGTCATAAGCAAAAATATGTAAGCAATTGTAACTCTTAATACAATGGAATAAGAATCAAATGGTGCTCGTGACTGTACTTACCTAGCTAATCTTTCGTAAAGTTAACTAGGGTCAAGTATATTCATAGTGCATTAAATACTAAAGTTACCTGCCGAGTCTTTTATGACTAATAAACAAAGTCAAGCTACGAATAGTTATTCCGTGTTTTGTTCCTGTCATGTAAACGTAATTTTTAATTGGAGTAAAAGAGACAAAACACGGAATAACTATTCGTAGCTTATTCTTGTTTATTAGTCATAAAAGACTAGGCAGGTAACATTAGTTAACTTTACGAAAGGTTAGCTAGGTAAGTACCTACTTATGAAGTTATACGTATTACTCGACCAACATAATTAGTCGCATGTCAGCTAGACGTTTATCACAGTTGTTCAATAATTTACAAACTAAACGTATCTTCTTCGATATTCCATTTTAAAGTCTGACCACTCAGCATGTGCAAACTAATTGAAGTGCAATCAATATATGTATTTAGTTTGTTAATCAGAACAATTATGATAAACGTCTAGTTTTAATGCGTTTCATTATGTTGGTCAAGTAGTAAATATGAAAGTTTTGAATGACTGAGAAAATATCTACCTCACATTAGGTACAATTAGGGTTGCCCACTATACTGTAAAAAACAGTATCATACTGTTTTGCACTACATTATACTTTTTACGGTTGAACAAAAATAAAGTATCTAAAATACTGTGTTAGTATCACTGTGCACTGGTAACCATATACCTGTTTAAAAAGGTGCGTCCGCGCGGTGCTGCAGCCATATTTAAATCTTAGAAAAAAAAATACTGTCCACTTTTCTAAAATACTGTTTATTTTTTATCTTACCATAAAATACATACATAATTTTTTTTAAGGCAACCCTAGGTACAATGGCGGGCTTTGTCGCTTTACCAGTCGAAAGGTCAAAATCCCTTGCACACCGCGTCGTCTATTTGGTACGGGCACGTACCCGGGCGGACGGTGCGCTTCATACGAAAATCGCTGCAAAGTGGTAAAGCGACGGTGACCCCGATTGTACCTAGGTATATCTTATTTTGTAAATACCATAATAGAAAATAAGCTGCGTACCTTTAAAAATGTAGTTTGTTATTTTAATAACAACAATCGTTTACGATTTAAACACTTTTACTTCTGATGCAAATGTACTCACTGCTTACCAATTTCAACACAAACAAATGAAACTTCTCGCGCATCATTCTCGTATCACCGGCTCACCGCACGTAAACAAAATCACGCTATCTCTCGGTGTTTCTTTGTACTACGTTAGCGACACTCGCTCGTCCACCACTATCCGAGACTTTTAATTCGAGTCACTAAAATTACAAATTGCTTGACATAAGTTTCCATAAAAATAACGCCAAACTGACATTACAACAGTAGATTTAAGTGTAATTTTATGACTTGAATTAAAAATAATTAGACTTTATGTTAGTACAGTACCATAAGTCAATAAATAAAATTGTGCACGATTGTACCTAAAATCTAATGTGTGGTAGGTAGAAGTTTACATAAGATTTTTGGAAAATGGCAAATATGTTTTTTCTTTGATATTGTAAAATTCACAATTTTACACACAATTTTTTTCATGTATTTATTTGTTTAAAACTTCAACCCGTTTCTCTGGAATCGCCATCGCAAGAAACGTCAAGTTGGCAGCCCACTAACGGCCGAAATTAATAACCGATCCCGAGATAGGGATAGGCCTACTTTAGATTGGTTGCCTAGATATTTCTGTTATATGACGGGAAATAACAACAGTTGCCTAGTAACAAATCCAAAATAGGCATATCTCTATCTCAGGATCGGTTATTACCCGTACCCGACCGTAATATCTCAGCTTGTATTGAAGTACAATTGTTGAAATTTTGCGTATACGATTCACTATTTATGCACAGTTTTATGACATATAAATCACATTGATACGAACTGTATTTCTTAAGGTTCCTGCTATCTTGACGTCAAGTTAGCACCCTCACCAAGAAACTCAAATATCTTTTGAACCATTAGTATCACCATTTATATGCTATACGTCACTATTTATCACTATTTATACACAATTTTTTGACATAGTCAAAACATCTAATTCCGTTGTGTGCCTGCCATGCCAACTTGACGCTCACAGATTCACAATCTTCGTGTGCGTCGGTCGCGTCACAGCGTGAAATATTGTTTGTGATAAACTTCGAGGTGATAAACGGTTATTTAGAATTTTAATTAATAAAATGACAAGTAATAAGCCGTGTCGCGTAGCGGCTCATTATAAGAATACTACCACCCCTTCTCCTCCCTTGTGTGTCGTAAAAGGCGACTAACGGACTAAAGACTGCAGATAGGTACATCCAACAGCATAGAGCGGCGTTGGGCTCACCACCTGTCACGCTGAGCAAATGTGCAGTCGCTATTTGGTAAAAAGTGGACTATGGTAGAGGACTGCTTTTGCGGGCCTCATTGCCCAGTCTCTGACTAACCTTTCGGGGTAATAATACTAATAATAGTCGTGATTATGTAAGTATGATATTTGAAAATAATGTACCTACCTTAGGGTAAGTGTCGAGTAATAAATAATATGTTAGGATATCATTGATACTAGCTACCTATACGTACTTACGTACCTACCTAGTGATCGTTTTAGGCCGTAAAAAATGTATCCAATCCAACGCCTGACAACATTTCGCAATGTGCTAGCAACAGCGGCGTAACAGCGTTCGTTCTACAGTCTTGTAGTAGTAACTGGTAGTAATATTAATGTACCTAACTTACCTGAATGTTGAAGTTAGTAAATTAAATGGTCGATTTCGCTAAACAATGTCACATCAAAAACCTGAACAAGCAACAACAAAAATTATGTTTATTATCACCTGTGGTATAATTTTCCTGAGCTACTTCTTGCCAAGCTTTAGCAGTAGTTTTTCTCTGCGAATATTCGTCTAAGTTATAATTATAAATGCAGGGTCGCTTCTTAATGGATTTCAATAACCTTGATGTTCTGTCGCCCATGTTTGTACTTCAACACTACCCAAGCGACAAAGCGACGCGTGACGTCGCGTCACATATTACACAGATAAAGCACAACGCGCGCGCGACCACAGAACACAAACAAAATACAAAGCGCGCAAACTGTCGATGGCACAAGCAGGTATGGAAACTTGGTAGCTTAAAAATAGCGTGCTGTTATATCTGAAAACTGTATTAGTTTATGCTGACAAAGAATGCTTTGTCAGCACTGCAACAATGTAACGAATCTAACAATATGTACTAACCAGTGTTGCCAGAGGTAGTTTTGTGAATTCCCCGCGCCATGTTGAAAAATTCCCCTTTTTGAAATAAAATTACCCTCAAGTATACGTATAAAATCCATTGTAGCTCTTCGTATTTCGTAAAATATTGAACAACCTATATAAAAAAAATAAAACTGTTGACAATTTTGACAGTTTGCCATTTTTTTAACAATAATTTTTGTTGTGTTTGAAATGTGATTAATGCGATTGCAATGGGCGATTTTCTGACAGCCCAAATTAAAAAGTAAAAATTAGTTCAAAAACACTCGATAGATGTCGTTTTATGAGAGCTGGGCTACTTATGGGCTGTAATAAATTCTACACTTTTACTTGTCTACCAAAAGAATAAAAAAAATAGTATTTACTTACCTATTTATATTCAGGACATCCAGAACCTATTTCTATTTTGGAATAGAATAAATATTACGCAGCCATACACGTGCTCTTCATGAACCCGCCTTTTACTAAGCGCCATACTAATCTATGCTAAGCGCCATCTATGAAGTCATTTACGAACCAATTTCTTTTTTTTTTTGATCTCGGAAAATTGCCTATTGTTTTAATGTGCACTTATTTAGGAAGTACGAAAAGTAGGTTAGGTATTATAGTAAGTAGTAGGTTTTAGCTATCGAAAATGGTATGATTCTTTATAGTTTTAAATAGTGACTTCCAAGTAAGTACTAACTTCTAAATGTCAAAATGCGAAACGTACCTGAAAAACGTACGTAAAAATTCAATCTTCAATTTTGTCATTACTTATAGCTCTTCGTAATTAACTAGTAATTTATTAAAATTTTGCGTTTTGTAAGCATTCCGTACGTATTTTAAGTTTTGGTAATATAGCATTAATAATTATTGTTATAATAACCGTTTTTGTCAGCTCAGTCACGGTCGGTATTCTTCTGTACACTCTTCTGTAACTGCTAGAAAGCCTGGACATGGACAGCCCGTGTTATATTGTATAAATATGCTGGACAAGTGAGTAGAATGCTCCACTTAGCCCAGGAGGCCAATTCTCATTTTTCGAGATGTAGTCTCGAATCGAGTTTTGATTTCGATCTTTATCTCGACCATAAAATCTCGTTATTAACATTTTGTTCACGAATCTCCTATTCTCAGCGCTAATCGACTTCGAGTTTGATTCGAATTCGAACTTTATCGAGTGGTAATCCAATTTAGTTATTCTGAACATCTCGAACTCGACATTTCTCAAAGGAGAGCCGCTCGAATTGCTTCGAGTGGTCGGCAGTGGTCGAGACGTAATTTCGACTACGAGAAGCTAATGAAACGTCAAATAGCGGCGAAATTACGGTGGATATGGAGGAGTTAATTTCCAATTTTGTCGTGGAAGTGATTTAAAATATTAAGAGAGCTCGCTCTCTTTTTTTTTATAAGGTGGAAGAAAACTTTCCACTCCTTAACTGTATATCGGCTTCCAACATTTGTAGAAGAAGCTGCTTCTGCTGTGGCGTTGGGTATTTTTTGTTGACATTGTGACGTTGTGTGTGTCTTGTGAATACTAAAATGATCGTTTCGTCACCAAACAAGCACACAACCACAAACAAAAAACATTAAATTTATCGACGATACGTCACGTTTTAAACAATACAAGTTGTTTAAGGAAATTAAATTTGATCACAACACATTAAATATAATGATTTTTCGATACTTATTAAAAATTTACTTCTTTAATTAACAAGCAAGTTCAATACATTTAAATACCTTTACAGTAAAAATATTTGAGGTACATAGTTGCAACCGGTTTACAACCGGATGAAACGTGTCAAACGGAACGCATCCCGAATTGATTGCATTAAAAAGAATGGCAACATTTATCAAAAAAAAACTCGAAGTCTATTTCGATTAGCGCTGAGAATAGGAGATTCGTGAACAAAATGTCGATTATCGAAATAGAAATTGAAATCAAAACTCGATTCGAGACTACATCTCGAAAAATGAGAATTGGGGCCCAGATTCCACTTATTATATATATGCGTAGAAACAACAATAAAAAACAATTTTAAACCACATTATCCATTATAAAACTTGCAAAATAATAAAGTACCACCAAACCACCTCAACGAAGAGGCGCCCCGAAACTCTCCTCCAGGCAGACTAGGTAGGTAAAGATGGTTCCCTATTTATTTGCATAAAATTTTATGTCATAATTTAACATGACATACTTTTACTTATCCTAATAATACACACATCAAAAGTGTCTAGGGATCAACATATATTTTTGCAATAACTTTTCTCCTGATTGATATTAAAATTAAAATTTTCTTTAAGGATTCATCAAATAAAGTGTTTTCGTTTGTCTACAGTAACGATAAACCAAGTCACCTTTGCATTAATAAAGAAATTTGCCATTTTCCTAATAAAGGGATTTTTGACATTTGAACCACTAACATTAAAGTTCGAAAAAAAGACTGAAATAACAGTTTTCTTTAAAATTTTATTGGGTAACTTAAACAATTAATAATCCGTGTTTCTACCGCGAACACTAACAACACAAGAACATCGGTTTGGCATACTCAAAATGAGTTCATCCAAATCACGCTGTGGAATGGCCGCCCATGTTCGTTGCAACAACAAAAAAAGGTCTTCTTGCGACTGGATACCCTCCATATTCGGCAGAGCTCTTCTCTGTAGCATATCCCATGCATGCTCAATCGGGTTCAAGTCTGGCGACTGAGCAGGCCAGGGCATGACATTGATGTTAGCTGCGGCGAGAGTCTGTCTTACAACTCTTGCGGTGTGCGGTCGTGCATTATCATGCATTAACTGAAATAAGGGACCGATTTGCACTTGTAGAGGAACGATGACGTCTGATACAATCGTCTCAGCATAAATTTGAGCGTTGAGGTTGCCTCTGATCCAAATCAACTCAGTTCTTCCGCCGATCCAAATACCCGCCCATACCATGATGGTTCCACCACTATAAGGATGGACTTCCTGGCAGGATTTTAATCGCTGTTGGCGTCCAGGGGTTCTCCAGTGTCGTATACGTCTTGTATCCGGTCTCATACCAAAACGAGACTCATCAGAAAAGCACACGAAACGCCATTGTTCTTCTGCCCAATTTCTGTGTTCAAGAGCCCATTGATATCGAATCCTACGATTGTGCATTGCTATAGGTGGTACCCTTAGCGGTCTTCGGGAATGAAGGTTCACTTCATGCAAGCGGTTTCTGACTGTTTGGTCGCTAATTAAGTTCCCTGAAGAGTGATGAAGCCTCACGGCTAACATCATGGCGGTTATTGTTGGAGCTCTTCGAGTTGTGATTTGAATGTATCGGTCTTGTCTCCGTGTGGTGCAGCGATACCGTCCTCCATGGCGCTCAGCCACGGTACCAGTGCTTCGGTAACGTGTCCAAAGTCGACTGATAACACTCTGACTTGTATTCAGAGCTAAAGCCACAGTACGTTGCCGGGAACCAGCTTCTATCATTCCCACGGCTCTGAGCATTTCTTCCCTGCTTAAATGACGTCGCCGCCCCATAATAACGTTGGTTTTAATCAGTAGTAGGGAAACAGTAGCACTAATAATGTCTTCAATGCGTTGTATGTTTTTATAGGGAAAATATTGACAGCTGATTTTCATCTTTTACTAGAAATTGATTGAAAGTTCCTGTTTCAAATTATGAAAAGCACCAAAAAGGATCCATATAAATTTATAAAATCATAAATTTATTACAAAGCCACATCTCAATCTCAAGAAATCCGCATAAAAATGCTTGATCCCTAGACACTTTTGATGTGTGTAGTTATGCACAATATTAATTTGGCAAAACTTTTTAGGCATATTTTTTTTAGCATACCTACCATCTATAAGCATAATAATTGTTAAGCATACTATTTTAAAGCCTAAATATGCTTACGCATAATGATATTTAAGCATAAGTTTTATAGGCATAATAATTTTACAGGAAAAAGTAAGTTTTGGAAATTTTGTGTTTGCAAAATATTTGCATACTTATACTTTTCGTATATTAAGTAAACATGTTGGCGGCTTAAGGGTGGCCCAAGGGCTACCACCGCTGCACCCTAACCTACTATTACAAGATGGTACCCAAGTTATATTTAATATACTAATACCTACCTTTTGTTTTTCAGATTCAAATAGCCATAAATAAAATGAAAAGGTTACAGAGACAAAGCCTGATTAAAAACCAATCCAATTTATAGCGAATTTTGAAACTATAACCTCATCTTTTGTCTTGTCTAATTTACCAGACTATCTTTATGTCTAATAACTGTTAGACGAATAAACAATATGCCTTATAGCGTTATGCAAAACAAAATTAGGGCAAAAGACATTAGCCTAACTAAACAATATTTATGCTTACTGAAATAGTATGCCCAAAAACAATTATGTTAAAATATTATTAGGACAAAAAAATATATGCCTAATTCGTTATGCCAAATAAAATTAGGACAAAAAAAAATAGTCGAAAAAAAGGGATCCCGGTAAAGATACATAGACCCACCCACATTCTTATTCTTTCCGGTAACAACCATGACCAGGAGCTACTTGCAGTACAAAAATATATTTCAAAATGAACTGTCATATGCAAAATGTTTTAGTTCCAAAGATTATCACCGGAAAAGAATTAATGCTTGTCGCACTCATTGACGTAATATTAATACGTCCATGGTCGCACTATACTTCTTCCTAATTTACTACCAAGTACCTAATTTTTTTGTTTGTTTTATTATCCTAATATGGAACAGACAGAAGGATCGTACATAGCCCATTCAGCCTTGCCCGATGTGATCAAATCGATATTTTTTTTCAGTGAAATAATTGCAGCTTCTTTTATAAATTCCCCTTTTATTCTCAATACACTTTTTTGCCCCTCATATATGCATAATTCCCCCTAAAAAGGGGAATTCCCCCCAGATCGGCAACGCTGGTACTAACACCCGTTTGCACTAAACTTGGGTTAGGCTTGTCTTAGTTATGATATGATACACAATTAGGAGCAGCCCAGGGGAGGGAAACTCCTATAGTAGGAGCAATGACACGTTTCGAGTAGTGCCATCTATCTAGGAGTGTTATTCCGAAATATTTCAAAAAAAATTTAACTGTCTCGCTAGATGGCAGTTACTCGAAGCGCAGCAATCGAAAATAAAAATCGATTAAACATAACTTTAGTTAACATAATCAGAATATTAATTATGATAGCTTGTTATCATTATCATGTAAGCTTGTAGCATTTATTTTTTATTTCAATAAATCGATTAAATATAACATTAGTTAACTTAATCATAATATTACCTAAGAAAATCATGTAAGCTTGTATCATTTATTTTTATTTCATAAAAACTTGTATAAAAATCGATTAATTAGATTTTAATCGACTGTACATCGATCGACACCGACACTTGAACTGCATTTTTTTTATTGCATATGGCCGCTTGTTTGTTTTGTTGTTTGCTTTTGTGCGAATTTTTGCAGTATTGTCGTTCTTCGCTGTAATTACTAATTACGTTGAGACTTGAGCAGGGGAGGGAAACTCCTATAGTAGGAGCAATGACACGTTACGAGTAGTGCCATCTAGGAGTGTTATTCCGCAATATTTAAAAAAAATGTTTAAGTGTCTCGCTAGATGGCGGTTACTCGAAGCGCAGCAATCGAAAATAAAAATCGATTAAACATAACTTTAGTTAACATAATCAGAATATTACTTAGGAACATCATGACTGTAAGCTTGTAGCATTTATTACAATAAATCGACTAAACTTAACATTATTTAACTTAATCAAAATATAACCTAAGAAAATCATGTATGCTTGTATTATTTAACTTGTATAATAATCGATGAATTGGATTTTAATCGACTTGTATATCGATCGATCGACACTTGAACTGCATTTTTTTAATTGCACATGGCCGCTGTTTGTTTTGTTGTTTGCTTTTGTGCGAATTTTTGAAGTATTGTAGTTCTTCGCTGTAATTACTAATTACGTTGAGACTTGAGTTATGTGCTTAATCCTTCTCCGGACCCAGAGTTACAAGATGAATTTAACTGTGAAACACTACAGTAGTGACCCTGCGTCTTACTTAATTTGCATTGTTGTGATGTGAAAAGTGATATTTGGACACTGGATAACTGGAAAAACTGGACGCTTTAACTAATTTTTGTGACATTGTACATGCATTGGACGCTATTACTACGTACGTACTATTATGTCTAGTTAAGTCAAGCAGACCTATCTTCAAATATAACAATATTATCACCACAAAGTACAGGTACCTATAATTAATAATATTATTGATTTATAATTTAGTAACATACTTATTGACTATATACATGTGTACAATCAAAGATACCTACTTACTGCTGGTAGAATTTTGCACAAATTGTGCCGCTTGTGACTTGGCCGGAGTATTAAGTTAATAGTATCATTTAAGTATTGTATTAGGATTTTCTGTGTACAATATTTATGACTTTTTTATCAAATGCATTTACCTAAGTTATGCTGTTTTGTTTTTCAGATATATAGTTAAAATACCATACCTATTGTCGCAAACCAGCTGATCAGTCATCACAAACTAAAGGTATTTATACTATTATTATTCTCTTTATGTAATCTGTACAATCTTAAGATAAATGTTTACAATATTTCATAAAAAATAAAAAAAACATATTTACAGTATAAAATATTCTACAAAACTTAACCTAGGCTGCCACCGGCAGTGGGGATAGACCAAAGCTATCGTTTGGTAGGGCTGCAGAATGAGGAACCTCCTGACAATACGTGCCTTGTCACGGAGTACTGCTTTTTGTATCTGACCCTTTATCAAGCCTTTTAGCGAGAGGCTCTTCGCTATAAGACCGTTTGTCAAAACGATTATCGGTACAATAATGATTGAATCCACATCCCACATATTATTATTAGTTCACTTGCATGTGCATGTCATGTTGTAATAAGTTTTTTATTTGCAGATACAAGGAGACAACCGCAAGGTTTTAGCCTATTTTAAATAATTCAGAAAGAAATAAAAAAACCTTAAGAGTGAAATATACAGGTTAAGAAATCGCAGCAAGAACTAGATTAGCTAGTGCCATTAAAATGTCTGATAAATAAAGGTTTACAGAAAGTTACAGTAAAAATGAGTTTACCAGCAAAACTATTTACAGAAATTCAACATAGAGAAACTATGAAAAAAGCAAAGGGTCGTTGCTTCACAAATGAAGAAAAAATATTGTCACTCTCATTCTATCATATGCTCTTCTTTCGAAATGTTTCACATTGCCTTCTGCAAAATCCTTAAAAAACATTCTATGAAAATTTTTAATATTACCTGCTGGAATACACAAAAAGTAATTTTTGTAATATTAAAACACACTTCTGAGCAAATCAACAAAGATGAATGTTATAAATCGAATTTTGTGCGGAGAATTAAAATATGATGGGGATGATTATTCTAAAATGTAAACTAAATTGTATTATGCGAAACATAAACATAATAAAAATATAAAATGAATTGTCGTTTTATTTCTGAGTTCCCAAAGTGGCTATTGCATGCAAAACCTTGTAAATCAGGCTGGTTTGATTTCATAAATTTAATGCTGAGTGAATTTCACTTATATTAAATTTATGAAATCATATCAGCCTGATTTACAAGGTTTTGCATGCTTTAAAATTAAATTTAGCTCCTATTATACCTATAGGTATGTATATTGGTCAAAAGTTGTGGAATAACACCACGAGAGGGAGCCAGGTTCAAACATGTTGGCAAAAAAAATCATCCGCGAGATGGCCATCTAGTTCCGACAGTATTACCTTTATCTATGGACTTGAGATAAGTGCATAACCCTTCTCCGGACCCTGAGTTACACGATGAATTTAACTGTGAAACACTACAGTAGTATAAGCCTGCGTCTTACTTAATTTGCATTGTTGTGATGTGAATTGTGATATTTGGACACTGGACAACTGGCAAAACTGGACGCTTTAAATAAGTTTTGTGGCATTGGACATGCATTGGACGCTATTACTACGTACGTACTATTAAGACTAGTTAAGTCAAGCAGACCCATCTTCAAATATAACAATATTATCACCACAAAGTACAGGTACCTATAATTAATAATATTATTGATTTGTAATTTAGTAACATACCTATTGACTATATACATGTGTACAATCAAAGATACCTACTTACTGCTGGTAGAATTTTGCACAAATTGTGCCGCTTGTGATTTGGCCGGAGTATTAAGTTAATAGTATCATTTAAGTATTGTATAGGATTTTCTGTGTACAATATTTATTACTTTTTTATCAAATGCATTTACCTAAGTTATGCTGTTTTGTTTTTCAGATATATAGGTAAAAGACCATACCTATTGTCGCAAACCAGCTGTTCAGTCATTACAAACTAAAGGTATTTATATTATTATTATTCTTTTTATATAATCTGTACAATCTTAAGATAAATGTTTACAATATTTCATAAAAAATAAAAAAAACATGTTTACAGTATAAAATATTCTAAAAAACTTAACCTAGGCTGCCACCGGCAGTGGGGATAGACCAAAGCTATCGGTGGGTAGGGCTGCAGAATGAGGAACCTCCTGACAATACGTGCCTTGTCACGGAGTACTGCCTTTTGTATCTGACCCTTGATCAAACCTTTCAGCGAGAGGCTCTTAGCTATAAGACCGTTTGCCGAAACGATTATCGGAACAATGATGATTGAATCCACATCCCACATATTATTATTAGTTCACTTGCATGTCATGTTGTAATAAGTTTTTTATTTGCAGATACAAGGAGACAACCGCAAGGTTTTAAGCCTATTTTAAATAATTCAGAAAGAAATAAAAAAACCTGAAGAGTGAAATATACAGGTTAAGAAATCACAGCAAGAACAAGATTAGCTATATAGTGCCATTAAAATGTCTGATAATAAAGGTTTACAGAAAGTTACAGGAAAAATGAGTTTACCAGCAAAACTATTTACAGAAATTTAAATTAGAGAAACAATGAAAAAAGCAAAGGGTCGTTGCTTCACAAAAAATGAAGAAAAAATGTTGTCACTCTCATTCTATCATATGCTCTTCTTTCGAAATGTTTCACATTGCCTTCTGCAAAATCCTTAAAAAACCTAAGAAAAATTTAAATATTACCTGCTGGAATACACAAAAAGTAATTTTTGTAAAATTAAAGCACACTTCTGAGCAAATCAACAAAGATGAATGTTATAAATCGAATTTTGTACGGAGAATTAAAATATGATGGGGATGATTATTCTAAAATGTAAACTAAATTGTATTATGCGAAACATAAACATAATAAAAATAGAGAATGAATTGTCGTTTTATTTCTGAGTTTTTCACTCACATTAAATTTATGAAATCATATCAGCCTGATTTACAAGGTTTTGCATGCTTCAAAATTAAAATTTAGCTCCTATTATACCTATAGGTATGTATATTGGTCAAAATTGTGGAATAACACCACCAGAGGGAGCCAGGTTCAAACATGTTGGCAAAAAAAATCCGCGAGATGGCCATCTAGTTTCGACAGTATTACCTTTATCAACCACATAATTTTGTCACATGGTTAGGTGTGTGCGTAATAATATTTACAATGCATCGGTGTTCAATGAAGATGTGTGAATTCTGTTACTATGGCAACTGTAGACCGAAGATAAACAAAAACATGGATCTGTCGCTCGATAGGTTGAGTCAACTTAAGTCACTAATTTATCAGTATGGGAGCTCTTGCCATTTTTGTATGACTGACACACGCCCGCCTCATCGAGCGGTCCCTTATTTATGAGTGGTCGAGCTTTGAGTCGAGCAAATAAATCAACGAGAATTTGAAAGTTAGTTACTGTCAACGAGCGAGCTGTCAGCACACAAATCAAAATTAATTCGAAATTATTTGGTCTGCCATGCCGTATGTAATTATCATTCACATACGGCATGGTTGCTTAGTTATATTTCCTCTTTGTAGTTTTGCTGTTATTTATAATAAAGTTAAATAAATAGACGGTTTTATTTTTTTTTATATTTAAAAAACACTCGTACTGTTTTGCAATCAAGTCAATAGCAAAAGCCCTTTTGTCCTATTTGTACCTTATAATGATATCGTCTTAGAATAATAACGTTATTATTATGCGTTATTATTCTAAGGATATCGTAAAGATCGATCTTTTTCATGGATTCGTCAATAGGTAGGTAGGTATGTTTTTATTTTTAGCCATTTAAGCGTTTCCGGTTCATTGCTATTTGAAGTAGGTGTTTTCTTCGCTAAAGTATTGTGATAAGATGCGTTATCCATAACAATAACCATCTTTTTGGTACATTGGTTGCATGCATCTTTTCAACAGTTAGTACTTTACTTTACTGTTTACTTAGCTTTACTGTACAATGTGACGTATATGCACACACGCATTCAAAACAAATTGTGGAGGGGCGTGACAATATCTTTTCGTGGTTTATCTCTACGCTTTTTTATGCTTTTCTACTTCTAAAAAATTGGTTGCCTGTAAAGTCGGTATACGGGCGAAAGTTTTACGTGACAACGACTTTGAGTGGTAAAATAATTTTAATGTGAATATTCATTCGTATAGTAGGAAGAAGGATGAAATAATAGTAACAATTTAAAACATTTATTTAAACAAAGAATTATATTTAAAACATAGTTGAGTGGGAGAGAGACGCAAGGCATTCGGCGGGCCTCTCTCTCGTTCGGTGACTCATCGTAACGTTACCGAGCGTTACACTTTTTCATAAGTGACTCCCAGCCGCAACCTAATTTAAGACGTTGTCACGTCAAAACCTAAGCAACTCAATCGAAATGTAAATAAGACACACATCAAAAAGTGCTTGATTGATTGATTTGATTGTGACAGACAGAAAATGACATAAAATACTCTTTTATTTTGTCGTTTGCCAACCGAAGTTGGACAGGCTAAGGAAATCTCCATGCTGAAACACAAACAATCGCTACGCTGCGCTTCGCGATTGTCTTAAAGTACCTACTCTATGGTCTTAAATTTCTAACCTATCACGTGACCAACAGGAGTGGGGCAATTTATGTTCTAGTGGTGTTCAAATCTCTAGATTTAGGGACACGAAAAAAGTATCGATACTTTGTGGTATCGAGTACTTTCCTTTCGATACCGATACTTTTGTACTCGATACTTTGTGTTCGATACTTTTACTCAATGAGTACTTTTTGGCAAGTATCGTATCGAATAAATCTTTGTTATACTGAAGACATAAAACATAGGTTTGGTTGACCTACCTACGCTGATGAAAAGGCTGTATGGGCTAGATCTGTTTGCCTTTCTCAAAAGGGACAAATAAACCGAAAAAAACATTCTAATCTAATCTACCTATATCATTTACTTGATCCTAGATTCAAGAATGTCCATTTTCAGGATGCCAGAGCTTGTGAAAGGGCGATTCTATGCTAAGACGATTTATTACTACCACTCCTAGTATCGCGGTCTATTCGGCACTTGCCCTCTTTCTGATCTTGTCTACAATTCTCATTTCCGTACAAATTGTAGATTTTTACCGCCTTTTCGGAGTTCCATATTTTTTAATAGTATGTCGGCCACTTTTCTCGTGTTTTTAATGAATAATCTCAGTATGTCCCCTTCATATAGTTTTGTTGAATAAGGTTGATATTTGCCTTCTTATGTACTATCAAAATCAAAAATAATATGAGGAAAAAAATCAAATTTAATATTTTATTCTATAATAATTCTAGACTTAAAAAAAAACAACTTTATCACTCCGTATATTTTTCTTGCCTTTGCGGCCATTCAAAAACACCACACTCATATTTCAATTTGTAATTATTAATCGTAATTTTAACACATAAATCGCATAAGTATCAATGTCAAATAATGACATCAATCTATTTTATGAATCCTGCCAGCGTTATCTAAAGAGAATATATTCAATGCAGAATTCTATGCAAAACTCCGTGGACCTATTATAATTAATTACAGTTTTGTACTCGACTATTCAAATAGTGAACAAACAACGAAAAATTAAATCAGTATTATAAATTTTGTACCAAAACTTATTTATTCATCTGTTTTGTAAAAAGGGGGCGAACAACGAAAGTGGGCGAATTACGAATAAAAAGTATATGAATCAGAAAAGGGGGCAAAAATCTACAATTTGTACGGAAATGAGAATTTGTAGACAAGATCAGAAAGAGGGCAAGTGCCCAATAGACCCTGGTGTCACCTCTTTCAACCGATCCATTAAAACAATGGGAAGACATGAAAGTGGTTTTTCCCAAATTGTTCAAGATCGCCCAAGAGTATTTAGCAATACCAGCAATATCGGTCCCCTCCGAACGTTTATTTTCAAAGGCAGGCAGTACAATAACGAAAATAAGAAACCGGTTAGCGCCAAAACGGCTAGATAAACTTTTATTTTTAAGTGATTGCACAGAAGAAGAGTGGGGCATTTAATAATGTTTAAAAAAATAAAAATTAAACGACGTCGATTTTGTCGGCTCGTTCCCATGCACCCAAAGGCCCATTGTTTTCGAAAAATGAAAGTACATACATCGGTTCCCATTGCACCCAAACAAAATTGAAGGTTCAATAAAAACGTTCCCATTGCATCCAAAAGCTATCAGTACTGTCAGAAGCTTCAGTTTGCGACCCATTTGAGGTCGATTTTTAAAAAGAATTTGCGGTAAGAGGGAATAAGCAAGATGTTGTGTAGGCGTGTCTTGTATAGTCACTGGACTGACGTTTAAAAAGGAAAACTTAATAAATAAAAGACAAATAATTAATTTAAAACTGTTTATTAATTATCAGGTTATTATTATTAATTACAGACAATAATTATCACAGGTAATCAACTTTAAATCATCACAGTTTAGTGTTCATTAGGAACTAATCTAAAAACTAAATAGTAAAAGAAATGCAGATCGTTTATTATCACAGACAATATACTATAAATCATTACAGTGTAGTAAAACGCTGCTGACCAGGATAGATATTCTTTATTTTTCTTCAACAACCAGTATTTTACATTTAGTCACACACAGTATAAAGTATGAACACCGTTTAACCGTCCGCACAGTACAAGCGCCAAAGCCAGAATCCCTCGCTCACCGAGTCACTGACTGCCGTCCTACTTCTCCCCCCCGAGTCCCCGACACATGACATGTGTCAAATCATAGATTGTCAATCGTTCTATAGATTTAAGAATAGACTAAAATTGAATTATGCAAATAATTTTAAACGAACCTTACACTCGTCCATCCTGACCTCGTGCATGTCCTCATCATGTCCTCATACACGGTACCAGGAAGGCACGCTAATTTAAGACATTAAACCAGACCTTACACTCGGCGAGTAAGTAGATTAGCAACCAATACATTAAAAACTTATACATAAAACAAATTACTTAAAATACAAGCTACTAATATCCTGCATACCTATCCAACTCTTAGATGATTCAGAAACAATTAAAAGCTACCAAAATCCAGTAAACCCATCGAATACCCACAGGATTATTAAATTCTCCTAGCTGAAAACCACCCAATTCTTGCCTATCCAACTCTTACATGATTCAAAAACAAATTAAAAGTTACCAAAAATCTTGTGTTGAAAGCAAATAAACTATTTCATTTTATTGTAAACCCATCCAATTCCCACAGGATTATTAAATTCTCCTAGTCGCAAACCCATTCAATTGTTGCGGCTAGGAAAACACCGACTAATAATCCTGTAAACCCATCTAAATTCTAACAGGTTATTACATTCTTCTAGCCGCAAACCCATCCGATTCTTGCGGCTAGAAAAACACCGACTTTAAACCCATCCAATTATCTTAGTTATAAAACAGGATCACTGATAACCTTTTATTTACAACCATCGTTTCATATAATAAGTACACTTATGCTCATTTTTAATAACAACATGCTCCGCAAATGTATCATTGTACTAACAATCACTTGACAAACATGCATTTGGCAAATTTTTCTCTTTACATATGTTTTGAATTATATTTGATTATTTATCCATCCATTTATACATTTTCCATATCATAACATTTAGATTCTTATGGCAAATTCTTATTATACAAAAAGTAGTTTTTTTATATTATAGTTTTTCTTCCTACAATACCTTAGTAACAAAAACATTTGGTCATAGTAAACCATACTAATTACGGACTTGTTTTCAGCGAGCAATTTACCTAGCAAAGAGAAAACGTATATCAACAGTACCTAAGCAAATAAGATAAAATTGATGTAGTATTGTATATTGTTACCATAGATCGGAATAGGCAGGACCTATTCTGCACTTATGCAACGACCGCCTATGACAAACATTGTTATTTATTTAAAATGCCATAAAATAATATGAAACAAGTGATTTCTTATCATTTAGTACATCATAACTTTTGTTATTGAATTACTTTAAGTAATTTTATGGTATCAATTTCATATTCACTTTTTCAATTTCAATAGCGTGTTAAACTTGTAAACAGCACTTTCAGATAATAATATATAACTGCGTGAATAGTGTTTTATATGACTAACCCATTATTAAGACAAACAAATGAATACGGGAAATTAATCTCTCTCAAAATTTAATTTCGGAAGCTTATCTATACATTTGATAATTGTCGTTTGAATGCCAATACCAGAAAACTCCACCCACTCCGATCCATGACCATTACCTAAACTGTATACAAATCACCGAGTGTCAAATTAAATGAAGAAGAATTTATAAGGGATATTATAAAGACAAACGATAACAATTAATATTTAAGCCACCAATGAATCTTGTAAAAACTCATCCTACGTTCTTACAGGATTATTAATCCAACCAAATAAGAAATGAATCCACACCAATAAGAAAACACAGTCCTTTATGTGAACCCATACATTTCTCCCATACTTCTCCCATTGTAAATTATAATAATCTCTGCTAAGTCATCCACTTCTACCAGGGATTCTCCGTACAATTGACAAACAGTTTGTTCATTATCTTCAAATTAGTAATTAATTCATAAATAAATATGAAGCAATAAGGAAATTCATCAATTAACTTTACATTTTACGTTACTTAATTCATATAAGCTCCTTTAAGTTAATCGTATCATTATCGTATTTTTCTTTTTAGCGTTCAATAATGTATCCCAACCAAGATTCTCATTGAATTCAGCAATAAATATTCTAATGATTTCTATTTTATTAAACATCTACTGTGCAAGAACATACGGACACATGTACACTTGTAAACTTTCGTAATCTATTTAAACCTTTGTTGATCGAAGATTAAAACCAACATGTTAAAAATAAAACAAAAATAAAAATGCATAAAATAAGTACTTCAGTTGTCTAATTATACTATCTCTAGCGTTTCATTGTTATTATTTATCATGTGACCCATGTGTAAAATTCGATCAACAACTGCCACTGTCTTGAGTGTTTTAGTGCCTGTGATCTGTGAGACCGATTATCGAACCAAACCTACATACGGTCATTTTAAAAACTGTGACTACCGGGTACGGTCCTATGTGGGAATAAAGAAGTTGTATAGGTACCTACTCTTCCCCTTATTTCCCAAAAGAACAGAGCAGAGCTTTTAGGCACCATCACGTGTTTCTATTTAGTTAACCACTGTCAAATGTGCGCCGGTACTTCTAGGAATTAGTCCCCAACCACCAGGAATATAATATCAGCTTCTACATTATCAATTTCTATGCGAGCGCTAACACTTCCAAACGATAGTAAGTAAAACCACTTTTAAAGTCAATATTCATGATCTAAAGATTTCCAACTTTAAGCCCAGGAGTAATGAAAACGTTATTACAAAACTAAGTTTGAGTCTGAAGTCATGCATGATTGCATGAACCATCTACGGTGCTGCAGATAAACCCACGCGTTCTCTAGTTGATGATTTTATTTATGTTTACCTACATCATTATGATAAATATTAAAATCAGACTAGTTGCTATTAATTGGGACTGCACTTGCAGACAAACCAAACCTTTAGGCGTTGCAAAAACCAAGTTTTGTAAATACTAAAATAAAAAGAAAAATTGTTTGAACCGAAAAACATTTTGACGTGATATTAATTTGTTACGAAACAATTTGCAATAAATGAATTCGACCCGGACTTTAACTATTAACTATTTAAATCACCGTCAAATATTAAAAACCATTTACATTGCTGCACAACCATTTTCAACAGGATTACATACTATTTCTATTACTTACAGTATATATTTTTTTGTGTTTCATTGTTTTTACATGAACACACTATACCTTTTAAGAGCGCATTGCGCTTTCAACCTAATGCAGCAAAATAAACTAAGAACACTCATAAGTATTTTCGGAGGTATTTTCATAATTCTGACAAAATGTTTAAACAGCATTGAATCACGTGCGCAGTGACTGCAACACAGCTCACGCTATCTAGATTAAAGATAGTGCTTTCAACGATATAATTATAGTCTAAAATGAAAGTTAAATCACAAGTCTCACATAAATTAGGTTGAAATACAACCAAAAGACAAATTGTGACATATTTTAACTGGTGATTCACTCTTAACCTGTTGTATGACTAGTAAACTAAATAATTTAACTAAAAAGAAGTATGAACATCTAGTAAAACCTGTGAGTAAAACGAAACGGTAAACTGAATGATGATTGTACGAACGAATGGAAAATTAGCATCTCACGTTTATTAACTGTGGATTATCTTATTAAACCCTGGACTATCATGTGTTATAGAAGGTCTTGGCTTTGCACTAAGAACACATTTAAACCCGGCATGACTCTAATACCGCGACAAACCCAGACCCTTTATTATTTATTCATCTAAAAATGTTTGTAATGACAACGTTTAAGTTTTATTTGTCTTATCTAGTGAGGTCTGCAGAAATCTCCCTCTCGCAGCAGCACGTCGACCCATTGGGATTTTTTATGCAACCCCGTCCTATCACTATTTTTAAGCAATCAAGTATTATTTACAAAATCGACTTTAATCCTATTTACACTTCCAGGCCTCACATCACAATAGTTGGATTGATGACCAAATCTATCACAAGTGAGACATAGTATTATGGGAGGCCCGCGCCCTTCACCATTATGTATAGCAAAACTAATCAAAATTAATTGCCGCTGTCTAGTTAGGTCTTCTACCGTCATTGTTTATATCATAAAGTTAAGTTACCCTTGTTACTATCACATGTTTATCCATCCCCTTAACTGTCATGAAGACTCCCATAGTCCTCCCATAGGCATCCCGCCAACAACTGAGCCTTCGCCGTGTCCGGTAATAAAACAGCTGAGCCACAGTATAATATATAATAGTATTCAGCATGACGTCCCCTCACCAAACGAAGTCGCTCTCGCGCATCCTCGCAAGCCACGGCACGACATTATCAACTGTTTTGTTGAATGTATAGAATATGATTTGAATGTTTATATTAATCTATAACAATCTATAGACGCGAAATATATCTCCACTTATTATAACTATTACCACAGCCTTAGCTTCTAATACTGTGCTATTACTGATACCTACCTAGTACTTAATTATTTTAAGTTTTTATTTATTTCGGGTCGTGTAGCGGCTCACTAAAAGAATACTACCACCCTCTCTCCCCTTGACTATCGTTAAAGGCGATTAACGGACTAAAGACTACGCATCCATCAAACAGCATAGAGCGGCGATGGGCCTACCATCTGTCACGCTAAGCACATTGCAGTTGTAATTTGGTGAAATGTGAACTATGGCAGTGGACTGCTTCTGCGGTCCTCACTGCCTAATTTTATCCTTTGGGGATAATAGTCTTGAATCTATGTAATTTATTTATTCTCGTGGTCACCTCTTTGCTTACTCCAGCTGTCCAGCTTAGTAGGTAGGCGTGGAGTAGTAACGTAGAACATTGCCCGAATACCCACACCTATACAAGCTCTGCCCGCTCGGACTTCGGTCTCTCACGGTCGCATTATCTAACTATTCATCGAAATCTATATTTAATGGAAGCTAATTTATGTCGAAAAAGATCCAATAGTGCCCACCTGGATACATACATGACCTAGACCAATTTACATATTTTAATAACACGATATAGCTCTGTAGTCAATCAAAGTAACTCTGCAACCCAACAAAGTATCGTTCTGAAGATTCTAGATCTTGGAAATGCTATACATCTATTAAACAAAGCATAAAACGTACCTCTATTAAACAAAGTTTTTACTCTTCCGGCCGGCTATAATAACTCATAATTAATCACTTTCCAAATATAGCAATCTACCTACTTTACCGATTCACAACCGGCTATCTTGCTTGCGTTCTAACCGTTCGTAGCGCCGATTCCCGCTGTGCTGCACTACGCTACGCAGAAGGCTCGACTCCAGCTGTCCCCGTCGTCGTCGCCGTCACAGCCATATACCCGCGATGTATATATGTAGCCATATGTCCTTTGTCGTTCCCGTCTTGCTATTATCTGGCGCTCGAACACAAAACAAAAATTGTATGAGTTTCCTCCTTCTACCAAGAAAATGCAAGATATCTCGGAAACGGGGCGTCCTAGCGCGAAACGGACGAAAATTTCGTTACCCTTTTAAGAACCCCACTGAATTGAACATACACTTAATTTTGACCTCAAACGACCTTGACCTAGACTTTACAACTAAACTTCAATCGGTAGGGGATTTATAACATTTCTTAGCAAAAACAAGAGGGTAGTATTATATTTTAAATAGTAGTAGTCACCTAATTTAAATCTTTTGATAAAAATCTAAAATACCCAGCGCAGATATTAATAAGCAATTATCTCAAAACAGTTTTAGTCAAAATATCTATGATGGAATCACAAAATATAATTAAAAGCACACGCAACCATACCATAACGAATCATGATTAACTTAATATTTCCTGCCTATCCTACAGTATGCTTTCGACTAGTATGCTGTCCCCTGCCAGTCTAGACAAACCCCACTCTCAAAAGACAATCTCCACCTGGCATTAAATCGGCTTGCGCACAATTCTACCAGGCACATCCAGTTAGTTCTGGCTTTACCTTACAACCGCTTGACGAAAATATTAATATGCGTTCCTCTTCATTGTGGTCATGTTACAGGAAATTTTCAAAACATGCAGGTATATCGACATCTTTCGTATCATCAAATTGCGTTTTTGTGACATCAAGACTGTCGTTTCTGGATCTATATGAAGCGCTCTTAACACTTTAAAACGGGGAATTTCTTCTACCAGGTTATAGCCTTTGTCTACGTATTTTTTTTTGTATCTTTAAAAATCTTTGGTATTGCAGTTGAAGTGTTTCTTAATTTCTCGAGCATTCTTTTTTAAATTCTTGTGTCAGCATAGAACGCCTTTGTGGTGAACAAGTGTGACGAGTTTCGGATAATATTGTTGTTCCTAATATTTTGACGTTCGCCTTACACATTCGGTTGGAAGTACACAGCCACATTGGTGATCCATCTTGTAACGTGTGATGAAGAGTATGTCTTCGAAGACCTCTTACGAGAAGTTTTTTGTTTCCTAAAACAATTTGATCTTTTTATAGCATTGCTCAAAAGTAGGTATTTCTTTACAGTGCGACATAAAAGAGTAGAAATTAAATGAGGGCGCTGTTGTCGTTAACATAGCAACCCTGATAGGTCGTTCAAATTGGTCTTGATACTTGTTTTTATTTAATATTTTTATATAATTGGAAAACATTACTTACACATTGCTCTGATATAAAGGAAGTAGCTAAGGCACTTATGTTATAGAAATCAGAAACAACGACGGTACCACAACACCCAGATCCGAGACAATATAAAAAGTTGGTTTTCTACATTAACCCAACCGGGAATCGAACCCGGGACCTCAGAGATGGCGACGCCAAGTCCGGGGTGCTCGCCTCTCAGATAAGGAGGTCGTTAAAATAATTAATTTGAGTAGTTTGTATGTAGTACTTAACCCGCGATCGGTCGCATGGGGTCTTTAAAAGCCTGAGGTATAGAAAAATTGCTGTAACTTTTTTATTCGTAAAGGTACCAATTTGAACCTTTTAGTAGCTTCCTAAAATATACTGAAGTACGCAACACAGCCAGCGGGCGTCAGTTAGCGCGCAGCGCTTGAGTGGAATAGACGTTTGTTTTGCGCTCGGGCGATTGAAAATGAAAATGAAGAGTGATTTCTTTTTATTCTTTCGTTATTTTCTCTTTTCTATCCATTGCGATGACAAAATACGTTTATAATTTTTAATAATTAAGATAATTTAGAAGAAAATTATTAAGTTTTTGTAATTTTTGTAATTTTTTGTAAAAGTTGCCAAAACTAAGCCAAATACCAAATATATTTTTGAAGTCTAAAATGTTTTCCAAATAAAACTGATTATTAAAAAACTACGACTTTTATTAATACTATGTCCTAACACCTTTAAAATCTATAAACAAAATATAATTACGTACATAGTAAAGATTTGAAAAAAATGCTATCTTATATAGGGCTTTCAAAGACCCCATGCGACCGACGATGATACAAAAATTATCGCGACCGACGGCGGGTTAATGAAAACAGCCATTGTACATATAACTTATTTTTATTTAGATATAAAACTAATAAATTAAAGTCCAGATACTCTTCAAGTTTCGCAAATGCTCGCGGCTTCCATCATAGCAAATAAGTTGCCTTAATTGAGCTATTAATTTGCATATTGTTGGTACTTCTTTTTTTACAGTTTTAAAAAAATCATTTTCTGACGGATTGCACACATATCAAAGTCATCGAGTTCCTTTGCAAGTCGACCCTTTCTGTGTTTAGCGGGAGTCGAAAATTTTCCTCCATTTTCGGAGCCTTGTTTAGCTATTCTCCGCACAGTACTTTCAGGCACACCTAGAACAATAAAAACATATATGCATAAAAAATAACAAAACCAAAATTGTTCAGTCCTATGGACTGAGTTATAAACATAATTGGTAAAACTTTTGAATCGAGTCGCCTGAATCGGGGTGGGGGGGGGAGTGAAGGTAAGGAGTGGGGGGAGGAGTACCCCCCCATTTACCCCTCCTGCCGCAAACAAGTAGTTTTTAAGTTATGTTAATCTTAATTGGTGGGGGAAAGGGAGGGGAGGAGAGAGGACTACCCCCCCTTACCCCTCCTGCCGCAGACAAGTAATTTTTAAGTTATGTTTCTTTTTTAAAAATATGGAAATTTACAAAAACCTCATTTCTGGCGCTTCGCCGGCCACTCTTGCGGCACGCTCGCTTCGCTCGCTCGGCTCGCGCGTTTTGGTCAACATACTTGCTAACCTAACCTAATTAACTCTTTAGATTTTTTTCATGGCGGGGGGCTTCGCCCCCCGAGCCCCCTCGTAGGGGGGCTGCGCCCCCACGTCCTCGCACTTCGGTTCTGTTAATATGGTATTGTGTTACCTAAAAACGTGTAATTTTTCGTGATTATAGCCGATTTTGGCAAAACTTTCAAGTGGTTTTTTAAATATTTTAACGCAACAGCGGCAGCTAAAATGTTAATAAACCTTTATTTAAGAACCCCTAAGACCCCCCCACAGTGTTAGTTTCTTCAAATTCAGGCGACTCGATTCAAAAGCCAACCCACATAATTTACTATACTTACCACATTCTACCCCTTAACACTTGATAAAATGTCCCAATAAATTCAAAAGTTCAAGATTCTCGAGTCGAACTATAATAACCAACATTTTTGTTTGTAATATCATAACCCCAAAACTTATAAAAATATTTAAAAATACTGATTTTTTCACTGAATTTAGCCGATTGCGCATAGGCATATTTTAGACAATTATACTTTCAACATCTTTTACAACTTACTTACCAGTATAATCTGCTGTACGTTGGTAAATATTGGTAAATATCCTCCAGATTACGTAACAAAGTTCCGTATTGAAATTCTGCCAAACTTCGCAAAAAAAACCTTATATATTATGTTACGAGAACTGCCACGGATGGTCATAATCATGTTATCAGTGTTTTAAATCCAAGAATGTAGAAATATCACTAAAACAACAATTTATATCGTAACCACGGACAGAGTTGAACAATCACTTGACATTAATGACAGATAATCAATGTTGCAAAAAAATGAGTGAATTTAGTTCTGGATTATTTAATTTCTACTCTTTTATGTCGCACTTTACAATTATTAATTATTTTGTTACAGAAAAACATCATGACTTTATATAAAAAGGCACAGCAAAAAACCAACATTTCATTCTTAACCAAGTAAAAAAAACCGCGTACCTAATATATTAAAAATTAAAAAAAAAAATTACATTAAAGCACAATTTTTAAGGTCCTCTTAGCAGTTAAAAATTATAATTTTTGCTGCACCTTATTTATAAATGGCACAAGTAAGGACATAATTTATGGGGTATGGTATAAGGTTTTAACCTGACATTAAAAAAATTAAAACACATTAAACAGACTGTTTAAAAAGGCTTTCTATAAATAAATAATAAAATAGAAGATCATTTTATTTTATGTAATTAGCAAATTGTATTTGGTTTTAAAAAGAGCAATCCTTCGAGTTTCTTGCTGGTTCTTGTCAGAGGAATCTGCCTTACGAATGAGCAGTAGTATATAAAAAAATGTGACGGTTTTTAAATGTATTTTTAATTACCTAAGGAAATAAATATTTTAAAATTGTTTATAATATAAATAGCTTTTTTTGAGTACAGAACACTAAAATAATCATTCTAAACGGTTAAAAATTTACTGAGATATCATATAATCATACCTTAAAATACAGTCAAATTGAGTATCCTCCTTTTTCGTTAGTAAAAAGTAAAAAAGATGTTCTGCTATTGATTTAGAATGACGATATAATATGTATATTGTTTTATAAAAACACATTATGATTAATTACTTACTTGGAGCACTAATAAACTCCAACTCCGTGGCGACGCTGGGCCCAGCAGCGTCGTCGTCGACTCGATTCATTGTCTTTCACTTCACTTGTTAATATAATAATAATAAATATGTACACGTAATACGAAAAA
This sequence comes from Scoparia ambigualis, assembly GCA_963921215.1. NCBI lineage: Eukaryota > Metazoa > Arthropoda > Insecta > Lepidoptera > Crambidae > Scoparia > Scoparia ambigualis. The sequence continues at coordinate 21,691,400 of OY992521.1, read as the reverse complement.
AGCGCACGCTGCAAGAGAGCAAGGACACTCTTGCTATCTCGCTCTTACATTTTACAAGACAATAACAATAATAAAAATAAAATAATATTATTCTGTGGCTAAAGTAACCATTTCGCGTAGTGTTTTTTTCCGATTGTACCTTCTTCACTTTTGGGTGCATTGGGAACTGATTTGTTTACGTAATAAATATTAAATAAAACTCTTGGGTGCAGTGGGAATAGATTTTTGGATGCATGGGAACGAGCCGATTTGTCAATTTATATTTTTTATTATTGTAATAAGTACCTACTATTTGCTTGACCAATTTGTGTGCGCATAATGCGCATTTATATAGTCATAGTCAATGCCAGCGTCATGACATGTAGTTGTGTGCGCATTCAAATGTTAAGGCCCCAGTACACAGTGGCGTGTGATGGGCCATGCTTGGCCACTGCCGGCCATCGCCATTGTGTAGACGGGGTAGATGGTGTATAGTGGCGAGCAATTGTCGACAGTGGCGCGCAGTGGCGCGCAATGGCAAAGTTGTCGGTTTTTGGGCACACATCAAAGGAATCGTGGCGTATGTTGGCCGGTGGTGTTTACACAATGGCCGATTAGGGATGCAACATGCATGATTTTTCTCTTTGAATCGATTTTTTGGATCGTAATGAATCGTAGGCGTCTGAATCGATTCTTGGAACGAATCGGGTACCTACGTATTATTCATGATACCTACAATTAAAATACCTACGTTTAAAACAAAATGTTCTGTTTTTTCTATTACTTACTTTTATAATTTTTATTATTATTTTTACTACTACTACCTAGCTATACTTCTAACGATTTTATATTATATTCTTGTAGTAGTATAAGCAGTTACTCCATTAAGTAAATAAGTACCTATCTACCAACCAAAATTCAATTCAAAAATTTGTTAACGCTCACACCAATTATCTAGCTAGACCAAGATGAGTATTTTTTGAAACTCGTTAATATGGTAAGACAACGGATAAATATACATAAAACATATCCAGACCGGAAATCAGTCTAGAAAAACAGTCTTTCTCTTAATTGACCTGACCGGGAATTGAACCCGGAACCTCAGAGATGGCGCGACGCTAGACCCGGCGGCGTGCTAATCACTTGACCACGGAGGTCGTCAACCTAGTTAGGTGCAACACAAGTTAGGTGTAGGTACAAGTAAATTGTAATAATATAGGTAAGTACTTAATAATTGTAGGTGACTAGTAGAATAAAATTGATATTATAATAGGTACCTAAGACTTAACTAAGTAAATAGGTACCTAATTACCTACGTACGTAGGCATACAGACGCGGGGGGACTTTGTTTTATAATAAGTAGGTAGGTAGGTAGGGGGCCGTCCATTAATCACGTGCGGCTCGAAAGGGGGGGGAGGAGGTTCGGCGAAAATCACGAAATATCACAAGGGGGGAGGGGGGGGGGGGGGTGTAGAAAAAAATCACGTGTATTTATTTTTTAGGCAAACGCGCGATTTCTAAACCGAAAGCGGCGTGTAGTGTGATGACTCGCCGTAAAAAAAACAACCTGCAACCTTTCCTGTCTAAGACATTTTTATCATGGTCCTTAATTTTCTCGAATAAAATTAGATTAAACTTTATACCTTTATTTAAAGATAATATTCTTAAAATTAAAAGTAAAAAACCTTTTTAATAAACAAGCTTTTATTTAAGAGTGCTAAAAAGAAAAAAAATAAACTTTTACTAACAACATATAACGTCATTACACAATTTATATGATATACTTAAAAGGTTGTCGCGAGATTTAAGTACTCGTATTTTCTTAGATTGAAAATTTTTATACTTAGTTAAAATCAATCACATCAAGGTATTTAATTTACTTACTTGTTTATTTAAACATAAGTATACCTATAGCACTTAATTAAATAGTTAATTTTGCGACAAACTTTTATATAATATAAATTGAGTAACGACTTTAGAAGTTGTTAGTAAAAGTTTAGCGCATTTAAATATAAGCTTGTTTTTTAAAAAAGTTTTTTAACTTTTAATTTATTTTTAACTTTTTAGTTATCCTTGGACACGTTTTTTATCAGTTCTTCTCACTGAACGTGTAGGTATACATAATTTATTCACTTCCACCAAACCACCACCATTCACCACCCATTAAAAACGGTCTACCCATTAAGACGAATTAAACTCGACGCAGTTGTGTCGCTTAATTACTGACTTCCTATGGCCATCTTTCAGCTCCATTAACAGACCCTGGTTACCATCTAGCACTAACGTACCTACTCGTCAAGACCAATCAAACGAGCTGAGACCTAATGGGGTTGCGTCGTTTCTTTACGTAGTTCCTATGACCACCTTCCAGTTCCATCATCAGATCAGACCCTGGTAACCATTTAAAAACAAAGTACTCGTCAAGATGAATGAAACGAGGCGAAACTCGATGGGGTTGCGTTGTTTCATTACAGAGTTCCTATGGCTACCTTCCAGCTCCATCATCAGACCCTGGTTACCATTGAAAGACAAACTACTCGTCAAGACGATTCAAACGAGCCCAAACTCGATGAGGTTGTGTCGTTTCATTGTGAAGTTCCTATGGCCACCTTCCAGCTCCATCATCAGATCAGCACCATGTCATCATAATATTGCATTGTCACACGATTTACACATGTATGCAAAATTTCAGCTCAATCGGTTGAAGAAATGTGCTTCAAAAAGTTGCAAAATTCCACCCGAACATAGTTAAATAATAGCTTGTAAAAAAATTATAAGATTTTTGTAGGTACTAAAATATACACGTGATTTTGAGTGGGGGGGGGAGGGGTTCACTTAAACCTCACCACATATCACCCAGGGGACCCCCCCTGGGTTAAAAAATGCTGAAAAAAACATCACGTGATTAATGGACGGCCCCTAGGTAGGTACACTAGGTAGGTAGTGATTTCCCTTCTATGATCTGAGGTAGTGATGAATGATGTTAATGTTATTACGAGAACCTACTTACCTACCTACTTCAAACGTCGAGAGTGATTTAGGTACCTTCATTCATGTTGAAACTTTTTTTTTTTAAAAGAGGGAAGGCAAAACCAGAAGAATCGCAGGCGCGTTGCTGGCCTTTAAGGAAGGAATAGGTTTAAGGAAGGAATAGGAATGGGAGGAGGGGGGGGGGGGCCTCCGGAACCCTCACTGGTCGGACGAAACACAACAGCACCAAGTGCCATTATTTCACGCCGAATATTCGTGAGAGGGTGGTATTACGCCGGGCGAGCCGGCCCAATGCGTGCTGCAACGCAGCGTGGCTCTACCACTCAGTCAGTGTCACTCATTTAGCACCACCCAGGAATCACGTGTAGGGTCTCAAGGGTAAACCTACGGACGCGAGCAACTTTGACCCCCATGTTGAAACTGAACTGCAACTATTAGAAAAACTGCTTCTGACGAAAGTGGAATCTGATGGACGTTTACTAAATCTATGTACTATGTGTAAATCGTGTAATACAGAAAGTAGGTAAGTAATAGAATATTAACATAAAGCAGGCAATTACTTTTCTGGATCGCTGGGCAATGAGAAGAAACTTTTATCAGTTTGTTTTTGGTTATTACCACAGCCGTATACACAACAATAATGAAAACCGGGCATGATTACTCGTGCGTGTACTCGGAAGTCGTAGGTAGAGATGGGTTAATAGCCGGATTGTTTGGATTATTAGCGATTATAATCCATTAATAGCCATTATTAGCCATCCATTGGCTAATGACCCCGCTATTAATAGTTTCATACAATTTTCAATTTTTTTTCAATTTTCAGACGTTCTGTTTACACAAGTTAAGCTTTGCGCAGGTAGAGTAATTGATGGGAGACCAGTAAGCGACCTCGGCGAACATTGCTTAACTTTCGCGATCGAAAACCTCGAGATTATATGAACTTACGGTCACCCATCCCTTTGGCGACCTCGGCGAACATTGCTTAACTTTCGCAATCGAAATCCTCGAGATTTTATGAACTTACAGTCACCCATCCCCTTGGCGACCTCGGCGAACATTGCTTAACTTTTGCGATCGAAAACCTCGAGATTTTATGAACCTACGGTCACCCATCCTCTTGGCGACCTCGGCGAACATTACTTAACTTTCACGATCGAAAACTCGAGATTTCTATGTACCTACGAGTGATGTATAGTGTAAAAATAGATAAAAACTGTATAAGCATCTTCCATTTATTTGCTTATTGTCGCGATATTTTTAATCATTACTGTAACATTAATAGCACGGTTACCATCCGAAATCAGCTATTAATGGCTATTAACTGCTTTTAATCCATTATTAGCCAAATGATATAAACCGGATTGTGTAGCTGAGTCTGTGCGTGCGGTGCGCAATACAGACGCTCGCTCGTTCGACTCAGCCCTCAGCCGAGGCGACCTCCAGGCCGCCCGCCCATACCCCGCGCGCCGCGCAGATCCTGACACCCACACATAGCAGCGAGCGATTTTACGAGCACACATGCTTAAGTGTCGCTTCTTTTCACGGTAGTGTATATCGCACCTCCAGTCGTAAACTGGCTCAATCCAAAATTCATGTTTTTTGGGAAATGAAGAAAACGTGTTTCGGTCTTCGACAGTTTATGGTATATCACACTATAACTTTATGAAATAATGAGCTATTTACAAAATTCAAAGTCCTACAGTTTATTTGGTCTAAAGACTACTGGTACGGATAAAAATTTCTTTAAAAATATTTATAAGTATAGTAGTAAATCGTCGCTGAAAAAAAACTTCCATTAAAGAGTCAGTTTAGTACTACAAAAATTTTTGAACGTTGGACTTTTGTACAAATATGTCTCTTTATTTCTTAGCAATATGTTTGATTGGATGACTTATTTACAAATAGTTCCCTTTAATTCTTAACTTCAAGACTTTTTTCGGTGTAATATTCAATTATGCAGTTATGTACTAAAATAATTCTATGGTACTCGAAATAAAACATAAATTTAAATCACTTTCTTTTGTTCTCTGTTTATTTAAACTTCTTAAACAACCAACTTACTTAGTATTATTTATTACTTAATCAGCTTTCAATATCACATGCTGTGCTTATTTCTAAACAATAAAAAATAAAATACGAAATGTAATAGTCACGACAAGAGCTATTATCTAAACCTAAGTACCTATGACAATTAGATATTTTTATTTGTAAGTATAACAGGTGGTACCTAACATTAATCAGCTACAAAAACAAATTTTGGTAAGTACCTACTATAAAACCTAAACCTTAAGATTAATCAATAATATTAATCAACTACAAAAACCAAAATTTTTGAACTTTAGAATATAATAGAATGATTTTTAGTTATGAATTACATACACTATTACACAGACACACATAAAAATAAAGTAAAGCAGCGAATCAGTCAATGAGGTAGAAAATTTCAAAATGTTTACTTACCTAAGTACTATTAAAAATAATCACGACAGTTATACCTAATACAAGCATTGCTACAATCAGTGAGTATATGTTTACATAACTTTATCCTATCTTAAATTAAAAATTGACAATTCCGATGTGTTCCATATTTTGTACACTTAAAGAATGCTTGGATACTACTAACAATACGTAGGTACCTAATTACAGATTGTTATAAAAACTTTCGTAATAACTGGGGAATCAATCTTTTTCTCACCAATTCCTTTAAGTCTTTTTATTTGTTTTCTTTTAAGCCCAGTTCCTCCAAATATAACTGTTCCATTTCGATTACGTCAAAGCTTAACATTTTTTTCCTCTTGTTTCTCATATTAATAGTTTTGTATTCCGTGTCCGTGTAAGAAGTCTTGTAATCGAATTCAAAAGTATTTTCTTTTACGAATTTCAAAACTTTGATGTTATTTCAAGTTATCGTTCCTTTTTTTGTTTGTGTTTTCATTGTAGTTGAGGCCCCATTTTGCTTGCAAGCTTTTGATGTTCAAGATAAACCTGTAGTCTAGTTCCTTGACCCTAAAAGGTTGGCCTGTTTTTCGTGCCCTTTTGATAAGTGTTGCGTATTGGCAAGGTATATAAATAGGACTACATTTTTCATTATTTGTGATCTCTTTTTCTATGAGGCTACATACGTTGTCCGCTTCATTCCGCGTGTGGCCTTTTATTTAATATTTGTGGGTTATTCTTACAATGTTAAGCAATGAGGTCACTGCAAATGATATATAAGCTAGCAATAGTTTTATTTTTATTCTGACCGGCACAATTATTGGAATAAAAAGAGACGTGCAACTTTTCAGTAGTTTATTTTGTTTCCAATTATCAGGGTCCCTTTTACATTTTCTAGACTTGCGGGGAGTGTCGTCAGATCTTAAATAATTCCTATGAGGCGAGGACGAGGATGACGAGTAGCTTGATCGAGAAATATTTGAACACCTCTACGTGTATTATTTGCGTATGTTGGGTCCGAGTCACTCAAGTCTACGTCACTTTCATTAGAGTAGATTGGTGATACCTGATAGTTTGGACGAGCTGCTGAACATGTAGCTGAATCAGTGTGCCTTGACTGGTTTGAAATTGATGAACTCTTAGAACTCAACAAGGAAGAACTTAATGAGGAAGACCTGGATGAGGAAGAACTGGATGACGACGAACTAGTTGATCTTGATCTGATAGAAGCTTTCACAAAAGATATTTTTGGTTCATTTTCAGTTCTTTCTGTATTTTTTTCTACCTAAAAGTAAGATTACATAATTTATAAAAACTCATAATAATGTAAAAGTATCATAAAATATATTTAATTACATACCTCAATTCGACTACTATCCACTTGCATCTCGGGCGTCTGTGTAAACAGGATTTGGTTTTCAATAAATGGTGGTGGACTGTTATAAGCCTTTTCAACATCCTTTATAATCTGAAAATATTAAACAAATTTAAATAATAATTTTCAACAGTAACTGATCACCTAACTGATCATTCACGATCATCTAACCCGAAGTCAAGATTCTTTAAGAACTTGTGTTATGGACATTAAACTGAAAACTGGATATTAATATTATTAAAAATAACAAATACTTAAAATACTCTAATAAATAAGTAGTTATTCGTTTTAAATAAATCAGTACTAAAATAATAATTGTATGAACCTAGTGTGTTCGATTTTTTTCATTAGGTAGGTACAAAAATGTTTCATCTTGTTCTAGCGTATTTTCAATAATAGACGGACTGACGGACGGATCTCTTTCAGTAATCTGCACAAAATTTTTTGTTTATATAATGGGCAGATAGTAATGATAATGATATTATTAATTATAACGTCATGTAAGAATAAATATCAGTTGTTTTAAACACATACCTCAGCCTGAATTTCTCTTTCTGGTATAGCTTCGATAATTAATTGATTATTATCTCTTGTTTAATTCTGTGAAATAGTTAGTGAATATTATTGTGTTGTGTAAACTAAACAGAAAAGACTCGGTGAACCAATTTGGTTGAGTTTAAAGAAGTATACAATTATTTATTAGAAGGCTGGTGCACTAAAACCACTAGGTGCCTAGGTATTTTATTAAAGAAAACATGATAATTAAATTGTTACATAGTAGCTACTATGTAACAATTTAATTACCTAGGTACCTACCTCTTCTTCTCGCGTGGTCATTAACATTTCCAAAATATGGTCAACTCTTCTCTTTATTATACAAATTTAAATCTAAAACAAACGAGTTCACTATTTAATTGCTAAAAAAATAGAAATTAACAGACCCTTACCTAAGTGCAACATCAGAATTTTTGTTTTATTTATTCAGAAACAGACCTGAGCACCAAATATCTAAAAAAGTTATAAATTAATTAATCAAATACAGACTTAAAATATAAAAAGCCCGTAATTCTGATCAAATATTCAGTGGTAAACCAACCCTATTTGGTTTAGGTCACAAAAAAAGCTCAGTTTACAGTTATAAAGTGACTCAAAACAAACTTCGGTCACTTTACGATTAAAATGAAAGTAGTAAACTTACCCCAAGTTTTGTACTACAGTGACACATTGAGGTTCAAGCCACTTCTCCACTAGTTGCGCAGCATCTAACTCCAACGCAATACTAAATGCGTCACTATCGTAATGACGAAAGGCGCAGGATTCGTTAGTAAGAAAGAGACACAAGATTGAGTTTCTCCTTTTCTAGCCTTAATAGGGCAGTTTCTGATTTACTAGGCGATAGAGCGCGATTTTTTTAATTGTTCTGTATACTTAACTCAATTCAGCAAAATTTTGGATTGGGTCAGTTTACGAATGGGTGTGCGATATATTCTCTGACTAGACGCCACGATTCCCTTTGATGTGTGACCAAAAACCGACAACTTTCCGATTGCGTGCCATCGCGCGCCACTGCGCGCCACTGTTTTGCGCACAAATTTTTTTTAGTGGCGATGTCACAGGTAAACTACTGATATATCTTGACAACAAAGTAGGAAGTACATTTTTATGAGGTACACTGTATAATCCTGTATTATGCTATTTTGTTGAAATAAACATTTTTCATTTTCATTTTCATCAACGGACGGTCCATTACAAAGTTTCTACTTGCATCTTGTTTCATTAGTTTTGCCTATCAACTTGCTTCGCCTTGTAAAGCGACACTCACGGTCAGTTAAACTGATCAGTTGAATAACTGATCAGTTAAAACAACTGATCAGTTAAAAGAATATCGTACCATACCGCTGATATTTATTTAATTATCAATGATCGATCTTTTTAACAAACAAATATGCTTGTGAAAATTTCATGAAATGAAAATCATTACTATTTGTTACTAGTATCATCATCAGGTAAGTAAAATTTTACGAATCCTTTATTAATATACTATACAGTGATAGATATGGTCGATAGGTACTGTAGAGTTTATACCATGTTAGGGCGCTGGCTGGTTTTACTTTATAGTAGGTAATTTGTAAAAAACGTAATTTGAATTGACAAGATGTCAAACCGGGATTAAAGAGAACGATCTGAAGTGCCAACATGGGTAGACTTGACCATGTTATTTTTATATTGTAAATATGTAATTGTAAATGTATATAAAAGTATACAATAAATAAACTCGTATACTAAATAAAGGTTGTTGTTATTAAAACAAACGCCCCCCAACCTTTACGAGTTCCACAATGGTGGAGGCGTCAAGAGCCGGCCGTGCGCGAAAAAGTTTCCGTTTTTCAGGTGGCACGAAAGCACTGAAAAGAATGGTGAATAAGCTAAGTGTTGAAGAATGAAGAATAGAAAAGAAATTAAGATAATCTATACCTGAAAGAAGAGGAAAATATTTTTTAAGCAAAATGGATCGCGTAGTCACTTGTTTTACGGGTCATTTTGATGAGTCGGTGGAAGAGTTTCTGGAGCAGTTCCAAGTAGTAGCAGTTTATAAAAAGTGCACTAGCTCTGAGGATCAGTTATTGTTGTTGCCAGCATTTTTAAAAGGGTCTGCACTTCACTATTTCCGATCAATAAAAGCTTCATGTAAAAGCTTTGAAGAAGTGGTGGATAAATTGAGGGAAGAATTTGAAGTGTGTGATTACTCCGAATTGTTTTATAATGCCAAGCAGGACCAGAAAGGCCTGAGCGAGCATTTTTATAATTTATCGGAGTTGGCTAGCAAAGCAAATATAACCAAGGATTCCACGTTCATTACGCAATTTTTGAAGGGATTAAAGCCTTACTTCAAGAATAAACTAGCATATTCTCACTATGCGTGTAAAAGAGACCTCAGGGAGGTTATTTTGCAATTGGAGAAGGTGTATCCACAAGCACGTGAAGAGCAGATGAACTTAGCGCAGAATCCTGCTGCGTTCGTTCATAAGTTTGTTGGTGGGGAGGTGATCATAGTACACCCACTCCATTTGGTCCGCAAATGACAACGGAAGTGCAAGATGTATGCCGCGTTGTACCAGGACCTGCACCTTCAAATAGCTATAATTTACGTTCTAATTTTAGGAAAACGCAGTCGCAGCCGGGTTTTCAACCTCGCCGACAATAAAGAAGGCCAATTGTCGCGACGGTGATGTTTTTAAGATGTCGTCTGGTCTTTTGCAAGCGCACACATCTGACGTGAAATTGCAAGCGATGTATGAAGCTAGTCAACAGATTAGACCTTCTTCTGCGTTATTGCCATTATTAGTATTTTCTACAAATGAGGTAAATTGTGTAGCTCTTGTAGACACAGGTGCCACGGTTTCCTGCATCAGTCAAGTTGCCGCGGATGAGATAGGAGTAAAATGTAGAGATGTAGAAAATAGATGTATTAGTGCGAGTAATGGTAGTAGGTTAAAAGTAGTTGGAAAATGCGATATAATGTTTTCTTTGAGCGATTTTTTATTTAAACAAGAATTTGTAATTGTAGCTGACTTAAAATGTAGTGTAGTATTAGGTCAGGATTTCTTAATAAAGAATAAAATGTGTATTGATTTTTATAACAATTGTGTGTCTTTTTCCCAAGGAAAAATTCATTTTGTTCAACCAAATGTGTAGGGCCAAAAAGATGAATCCGCTTTTGTTGCAAGACAGGACTCTGAAAGATGTTCGATTGTTAGACAAAAGTTAGGAAATATTCATTCTGTTCAGCAAAATGTGTTGAGCCAAAAAGATGAATCCGCTTTTGTTGCAAGACAGGATTCGCAAAGATCGAGTTCGATTGTTAGACAAAAGTTAGGAGATATTCATTTAGTTCAGCAAAATGTGTCGAGCGAAATAGGTAAAGCCGCTATTGTTGCAAGACAGGATTCGGAAAAATCGAGTTCCGTTGTTAGACAAAAGTTAGGTAAGTCATCGAATGTTCCATGTCAAACAATTGGTTTAGAAAGTTTGAAGTTAGAACAAAAGTCAGATAGGTCATCGAATGTTCTATATCAGGCAATTGTTTTAGAAAGTTCCGAGCCGGGCGCGGAAAAGAAAAACATTGATGTGTCAACAAGTGACAGGCATCAATCAATTGTTGACTTTATTGATTTTCAGAAATTGCGTAACAATGATTACGTATATTTCTTGAAGGCACCAAATAGTGGTGAATTTTCCTTGCCGGTGGAGGAAAAACGTTTTGTAACTAATGTAGATTTAGGAACGGGTTATCCTAAAAACGAAAATTCGATAGAACAGGTAGGTTGTATGATAGATTATTTACGAAGGCACTACGTAAGAGTTAGACCGGTATTCTTTAACGTCAATGATTTAGTTTTTATTATGTTCCAAAGCGAGTTATTGGCAGATGTACGAAACTGGCACGTCTTTATCAATGGCATATAGAATCATTAAGCGATAGGAGGTCTAATGTTGGTGGCTTGTTAAGTTCGTTTTTCATACAAATCGCCTAAAGCATTTCATGTCACGATGATGTGTGTTTGTAGACACTATTGTGTATGTATGTTTGTAAAATATAATAGGTTTGTGTATAAAGGGAAGGCTTTAGTAGGTTAATTTTAAGTTATATGTTGTCATTGTTATTTACTAATATGTGTTTTAATGTTTCATAATGAACGAGGGAAATAAGAATAACGTATTTTAAGTAAACTAATGATGGCAGGGAGCATTGATGTATGAAAAAGAGGTCCTTGAGCATTGATGTTTGAAAAAGAGGCCCAAATACAAATAATAAGTAGTAGTTTGATATAATTAGAAAGGAAATATTGTTAAAAAACGTGAGATAGGTTTATTAACGTATATGTAATATTGAATGCTGGTAAAGTAAATATTTGAGGAAGGTAATGAGATGTAAGGGTTAAGTAGAATTAGATTGGTAGATCTAGTCGACTAATTCTATTATTTGGTGTAACATGATTAGGCAATAAGCTATTTGTCATGGATTCCTGATTTGGGTTTCACACACATAAGTGATGGGATATAGGGTTAGTATCTGGTTTGTAAATGGTTTGTTATTATTGAGGGTTAAAGATTGAGTATTATAGCATAGTTGGTGAAGGTATAGGAATTAGCAGTATGTAGTATGCAGATAAAGGGCTGAGTATTTAGAGAATTAGTTTATGAAGGGTTAAGGAGTTAGTAGTATGGAGGAGTATGATGTTGTAGGTTATTTGATTTATAGGAGTAGTGTAATAGTAGTTTAAGGTTATTTAATAGTTTATTATTTTAATAGTTTGTAGTGAGTTAATAAATTTCTCTCACGATAAGCAATTTCTGGTGTAGAATAGAGTGACTATTCTCATAAGCATTCGGAATTACTTAGTAGAAGTTCTACCTAAGTAATGGATTGGAAACAGAGGGATTATCTTTTGCCTTAAAGTTTAATCAATGATTCCCTAATTCTATAGATTATGAGGGAATATTGTATTGTTGAGTATCAAGTCATAACGTACCTTGTACTTGAGCCTCTTGATTTCTTGAGAGTTTTAAATATAATGGTGTAGAATATTTTTTCCTATTGATAAGTTGATAGTATCTGCTTTGAGTCTTGTTATGAAGCCTAAGTTTAAGAACGACTATCACACCCTTAGAGAGTTTGAATTTTTCTCTGCATTAACATGAAATATTTTAACATGCAGATTGATAAAGTTAGTTATGTAATTTTGGTTAAGGGTGATGTTTGTGAGTCGTGTTAGTTAGTGATTTAGAGGATGATTCGAAATAGGTATATAGTTTTGACGGGTTTATATGTGCCAAGTTCTTCGAAGTTTAATTCTTCGAATAGCTAAATCCAAGTCGGGTTTAGGTTGAATCATTCTTGTATGTATTTTTTTTCCCGTTTCCGCTAGGATGTTTAAAAATATTTAGAAATGGGTAGAAATGTAAAAAAAAAAAAAGTTGGAAAAAAAAATTTTTGTTTAAAATTTTTTTTTTTTCCCCAGGTCGGGAGGAATGTAGAGTTTATACCATGTTAGGGCGCTGGCTGGTTTTACTTTATAGTAATTTGTAAAAAACGTAATTTGAATTGACAAGATGTCAAACCGGGAATTGAGGAGAACGATCTGAAGTGCCAACATGGGTAGACTTGACCATGTTATTTTTATATTGTAAATATGTAGATAATTGTAAATGTATATAAAAGTATACAATAAATGAACTCGTATACTAAATAAAGGTTGTTGTTATTAAAACAAACGCCCCCCAACCTTTACGAGTTCCACAGTACCGATATTACCGATATTAAAATATTATACAGTTTCAGTATCCGATATCAAATATCGATTTAAAGTTTTGAATCGATTCACAAAAAAGATATATTCCCCACCACTACCAGGCAGCAATGAGCAGTGGGCCAGCATACACCATTGTGTGAACGCGACGTAATCGTGGCCTACAGTTGTCTACAATTGGCGATGGCCGGCAGTGGGCCATCACACGCCACTGTGTACTGGGGACTTTAGGCATAGGCGATTGTTTTAAAAAAATATCGATTTTTAAATCGATTCAAATAGCAATCTAATAAATCAATTCACACAAAATCGAGTCCTAAAAAATCAATCTCTTAAAAATCGATTTATTTTAGAGTTTGTATTCACAAAATTGCTTTAATTTATTAAAAAGAAGCAAAGCGAACTAAGCACACAGCCATGTCGTGAGTTTTTAAGTAATTAGCGGAAAACTATCTGTAACTATTTTTTCAGTTTTGTTAAGGACCATAAAATCATTTTATGGTCTTTAACAAAACTGAAAAAATCGAATTTTGATTTTCTGTGTTGAAATATCGATTCAGTACTACATATCGACCTAAAAAAACGATTTTTTGGGCCAGTTAAATCGATTCTTTGATTAATCAATCTCAGATCGCCATCCCTAGATAGGCCCTAAAAAAGTACTCGATACCTTGAAGTATCGATACTTTTAAGAGTACGATACTTTTTGTTCGATACTACTCATGGGTACAGTATCGATACTTTCTATTCGATACCGTGTCCCTACCTAGATTTGTTTAGGGAAATGATAAAATCGTGTTGTTATTTTATCATCCTCGTGATTTGATCATATCACTTAGGGAATTGACCAAATCTCTGTTTTTATCGACCGCGACATTATCTAAGGCCACAAAAATCTCGTCACCGCGATTTAGAAATGGTATAAAAGAGTACAGCGCCATCTATCAAGAAATATCGGAACTAAATACATTAAGGAACTTAGTAAGTATCTAACTTTTTAAAATTTTGACCCGGTCCCCTCCCCCCGTCCCTCTCTCCTCTCTTCCCCCTGCATCACACCCCTCGAGGTCTCAGCACCGCATTCACAAAATCCCAACATTATTTTGCTGAAATGCCTGCAGTAATTACCCGGCGGTAGGAATGGGAGTAATAGATATTTTTTTTTGTTGGCGCAATGGTGTTATCTTATCTTTTGTCCCTACGAAAATTGACTAACTGTAACAAAATAACATCAGGCCCGTGGTAGGCTATCCGTTGGTTAAATTGCGCAAGTTATGACCATTGGGCCCAATGATAATATAAACTACTAGCGGTCGCTCGCGGTTTCACCCGCGTGGTTCCCGTTACCGTGGGAATATCGAGATAAAAAGTATCCTGTGTTAATCCAGGTTATAAACTATCTGTATGCCGAATGTCATCCAAATCCATTCAGTAGTTTTTACGTGAAAGAGTAACAAACATCCATTCATACGTTCCCGTGGGAATATCGGGATAAAAAGTATCCTATGTGTTATTCCAGGTATAAACTATCTGTATGCCGAATTTCAACCAAATCCATTCAGTAGTTTTTACGTGAAAGAGTAACAAATATCCATACATACAAACTTTCGCGTTTATAATATTAGTAGGATAGATATATTACGTTCATAGTAATCTGCGTTTTAAATCTGTTCCGAGCAATCTAAAACTGCACACATTGACAAGTTTCACTGTTAAGTAAAACAAAACATACGAAATTGCACTCAAATGAAAGAGATAGTATAATTTGTAATGATTGCACTTCAAATTTTTCTTGAGCATGGAGTACCTAACAATTATAGTCGTAGGTGGACACTTGATTGAAAAGTAAGTATCTAAATAGGTAAGAAATAAAACATCTTAAAGTAAATCATAATTATTGAAAATTCAAAAATGAAATAAATAATAATAAAAGAAACAAAATAAAATACATATTTTAAATACCTTCAAAAAAATTTTTGTTTTTTGTCCCTTTGAAAACTTTGTATTTCGGGGTTATTTTTATGTGCAGAATGGCGACGAATAATTATGGTTTTAATGAGATATACTCGATGATTGAGAATGGGTGCCTGATGTTTTGAATGTGCGAAAAATGAGTCACATCAATTTTTCTACGTCTTCTTTGCTAGTAAAATGTAACCATTTTTCATATAAGTGAGATTTTATGAAAAATTCGCTTCTTTGTTCACGTACTGACTTGACCACGCCTAATTCATTAAAAGAAAATAACATTAATAATCCTTAATAATCAGTAAGTATAATGTATTATAAATAGTAGAAAAAGAAATTGGCTACTTGACAATTTTCGGAAAAGTATTTTGAAAATTACAAACGCTTATTTTATACCACGTACAATAATTTTTTTCTCGAAAAAGCTTTATTTAATAGAAAAAAAAAATTTTTTTTTCTTTATTCATTTAAAATTTCGTGCGGAAATGGTTGGTCGCGTGACATTTGGTTAAATGTCTGTAACATCACCCTGCAATAAACAAACTTTATCTTGAAACCTGAAAGATAGCTTTTGTTTATTTTGTAAAATGTGGCGTCACACGAAGCTCAATCATGGCCTGTATTTCGGGTCTTGTAATCCACAGATAAATAATCGCAAAAATTTGTTATAATAAAATATTTACAAATTATAAAAAAAAAAACTATTTGATAATTATCGTTAAATTATAAACTGCCATAACCGACATATTTCATATTTTATTGTTACAACTTTCAAATAGCCAATTCAGTGAAACTATTTTAATGTTTATTATTCGAGTATTAGTCCATTACATACAACAGATAGCTTGATAAAAATGAACTAAAAATAAAGAACAACTGGTCTTTAATTGTAGGCATTGTCAATATCAATATATTCGATTCTGCACTAACTAATCTATGTCCGCAGCTCACGCATCCTTATCGCTCTAGCGTCAAAACTAAATCGCTCTCTCTTTCTTCATCTAAACATGGCGTCTTTGCGTCAGTTAATAAATTGTTTGGAAAAATAATTGAAATATACTAAATAATCTAAGTATATTTGCATATTCACATGTGGTAAGAGAACCCTTGTAGGTAGTTT
Source organism: Scoparia ambigualis (assembly GCA_963921215.1). Taxonomy (NCBI): domain Eukaryota; kingdom Metazoa; phylum Arthropoda; class Insecta; order Lepidoptera; family Crambidae; genus Scoparia; species Scoparia ambigualis. The sequence goes on along the minus strand of OY992521.1, from coordinate 21,675,220 downwards.
GTTTACTTTAGAGTCTTAATTGGTGCACTTCCGAAACACACACGATGGCATTTTTGATTTATTTTGGTAAGGACACAGGAACTACGGTACGACACGCTCGTGATTGCGCTCGACGCAGACTAAATACAAGACGTCCTAATGGGCGATTTTCCAAAAAAAAAAAAAAAGAAATTGGTTCGTAAATAACTTCATAGATGGCGCTTAGCATAGATTAGTATGGCGCATGGTAAAAGGCGGGTTCATGAAGAGCACGTGTATGGCTGCGTAATATTTATTCTATTCCAAAATAGAAATAGGTTCTGGATGTCCTGAATATAAATAGGTAAGTAAATACTTTTCTTTTATTCTTTTGGTAGACAAGTAAAAGTGTAGAATTTATTACAGCCCTTAGGTAGGTACTGCTGGTGGCCGGCTTTTATAAAACGACATCTATCGGGTGTTTTTGAACTAATTTTTACTTTTTAATTTGGGCTGCTGTTGGCTTTAATTTGGTTTGTTTTAATCGCGGTACAAACGCTTCTCAAAATCCGCTCGGTTTTTGAATTGAATTTGAAGTGTGCGTGACAGCCGCGTCTCTGACACTAGCGCGAATGGTTGCCAGCGAATGCCTAATTTCCGATAAAGTAGGGAAAAAATATTTGTGCACAATATAATTTTAAAATGATTCATAACATAACATAACTTTTTAAATTAGGTATGTCTATCGTATATGTAGGTATAACGCATAAAAGAAACTGGTGTGTTTAGAAAAAAATGATGATTGAAGGCGAAGGCGAGTACAATAAAATAATGCGCCAATGGAAGCCTGCGTGCGTGTGATATGTTTGTAATAGGGACGAAATAGAAGCAACAGGCAGGATGATTTACATTTAATACTTAATCAAAATTGATTTTTTTATTAGAAATTTAAATATTTTAAATTAAAATCAAAACAATTAATGGCGTTCTCTTTGTATTTGTTTCTTAAATAACTTTCGTTTGGATGTTTTTCATGTTCTCTAATTTCTTATTATGTTGAAACCTTATAGTTAAATAATTAGACAACGTCTGGAAATCTGAAAATTAAAATGTTTGCTATGTGGTCGAACAGTTCTAAAGGTAATTCATAATGTGATGACTGCTCATCAATATCCGTGTCCAATAGTTTAACTACATAAGACGAGAAATATTGACCTTTTAGGGGCACAAACATACACCCGCTCTTTCTCAAAGATCGTCATCATCATCATCAGCCTATAAACGTCCCACTGCTGGGCGCAAGCTTCCCACGTGGAGATAGCACGTGGGAATATTGGGCCATAACCCACCACGCTAGCCCAATGCGTGTTGGTGGGTTTTAACAACTGTCATCTTATGACAACAAACGAGACCAACGGCTTAACATGCCTTTCGAAGCACGGAGGAGCTCGAGATGTTTTAAATTTGGTCACCCATCCAGTAACCCGGCATTGCGAAAGTTGCTTAGCGGGCAAGATCGCAAGCCGAACGTGCTAGCCGATGCGCCATCGAGCTCTGAAGCATACATACTACCATCCCCTACATACATATACTTAAACACACACTTCTTACATAAATACTTACGTACATTCCATTTCAAACATAATAATTTTTTTATTCGTTTCGAATATCGATACGATACCATACCACAATAACAATTTATAATAATAGTATTTTAAAATATTACAGTAGGTATTATATTTTTTCTTGTTTTAGAACGGAACCTATAATCCAGCTAAATTCGATGACGAATGTTTGTAAACAGATTACTGTTATACCTAGTTGCAGTAGGATTTTACTTTTTCTTGAGAGACATTCACAAGAAGAAACTATTGTGTCTTTCTTTCAAAAAACAGTAAAAATCCTAGTGAAACTAGACATTTGCACAAATGACAGTAATATGTTTACAAACATTCGGCATCGAATAGGAACCGTGACATTTATTCACGCTCTTATAAATCAGACATCAGTTTAAAAAAAAAGAAAAACTTTGAAAGCGTTCCTTTAATAATTATATTTAATGTATTTACTTTATTTACAACAAGACCATGTATAAATACTAACTTACAAGACTGAGTATTTTTTATCATACTTGTTATATTTAAACCTCCTTTTATATTCTGCCACCAATAATGGGAATTCTACATTTTTATACCAGCAACACTACGCATACATGGCCGTTATTATTGTTAAACTTTAAATTTTCATTAAAATTTATCGATACTTACAGATGAAACGTGACTTTCCTTTTCGAAAAAAAATTTCTTTTGTAGTTTCGACAGAATTTCACTGAGCAATAGTAACGGACGAAGCGCGAGCCATACCTACGCGCTCCGATCTCGGCATGCGCTCGGCATGCAATTCGTGAGTGAATATTTTTATTTGATATTTTCTACGATATTTTTATTGCATAACCGTCGGTGTTTAAACATTGAGTTAAATAAGATTGAGTGCAATTTAAGTGCTTCTTATTTCATTTACAACGTTTTTTATTTGTTTAAAAAAAAATATGATATTTACAATCACAAAATACATTGACAAAACTAGATAGAAACTCAAAGTAGGCAGATGTAATTAAAACACTGTAGGTGGGCAGCCCTATCGCTTACGTACCGCGCGGCTGTAGGCATTTTTTTCAAAGATAGGGCCGAGTCATATTCAATGATATTGGTATATCATTGGTTATATTATATTACCCTGGTATAATACCGTGCTTTTATACCGTATAATGCTGATCGAATATTAAATAAATGAAACAGATGGATGATTACAATTTAATTTGCTATGAGGTTTCTACAATATCGTCAATTAAAGTTAATATTTTTCTTTTGAATACTCCTATTTGCTTTTCAGTCATATCTTCAACTTCTGGTAACAAACTAAGAAGAAACATCTTTCTTGAATTAACGTTAAAAAATATCTCACTTTGCGTGCTGTTTGGTTCTATTTCATAGTTAGTCAGTTCGCTGTGTGTTTCTACGCCATCATTCTCATCTGTTTTAATCCTTTTTATTAGCGGCTCATCGAATTTAGTGTATTGTCCAGATTCTTCAATTATTTCTGGTTCTTCTTCCCCTTTGTCACTTTCAGTAAACAAGGCTCTGCTTCTTCTTTGTCTCTGTATGTTTATAAAAGGTATCAGAAATTCCTTTTCGTGTTGTAGGTAATACTTTTTTCTTGAAGTTCTCAAACTCCTTATAATGCTAGTTCGCATATTTTTCCATTTATCTTTACATTCTGAAACTGGAAGAAAATAATATTAAATAAGTAAGTAATTGAACCTAGTGCTTAAAGTGTTAACAGAATATCGTACATAATGTTACCGTGTTAGTGTTTATAATATCAATGAGTTAATATAGATAATGAATACATAATTGTGACATTATTATTTAATTAGTAATTACTAAAGTTGTTATGCATTTAATTGCATGCAGCATTTCACGTGGTCTATTTTGTAGGATAAAATTTTGAAAAAAATCAATCAAATCAATCAAGTCTCGGTAGCTTAGCGGTTAGAGCAGTGGACCGGCAATCCAAAGGTCATGGGTTCGAATCCCATTCGAGCTTCCTGAGACTGGTTGATTTTTGATATATGTAGATAGATACTAGAAAAAAATCAACTTTAGCGTGTATGAGTGTATCGCTAAATAATAAGTGTCTATGCTAGGGTACTTAGCTGTTTTGTGGGCGGTGAAATAATAAGTCCAGCACTTGACAGTCACGACACGTTTACTTAGCACAGACACAGACAGAAGGAGTACAGAGCACAGCAGATAGATATTCAATTAAGCACAAGCAGAATAGTGAAGCACATAAATATATAAGCAAGCAGTTACAAGCGAGCGCGTCGGAAAATAGCGGGAGGCAATCGAACGTGCGTACGGCGTTAAGCATAGATTCTGACTGGTTATCGAGGCGGCACGCGGTCTGCGCGTGCGCCGACCAGATTATAGAACAATAGGTTCGCTCGGTGTGTGCGCGACTCCATTCCATGGGACGGCAATCAGCTGGTACTGAATAATGCCGGACGAGTTTTTTATTTGTATGGAAATATGTAAATAAGTAAATGTTATAAGATAATAAAATAGTATGTTAATGTAAATATCATTTTGTAAATATAGTAAAGGTTTATTTTATGTATATAATAACTATATGAAATAAAGAACAAATTATGAAATTGATATTATATAATATTTTATGTTATATAAAATATAAGTATATAATATATTATTTGACTAATGTAGGAGAAGCCCACATCACTCCCCCCCAGAGATCTGGTTAGGGTCGATAATAGTCCGGGAACCGAACATGTCTCCCAGAACGAGTTGTTTTGTGAGATTGAACTGATGAAGGCATGTTTGTGAGTGTGTTTAGAGGTGTATGAGTGTGGGTGTTTGGAGGTGTGTAAGTGTGAGTGTTTGGAGGTGTGTAAGTGTGAGTGTTACGTAGGTCCTCCTCGTTTGTAAGTGTGAATGCAGGCTTTAGACGGTCGATACTCACTGTGACAGGTTTTCCTTTGATCAGGAGTTTAAAAACCTTGTTATTTCTCTCCAACACCTTGTGAGGGCCAGAATATGCTGGTTGAAAGGTCACACGCGAAGCATCCTCACGGAGGAAGACGTGTTCGCTAGTGGCTAGTTCCTTGAATACGAAAACGCTTTGTTTGCTGTGGCGAGAAGCTGGAACTGGCTTGAGGGTCTCAGCGAACGAGCGTAAGCGCGCTGTAAAGTCTGACATGTCAGTAGTACAGGGTGTGATCGGATTGAAAAATTCGCCGGGGAGCCTTAAAGGCTCACCATACAGCAATTCAGCTGAAGACGACTGAAGGTCGTCTTTGTAGGCGCTGCGTATCCCTAACAATACAAAAGGTAGTACCTCGATCCAATTTTGCTGAGCGTGGCAGGTGATGGAGGCCTTGAGCTGGCGATGAAACCGCTCAACAAGTCCGTTGCACGCCGGATGATAGGCTGTTGTGCGTTTGTGGTTGAATCCGATGGTCTTTGCTAGATATTGGAACAGTGCGGACTCAAACTGCGCGCCGCGGTCTGTCACAATATCTGTCGGGCAACCAAAACGAGATATCCACCCAGCGATTAATGCCTTTGCGACTGTTTCCGCGCGTATGTCGGGCAACGGCATGACCTCGGGCCATCGTGTGAAGCGGTCAACAGCTGTCAGACAGTACCTGTAGCCTTGACAGACCGGTAAGGGGCCGACGAGGTCAATATTAACGTTATGAAAACGGGAGCGAGGCAAGTCGAAAGTACCCAAGGGAGCGGATACATGACGACTGACCTTCGCACGTTGACACGATAAGCACGATCGAGCCCATTCGCGGCAGTCTTTCCGTACTCCAGGCCAAACAAACCTTTCCGCAATGAGTTGTGCGGTGGCTGCGGCACCGGGATGGCTTAGTGAGTGTAGGCTTTGAAACACCTGCCTACGAAAGCTTGTGGTGACGAATGGTCTGGGAGTCGGTGTGCTGACGTCGCAGTACAAAGGCGTCCGACTTCCAGGAAAGTTCATCTTTTTAAGACGGAGTGATGTTGAGGCGTCAGAGAGATACTGGGCCAATTCAGCGTCAGTCTCTTGGGCTTGGGCGAGGCTGGTGAGACATACTGGAGCGCCCACCTCATCGACGCGAGATAAGGTGTCGGCTACGACATTGTCTTTGCCAGCAATGTGCCTTATGTCGGTCGTGAACTGGGATATATAGTCCAGATGTCGGAACTGTCGAGGCGAACAGTTTTGCTTCTGTTCACAGAAGGCGAAACTAATCGGCTTGTGATCCGTATAGATCGTGAAATGCCTCGCCTCAAGCATGTAACGGAAGTACTTTATTGCCTCGTAGATCGCAAGAAGCTCACGATCGTACGGTGAGTACTTTTGTTGGGACGGGCTGAGCTTCTGGGAGAAAAACGCTAAGGGTTCCCACACGTCGTCCTTTAGCTGTTGGAGAACGGCACCAATAGCGAGGTCTGATGCATCTGTAACCAACGCCAGCTTGGCTCGGCAATCCGGATGTGCCAAAAGAGCTGCGTTGGAGAGGCTTTCTTTGGTCTCTGAGAAAGCCTTCAGAGCATCACCGGCTAGGGTGATTGGTGTGGACCCCTTTACTGTCCCCATGAGCAAGGCGTTAAGAGGCGCTTGGATTAGGGCGGCATTAGGCAAAAAACGCCTATAAAAATTGGCCATGCCCAAAAATCGCCTGAGCGACCTGACGTCGTTGGGTGGGGGGAACTCGCGTATGGCTTGGACTTTTTCATCCAGTGGTTTGGTTCCGCTCTCCGAGATGCGATAACCTAGAAAAGTTACCTCGGGAGCCCCAAAAACGCACTTAGACACGTTGATGGCCAAGCCATAGTGCCGGAGCCTAGTAAATACCTGCCTGAGGTGGTCTTCGTGCTGCTGATGGTCACGGCTGAATATCAGAATATCATCTAAGTAGCAGTAGACAAAATCAAGCCCGCGTGTCACCTCGTCGATAAACCGTTGAAATGTTTGGCCTGCATTACGCAGGCCTAACGTCATAAAAGGAAACTCGAACATTCCGAAGGGCGTGGTGATCGCGGTCTTCGGTATATCCTCGGCAAAGACAGGTATTTGATTGTACGCTTTTTCAAGGTCAATCGTACTGAAGACCTTGCAGCCCGTGATGTTATGCGTAAAGTCATGAATATGACGGATTGGGTACCTGTCTGGCAAGGTCCGGGCGTTGAGTTGCCTGTAGTCGCCGCAGGGGCGCCAGCCGTTGTCCTTTTTCGGCGCCAGGTGAAGTGGGGACGACCAGGAGCTCTCAGAAGGTCTAGCTGTGCCATTAGCTAACATGGCATCGAACTCAACCTTCGCGATTTTGAGCTTGTCTGGAGCCAAGCGCCTGGGTGCTGATGACACTGGAGGACCTGATGTAGTGCGGATGTGGTGGAGTGTATTGTGCGGTATAGTACGTTGAGTACCAGCTGGTCGCGTAATTTCTGAAAACTCACGCGACAGTAATTGGTGATAATGCGATTCGCCAGCCAGAACCTTCACAGAAAGAACGTTATTACAATTATAAGCCAGAGAAGCTGGAACAGATACAGTTGTAGTGTTATCTATGAGCTTTTTACATTTACAGTCCACAATTATATTATAATTACATAAAAAATCTACACCTATAATGGGCTTAGTGACGTCAGCTACCACAAAACGCCAAGGATATATGCGGCGTAAACCAAAGTCTAGATCAAAATGTACAAATCCGTAGGTGGAGATCGTAGACCCATTGGCAGCGGTGAGTTGGTAGCTCGTAGCTGCGCGGCGCTCTCGTAGCTGGCTGCGTGGGAAGACACAGAGGTCGCTGCCTGTGTCGACCAAAAATAGCGTTTTCGTAACGCGGTCGGTGACGAAGAGGCGACCTGGTGAAGTGGGGCAGTCGTCAGCCGCCATTACCGACTGCCTGCGGCGTTTCCCGACGACGACGACTTGCCATAGTCGCATGGCTTCACGCATTTCTTTGCATCGGTCCCGAACTTTGAGTGGTACCAGCAGATGGGGTACCGGCGGTAGCAAGAAGACGATCTTGACCCTGAACGCGACGAAGCACGACGCTGGTGAGACCTAGAGCGGTTGAAGTTGCGCGAAGATCGAGTGCGCTCGTCAAGTTTGGCCTCAAGGCGCAATACAGTTGCTGCCGAATGTTGTGCCGCTGCCAGATGATGTTTCCGCGACTTGTACAGGTGCGGTAATCTCCTGGATGCGATCTGCTAGGTCGGCGAGCTGCTGCAGGGAATGTGAAGGCTGGGAAGCGAGCACCGTCTGGATGTTTTGAGGGAGGCGACTGGTCCAGATGGATTGGATGAACTCCTTCGGCACATTAGGTCCGGCCAGATCTTGCAAATGCCGGAGAAATTGTGATGCCTTCCGGTCTCCAAGCTCCTCATGGGTCAAGAGCTGCCTGACCTTCTTCTCGTGGGAGGCGGTCAGTCGCTTGATCAATTCATTTTTAATCGTCTTATAACGCTGACTAGGTGGAGGATCAACGATTATATCTTTTACGGCTTTGGCATGGGTCATGTCCAGGTTAGTGATGACGCTGGTAAATTTAGCTGCATCGTCTCTTATGCCGTAAGCCTCAAACTGCCCTTCTAAAAGTGCGAACCAAATTTCTGGGTCGTCCGGCGAAAATGTTGGAACCTTCAAATTATGTGGTTTAAAATCGGACGACTCGACAGTGGAAACGCGCTCCGGTTTTTTTGCTCGGCGGGTGACGTTGTCGTCCCCGCGCTTTTGTGAGGTGGCGGTATCACTGCTGTCACTCATTTTTGATAATAAAAATGTTCGTACGGGGTCACCACTTTAGCGTGTATGACTGTATCGCTAAATAATAAGTGTCTATGCTAGGGTACTTAGCTGTTTTGTGGGCGGTGAAATAATAAGTCCAGCACTTGACAGTCACGACACGTTTACTTAGCACAGACACAGACAGAAGGAGTACAGAGCACAGCAGATAGATATTCAATTAAGCACAAGCAGAATAGTGAAGCACATAAATATATAAGCAAGCAGTTATAAGCGAGCGCGTCGGAAAATAGCGGGAGGCAATCGAACGTGCGTACGGCGTTAAGCATAGATTCTGACTGGTTATCGAGGCGGCACGCGGTCTGCGCGTGCGCCGACCAGATTATAGAACAATAGGTTCGCTCGGTGTGTGCGCGACTCCATTCCATGGGACGGCAATCAGCTGGTACTGAATAATGCCGGACGAGTTTTTTATTTGTATGGAAATGTGTAAATAAGTAAATGTTATAAGATAATAAAATAGTATGTTAATGTAAATATCATTTTGTAAATATGTAAATATAGTAAAGGTTTATTTTATGTATATAATAACTATATGAAATAAAGTACAAATTATGAAATTGATATTATATAATATTTTATGTTATATAAAATATAAGTATATAATATATTATTCGACTAATGTGGGAGAAGCCCACACAACCAGTCTCAGGAATCTATATAGATGATATAGGATATCTATCTAGATAGATATAGGGTAAAATGTTTACTAGAAAAAAAGATTTCCGGTTTATCCATGTAATTATTAAAAAATCTATGAATGCAGTTCAAATTGTTTTTTAAATTCAAATGACATCTTTCAGTAAAAAGTTCCATCTACAATATTCAAGGAACTTTCCTCCATGTGGCATATCCGTGGGACGCCCTGTATATTGCAAAAGCCAGCCAGTAGGTATTTTAAACTAGAGACGACACACCGCGGAGAAAGTTTTCGCGCACTGAGTTGCAGCAGCCATTATTAATTCGGAGTCTGCTGTCCGCGGGCCAGAACCACTCTGGCGACAAGACAGTGATGGGATGGTACAAGGTGAGTCCCTGTGCAGGGCTTCGCACCTGGACAGGGAAGCGGGCGCTGGGGGGAGAGTCCCATATAACCAGCGGGCTTCTCTAGGCCCGCTGTGTATCCGTAAAAGGATTTCACCTTGTATAAAAAAAAAGGATAAAAAAATAAATAAATAAATATTAATTTAACTTTGCCTAACATCGATAAGTTATATTGGGTGTCATTAATTATTGAGTCAATAACATATGTAAGTATAATAAATAATTATGAAATGTTAACATATACCACGTGAAATGCTGCATGCATTTAATATTTTAAACGCATGACAACCTAATAGCAACTTTTCTGTGCACAAGAAGGCATTGTAAATTTTTTTGTAACACGTATATTTTTTCTAACCCGTTGGTAAAGTGGCTGAGACGAGATACAGGCTGTAACTCGTCTGATTCCATATTATTATTAGTGAATTTTGTGACTTTAATTATCTAATATGTTAACCTCATCATGAAGTCATGTCTGTCAAATTGTATAATTAGTGGCCGATAAAATTTTTCCAAAACAATAAAAATGTCAAAATGGAACGCGACTTCTTTTATTTATCTTATTAGGATGTGAGCAAATATACCAAATATTATATTCGAAAAACAAGTAATTCAGAAGACGCGGGCAGGACTATTTATGTAATCTCAATAATGCTTAAAAACTAGAACACCCGATTACCAACACCGAATACTGGGTTTGTTTCAAATTATACAGATTTCTATTACAGATTGCCAATTCTACAGATTTCCAATTCTACAGATTCCCAATGTGACAAATTACCAATTCTACAGATTCCTAAATATAAGGCGACTGCTAGAAACCGCTAGAAACTCCAAGGGCTGGTCAGGTCAAGTGTTTTAAACATGACAAAAATGACAAGAATCATTGCAGCTGACGCGGACGGGTCAACAGACGGGTGGGTCAACGGCCGGCCGCTGCCCGGCCCGCGCGTTGTAAATAATCGTTATTTATTAAGTGTTTTTCATTTGATTTTTCTTATGGTATTGCTTTAAAATAAATTACATACTCAAAGACTATATAATAAAAATTCACAAAATGAATTATTATTTAATTTAAAATGAAAAAAGCACTAATTTCTTTTTTGTCATTTTTGTTATGTTTAAAACACTTGATCTGACCAGCCCTTAAAGTTTCTTGCGGTTTCTAGCAGTCGCCTTATATACAGATTTCCAATTTTGCAGATTTCCAATTCTACAGATTACCAATTCTACAGATTCCTAACTATACAGATTTCAAATTCTACATATTCCCAATTCTACAGATTTCCAATTCTACAGAATCCCAATTCTAAAGAATCCCAATTCTACAGATTTCCAACTATACAGATTCCCAATTCTACAGATTTCCAGTCTTTTGGATTAATGAAAAAAAAATTGGGGAAACCTGTAAAATTGGGAATCTGTAGACATGAGAATCTGTAGAATTGAGAATCTGTGACCTAAGGGGAATACTGGATAGTAATCAAGTCAATTAGTGAGTGACTAAACTAAATTACAAATAAATATTATAATAACTAACAGTAAGAAACAGTGAAATTATAAAAAAATTGTGAATTTAACCACAAGTATAAAATGTGTTTGACGGTTTGACGTTCAAATGTAAACAAAGTACACCCTCCACGTAACAGCTGACTAGCAAAATTTGCCTTGATCTAAGCGAAAGTGCTACAACCTATTGTCAGTTCGAAGTACCAACTGAATCCGGCGCATACCAATGCGCTGCTTTGATCTGCTCAACTAATAAAGCATTGAACTTATGCGCCATCTATGATCACAAGTTCGAATTAATATCTATTACTCAAGCGAAACGCTATAATTAAGAAACCAACTGCCTATTCAAAGATTTCTGCTGTCAACCGCAAGATGGAGTCACATTTCATAAAGTGTGATACTGAGTGTGAACAATATGAAATAAATATATCAACAAATAATTCGTTCGAGTCTTTATCTGGTGATGAGTACACTGATTCTATTTCCATATCGCAAAACAGAAAAATAAATAGTAGCTGTCCAGATCTTAGAAAAATAAATATGGAGGAAACAATTGAAGAATTAGAACAACTAAATAAATATTTAATAGAAAAGTTAGAAATTGCGGAAAATGAAATAGAAAAAATGGTAATGGAAAATTTTGAGTTAAAAAAACAACTTTCTAAGCACAAATCAAAAACAAAAATTTTGACAGAAATTTGTAATTCCAGCTCGAAAAAAAACGTAACTTTTAGAAAGAAAAAAAGAAGTCTAAATAGGATTACACTAGATTTCTCAAAATATCAAGAACAAGAAGTACACATTACGCCATCTAGGTCCAACAAGAATAACTACCAAAAAAGTATTGAAGGTTCAAGCCACTGCTCCACCACCAGTACCGAGTATAACCAGATTGAAAAAAAAACACCAACACATCCGCTAGATGTCACTGAGCTCGAAACAATGACAAAGATACCGAATAACAACCAACAAACGACCAATAAACAGTCTAAAAGTAATAATCTGACGATTATAAGCATCAACAAGACAAACAACATTCTACAAACTATAAATAAAATATTCAACGATAACTATGATGTATGTCACTACTCCTCGCCGGGAGCAGGAATAGAGCAGCTGCTTGTTGGAATAGAACACAAATTAAGCGATCACACCAGGAATGACTTTTGTGTTCTTTTTATAGGAGAAACAGATTTTCAAACTACTAAGAACTATTTTAATACTATTAAATTAATGCAAAAAATTACACACAAATATTGTAATTGTTGCTCCGACTTTTAGAATTCACACAAAAGCTAATCTATTTAACAATAGGATTGAAACTTTCAATAATCTGCTGTATTTGGATAATCTGAAATACGGCTATACCTATTTATTAGACTCAAACCGCACTCTCTGTTACAACAAAAAACATTTTTCTTTTAACAATGGTACATTAAATAATGTGGATCTAAAAAATATCTTTACCCGCCTGCTTACATTAACTAGAGACATAAATGAATATAACTCTCCGAAAGATGACAATGATAATGTAAATGGGATAATACATTTTTTCGAAACTAAATTTTTGACAATAATGCACCAAAATATATGTGGCTTAATTAATAAATCAGATTTTTTGACAGTAATTTTACAAGACTTGACTTTTAATAATAATTATATTGACATTATTTGTATCACTGAACATTTTATGCACAAAGAAGATGAAAGGAACTTGCATGTTCAAAACTATGGGTTAGTAACTAGTTACTCGAGAGACATTCGTAGAGGAGGTTCATGTATATTACTACGCCATGGTCGTGAATATGAAGTAATAAATGTATCGTCTTTTTGTTTAATAAGTGTGTTTGAATGCTGTGCTGTAAAAATGATCCACGAGAATCTTATTGTTATCTGTGTTTATAGAACGCCAAATGCGAATATTGAATTATTTATGATTAAGTTTGACCTACTATTAAGTAAATTAAGTAAACAAAATAGTAAAATTGTGATCTGTGGGGATTTTAATATAAATATATTGAATAAAAACAAATGGACATTAAGTTTTGAATATTTACTACTGAATTATAATTGTAAGCTACAAATTAGACAACCAACTAGATTAAGTAGTGGCACATGCATTGATAACTTTGCTGTGAATTTTCGCGGGTGTAATAGTAATATAACTGAACTGGCGTTATCTGATCACACGGCTCAGATAGTGCAATGTCCTGTATCAAAAACTTCTTTAATTAATTCATGGCGAATAAAAAAACGCGATTACTGTAACGAAAATATGATTAAATTTAAGGAAGCAATCGAACAAATGAGCTTCTTTGATGTCTATATGGCAGACGATGTTAACGTAGCTTACCGTTCTTTTATTGATACTGTATCACTGTTTCAAATCAGTACTCAAAATTTTTTCTAAAAGATATAAAAAAAATATTAATCAGACAAAACAAATACAGAATAGTTATTTCATAAAAAATGCGATGAACAAATCTAAGGCCACTTGGCAAGTAATCAATAAAAATAGAAAACAATATCCCACAGAAACTGTACAGCACATTATGAAGGAAGGAATTGCGTTAACTGATGGTTAAAACTTAGCCGATTTGTTTAATAATCACTTTGTGGACTCCATAAGAAAACGTAAAGGAGACACCTCTAACTGCATGTATTCAGTGCCGCCTCAGATTGAGAACTCTGTATTTATGTCACCAACAACAACTGAAAAGATAATCAAAATTATCCAATCTCTGAAAAATACAAACAGTGTTGGAATAGATGGTATACCTACAGGGATTGTAAAACAGTTTGCTCAATTCCTTGCTCCTCCATTAAATTACATAATTAATTTAGCAATATCCAGTGGAACATTTCCGGAAGATTTGAAGATTTCTATCATCAACCCCATCCATAAGAAGGAAGAAAAAACTGAGTTAATGAATTATAGGCCTATTGCCCAATTGCCCATATTTTCCAAATTCCAAAATCAATTGACTATCCTATGATATTATTTGCAGATTACAGTACAGCGGTAATTAAATGTAATAATATATTGACATATGAAAATGAAATTAATAATGTAATGACTAATCTTAATTTATGGTTGGAAAATAATGATTTATTACTTAATCTCAAAAAACAAAAATTATGCACTTTCGGCAAAATACTTCCATCCCGAATGTAACACTCAAGTGTCGGGAAGAAACTATAGAACCTGTTGCAATAACCAAATTTCTTGGATTGTTAATTGATTACCAAACTAACTGGAAGCCCCATACAGAGAATCTGTGTAGTCGAATAAACAGTTTCATTTTTGATCTAAGTAAACTCTCTAAAGTAACCAGCACGGAAACTGTAATAACGGCTTACCGTGGTCATGTAGAGTGTATTATGCGATACGGAATCATCTTCTGGGGTAATTCGACAAATAAAGTTCTACTATTTAAGACCCAGAAGAGATGTATCAGAGCTATGAAAGGGCTCAAATCAACTGATAGCTGTAAGCCATTCTTTAAACAAATGAACATACTAACCTTACCGTGCTTGTATATCTATGAAGTAGCTTTATATGTGTATCTTAATAAACATCGGTATGTTACTTTTTCCGAGAGAAATAGTGAAAGAAATCACAGGCACGGAAATAGAATATGCGCAGTATCTTGCAGAACCGGACTATTCAATGGTAGCTTCTTTGGTATGGCACATAGAATATTTAACAAAATTCCAGATGGATTGAAGAAAAAAACCATTCATCATTATTGCTCAACGATAGATCATACTACTCGGTTGCAGAATTTCTAAATTACAAAGCCTTGAAATAGTTAGACATTTACTTAGTTTTTAGAGTTTGTAATTATTTATAAGTCTAAAATTTATTTATTAGTATAATTTGTATGTGGACATGTTTTAATTTTATATTTTCATAATTGATTTTTTTTATTCGTAATTATTTTGGACATAATATCATTGTGTAATTAATTATTATTATTAGATTTTTTGTATGCCAAACAATTAGATATTTATATGCCATGACGAAGGTGGAAATGTAGTGAAACTTAAATAAGTCTAACACCTATGACATTGTAACTAACCTGCATTTCACAAATAAATACTATTCTATTCTATTCTATTCACATCGTCATAACTTGGGTGTCGTCGTTTCACTTTGAATAAAAGTGAAGTATCTTCAGCAAACAATACTACTCATGACTGTCTTTTACAAAATAAGGTAAGTCATTAATATAAACCAAAAACAAGAATGGACCTAGTATTGAACCCTGCGGAACTCCCATTGTAACCACTGATCCCGGAGATCTTTTACCGTTAATGTCGACCTCCTGAATCCTGTTACTCAAGTATGAGATTAGAAGGCTCAAAGAAGCATCCTTAATTCCATAGTGGTTAAGCTTCCTGACCAAAGTTTCATGTAAAACACAATCGAAAGCCTTGGATAAATCACAAAATACCCCTAGGGCATCCTGTGATTCCTCCCAGGTATCAAATATTTGGATTAAAAGCTCAACACCGGCGTCAGTTGTTGAGCGACCTCTAGTAAAACCATACTGTTTACAATGTAAAAGTTTATTTCTATGAAAAAGAATTTGAATTTGGTCTAGCATCAACTTTACAAAAAATTTACTAAATGTGGGTAGCACAGAAATAGGTCTAAAATTAGAGGGGTCAGAAGTGCTACCTGATTTAAACAATGGAATTAATTTACTATGTTTCATTAGGTCAGGAAAAACACCACAGTCAATGCATTCGTTAAATATGCAAGCTAAAACTGGAGCTATTATCATAATTTCTGATTTAGCGACATCCACGGAATTACCCCACAGATCAGCAGTTTTCTTTTTATTGAGAGTGTTAAATGTTTTTAATATATCTATAACACAAATTTTTTGAAAACTGAAATTACTTTCACAATCTTTAACATTCTCCTTCAAAACAGATTCAGCTACAGTGGGCGAGGAAATCAAGGCTTTTGTAGTTGAAACTGGAATGTCAGTAAAAAACCTCTCAAATGCTGCAGCAACATCAGCATCAGAAGTCAAGGTTTTATTATCACAATTTAAATTGTACTCATTATTACGACTTCTGACCTTTCCTGTTTCACTATTTATAATATTCCATGTCATTTTTATTTTGTCATTACTATTCTTAATCTTAGAACTCAGATAGTTTGCCTTGGCTAATCGGCATACTCTTTTAAATAACTTTGAATAATTTTTAACATATAATTTGAAGTCATCGCTGGTGTTATAGTAGCGTTCACCATAAAGTTCATAAAGGCGTTTCCTACTTTTGTGAATACCAATTGTAGCCCATTCATTAAAAGATGCAGTACCACTAACCGAGATCTTTTTTGGAACAAAAGATTTATTAAATTCTGAACAATATTATGTTAAAAAAATCATTATAAAAGACATCAGGGTTGTCATTGTATTCTAAATAATTTAATTTTGTATCTAGATTGCTTTTAAAGCGTTCCAGCCGACCTGCAGTTTTTGGCACAACAGTGATATTCTTTTTCATCACTTGCTTACGCTGGTGTGGAAAGCTGACCATTTGGCCACAATGATCAGAGTCCAGGTTATTAATAATTTGCTTAGCCAGTGGTTTTACATTTGTATATATGTTATCAATACAGGTGGCCAAAGTGGCAGTTATTCTTGTCGGCTCCAAAAATAAATTATTCAAATTGTATGATAGAAATAAGTTTTTAATTTTAGTTGACAATGTGGAGTTTTCTAGCAAATTTATATTAAAATCACCGCAAACAATTATTGTTTTACCTACATTGCGGACCTTACGCAATGTCTCATCCATAACTTTTTCAAAAAGATCATACAATGCTGAAGGAGGTCTGTATACACTTATCACAACAAACTGCTCCAACTCCACACAAGCTATTTCTATTGTTCGCTCAACCGAGAGGCTCACTATGTCTTTGCGTTCTTTTAATTTAAACTTTTTACTAACAATAATTAAGGAGCCACCATGTATTGCATTTCCTCGACTGAACGAACTTCCTACCAAATGATTCTTAAAATTGAACATGAACTGATGGTCTCTAAGCCAGTGCTCGGTAATGCAAAGAATATCAATATTATTACAGTTCATGAACAATTCAATCTCTAAATCTTTGCCCATCATTCCTTGGATGTTCTGGTGAACAATGTTTAAAGATTCTACATTTTTTAAATTTAATGATTGACCGGGGCTTTTTATAAAGCTATTTTCACATTGATTTAATTTCATTTTATTTGCAAACATTTTGCAAGAGAGTTCCTCTTTTGTCTTTTAATTTAATTCCAATAATTTGCTAGAGGTGTCCTCTATTGTCTTATAATCTAATTTAAATTATTTGGAACATATTCCAAAGTCTGAATTGGCATGTCAGTATGTTGCAGCTCAATAGAAGCCGCTGAGCTAGCCATGGTATTGGCTAAATACTTAAAATAAAATGATAGCAAATTTGCTATCTGTCGCTTAAAATAAGTCTTAAGATAATACACACATCAAAAGTGTCTAGGGATCAAGCATTTTAATGCGGATTTCTTGAGATTGAGATGTGGCTTTGTAATAAATTTATGATTTTATAAATTTATATGGATCCTTTTTGGTGCATTTCATAATTTGAAACAGGAACTTTCAATCAATTTCTAGTAAAAGATGAAAATCAGCTGTCAATATTTTCCCTATAAAAACATACAACGCATTGAAGACATTATTAGTGCTACTGTTTCCCTACTACTGATTAAAACCAACGTTATTATGGAGCGGCGACGTCATTTAAGCAGGGAAGAAATGCTCAGAGCCGTGGGAATGATAGAAGCTGGTTCCCGGCAACGTACTGTGGCTTTAGCTCTGAATACAAGTCAGAGTGTTATCAGTCGACTTTGGACACGTTACCGAAGCACTGGTACCGTGGCTGAGCGCCATGGAGGACGGTATCGCTGCACCACACGGAGACAAGACCGATACATTCAAATCACAACTCGAAGAGCTCCAACAATAACCGCCATGATGTTAGCCGTGAGTGCTTCATCACTCTTCAGGGAACTTAATTAGCGACCAAACAGTCAGAAACCGCTTGCATGAAGTGAACCTTCATTCCCGAAGACCGCTAAGGGTACCACCTATAGCAATGCACAATCGTAGGATTCGATATCAATGGGCTCTTGAACACAGAAATTGGGCAGAAGAACAATGGCGTTTCGTGTGCTTTTCTGATGAGTCTCGTTTTGGTATGAGACCGGATACAAGACGTATACGACACTGGAGAACCCCTGGACGCCAACAGCGATTAAAATCCTGCCAGGAAGTCCATCCTTATAGTGGTGGAACCATCATGGTATGGGCGGGTATTTGGATCGGCGGAAGAACTGAGTTGATTTGGATCAGAGGCAACCTCAACGCTCAAATTTATGCTGAGACGATTGTATCAGACGTCATCGTTCCTCTACAAGTGCAAATCGGTCCCTTATTTCAGTTAATGCATGATAATGCACGACCGCACACCGCAAGAGTTGTAAGACAGACTCTCGCCGCAGCTAACATCAATGTCATGCCCTGGCCTGCTCAGTCGCCAGACTTGAACCCGATTGAGCATGCATGGGATATGCTACAGAGAAGAGCTTTGCCGAATATGTAGGGTATCCAGTCGCAAGAAGACCTTTTTTTGTTGTTGCAACGAACATGGGCGGCCATTCCACAGCGTGATTTGGATGAACTCATTTTGAGTATGCCAAACCGATGTTCTTGTGTTGTTAGTGTTCGCGGTAGAAACACGGATTATTAATTGTTTAAGTTACCCAATAAAATTTTAAAGAAAACTGTTATTTCAGTCTTTTTTTCGAACTTTAATGTTAGTGGTTCAAATGTCAAAAATCCCTTTATTAGGAAAATGGCAAATTTCTTTATTAATGCAAAGGTGACTTGGTTTATCGTTACTGTAGACAAACGAAAACACTTTATTTGATGAATCCTTAAAGAAAATTTTAATTAATATCAATCAGGAGAAAAGTTATTGCAAAAATATATGTTGATCCCTAGACACTTTTGATGTGTGTATTTATTTTTTGTCAATATAAAATTATTATCTAATAATTTATTTATGTCTATTATTTCTACTTTCTTTTCATAGAAAGCCATTGTATTCAATGTCAAATTAAGCTTAAATCTATAATTATTATCTTCGTGTGGCAAGTTTTTACTGTAAGGAAGTGTGAACATTATAATTTTTGGAATATTTAAAG
This sequence comes from Scoparia ambigualis, assembly GCA_963921215.1. Taxonomy (NCBI): domain Eukaryota; kingdom Metazoa; phylum Arthropoda; class Insecta; order Lepidoptera; family Crambidae; genus Scoparia; species Scoparia ambigualis. The sequence continues at coordinate 21,656,075 of OY992521.1, read as the reverse complement.
AAAGTAATTTTTCATAAAAGTTAACTAATACTTTTTTGTTCACATTTCCCCTTTTCCTAATTAAAATAATAACAGTTTCTACATTATTAAGGTCATGTGAAATCAATTTTTTCATTATATCATGGTATGTCAAACCAGGCATACAATAGTTTAAGACAGTAACATTTTATACAAAAATACATCTCTTTTAAAATAATTTAATAACAAGTGGGTCCAAGTGTCGCAAAGGGGGTGCATAAAAAATACACTCACAGCAATGTTTTTCGTCAGTTTGTAAAAAAAAGTTAATTTTTGCTCGAAAAATTTTTAAGTCCTTCCTGCACCCCCTTTGCGAAACCCTAACCGTTATTTGGCTTATAAATTATTTACTCTTATTTTTTAACATTATTTTATTTATTTTTTAAATAAGTATTACGATTAACAATATTGAATAAGATATAAAAATTTGCATTATGTAAATTAACAATACTGCCTCTAAAAACACTGTAATAAAATTGTATGAACAGTTTGTTGCATCTGCGCCTTCAGACATTTCTTTCCTAAGACAACAAAGCCAACACAACAACCCACGGTCCGTGATGCCCGCTGTCATTGTCATTTAGCTAACCACATTTTTTGTATGAATAGCTTCTCTAGTTTATAACCTCAATGGCCAAAGCAGTCGTTGATTTACAATCAAGAAACAGTGTTAACACAGAATGATATTATTGTAAAACTATGCAAAAAAACTTATAGGTAGATACTGTACTTAAGTAACATTGGAATTTGCCTTGACTTACGGTTCATTTTTGTTTCCTTACAGACTTCATTCCAAGCTTCATCTGTTAATTCTTTCACATGGAATTCAGGCATTTCATTATTGTATAAACATGGGTATTTCTCAATGCATCTTAACAACATAATGCTTTTTTCAATACATCTGTACATGTTTCGTTCGTTGCACGTTTTTTTTTACAACTTGTCAAGCGACCGCGACTGCGATGGACAGACATTGACTCGACTGAGAGATCGCGTGATGTCTCGCTCAATCGTTATGCTTTTCGGCTGTGAATGTCTCAATCTCGACTTGACTCTACATCTCGATCGACTATTCTCGACCGACGACGCGCCGCTGCCCCACCACGAGTGCTCTCTCTTGTGTGCTCTTTTGCTCCCATTACAGTGCTCAGTCTGTCTTGTTTCCGCCTTTTGTTGATACGGTACGGTACGCAAGGTCGTGCATGCCTCATCGGCATCGTTCTGTCAATTGATACAATCTATAATTTTGTCGCTCTCGTACGCATGGTATTTATTTTACTTACAAACGCCTCCTTGTATTTTGTGTGGCAAAATGGAGGCAAAGCCAGAGTTGCCATGCCAACTGTTACCTACCTCCAGCTAGTAGCTAGGCGTATTGCAAAAAGTAGCTAGATTGCTTGATTTTTTAACCCCAAAATGCTAGAAGTTACTAAAAGTTTCATAAGAAACAAAAGGTGTTAGAAGTTGCTAAATGTTTCTTTAGTAAACAATAAAACAATAAAAGTTTTATTAATGAAATTAAACACAGGTAGGTATGTATTCTTTTTGATACTTATTAATAATTAGAGTCTGTTCAATAAGTCGGTTTACTTGGTTATTTGTATACAAGATTGAAGATTGTAAAAATCTATTTCATAATATCAAAAATCAAATCAATTAAGTACTTACCTACAATTTATTAATTGTTAAGTGAATATTGTTCACGACTGTTATCCCCAAGAGTTAGTCAGAGACCAGGCAATGAGGACAGCAAGAGCAGTCCACTGCCATAGTCCACGTTTCACCAAACGATAACTTTCTGCACATGTGCTCAGCGTGACAGTAGGTGAGCCCATCGCCGATGCTGTACAGTCTTTAGTCCGCCAGTCACCGTTTAATACGCCCAGGGGAAAAGATGGCGCGGTAGTATTCTATTAACGAGCCGCTTGATATGATTATCAAATAAAAAAGAAAAGATAAAAATTAAAATACCTTTTTTAAAAAACAACTTGTTACTTAAATGCGCTAAAAAGATAAAAATAAACTTTTACTATCAACTTATAACGTCGTCACACAATTTATATGATATAAAAGGTTGTCGCGAGATTATGTACCTAAGTACTCGTATTTAACTATACTTACATATATTGAAAATTTTAATCAATTACACCAAGTTATTTAATTTACTTTTTTATTTACACAAGTAAATCTTTTTTATATCGTATAAATTGTGTAACGACGTTATTAAAGTTGATAGTAAAAGTTTTATTTTTTTCTTTTTAGCGCATTTAAATAAAAGCTTGTTTTTTAAAAAGGTTTTTTAATTTTAATTTATTTTTTACTTTTTAGTAAGTATTGGATTTAGAGTCATCTAGCAATAAAGTGCTCGAAAATACAAATCCAACGAACCCAAACTCGATGAGTTCCGCCGTTTCGTTTAGGAGTGCCTATGGCCACCTCCAGACTGCATCATCAGTCCAGATCAATGGTACCAACATTGCATTGTCATCGTACTTACATAAGTATACCAAATTTCAGCTCAATCGGTTGAGGAGAACAGCCCCCTTACTCTCGAAACCGATCGCTATTGGATGCGGATTGGTATTGTGAATTTTCGTATTTTAAGTTACGACACTAGCGCTAATTTGGATTCATATTGGGTGAACTAAATGGCATTGAATTTTGTATTTTTTTCAATCAATATCCATGCAATATGAATGCATATTAGCTCTGGTGTCGTAACTTAGGAGTACGAAAATTCACAATACCAATCCGATCCAATAGCGATCGGTTTCAAGAGTAAGGGGGCTGGTCTTAAATTCAGTTGCAAGATTTGTCCCACACTAACACACAGGCGAAGTCAAATAAAAGCTTGTAAAAAAGGCCGTTTTAACTTCACTAAAGTTTTTGTAAGTTAGAATAGGGTTAATACGATTTCTCGAATGTATTTTTAAACTTCTCGTGAAAGTAGCTAGAAAATTAATAGTTTAAAAAACACTAGAAAACACGCTTCTATAAATGCACAAGAGCGATGACTGCCTGGCCTATAGTGCAAAGGAGAAAGCCGATCTCTTGGGCTCTCTTTTCGCATCAAACTCGACCTTGGACGATGGGGAAAACTCTCCACCAACCATACCGCATTGCGCTTGTACAATGCCAAACGTTCAATTCCTGCAAAGGTCAGTTCGTAAGGCTCTTTTTTCCCTTGATATCCATAAGGCGAGTGGGCCTGATGCAGTTCCACCCATTGTGCTACGGACGTGTGCTCCTGAATTGGCACCAGTTCTAACGCGCCTTTTCCAGCTCTCTTACACCACTGGCGTCGTCCCGAGCTCTTGGAAGACAGCCCTTGTCCACCCGATTCCAAAAAAAGGCGATCGCTCAGATCCGTCCAACTACAGGCCAATAGCTATTACCTCTTTACTCTCCAAAGTAATGGAGTCCATTATAAACCGCCAGCTCTTAAGGTACCTAGAAGAGAACCAGCTACTAAGTGATCGCCAGTATGGTTTTCGTCGCGGTCGATCGGCTGGTGATCTTTTAGTGTACCTTACTCACCGATGGGCGGAGGCAGTCGAGAGTAAGGGGGAGGCACTGGCAGTTAGCTTGGACGTAGCGAAAGCTTTTGACAGGGTATGGCACAGGGCTCTTCTCTCTAAACTTCCATCATACGGGCTTCCTGAGAAATTGTGTTCATGGGTTGCCAGCTTTCTTACTGGGCGTAGCATCAGAGTCGCAGTCGACGGTTCGTGCTACGACATGCAGCCCGTGAATGCTGGAGTCCCGCAGGGGTGTGTGTTGTCCCCTACTCTGTTTCTTCTGCATATCAATGACATGCTGCATAACAACAGCATTCATTGCTATGCAGACGACAGTACTGGGGATACGCTCTACACCGGGCGAACTAACATGTCTCTGGAAAGCGTCATCGAGAGCCGGAATAAACTTGTGACTGACACCGACAACATGTTAAGTCATGTCTCGGATTGGGGCCGACATAACCTAGTCCGCTTTAACCCCTCCAAAACACAAGTTTGCGCATTTACCGCGAAAAAACATCCCTTCGTCGTACCTCTGAACTTTGAGGGAGCTCCCCTTGATACCAATCCGATTATTGGAATCCTTGGCGTCGATATTTCGAGTGACGTTCAGTTTCGTGGTCATTTGGAAGGTAAAGCTAAATTAGCTTCGAAAAAGTTGGGTGTGCTTAATAGAGCGGGTCAGTATTTCACGCCGGCCCACCGTTTACAACTGTATAAAGCACAGGCCAGGCCGCATATGGAATACTGCTCCCATCTCTGGGCTGGAGCACCCCAATACCAACTCCTTCCATTTGACCGCATTCAACGCAGAGCTGCTCGAATTGTCGGCGACGTGGTTATTTCAGGTCGGCTCGATCCACTGGCTCTTCGGAGAGACGTCGCGTCTCTCTGTATATTGTACCGTATATATCATGGGGAGTGTTCTGAGGAATTTTTCGGCTTGATCCCTGCCGCTAATTTCCTTCACCGCACTACACGCAATCGACTGTCATTCCATCCACATCACCTTGATGGATGGCGGTCTACTACTGTGCGATTTTCAAGAAATTTCTTGCCTCGAACTACAGTGTTGTGGAACCAGCTCTCGGCGGCGGTATTTCCGGACCGTTACGACTTAGGGATCTTCAAGAAACGAGCCTATTCCTTCCTTAAAGGCCGGCAACGCGCCTGCGATTCCTCTGGTTTTGCGGGTGTCCATGGGCGGCGGTGATTACTTTCCATCAGGTGACCCGCTTGCTCGTTTGCCTCTTTCTGCTATAAAAAAAAAAAATGCACGTATAAACAAAAATAAATTATGGATCGTTCAAGTGGTCTCTATTTCTGGGCTGAAGTGTAAACTATGTGCTTTTAATTATAATATTTTATTGTATAAGCGTGGGGCGCTGGAAAAGGAAAGACTTTTTGTATAACTTGCTAAGAAATCAAGTTAAGCGATGTTACGGGAAGCAGGTTACACAGATTGGCGCTCTAACTGGAGTCGCAGCACGACTAGTAGGTGGCTCTACATTAAACAGTCTGTTCAAAGTAACAGTTTGTCGAACTCAGACAAAACATGCGCCAGCAGCGAGGAGAACGACATTCACCGACATTTTTAACGCCTCTTCTTTCAGGAAATTAAGTTCATAAGGGTAATGCGTCAACAGTGGCAGAATGTAGAGTTCTTGTTCGTGGATGAGATATCTTTGGTTCCCTTTGGTAACCTTTTGGCGGCATAAACGTTATGCTCTTGTGCGACCTCATGCAGCTTCCGCCAGGAAGTTAGTATTAGTATTTGTTAAGAAGAAAGTCTTTCCTATTCCAGCGCCCCACGCCTTTACAATCAAAATTAAATATTATAATTAAAAGCACATAGTTTACACTTCAGCCCAGATATAGAGACAACTTGAACGATCCATAATTTATTTTTTGTTTTTACGTGCATTTATAAAAGCGTGTTTTTCTGGTGTTTTTTTAAACTATTAATTTATTTTATACTTTTTGGTCTAACCTTGAAACCTGGGCCCCAATTCTCATTTTTCGAGATGTAGTCTCGAATCGAGTTTTGATTTCGATCTCTATCTCGATAATCGACATTTTGTTCACGAATCTCCTATTCTCAGCGCTAATCGAAATAGACTTCGAGTTTTTTTTGATAAATATTGCCATTCTTTTTAATGCAATCAACTCGGGATGCGTTCCGTTTGACACGTTTCATCCGGTTTTAAACCGGTTGCAACTATGTACCTCAAATATTTTTACTGTAAACGTATTTAGATGTATTGAACTTGCTTTTTAATTAAAGAAGTAAATTTTTAATAAGTATCGAAAAATCATTATATTTAATGTGTTGTAATCAAATTTAATTTCCTAAAACAACTAGTATTGTTTAAAACGTGACGTATCGTCGATAAATTTTATGTTTTTTGTTTGTGGTTGTGTGCTTGTTTGGTGATGAAACGATCATTTTAGTATTCACAAGACACACACAATGTCACAATGTCAACAAAAAATACCCAACGCCACAGCAGAAGCAGCTTCTTCTACAAATGTTGGAAGCCGATATACAGTTAAGGAGTAGAAAGTTTTCTTCCACCTTTTAAAAAAAAGAGAGCGAGCTCTTTCAATATTTTAAATCACTTCCACGACAAAATTGGAAATTAACTCCTTCATATCCACCGTAATTTCGCCGCTATTTGACGTTTCATTAGCTTCTCGTAGTCGAAATTACGTCTCGACCACTGCCGACCACTCGAAGCAATTCGAGCGGCTCTCCTTCGAGAAATTTCGAGTTCGAGATGTTCAGAATAACTAAATTGGATTACCACTCGATAAAGTTCGAATTCGAATCAAACTCGAAGTCGATTAGCGCTGAGAATAGGAGATTCGTGAACAAAATGTAAATAACGAGATTTTATGATCGAGATAAAGATCAAAATCAAAACTCGATTCGAGACTACATCTCGAAAAATGAGAATTGGCCTCCTGATCGTGTTCAAAGTCCATTACGTGGCCTTTCTCACAAGTGCAAACACGACTAATATGATACGATACTCTATCATGGAATGCCATTGCCTATCTTCCGGCTTCATTATCAGACCCTTAAACCTAATCGTGGTCAAAGTTCATTACAAGACTTTTCTAAGAAATCCAAAACAGCTATGATACGACTTTCCATCATGAAGTTCCAGTTCATATCTTCCGGCTCCATCATCAGACCAGTTCGACAGAACCATATTATTGTATTGTCATCAGAACTACATACAGCTGTCAATTTTCATTACGCTACGACCCTTGGAAGATGGTTAAATAGTTACCTTAGATTCCATTACATAGTTTGTTACATACAGGTCGACGTAATAAAAGCGTGTTAAAAAGTAGCTAAAAGATTTAGCTACAAGTTTTATTTAATTGTCGCTGCCTGGCTTCCAAAAATAGCTAGATCTAGCTATAAAGTAGCTGAGTTGGCAACACTGGCAAAGCGTTTTGGAACGACCTCCCGGTTATTGGACTGTCTCGGGTTGCAAGGTAAGGCAAACTGGCAAAGTGTATTTTTTTTGTGGTTTTATCTTGTGGTTTATGATTATCACCCAGTGTGCATTTTAGTGGTGATATAAAGCCATTATCAAAATTTATAATAAAATTTTAAAAATAAAATATAATTCAAGCTTTTAACTTTACTCTTTTACGACAATCCTTCCTACCTTCCTAGACAAGTGGCAAAAGCTAACCCTCTGTCTATTCGGAATTCTAAATACTAAATTAAATTCTAATACTTAATTAAATACTAAATTTAATTATCAGGACAAGGTTTGTTTGAAGACTTTTTAGGAGGCGTATGTACTATGGAACTCGTAAAGGTTGGGGGGCGTTTGTTTTAATAACAACAACCTTTATTTAGTATACGAGTTCATTTATTGTATACTTTTATATACATTTACAATTATCTACATATTTACAATATAAAAATAACATGGTCAAGTCTACCCATGTTGGCACTTCAGATCGTTCTCCTCAATTCCCGGTTTGACATCTTGTCAATTCAAATTACGTTTTTTACAAATTACTATAAAGTAAAACCAGCCAGCGCCCTAACATGGTATAAACTCTACAGTACCTACTTATCTACACTTGGACGAAGTCGCGGGCGAGTTGCTACTTTTTTATAACTTTAAGTTATTCTACATCGTTTAGCTTTCTAATCTTCGATCAACAGTTGTATTGTTGATCGAAGTTTCTAATGGTAAAATTTTTACATTCGTAACTGACGGCCCTGTGTCTATTTAAATTTTAAACTCACTCGGAATCATCAATTTCGTACTTACCTATCTTATTTAAAACTGTCAGAACAGAACAATGCTACTTCATCATCAGCCGAAGGTCGTCCACTGCTGGATACACTTAAGCCTCCCCAAGAATCTCCACAGCCACCGGACCTGTGCTGCTCGTAACAGTGGCTACTCTTCACCTTCACCAGATCCTTGTTGGAGGCCTGTCTATACACTGCGTCTTCCGGTGCACAGTCTTTAGTTCTTTACTCAAGAACCGTACTGAATGCTACTTACGCTGTAGTTACCTATTAATACCAAATAACTCTTTACGCACACACCAATTAAGTATATAGCCCAAGATAAGCTTCATTAGAAAAACAGTTTTTTATAAATTGACCCGACCGGGAATTGAACCCGGGACCTCAGAGATGGCGCGACGGACGCCGCCGCGCCGCCGCCGACGCCAGAACCGGCGTGCTAACCACACGACCAAGGAGGTTGTCAAATTATGTGCGTCTGATTTAAGAAGATACGATGGTGGTAGCCAGTCTGACGGGCTTACTATTACTTACATCTCGAGTGTGATTTTTGCGTAAACAGGCTATTTCCGCATTTTGTTGTAATTTTGCAGTCGTTTTTATGGTTTGTATCGAAATAGGATAAATTCATGCTTAATTTTACAAATCTCCATTCTGCGAGAGTGAGCTGAGTTCGGACGGCCGGCGCATCGCATTTTGTAGTAATTTTGCAGTTGTAGGTGTTTATCGTTTCTATCGAAAGAGGATAAAAAATTATCATAAAGTAACAATTGTTCTATTATCAACTATTCAATATTATCGTAGATAGGAGAAATTCACAGTTAACTTAAAGCGATTTTCAAAGTTTTTTGGTTTAGAATAACTTTTTTTTCTATAATAAATCAATGACATCTGAAAAATCCGAGGCCGCTACGAATATTGTTCTGAGGCTACGAACTATCTATACAACTACCTTTATTTTTCTCTTAAATTATCTATACTTACTTATCTATACAACTACCTTCTTTTTTCTCGCTTCGTGCGATCAGCACATTTAGCCAGTGTCAAGTTTATAATAGTAATTATTATGTTCTTTACATTAAGTGGATGATAATGAGTGATAATGAACGTTTAATGGTAAATGATTTTCCCCCAAACCCCTCGAGACCCAATAAAGCTGTGGGACTTTATTGAGGTCTCACACGGACTTCTTGAGAGAATTTGAAAAGTGATGTTGCACGGTTTTGTTTTATTTGCCAACACTCATGCACGTTCACGAACACTTAACAGTAAATAATCCACCATTATTTTACATTAATATTCGACAAAACATAAATTATAGTTTACAAAACTGCAGACATGACACTTCACTTTCTCGCCAAGAAGTCTACGACTACCTTTAAAAGAGATAACATTCTATTTTTTTATTTAATTTGTTTATGTTGATTGAAGTTTAGAACAGTAGTTTAATCTGGGAGCTCACAAAAAAGTGCCTTAGCGCATTTTATGAAAATATTTCTCTGCAATTTTGGGTTTAGTTAAAAAGTTAAGCAAAATTTACAAAAAGCGAGGCCCCTACGAATTATGCCAATAGCTATTCTACACTATTCAATAAGTCAAAATTGTTAATGTGTTTTTGTTTCTGAGATCAAGAACGCCAAAACTGGCCATTTTACGCAAAAATCACAGTCGAGATGTAATAGGCCTCTTAAAACATTTTGGTAATCAAGTCCGGGATTTCAAAGTATACCAAAGAGATCGATGATGGTCAAAAGAGTAGATGACAGAGGCCTGCAATAAAGATAAAAAGTAAAGTCGGTCTTCCTTGAACAGTGCAGGAACACTGAATCCGAAATCCGAAACTACTAAAGTAGTAGTAGCTATCTGGTTATTTTCTTAAGAAAATAGTGCAAATACACGAAATAAATAGTTAGGTAGGTACTTATACAAACCATGAATATTAATTATGAAGTTTGAATTTGTAGATATTTTACAAATGTTTAGGACACTCGTAAGTGCAGTATAATAGGCCCCTATTCTACATAACGTTAACAATATAAATATAACAACAGCCCTGTGTCGCCTGTTCGATATCGAGTCTTATACTCTTAATCATACGGTCGATTTTGTACATTGAAAACGGTTAATGTATAAAATCTTTCAACAATATTAACGTAGGCCGTTTGTGCATCAAAATTGACGTACAACAATGAATGCATGCGATAAAATTAGATATTCAATAACGGGAAGGGGGTCGGAGGTCCGCCATTTTGGCGTTTCGGTCTAGAGGGGGCGCGGGGGAAGTCGAGGGGACGCATGCGCGGCGCACGAACCCGCACCCTGTAGGGCCGGGACCTCTGGCAGGCATGTCAAAAAACACGTTATTCTCGCCCCTCATTCTACTAACCTAGTACGTCTCAATACAAAGGATTAATCAGAATTCCCCCGATTTCTTATAATAAAGTGTGAACGGCCAAGCGGAACGGCGACAAACGCGCCCGAAATGTAGACTCTCGCGAACAATGACAGGGAACGGCTGATCGTTCTCGTGACTCATATTTATAAAGTGATAAAAAAAGCTTTTTAATCGTTACTTTTAACAGACGTTTCTAACGTATTAACGAGTGTATGTGATTGGCAAACTTGTGATTGTGAGCTTGTGTTGCGAGCTTTAATTCTCCGTGAGTGACGATGTTTACCATCATGCGAAATTTTGCAGTGCCAAAGTATATAACAATGGGATGACAGCAAATATAGATTCATGGAAAAGGTTTGGCGTAGAGTCGGCCTCCATTCCTCCCGCAAGAAGAGGGATGGAAGCGGGACCAGCCAGGAAGTGACATCCACCGCCCCACCGGAAGTCGAGTACCAGAATATTCATACCTTGCGAACAGCTGATTTGATTAGACAAAGGCAAGGCGACGAGAAGTCGACCCTCCGTTCCTCGTACATTATCCGGAACGGGGACAACTTTATATTGGTTGAGAGGCGTCGTAGGAGACGTCGGAAGAGTGGTACAAGAGCGTCATCTGGTAGTAGACACCACACGCCGCCTGTCGAAGAGACCACTCGCACGGAACAGAAGCGTCGACCACCGGCGCGGCTGAAACTCTTCGGTATACAATGGCCATTGCATTCTAGCGACTCAAGGTTTGTACAAGTCACCTTATCATCTTACCACCGAAAAGCTAAACATATTAACTGCCTCTGAGGTCTTCAGACCACCCCTTCCAGACCCAAAGACCCTGTCCCATCGCCAGCAGAAATACACGTCTGTTTATTTTGAGATTTGTTTTGAAATCCTGGTTAGCTACCACCGATTTGCGTCTGTCGCCATAACAACAATGTGAGCAGCCTTGTCTTTTGATAGAAGAGGTATATTCCTCAGCGGTTGGGGATTCTAATTGATAAGCGTTTCCATAAATACACCTTAGTCTGAAGTGCACCCAGGGTGGCAACTCACAGTAGCCGTTTTGTAAAGTTTACACTTTGATTACAAAGTAAGCCGCCTCCTACAGGCAGATTTATTTATTTGTTTTGCTTGATAGCTTGCTAAGATATAAGTAGTGATTTTCAATTTGACAATTAGCTGACAATATTAAGATTATAACTTGTTTTTCTTTGTGTGAATGTGTTTGGCCTTCACCTCACCTCACCGGTGATGAAAAACCTGATAATTCGTACTCGCACTTACCTACATGGCATCTTCAATCACCGAGTGACTTATCAAGTAGACAAAAAACTGAGGAATCACATAGCTTTTTCGGAGATGTGGTCCTCTGGGTCTCACAAAGTGGTTAAACATTGGATTTCTCTAAAAAAAAATGGTTAGATATCTAAGTGATTATCAATGCATCCGCAATACAGTATTCTGTAAAAAATTATAACAATATCGCGATTTTATTATGTACCTAAACATGCATTAGTGCATTTGAGGTAGATAATAGACATGTATACGATTTGGTATGTATTGTACAAAACATAGACAAGTTTATAAGAACTCGTTTGATTAATTGATGGATGCAGAGAAACCGTGAAATTACAGCGTTGTTTTGTAATTTGCGTAATTATCGTTTTTTATTTGTTTAATTACTATGTCAAATGGGATGCATACTCTCGCTAGAGTATATTGTTCTGTGCAAATGCTCAACCTTCAACTGTACGATGATTTTTACTATTAAAATAGTGGTAAGACTGTCTCTGACAAGAAGGTCACGGGGGTAGCTTTATCTGTTCTTGGTTTGCTTGCGACCTTCACCAGAGTCCCTCAAGTATAACTTCAATCTTTGTATGCAAATTCCCATACGAATATTACATAGTAAGATTAAGTGATATTGCTCTAAGAGTTAATGGTGAGGTAAGGCCCCAGATCGTCGGACCACCTTGTTAGAGGCCTGTCTACACAGCGTCTTCCGGTGCGCGGTCGCCACTCAGGAATTGTTCTGCCTCAACAGCCATCGCATCGGTTCTACGAGCGATGTGCCCCGCTGAACTTAGCAATTCTTTGGGCTGTGTCGGTAACGTTAGTTTAACTGATCTCCTCATTTCTGGTTCGATCGAACAGGAAAACCACAAGCATAGCCGGCTCCATTTATTTATTTATAAAAAGTACAGCCACATTAAACATAAGTATTCAATAATACTTACTAAAGAAACAAAATATACGGAACAGATAAGACTTTAAACAGTCGCGTTGCATTTATACGTAATAGTTCTGACATGTATCAACGTTGCTTTTCCTATACAAATACTTTTATGCAAGTGAAAAAGTATTAGACGAGCTAACAATATATTTAGGTCTCACAGAGGCTGGAATTGGATTACAAGATTCATTTAATTTATATGTTAATCTTCAAAAAAGTTTTGTATTTCAATATCATATCACGAAAAAGCTTTTTTCTGTGTTTTTTATTTTAATAATATTTGTCATTCATTCCATCAATATGTAATCAAATCATAGGACGACGCTATCGACTGTGAAATGTTGTGAACGTGGAACAATGGAGATACTATTGTTTCAACTCCAATAACTTTATTATTCGCCCAATCATTACTTACCGCTCGAATACTCATTTAATTTGAATTCATGTATCTATTAGCACAGTTAACGAGTTTATAAGTTCGTGGTTTCAGTGCACCTGCCTGCTGCTTTATCCATATTTCCACAAATATTTGTACACAATAACGACGAGAGTTTGCACTATGTATCTACAATTACATTTTTGCGGTGTCGGCAACGCATGATTGCCTTTGCTCCCTAGACAAGAGTGGCAAACGCTCCCTGTCTATTCATTAGCGTTGTTAAAAGCAAATTGTTAAACAAAACTTTACAGATACTTGACGAATGCTTCAATCGCATAATCCACAGATTAATAATTTAATAAAGAATAAATAAATGTAGAATGACGTAACATAAATTAGTTTAAAAATTACTAATTTAAATGACAAGCGTTGACATACATTTAACAATCAATTCCATATGTCATCATTATGCCACTTGTCTAGGCCCAATAATTGTTTTCATGTACTAACGTTAAACGTTTACGCAAATGGCAAGAACTTTAAGTTCTTCATTTGCAATTTTCAAAGTGAAATAATTTTAAAACTACTAGAAAAGGTAAAGAGTTTATCTATTGAAGATATGAAAGATAAATTATATTTTATTAAAATACTTGTGTATAAAAGTGTAAAACAACAAAAGGAGGAAAAAAAAATTTTCTGAACTTCGTTGAAGTTTTTAACACTTACCGACGTTTGCCCACGTTTTGAAATTAAAGTTATTTCCATAGATGAATGATTGGTCTCGCTGCGCTCGTTTAGATACCGCGCTACCTATAAACCACAGCTCCGTAAATGCGGCAACTCATTATTGTAGTGTGTCTAAGACAATGTGCAAGGATGCTAGTGTGCGTGAAAAATTTGTTGCCAGCTGCTCAACTGTTACCCGAGTTAATGGGAAAAATATTTTTGCAGTGATGTATTAGTTAAGTTGCTGGTTATACTTCGGGTCTCAACCGAAGACGATTACTTATTACATGCAGCATGAGATGGTGCTATCTTCTTCACACTTTTAGATATATCCTAAAAAGAAATATCTTATTTCCGTTCCCTGCACTGGCAACCCCGCGTCACGAGACGTCATTCATTACGTGTTTTTGTGTTATCGGAATCACACGTACTTTTCGTAACGAAATTAAATTTGTATTTAATAAGATGGAAAAATGTTAATGTTTGAAGTTGAGAGACAGTGATCATTATGGTATTCTTCGTAAAGTAAAGAAATCATTATTAATTCAAAAAACGTAAACGTTTATCATCATCGGTGTCGGTGAATAGTGATAAATGTCGTATCAACGATATTACGACACGCAGGTATTGGAACATAACGCTAATTTACCTGGAAAATTAACTATTAAGGAATGTATCATAGTTGTAAGGAACTAAGATCATTTATCATTAAAATTATCTACCCTCATTTTTATTGGTTTTTCTTGGGTTCTATAATAATGATTGTAACAAAATTAAAAGCCATTTACAACAAGAAATTCTTTAAATACTAAACAGTCACTTAGACACCACTGTTACAGTGTTTAACTTACTAAACGTATGATGTGTCGGGGAGATATAACTGCTCAACTGTGTTGATGCTTTATTTTACTCAATGACACTGATTTTCCTTGATTTTACTCCATACAAGCCGTATCGAGGTTACTTACACCAATTAAACAGTGCTGAGGTTCTATTTTACTCCACGCAAGTCGTGGCAAGGTAACTTTCTCCACTTTAACAGAGTTGAGGCTCCACGCATGCCGTGTCGAGGATACTTACTCCACTTTAAAAGTGTTGAGGCTCCACGCTAGCCGTGTCGAGGATACTTACTCCACTTTAACAGTGTTGACGCTGCACGCAAGCCGTGTCGAGGATACTTACTTCACTTTAACAGTGTTGAGGCTCCACGCAAACCGTGTCGAGGATACTTACTCCACTTCAACAGTGCCGAGGCTCCACGCAAGCCGTGTCAAGGATACATACTCCACTTTAACAGTGTTGAGGCTCCACGCAAGCCGTTTTGAGGATACTTACTCCACTTTAACAGTGTTGAGGCTCCACGCAAGCCGTTTTGAGGATACTTACTTCACTTTAACAGTGTTGAGGCTATATCTTACTCCAAGCAAGCCGTGTCGAAGATACTCCCTCCACTTTAACAGTGTTGAGGCTATATTGTTGTTGTCAATTGGTGGATACATCAAGAAAGAAAATTCCAAGGAGCCCCTCTGGATTGGAAGCAAAGGAGTCGCCAAGCGGTTTTCAGGTCAGACCTCAGCATTATATATACTTATTAATTGTATTAGAATAATAATTAGACTTACTCCGCTACATAGCGGCTACAAAAGCCGTGTCGAAGAAACTCACTCCACTCTACCAGGGTTGAGTGAGGCTATATTTTATTTCACGCAAGCCGTTTTGGGAAGTACATTTTAACAGTGTTGAGGCTTTATTTTACTCTACGCTAGCCGTTTCATGGTTTCTAACTCCACTTGAACTGTGTTGAGGATTTTCTACTTCACATAAACCGTGAGAGGCCATACCTATTTCACCCTAACAGTTTCACGTTTCCACGACCTCTGTGGAACAAAGCAGAGTCTCAACATTGTTAAAGACGTGGGTTCGATTCCCACCTGAGGTGGACATGTTTTCAACGTTTCGTTATCTTCGGGTTTACTTATCAATAATTATTTGGTGAAGGCATCTTAAACTATGTCACTGATGTTTACAATGACTCAACCTGTAGCGGCAGAAACGAAGCTTGGCCATTCGCGCTGCTTGCAGCGCTAGTGCCTGTGTCCGTGCCAGCTGCGCCACTAAGATCTTCGATCTGTCCCCGTATAAGACGGTCAGTCCGACGATAGCCTGCTTTCATTGGACATCCATAGATTCTACAATTTCTCAGAGAAGAACCTCATAAAAAATTAAGGGTTACTCATATTAATAATAATAATAATAAAAAAAAAAGTACTTACCTACTTAAATAAATGAAAAAAAAAATAAAATAATAATAATAATAACCATCGTCAGGAGGTTCCTCTCTCTGCAGCCCTAACCAGCGGTAGCTTGGGCCCTGCCCCGCTGCTGGCGGCACCCTAGGTTTAGGTTTTTTATAATGTTAAATGTTTTATTTTTTATAGTAGTTTTGCTTATTATTTTTATATGGGATATTATAAAAAACCTACACTTAAGAAAATAAATAAACACGTGAATAATAATAATAAAAAAAAAATGGGAATTATGTACATAAGCCTCGAAGCTCCAAAACTAAATTAGGAAATCGAAATAAGAATAGTAATAATAATAAGCTCTGTTGGAGGTAAATATCAATAAAAGTTTTAAAACTTCACTTTCTGAGCATAATAATATTGATACCCCTAATGCCATAACCAAGTTTGATTCGGAAAGAAAACAAAAATCCAACGCTCTGTACAGGGTCCCGGGTCTGATGCCCGGGCTGAAGTTGTGATCAACTTCGAGGTTCTTTAAACTCTCGGGGGGGCGCCACTGCGCGTAGTAGTATCATCAGCTATCGAGCTACGATCAAGCCCACCAGCACCATTCACACCGCCGAGGGACTGCCGAGGTTCCGCCGGATATCTGACAGGGAGACGTTGGAGTCAGAGCTCCCGCAGTCGCTTGACCTATTTTTATGACTGAATGACAGAAAGTGTGAGCTCACTAGGGATCGTAATTTTTTACATTGGATTTGCAAACCTATACAAAACAATTATACCCCAAAACAATGTCTGTTACTTACTATTTCAATCTATGTAGATGAAAATGAATCGCCAAATGTGTTGCTATGCGCATGAAAACGGCTTAAATGATTCGTCTGATTATCTTTTGTTGTGTTTATAAAGGTCAGGAAAAGTTTACAAAAAAAAAAAAATGTAAAGGATCTCACAGATTCACTTAAAATTTAAAGCAGCTTCAAAATAATTATATTCAAAAGTATCGAACTGCCCTTAAATTATTAAATCACAACTACTATTGTCAACAATTGATATTCAAGATGCTTATTTTTAATTAAGTATTTACTGCAATTAAAGCTGATCGGAAAAAGTTAAGGTTTAGCTTGAGGTTGAAATTAATGTTCTTCTGTTCGGCCTATTTGTGTTTGCGAAATTACTGGAAACGGTTCTAGAACAATTGCGCATAATATTTGAATTTTCTACAATAATTGTTTAGTTTATGTTTTGTACCTACGCACGAAAAATAAGCTAAAACTATGACGAGTGTGTATTGAATAATAAAACTACGAGTACAAGCACCTTTTTGGAGTCATAGGGTTTGTCACAAACACTTACAAAAGCATTATTAAAAACCCGAGCAACAGAACTTGTTTTTATACACAAATGTATATTAAGGGATTTAGTTAGATGAATTCAGGAATATTGACTACGGCATGCACAGCGGCCGTTGCGGTTTGAATTATCCACCTACACCAAGTTGTTTGAATAAAAGAAGTTCTTAATTGATTCAGAAACTTTTTTGTATTCGCATCCTACATCCAGTCTTGTGAACACATTATACGGATATACTTAGATACGGAGTAGGTAACTCTGCTACCATGCATTTTCATATATTATTAGTTCATTGGCAAAGCCATAATTTGACCTTACAAACCCTTACAAACGCAGAATGCATCACGAAATCCTGACCAAGCTATTAAAAAAAAAAAAAAAACCACTTACTTTTAATATAAATTGAATAAAGGTATTGTTGTGGTTAGATTAGAATTTACATCCTTAGTATACAATGTGGCCCAAACTTGTTGTCCAAGAAAAAAATGTTCTTCGGCCCTAAATAATATTTGTTATACCTTATTTCCTTTCAAGGCGAGCCATCCACTTCTAGATTGCCTTATCCAGGTGGCGCCAAATTATTAGTGAATCGCTGACCAGACATGGTTTACTACGAGCATCTTGAGATATATGTTTACATCTCTTGCAACAAAATCAGTAACATTAAATCAGTACTGTATTTGATAATATCTTGGTAGCTTTATTCGAAAAATAATAACTTAAATCTTTTCAAAGCTGATAGTTATAAAGTTATCATTTCTAACCAAAAAGTTTGAGGAAGGTTCTATGTTGTTTAAATACGCATAGGTCCACTATACCTGTCATGTAAGGGAAGTAATTTACTTTACATGAATGACTGTGTTTAACACAGATTTGTTTAGTGTACACTATCTCAGATTTATTGCTCCAAATCAAAAATACAATTCAACATGGGACACAAATGTCATGTTAATTAAACCATATTTCCAGGACTATCCTTAGAATCAGATCATAATCATTGATTTGTCACTTATGATTCTTACACTATATTTTCTATTATTTCTGCTCAAAAAACGCAGTCTATTAGTTTAATCAAAAATAATATATCAATACAAAATTATGTAATTGTGATTGAAATTACTGACTTCATTTAGACTTCAGGCCCCGTTTTTAGCAACCGCTCATCAGATTGTCCAATATTTGTAAGAATCCCAGTTATTTGTTGCTGGCTGTGCCAACCTCATAAAAAGGCGGTCACAAACATTTGTTGCAAAAAAAAAAAGAAAAAAAAAAAGTAATCGTAGGCAGTAGACAGCTCGGACCAGATATTAGGTCCGATCTAGACAGTGACGTGAAAGAGGATTCCAAGACAGTGGACGAGTGGACGACATGCCGATACCGATATTTGTCTGTATTTGGAGCTCACAGTCACGTAGTCGCTCGGCATTTGCTGCTCACACTGCTCATAGATCTAGTCTGGAGGTGTTTCGCAGAGTTGTTGTGGGCTGAGTCACTTAAATGTATTTGTTAATACTGTTGGAGAAATGTTTAGGTACAAATCAGAATGAATTTTTCAATGCAGTATTTACACAACAAAATAATAATACATAATCAAATAAATAAATAAAATTGTTAAAGTCATTGTTTAGAAAACGACCAATGCATCGATAGCCATTAAATGCATCTTTTAAGGTTTAAAGGAGGCTTATGCACCTATAAAAAACTACCTACATAATTGTAAAGTTTAAATTGACATAATTTTTTATTTTTATTGTGTTAACATTACAATGCTCTGAACATCTGCATGTAATAAGTAATCGTCTTCGGTTGAGACCCGAAGTATAATTAAGAATCAAACGAACTTCCTTGTGAAGTTTGATTCCAATTATGCGAGGGTCTCAACCGAAGACGATTACGTCAACCCATCCCTCCCAACCCAAAAAAAAAAAAAAAAAAAAACTGTGGAGGATAACACAAAATTCTCTGAAATAATGACGTCTCGTGACGCGGGGTTGCCAGTGCAGGGAACGGAAATAAGATATTTCTTTTTAGGATATATCTAAAAGTGTGAAGAAGATAGCACCATCTCATGTACTGCTGCATGTAATAAGTAATCGTCTTCGGTTGAGACCCTCGCATAATTGGAATCAAACTTCACAAGGTAAGTTCGTTTGATTCTTAATTATAAATGTAGCTCAGAAAATATTTAAAAATTAACAATTAAAAGCGAATATGTATATGTGTTTATTTGTATATATTATTATGTAGGTTAGACGTAGGTTTCTTCTGTAGAAAAATGGTAGGTACAATGTATAGCTGTTATTAGACCTCATTTTTAGTAAAAACTTTTATTACTATCAACCCCTTTCTTCCCTTGGGTATCGTAAAAGGCGACTAACGGACTAAAGACTGCACATACATCCAACAGCATAGAACGGCGATGGGCTCATCAAAATAATACTAACAACCCCTCACTTTTCTTCGATGTCGTAAAAGGGGACTAACGGACTAAAGACTGCACATACATCCAACAGCATAGAGCAACGATGGGCTCATTAAAATAATACTACCAATCCCTCTCTTCTCTTCAGTGTCGTAAAAGGCGACCAATGGACTAAAGACTGCACATACATCCAACAGCATGGAGCGGCGATGGGCTCATCAAAATAATACTACCAACCTCTCCCTTACATTGGGTCTCGTAAAAGGCGACTAATGAACTAAAGACTGCACATACATACAACATCATAGAGCGGCGATGGGCTCGTCAAAATAATACTACCAACCCCTTTCTTCCCTTTGGTGTCGTAAAAGCGACTAACGGGCTAAAGGCTCACCACCTAAGCACATGTGCAGACTGTGCAGTTGTTTCTTGCTTCAGCAAGAACCAACTGCACTGCGTGGACTGTTTGGGCGTGGTCTGTGTTGTCCATAGATTCAAATGATTACCAATTTTACCATAAACTTTAATAATAACTATCTCAAAAAAGTTGTTGATCTAAGTAAACAGTAATAAGTCGAGTCTTTATTCATAATTATTCTACATATGACTAAATACTTATTAGTTTTTGTAGGCTCGTTGTCATGTAACAGACAAAAATTAAAAAAAATATCTATTTCCCGTAGGGCAAGAAAAGCTATTTTAGCCTCGCTTAACAACGCTACAATGACGGTCTTTTTGAGCAAGAGGAGAGAAAATATTATTTCAAACATTGTCTATGATTTTTTTCAAAACGAATACGTCCGTGATTTGCTGGTGGCGGCACTGACACTGAGAGCATTATCACTGACAAGTGGGGATGCGTTCATAGAGTATGTATGAAAAACACTGTGCTGGTACTGTGTCGGAACTGTGGCTTCACTGATATGTGTGAAACAATCTTTAACCTATAATATTACCCGAATCATAAGCTATACACCTGTTCTCAGTTTCATTAAAATCCGTCCAGTGGTTTTTGTGTGATGCGCGTCAAACAAACAGACACAAAATTCGAAAAATGATTCTAATGTTCACGTATCCTTCATCCCCTAGATTATGTTTTTCGCAAATATTTTCAATGTAAGTACAGACACGAAAAGTTTACATTTCAGGAACATAGGTCAAAATGAAAAAAAATAGCTTTTCCATACTTGAGTCAATTTAAATTGTCAATGTAAATTTTCAACCCATGTTTCTTATGGAAAGTTGTTCAGTTTCATCGGTAGAATCCCCTTGATATAGTGTCAGCTAACATTTTTACACCTTATTATAGATCACAAATATAAGTAAACATGAAATAACATAGAACTAGGTTAAGTATTATAGTAACTTTGTAAGACAAATGAAATAGGTTACCTTTAAAATAAAAGACTATAACAATAAATTCACATAATAAAAATCTCAACCACGGGGACTTTATTCTTGTATAAGCGGTAACACTGAATGGCGTTTATTGTTCATATTATTTTATGATGAAATTTCGAAATTATACGATACTTACTGATGGTATGTGATCCCAGTGTCCTTCTTATTTTTAGAAGTATTATTTTTACACAGTTTTACTACGCAAACTGGAATTTTAGTTTGAATTAAGCCCAAAATTGAATAAAACATTCGGGACGTACACGTCACCCACAGCTGTCAGTGTGACTGGCTCGGGTACGCCGATTTCGGCGTAGTATTAGTTGCCGCATTTGACAAGTACGACGGAGGTATCTAGTCGAGCGCAGCGAGACCAATTATTAATCTAAGGTTATTTCATAGTTTAAGTACTCATCAAAAACATACAAAAAAATTAGATGCTACTTCTTGCTAATGACGAAGATATGTGAAAAAATCCAATACGAGTCTAGGAACAAATATCACTATCCATTGCGGTTTAAATTTTCATTGTTGACTACTCGTATCAATACTTTGTGGTATTGTAATCAATTAATTATTTTCAATTGCTAATTTTATATTATTTTAGGTGTCATTTTCCGGGAGAAAATAGATATCTAAAATAATTCACACGTTCTGAAACAGTATATAAAGGGCAGTAAAAATATTTCTCTATTACTAATTCCGTGGTAGATTCATAGAATACTGTTATTTTATTATTTTAAATGTCTAGTTTTAACTGTTTTATAGTGTTTTACATAGAAATCTTTATTTTACTATCAACATTTTTAAAAGAAAAACAAGTTTCTGAAGACAACACATGTTTTATTATCGCTCAAATTCAAAAGCATATCATCCCTTTGTCTAATAAACGCTGAAAAGAAGCAGAACGCAATAAGGATTTATTTTTAAGAAGGAACAGCAACTGGTTGGATTTTGGATATTCCGTGACTATACCGACATCAGAAAATGTGTCAGACGGTGCAGAGTCGCTGCACCGTCTACTTCTTCTGGTAAACGAGGAATACACGTGTATCTTATGGAGACTCTTCAGAATCAAAAAAAAAAGAAAAAAAAATACTATTATGCTAAATGAATATGGTTTAGAGCACATTCTCAACGCATATCTATCTTCAAGGACTGCGTTTTATAGGAGAAGAAACTGTAGCAAAACTAGTTGAAGGGTTACAGGTTGGCTGATACCGAAATAATGGTTTTTATCATGAATCACTTTGACAACGCAAAAATTAAAGGGCTTTCAGATCAAGAAGCGTTAAGTGTTTTCATCGATTTGGAACTAACAAAAGCACGATATCTGTATCTCAGGAACGTTACAGACGAAAGAAATTGTCATATATTTCTTCCATACTACAAAATACAAGAAATGAAACAGACATGCTACCCACTATCTTCAACAATCGAAGTCGCGAGTACATATTATGCAAAAATATTAAGAATTCAAGATCTATTAGATCACACTGCAGCTAGAATTTAATCTATAGATGCAGTTTACATGAATGGACAAAAACATTTATTATTATACAGTAAATGGGGTTGCAATGGGTCATCTGGGCAAAACCAGTACAATCAAAAACTTCTAGAAGAGTCTGAACTTACTTCCGATGCAAATTTATTTATTACTTCTTTTGTGCCCATCAGATTAATTGATGAAGAATCAGACGCTATCATCTGGAAAAATCCAGTGCTTTCATCTGTTCGTTTTTGTCGGCCTATATCAATAGAATTTTGTAAAGAAACTTCAGAAAAAAACTAAATCTGTTGTTGATGAAATAAAAAACCAAATACAAACTTTGCTTCCATCAATAATTAATAAAGAAGGCCTGGGAGTTCAAGTGAAGAACGAACTTTTTATTACAATGATAGACGGAAAAGTGGTACAAGTTTTAACAGATACGCCTTCTAGTTCCACATGTACACCATATGCGGAGCTACTCCCAGACAAATGAATGATTTAACGAAAGTAACAAACAGGCCTGAAAATGTAAAGGCTTATCAATACTGTTTATCAACATTACATGCCTTGATTCGTTGATGAAATTGATATTGCATATTTTATATTATCATATAATCTATCTTTCCAAAAGTGGTCTGCCACAAGAGAAGAAAAAAAAGGCTCAAGCAAGAAAAGAAGACTCAAGTACAAAAGCGATTTCGTGAAGAGTTGGGTCGAACATTGATAAACCACGACAAGGGGCGGGAAATAGCAATGATTGCAATACAGTAAGATTTTTTCACAATGCGTCCTGTTCTGCTGATATCACAGGAGTTGACATTGATTTGATTAAACGGTTATTGTTCTGCAAGCTTTGTCATCTGGTGTAATGATAGATGGCAAAAAATTTGGTGATTATGCTTTGGAAACTGCAAGAGTATATGTGAATAAATATAATTGGTACTACTCGTATATGATGCCATCATCTGTTCACAAAATTTTAATTCATGGACTGAGACACAGTGTATTATAAACCATTTCACAGTGCTATCAATTGGACAACTATCCGAAGATGTCCAAGAATCCCGCAATAAGGATTATAAAAAGTTTCGCCTGCATCATGCCCGGTTATGCTCTCGAACAAACGAAGATGTGTTCCATACACTACTTTATACATCTGATTACGAGCATAAAAAACCATAAGAAAAATATGTAAAGGAGCTAGGTGAAGATACTCTAAATCTTCTCGAAGTTAACGAACTCATTTCAGATCCTGAAGCTTAGGTGTAAGTGCAGATCAGAATCTACTGAAACAATTTTAAACTGCAATACATAAACAAATTAAACTTATATTTGTAATAATTTTAATTAATTTTTATATTGAGCATAATGTATTTATTATTTTATTTTATTTTTATTGTTAAATGATAGTGATCTTATTTGAATAACTAGTGTTAGGCATAATTTGTACGAAATATTTTGAATAAAAAAATATATTAGTAAATAAATACCATTTTAAAAGATTGTGACTTTTCAAATGGTATTAATTACAATGCGAGGTAAGTTGCAATTTAATTATACAAATTCTCGAATTATTAGTTATCTTCGAGTTTATTTGAGCGTTAATCCAATATTACGAACATACCTACAAATTCTCGTTTTCGTAAACGTGATCAAATGGTGTAAGTGAATAAAGCTCGCAATACATTATTTGAAAAATAGAAAATTATAGAGTTTTATGCACGACTATCTTTATTACCCGCGGATTCGCTCTCGTTAATTTTTCGCTGGAACAAATAAGCCTGTAAGTCTGTAACAGTCTTTAGGACCCCAACTATAACTAAACTTACCAAAGTTCATTAAAATCGGTTCAGCAGTTTAATCGTAAAAGCGTAACAAACGAACAAACAAGCAAAGAAACAAAATTTTAGTTTTAGTTTATTTCATTGTTTATATTTTTTTTTTTCATTATTTTGTGTGTGCGAGTACCCAATAAACGTCTTTCTATTCTATTCTATTCTAAAATCACTTTCGCTTAATTAGTTAGGGTTAGCGTCAATTAAAAATTGAAAAGCTTAGACCATCTAACCGTTTTTATATGTAGGTATTGTAATCTAAGATCTAACCTCATGAAAAGTGTTGTTTGGCATTACCTATGTAAAAAAACCATTTAATGTTGCCCACGTGTTGTCGAGTACTTAATAATTTATTATATACTAGCGGCCGCTCGTGGTTTCACCCGCGTGGTTCCCGTTCCCGTGGGAATATCGGGATAAAAAGTATCCTATGTGTAATCCAGGTTATAAACTATCTGTATGCCGAATTTCATCCAAATCCATTCAGTAGTTTTTACGTGAAAGAGTAACAAACATCTATCCATACTTACAAACTTTCGCGTTTATGATATTAGTAGGATTATAATCATGACTATTATCCTCGAAGGGTTTGTCAGAGACTAGGCAATAGTCAGGGCTCCGCTGCTAATATTGACGACGTATTTATTCTACAGAAAAGGACAGTCCGCGCCAAATACAACCTAAAGTCTAGAGACTCACTTAAAGAGGTGTTTAAAAAAATCGATATCTTAACTATTGCATCACAATTTATTTTTGAAAACATTATGTACATTATGTATGTCAAGAAGTATGAAAAGACATTTGTTAAAAATTTTGATCTTCGTATCTTAAACACTCGTAGGAAAAATAAGCTCGTCGTCCATAGTTTTAGACTTCATAAAACAGGTGGCTCTTTCTTGGGTAAATGTGTAACGTTTTATAACAAACTTCCACTAAATATTACTGAAATGCCTTTACACACATTTAAAGCCCATGTTAAAAAAACCCTTATGACTA
The DNA here is from genome assembly GCA_963921215.1 of Scoparia ambigualis. Taxonomy (NCBI): domain Eukaryota; kingdom Metazoa; phylum Arthropoda; class Insecta; order Lepidoptera; family Crambidae; genus Scoparia; species Scoparia ambigualis. Next base: position 21,630,776 of record OY992521.1, on the reverse strand, counting down.
AAGGTTTTTTAATTTGGAAGATTATACATGTACTTACTTAAATGACAAATATGTATGGACATTAGTGCATGTACGAGCATAACTTATTAGTAATTTGTGTAAAAAGGGTATATGTCTTTTTAATGTATTTTACTTTTTATAAATAGATATAACTTGGTGACGACGTTGTAACTTTTGTTACTTAGGGGGAGAAAAAAGTAAGGCCTCCTGAGTTTCTTGCCAGCTGGCGGTAGATTAGTTAGGTAGGTAGTAGTTAGTTGATAAGAATTAACTACTGTTAGTTAAGTTTTTTTCATAAAAAAATTTTGTTGACGTCATTAAGTACCTAGTAGTAATTAGGTTTATATTGAATTATTAAATAAAGCATTTGCCTTTGAAAGAGGACCGCAAAAGCAGTCCTCTGCCATAGTCCATTTTTCACCAAATAGCGACTGCTCTTGTGCTCAGCGTGACAGGTGGTAAGCCCATCGCCGTTCTATGCTGTTCGATGTATGTGCAGGGTTTAGTCCGTTAGTCGCCTTTTACGACACCCAAGGGAAGAGAGAGGGTGGTAGTTAGTATTATTTTAATCAGCCGCTACGCGACTCGGCTAAAACAATATTAAATTATTGTTCTATGGAATGTAAAAATAATTCAACTAACAACAATACTAAAGAGGGACGTTTAAAATAGGCTCATGATGAAAACTAATTCAAATCATTTTTTAATTTTATTTTATTGATTGTAAGTTTTAATTGTTTGTCAGCTAGACTTCTCTCTCTGTATTTGCATACTAATTTTTGGTTAAATATGAGATGCTAAATGTCTGTAAGAACTTTTTCCTACCGTATTAAAGCAATAAAGAGTGATTCTATTCTATTCATCAGTGCGTGTGCAAACAAAGTTTAGTTCTAGGAAGCGAAGTTTGTTAGGTACAAATTACAACTTTGGCTATAGAAGAAACTAGGCGAAAAACTTTCTTAGATCACAAACTTTGTCTTTTCTTAGTTCTAGAATGATTACGGCAGGTTTGTATATTTTGGTAGTGTCTCAAATTCAACTTCTAATCATGACGTATGACCCGTTGGTGAATGGCGCTTAACTAAAGTAATTTTACCAATTGATTAAATATATACTTACCATAATTCAATTAGTACTTTCTTTGTAATAATTTCAAACATTGTCATTGCTGTCTTTGCTCTTTCAATTTACAAAAAATAAGTTGATTTTGCCACCCCAACCTAAAAACAATACGACGTGTAAGCAATGACTGCGCAAAGCAATCCGGCTTAATTAACCTTGCAGTCTTGCACCCGGTAAGCTTTTGAATCCTTAAAGGTGTTTTGTTAACATGACTGTGAAAATAATAGTCAAGAGTACCTAGCACAAGGTAGGTATATACATTCTGTCAAAAAAGTTTTGGGAACGGATGATTATTTTGTTTAAGATTCCAAATTATTTTTTTTGTTTTTTTTTGTTGTTAGATTGGCTCAACTGTTATCCATTTTGGCGCGGAGTTTGAGTTGAATCTGTTATGTAGATTAAATACAGTGCTGTTTTTAGTTAGTTTATATCTAGTGTGTATTGCGAGTTTCATAATGGATAAAAACATCGAACAAAAGAGTTTGTCTTAAATTTTGCGTCGCTAATGGTATTTTGTGTTCGGAGGCACGGAAAATGTTACAAAAGGCTTACGGTGAATCGGTTTTATCAAAAACACGTGCTTATGAGTGGTACAAAGCGTTCAAAAGCGGTCGAGGTGTGATGGAAGATTTGCTTCGCTCTGGTAGGCCATCAACGTCTTCAACTGAAGTAAACATCGCTAAAGTGAAGGAAATGGTGACTGAAAATCCTCATTCAAGTTTGAGAAAAAAAGCCGCTGAACTTTCTGTGTCTCACGAGTCGATCCGTGAAACATGTTGCCGCTCGGCTTGTCCCAAAAAACCTGAATTTTCTCCAAAAACTCAATCGCATAAGAGTCGCTGAGGACATGCTAGAACGAGTCAATTCCGACCCAACATTCATGCAACGCATTGTTTGTTACTGGTGACGAGACGTGGGTTAACGAGTTTGACATGCAAACTAGTCAACAAGCTTCGGAGTGGCGCCTTCTGACTGAACCGAAACCGAAAAAACCACGCCAAAGTCGATCAACAGTCAAAGTCATGTTGAGTGTTTTCTTTGACTATCGCGGTGTTGTGCACTCGGAATTCTTGCCGGAAGGTCAAACTTTAAATAAAGAACATTATTTGAGCGTTATGCGGCGTTTAAGAGAGCAAATTCGACGAAAAAGGTCAAATTTGTGGAAAGAAAATTCTAGGATTTTTTACCACGATAATGCGCCTTCGCACAGGGCCATCATTGTGAACGAATTTTTGACCAAAAACTCAACAAACACCATCGAGCAACCAGCCAGCTTTCTTTTTCCTAAACTCAAATTACCACTTCGTGGCACCCGTTTTCATTCGGCAGAAGACATAAAGGAGAATTCGCGGCGAGAACTGAACTTAATTCCGGAAAAGCGTTAAAAATAAGACTTTAAACTATCGCGTTGCATTCTTAGATTAAAACAAAAAGGGTTTTAATCTAAGGTTGCATTGCATTAAAACAGTTTTAATGCGTTTAAAAATGTTTTGATGTTTGGATAATTCGTTGGCGTAAGTGTATCGTTTCTGAAGGAGCATACTTTGAAGGCGATAAAATAAATTTGGATGAATAACTAACATTTTGTGTATTATTGATCTTTTCCCAGTACTTTCTTGACAGAGCAGTTTGTTCGTTAAATTGGCCAACCCGCGTTGGGCCAGCGTGGTGGACAACAGCACATAGGCACAGTATATATTTTAGCTCATATTTATACTGTGACATAGGGATGTGCTGTTGTCCATCGTAACTCGAAACTTTACGTTACGAAGTTAATAAAGATTAAAGACTTATTAGATATTTCTTAAAATGTAGTTTTGTTACATATTCTAAAATCCAGACAAATTAAACAGCCGGACAAAGACCGGACTAGAGTTTATAAGTCCGGACATGTCCGAACTAATCCGGATGGATGGTAACCCTACTTGTGTTCAGCAGTAGGACGTTCAGGTCACTGGATAAATTACTAAATTAGAAGCAAAACATCTCGATCTCCCTCTTGCACGTAAAGCCATTGGTCCCGGCTGTTGTCGTAAGATAATGGCAGTCGTTAAAACCCATCAACCCGCATCAAACCTGAAATATTCAGGTCTGTGGGTTGGTATGGAGTGTGGACAAAACCATGCCACATTCTTTTATTTTTTAGTAGAACGTTCCGAAAGGACCCGACAGACGTTGTCCTGTCCAAATCACAATGACAACTCAACTAACAGGAAAAAGATAAATGTCGCGAAGAAGAAGTAAGAAAACTGCAAAAGGTTTTTAGCAACCAATTAATATTTAATACCTATATTGCACGACGTCATTTTATGTTTATAGTTCTTTTTTAAGGATTTTTAATATTTTTTCTCACTGTATAAATTTTCCCTGAATTTTCACAAATATTTCAAAATCAAAATTAGCCAAATCGGTTCGGTTATTCTTCAGTTTTTGCGAGACTAACGAACTGCAATTCATTTTTAAATATATTGATAATGTCCGTGTTTACCTCCCTCTGTGATGGTGTCCAGGAAATTCCTGTGTCCAGCAGTAGGACGTATAAAGGCTGTTGATTTGATTCGAGATGCTTTTTGTTGTTCTCCAGACATACCTCAATCACCAGGCGGTTCTGCCGAGGACGTCGCTCCCGTGAGGACAACGAGCTGTACCGCTCCAACAGCTTCAAGTTTGAGAGGTTCACGAGGGAACCGCCAGCGGACGAGTTCGCTTCGGGCTCTCAGGTTAGTTGGATTTGATATTAGAGTGACAGTAAAAAGTGAAAGGGCAATACTATCAACACATTTTTTTTTAAATGTATGTCTTACCATGGATACAAGTCTTTCAGTCGTAATAATAGGGAGTCGTAGTAATGCTTAAAGTAGATGATAATAAGTGATGATAACATGAACGTTCAATGCTAAATGACCATTCCCCCTAAAACCCTTGAGCCTCAGTAAACATGTGGGACATTACTGAGATCCTACACGGACTTCTTGAGAGAATTTGAAAAGTGATGATGCACTGTTTTGTTTGATTTGCCAACACTAATGCAGATTCAGAAACACTTAACGTTTAATAAATCCACCATTATTTCACATTAATATTCGACAAAACACAAATTTTAGAAAATAAGACAGAACTACCGACATGACTCACATGACGCTTCATTTTCCCGTCAAGAAGTCCCACTACCAACCCATCTATTCTTTGTCGTAAAAGTCAGACTGAAAAACAGACTATCAAATAAACAATGATCAAATGTTGCACTGCTTTGTTTTATTTATTTCAAGATTCAATATCATTTATTTAGTTAAGGCGTCGATCATCTAAATTAAGGCTACAATTTATAATTAAGCACTTACAAATGTTCTTAAAAACTTTACATTCACGAATACTTAACGGTTGTACTCCCCAAAAATAATAAAGTCGAGAATTTTTTCGTTAACGTCATCGAATCGAGAATGGAAGTGGTACTCAACATAAAGTACTCTGTTCGCAATAACCGCTCTTCCCATATAATTTTATATACCTATACAACATAATACTATCCAATAAACCCTAAAGTACATGTTTCAAAAGCGATCTCTTTAGCGTCGGTTGCCTTGTTACTGGTGTACGATTTGCATAAACTGTTCGTATCTTAACAAAGTAGCATCGTTATTTAGTGTAAACAATCAAGGTGTCTGAAGATCGTGTGATAGTATTGGACTTCCTACAGTGCATATCTGAACTCGTGCAAAGCCTCGGTTTATCACATAAAAAGGTTCAGCGTGGTTCAATTATTACTTACAGACGCCACCAGATTAACCTACCTACCACAGAATTTCATTCGAATAAAGGAGAACCGGCACTTTCCATAAAAAAATGCTAAACTTGAATACGATAGAATTTGGTCATAAAGTAAAGCTAATATTATTTGCTACCTAAACCAAGTTTTGACTTATTTTTATCGAATCGCGGATAAGAGTTATTTAATTATTAATGTTTTTTAATATGGAAACACTAAGTCTTCAAAAGGCAGACATCTAACTATAAAAATGTCTAACGTAGCTGCATAAACCATAGTTCTTTTGCTTTTAAAAATTTAAATGTCAACAATGCCGTGACGTCTGTTTAATTTGACAGTTAACGGCTGTACGACTGTCATTTTGTTGACATATTGACTTAGATATAGTAGATAATAAATTACAGATTAAAAAATTAAAAAAGTATACAAATTAAGCATAAAACGCCGGGTCTCCTTTCGAGCTTTATGATAAGTGTACCACTCTCACACGTTAAGCTTCTTTTCGAAACTTGTTTTATTTATTAATAATGGATAAACATATTTATTATACAAAGAAAACACAGACTCGAAATCAATTTACAAAAACGGTTTATTCTAAATTGACCCGACCGGAGATCCGACCCGGGACCTCAGAAATGGCGACGCCAGAGCCGGCCGGCCGGCGTGCTAACCACCCGACCACGGAGGTAGTCAAAATAGATAAAGATCAAAATAGGTGAGAGAAATTTGACCGTTTTGGATAGGTTGACCTACTAGCGTCCTCCATAGTAATAAACTTGGGTAGGTACTCCATAGTAACAAACTTAGGTAAGTACTCCATAGTAATAAACTTTAGTAGGTATTCCATAGTTATAAACTTGGGTAGGTACTCCATAGTAATAAACTTGGGTAGGTACTCCATAGTAATAAACTTGGGTAAGTACTCCATAGTAATAAACTTGGGTAAGTACTCCATAGTAATAATGTTTAGTACGTACTTCATAGTAATAAACTTGCGTAAGTACTCCATAGTAATAAACTTTAGTAGGTACTCCATAATTATAAACATGGGTAGGTACTCCATAGTAATATACTAGGGTAATTACTCCATAGTAATAAACTTTAGTAGGTACTACATAGTTATAAACTTGGGTAGGTACTCCATAGTAATAAACTTGGGTAAGTACTCCATAGTAATAAACTTGGGTAAGTACTCCATAGTAATAATGTTTAGTACGAACTTCATAGTAATAAACTTGCGTAAGTACTCCATAGTAATAAACTTTAGTAGGTACTCCATAGTTATAAACATGGGTAGGTACTCCATAGTAATATACTAGGGTAATTACTCCATAGTAATAAACTTTAGTAGGTACTACATAGTTATAAACTTGGGTAGGTACTCCATTTTAATTAACTTGGGTAAGTACTCCATAGTAATAAACTTGGGTAAGTACTCCATAGTAATAAACTTTAGTAGGTACTCCAAAGTTATAATCTTGGGTAGGTACTCCATAGTAATAAACTTGGGCAGGTACTCCATAGTAATAAACTTGGGTAGGTACTCCATAGTCATGGAATAAAGTTACGAATTAAAAAGTCTCTATCAGAAAATGTGCGAAAAATCAATCGTCTTAAATAACGGTCGTCAATCTTTGAGCGAACTAGGGCCAAATGGCGGGATATAAAACAAAAGACCACAGCTACAAACAATACAGCTAATACATAAGTTAAAAAAATATTAAGTCCCTACGCATAAAGAAAGGTGTTCTGGGTTTTTGCAAGTCTTTGCAAGTAAAGCCTAAATACCACATAATAAGGCAGCCGCTTTTATCATTTGATATTATAAGTAGTGTGTTTGTGGTCAATGAGTTTCCTATACTCGTATTTCCTATGTCCACCCGTGATCATGGTTCATGCAATTGTGCCGAAATATCGGATATCCAAATATAACAAAGAACATAGTAATAATCCCATTCCATAATTACTTTATTGTGACCACAATAATAAAAAGGGATAAAATTACTTTTCGATAGTGACAAAATTACTAAATGTGTGGGTGGTGTTCCATGTAATTATTAATTCAGCATCTGACTCATCGCAGGATTTTCCTGTAGGAATGACTCATTCCTGAAATTAACAAATGCTGGTTTTCAGACAGAGTTGATCACATTTTTGTTCTATTGGTTTGTGTTTCCTTAAACCAATACCTATTACTTTGTAACGATGACTTGATTCCAATGATGCGTGATTATTGAGGCACTAGCCCAACAGTGGGAAACCATTATCATTTTACAGAAAAGAGAAATAAGGTCCATATATGACCTAGGATCACGCGACTTCCTTAACGGGCTGTTTAAAGAAATAAATATTCTTACAGTTGCATCACAATTTATTTATAACTGTATTGTTTACGTGCGTCAAAAGTTTCTCATTTAAAAAAAATGCGATTTACACAAACTAAATACTAAAAACAAGTATAAACTTCCTAAATTTCGACTTCAGAAAGTGTCATATATTTAAATAAAATCCCGAACGATATTATAATTTTGCTCTTTGACAAATTTAAGACACCATGTTGAGGACAGACATTTAGAAAAAGGCTATTACACTGTAAGCGATTACATCAATGACACAAAATACATGGAATTAACATTCCTGTAGTTTCGCACACATTGTTCTAATGCGTCCATAGTGCCCGAGTAAAACTTTTAGATTCTCTTTTGTTTTTATCCTTTTTTTTATTATATAATTGTTTTATGATTATTGATTGTATAATTTGGTAACGACATATTTTTTTTGTAAATGTCGTTACTTCTATATTATTATAAAGCTGTGGAGTTTCTTGCGCCCGTTCTTCTCCACAGGTAAAAGACGTCCTGAATGGGTAAAGCGGGTGGGTGGGTTCTTATGCCTATCCATCCATCCATATAAGTAAAATTAAATTTAGACGATTCAAAATGCTTATTTTAAGCTTACTGAATAAAGAAATTTTGATTTTTGATTTTTGAGTGTTACAGAGGGGTTTTTTTACCTTAGTCAGAATTATTTAATATAAGTAATTTTATTGAATAGCAGTATAAATAATTAACGATGAAATTTCATAATAATATTGCTACATATAGCAATGAGTGATGCATATTGTTTGTAGTTTGTAAGAGCTCCTCCCAAAACAATTATGCTCCATTAAATTTCCGATCAACGAAAAGTGCGAAACGATGTTAAGCAAAAAAAAAGATTAACAGGTATTCGCATAGACATAATGAATAAATCGCAAACAAATTCTTTACTATTCGCCACCCCAACGCAAACATTCGTCATTAGGGCTTCACTGTAAAAAGACTAAAAAGCTTGACAGGTGTCAAATGTACTTTTATATTGATTAGAACAAGCCCCCAGCTTTCGCGGCCTAGTGGTGCGTATAAAAATTATTTCGCTCCGAAGTTTTGCATTAAATCGGGGTGAACAGTCACGGGCACCAATATGTATACACTTTGGCTCTTATTCCATTGTGTTAAGAGTTACAATTGTTTACATATTTTTGCTCGTGACTGTACATAGTAACTGTAGGATACATGTTTGAGAGTCTGGATGTTGGCGGGCGCGCCACTCAAAACTATCAAACGGCGGTTCAGTCTGTGGTAAAAGTACGTACTGAAATTGCGTTTCTTTTGTATACGGAGAAGAAGGATTTAAGTTTTACACTGTAATTAACGAGATTTAACTTAGAAAAGAAATAAAATTTAATACTTGTGCTTAATGTAACGCAAAAGTTTAATAGTGTATGTAATAGTAATAATTAACGAGTTTGTGAAAACAACTTGTTACCATACTCCAACCAAATTCGATGACGAATGTTTGTAAACAGATTACTGTAATTGCAAATACCCGGTTTCACTCGGATTTATACTTTTTCTTTTTCTTGAGAGACATTCACAAGAAAACAGTTAAATATTGTGTCTTTCTTCTAAAAAACAGTAAAAATCCGAGGGAAACCATAGATATTTGCACAAAGAAATGACAGTAATATGCTTACAAACATTCGTCATCGAATTTCGCTGGAGTATAGGTGTTGCTGCTGCTGCTTTTAAAACAATTATTTTTAAAAATCCGATCGTTGTTTGACTTTTGCACGGTGGTTTACAGCGGTCGGTGGTAGGATTGTGCATATAATTGGACTAGATACCTATTTCTGCAGCGCTGTTTTACATTTTTCGTTCGTTTAAGGGGTACTAGGTCCAAAGAAATTGTAGTCCATGAGGCATAAGACATCGAAGAAAAAAATGTAAAATATAAAAATATGTACAATCATTTGTTATTCGTATTTACCGAAAAAAAAACTAAAATCGGTAACCGTTTTAAAGTTCTGAATTGTAATTAATATTCAGTATTGCACAAATATATTTTTTTAAATTTATTTAAGTATTTAAATTATAACAGCATAATACAGTTTACAATGTTGTTGTCTCTCGCCAAACTGCAAAAGCAGTTTGTTGGCAAGTTAGCACTCTTAAAATATTATTGTATATACCAAATTAACCTATTGTAACGTATTATAAACACTAGCATACTTAACCATTACATTACCATGACTAATATAACCTAATTACAACAAAACATCAAGTAGACGCGCTTTAGGTTTTCTTTTTAAGGTAAGTTTACAATTTTTTTACCATTTCTTAAAAAATCTATTTTGTTAAAAAGATTTGGCAGAAATTATTAGTATTGCTTCTTTTTAAATTTCCTATTTGTCCTAAATTTTTAAATTTAGGACATACATATTTGTTTTGTCTTACTTTCTTTGTATTATGCCTGTTACTTATGCTAATTCTATATTTATTATCGTAAAAGTTATTAATTGCCACAATATACTGAACCTTAGATTTTACTGGAAGAATTTTACAAATTGAAAAAAGCATGTAATACAACATGTCTGAATACTCCAAACACAGCACTACCTCATTAATCAGCTTCGTATACTATACTTACTTACCATCGCAGAAATACATCTGAATAGAAGCCGCATCTGTACGCACTTTGCGTGTCAACATGTGCCAAAAGGATGGTAAAATCCCATCTTTCGACCGCGTTTCATTTAGCCGTTGTCGAGTTTCTCCCGTGTTCTTTTAGCAACAACACGTGTTGTGAGACTCCATTTTATTTCAATCTACCGTACAATACTAAATGTACTATAAAAATATATATCACTTGAAATTGGCTTATTGCTAAACGCGAAGCCATTAATTCAGAATAAGAAAAGATTAGCCGTTGTCAGGAAGTCAGCGATTACTTCCCAATTCTTATTTTTCCAAGCGAGAAATTTTTAATTCTGCAAAGGACATGTATCCACTTCGAGCAGAAATACAAATAGGTTGGTAATGTCTCATATACCGAAAACAACAATGTACAATAAAAGCTGTCTCGCAATGTCAATCAAGCTTTATAACAAATTACCAAATGATGTAAGACAATCATTATCTGTTCCCATAATTAAATCTAAATTAAAGAAACTATTAATCGAGCATTGTTATTATGGTGTTTCAGAATATCTAAATATTGTATAAAATGAATTTAATGAATGATCTGACGTAACTTATTAACTTATTATTAATTCTTTGTTATTAATTATTAGAATTATTATTAATATTTGCATGCCAATTTGGTAAAACATGTATGTTCGTACTATTGTTGTGACCAGCTATATTACCATGTTTTGAGCGAATAAATGATTTTATTTATTTATTATTTATTTATTTTGCAAATTATTATTATGACAAATACTTTTTTTTGAAAACTCTTAATTTTGTTTATTCTTAATTTTCCGAATGCCTCATTTTCCTAATTATATATAGTACGAATTCCATTTTTTCATCGTAGAAAGTACAGTTAGATCATAAGTTAAATAAAAAAAAATACTAGGTACTATTAGTAATAACTGTAAAAACTGTACAAGAAACGTTAACCGAGATAATCAACAAGTTTCATTTCTGTAAGCAATTATGTTTTTATTTTGAATCAAAAAAGAGACACGCTCTGTTTTCATACAATGAAGCTAACATGCGGCTTCTATTTAGATATATATCTGTGCTTACCACCTACCAAAAAATAAAATTTAATAAAAACATTCCCGAAAAACAAACGACGCTCACGTAAAAATTAATTTCGCCCCGGAGTTTCCCCATAAAATCGGCGTGTATAGAACACGTCTGGTGCCGCTTGTATGGCGGGGCCTGAAAGCGTTAACCTCTTATCTAGATGAGCCATCTCCTCTACAAAGAGTCCACTTTACAGGCGCGGGTGGGAAGGATTTCCGCAAAGGAACCCACCCTATTGAACCGCTCCGTACATCTGGCGAGTTTGTATTACACATCGATGCACTGGCTGCGAATATTCAATATACCTACAAATATTCAATGAGGCACTTCACGTTATTGAGAAGATATATATTTTTTTAATAACACGTCGCGAAAGTAAACGAAACGAATGGGGAAAAAGGTAGAGCTGGTACGCACCATCAAGCAATCTAAGGTTGCCTACTTGGGCGACAGTGATGGAAAAGATTGCTAGAAAGAGGAAAGTCGGGAGAAGGAAAAAGTTATGGCTTCGTAACATCAGGGAGTGGATCGGTATCAAAAAAGTGAAACAATTATGTAAACTAGATTTGGTTAAGGAAAAATTTTGAAAAATTACTTCTGACCTTTAATAATAAAAAGGCACTCTAAGAAGTTGTAGAAAGCATTTGGCCTTCATCTTACATGATGGCATTTCATTCGGTATCGTCAACGACTGAGAAACTGACTCTCTATTCCTTCCTTTCCTCATATCATTATCACTGTCAATAATGTTACTAACAATTTCCATTACTTTATTCATTGTCATCACGACAAGACTTAATTTTCATTATGTTTCTGTGGTTAAGCTTAGTCTAGCCAGCCAGTCTTCAGACGTAACGACTGTCGATGGTCAAACGCGGTTCTAACTTTGCGAACAAGAACTGGTAGGCTACTCTTCAAACAGAATTGTATAAATCAATTTCCAATCTCAAATCTAAAAAATGTCAAATGGCACTTTTGTAAGCGACAATAGCGCCACATTGGAATTAAATTGCGTGGAAATTGATTGAAGAAATTATTATCGAGATGGCGTTCCGTAATTATCTTTACTTATCCCAATATCGCTACATATTAATCGCATTGCAATTGTATTAAGATTGAGTTTGCGTTCGAGAGTAACCCCCCTGGACGGAAAAACTAGGAAGGCAACCGGCTCGGTGGAGAGATGACATCGATAGAATCCCGGGAAATGTTGGCTTCGTATAACCAGCAGATAGAGATGGCGTGGAAAGGGGGAGGCCTTCACTCAGCCAATGCTGAGTTCAGCCTATATAAGGCGACTGCTAGAAACCGCAAGAAACTTCAAGGGCTGGTCAGGTTAAGTGTTTTAGACATGACAAAAATGACAAAAAAGATTGCAGACTGTAGGTACTTATCGCCCAGCTCTTTATCCATATTTTTCCTGCACTCTGCCCATTCCAGAAAAGTTCGACTGCTACTGCTTCCTTAGACTGTAGGTACTTATCGCCCAGCTGACGCGCACGGGTCAACGGTCAACCCAAGACGGGTGGTGGGTCAACGGCCGGCCACTGCCCGCGCGATTGTAAATAATCGTTATTTTTAATTGACTTACATTTTATTTTTCTTATATTATTGCTTAAAAATAAATTAGATACCTAAAGACTATCCGATTAAAATTCACAAAATGAAATATTTAATTAAAAATGAAAAAAAGCACGAAGTTCTTTTTAGTCATTTTTGTCATGTCTAAAACACTTGACCTGACCAGCACTTAATTTTCTTGCGGTTTCTAGCAGTCGCCTTATATATATATTCAGCCTAGTTCAGCCTATCACCAACCAATGGTGGCGTAAAGCTGAACAAGCAGATGCACTACCTTTTTATCCACTACGGATAATCACTTCCTTCATCTCTGGTAAGTAAGATAAGGCCGAAGGCGTAATCGCTCAACCACTGAGGAACTGGCTATTTTATCTCTAACACACACACACACACACACACACAGATGATTGATAGCATTGTCGGAACAACAATGCTATTAACATTGTTGCTAATGCGTTAGACTTTAAGACTTAGCAACCCCTACCACCAACCAAACCATGTATATACAAAGATGTGCCCCCCGCTGGGAATCGAACTTGGGACCTCTGCGTCTAAGAGCCACTAGACCACGGAGGCGGTTACACTAAAGGTATTGTGCTATTATCGAGCCCCTGAGTCTGATTGATACCGTAGTGATAACAAAAAGACCACTGAGGTACTGATGACCTGTGAATGTGGCGGTTCTGGTTGTTTTTGGTACCTAGTCTATTGTCAAAACGCCTTTTCAAATCCTAATCTGCCCTAAATATGTCTAATTATCATGTTTATATTATGTTTGTCCTTTTATCACATCGCAAAGGAGTCAAAGTTGAACGTTTTTTAGAAACGATATAGGTACTTAAATGCAAAATGTACACATTTAAGGGTGGATTCGACCAAACTGGAATAAGGTCTTATACCAAGATTAAATGCCGAATTTGTATAGACTAATCCCGGAGTAAGTCTTATTCCAGTTTGGTCGAATCCACACTAAGTATTGCAAATCTTTACGTCGTTTAATTACTACTAATTCATAAATCCGCAATGAATAGAACGGCTTAGATAATGGATTTCACAACATTATAAGGGATGCACTCTCACATTTGTCTCCTCTACACACAAAGGAGGTCAGTGGAAATTCCCAGTAAAAAGACAAAAGCACTCAAACCCACCCTTATTTCAATAATACATGAGCGCGGGCACAATCGGAGTCTCGATACGTTTGTTTTGTTTTGACAAGTACGTAAAAAGGGTCATCGGCTTTTTATAACCACCTGTTATAAGATGCCTACCTACATATTGCATGGTCGGTGAGAATAAACAGATTACCTAACATATCCTACATATATTATAAACGTGAAAGTTTGTAAGTATGTATGGATCTTTGTTACTCTTTCACGTAAAAACTACTGAATGGATTTGGATAAAATTAGGCATACAGATAGTTTATAACCTGGATTAACACATAGACTACTTTTATCCCGATATTCCCACGGGAACGGGAACCACGCGGGTGAAATCGCGAGCGGCCGCTAGTATATATACTCACGATTTTTATGCCCGAAGGTTTAGTTAATGACTAGGCAATGAGGACAGCAAAAGCAGTCCTCTACCATAGTCCACTTTTCACCAAATAGCGACAGCACATGTCCTCAGCCTGACAGGTGGTAGCCCGCCGATAAACATATTGCTTACGACATTTACTTGTGACTCTCTAGATAAAAAGAAGTAGAACTTCTGGGGCTCTACAGTCACCTCTTAAAGCAGTGTTACTTTAATCTTACTGAGCAAAATTCGTATTGGAATTTTGATAGTAAGATTAAAGTAATACCAGAGGGATGTCACTCCGCCAGTTTAGGTACGTTTGGCCGGCGTTCCTCCCGGACAGGCGTGTGGCAGTAAATATTGCCGCTCGGCTCGCATGCTCCACGTCGCGCGTCGTCGCTTAAATCATTACTCATCAATATACCCATGAGTGGAAACCCTGCGCTCCTGACGTCAAATCGATATCGAGTCAGCGTTGCTTAACGGAATATGAACGCTCGGGTCACACGATAAGTTTCAATTTCGCGTGAAAGTCGTTACAGAGTGAACCTTCTGTAGTACTGTTAGTTATTCTGTGGTAATACTGCTCTAAGAGTTGATGGTAAGGCCCTATCTAAAACAGAAGATTTCAGTGTCTTTACTCTAAAAGACTACGCTAAGGTTCTGGCAGCATAATCATCAGTCTACTAACGTCCCACTGCTGGGCACTGGCCTTCACACATAGACATAGACAACAACAGGTCGGGAGATTTGGCCATAACCCACCACACTGGCCCAATGCGGGTGGGTGGGTAAAAATTTTGGCTTTAGGCAGGCTAAGCTAATCTTATAGGCTGCCATACCAGCCGTCTTAATTGATAAAGAACGGTGAAATTGTTGTGTAAGACAAAACTATTAGTAGGCTGTATTACGTGGCTATATTAGCCTGAGCTGTGTGGGGTTTCCTCTCATTAAAAGAATACTACCAACCTATCTATTCCCATAGGTGTCTTAAAAGGCGACTAACGAACTAAAGACACATCAAAAAGCATAGAGCGGCGATGGGATCACCGTCTATCACTATGCAGTAGTGATTTGGTAAAACGTGGTCTATGGTAGAGGACTGACTTTGCTGTTCTCATTGCTTAGTCTCTGACTTACCCTTTGGTGAGAATAGTCGTGATTGATATGTATGTATGTATATTTTGTACAAAATGGCTATCAAAATGACAGTGTTTTAAGTCAGCGTGGAAGAAGGTACGGGCGGACCATTAGTTCATTGATAAAGAGCAGTGAAAATTTATACTGTGTTATGTGGCTACATTATTGTGTTATTTAGTGAAATAACGAGTATAGAAGTGTTAGAACTGCAGCTTCCGGCAGTCGATGCGTGATACCTTTGGTGTAACATCACAATCGTCTATATGCCACCATTTGCCGGCTCGTTTGTCGGCTCAGCAACGTGAAAAATAGAGCCTTGGCTTGCGACTCAACTTCTTAAGTGTTGTGTATGAATATTTTATGTGCGAAGACGTAGGTATACGAGCGTGCCATGCAAATCCAGTAACTTTACAACGCATGCATATTCATCAGGTTATTTAGACTTTCCGCTGAACCGAGTTGTCGCGCTGAAACGCGCTCGCTGCTGAAGATTGTCTTGTATACAACAACAAGCTGCCATTAATTTTCATAAAGGAATAATCAAGATGGCCGTTGTGGTCTGCAGAGTGGAAAGAACGAACGACATTAGAGTATGACGTCACCTCTACGTCGCGGACATTGAATGTTAATCGTCTTCGAATTCGTCAAAGCATTGAACAGATGATTGACGTGAACCCTTAGCATACTTAAATATACAATCTCGACTATTATACCCTAAGTGTTACTCGAAGACTAGGCAACGAGGACAGCAAAATCAGTCCACGTTTGTCTATAGTCATGTCTATGTTTTGTTTATGTGCAGTCTTTAGTCCGTTGGTCGCCTTTTACGACACCCAGCTAAAGATAGGCTTTGGCCAGCTTTGAACCCATAAGCCATTATCCAGAACTACACAAAGTTAATACATGTATCAGATTTTTAGAGAGAAAGACCTCGGCGCACATATTCCGACCAGATCGGAGACGTTCTCATGAAATGACAGGTCGAGAACTCAAAAGTACCCTTATCCGACGAGCATGTTTGCTTGATATTTCTTTAAAAACAATAAAATGGAGGAGCTCGATGGCGCATGGCGCTGCGGCTACCGGCCAGTGCGTTCGGCTTGCGATCTTGCCCGTCAAGCAACTATCGCAATGCCGGTTCGCTGGATGGGTGACCAAATTAAAAACATCTCGAGCTCCTCGTCTCGTCTCATCTCGTGCTTCGGAAGGCCCGTTAAGCCGTTGGTCCCGGTTGTTTTCGAAAGATGACAGTCGTTAAAACCCACCAGCCCGCATTGGGCCATCGTGGTGGGTTATGGCCCAATATCCCCCACGTGCTATTGTCCACGTGGGAGGCCTGTGCCCAGCAGTGGAAGGTTTATAGGCTGTAGATGAAGATGATGAATAAAGAAATTTGTGAGAAAATTTAGCAAAAGAAGTGTGTCGTCGTAGCAAGTGTGTCATCGTAGCAAGAAAATATGCTACGACTTCTCACTTGCTCCGGAAAAGGAGAGTGATTTGATGTTATTCATTCATAAATCATTAACCATAAATTTATTGTTTCTCATGTAGTTTGACAGGGTGTTACAAATATTAAAATAGAGTATCATACATGTCCCAATTTGGGCATAATAATATGGAATTGAATTTAAAATACAGCACACTACTGTGTGTGTCTAATACAAAATGAAATAATTGAAACATTAAAACAACAATAATTATCATCATCAAAAACCCACAATTTAAATAGCTAACATAAACAACACTTAAGTCAGATAAAAGGAACAGGTACAGTCCATGATATAAAATACAGTAACAAGCTTTCTATCTATGCCATAATGACGATGACGCCAAGACGCCAATACAATTTGTGTTGCAAGCAGAAGGAATGCTACTTTACGAAAATCCAATTACAATATGAAGTAGGTACCTACATACACTGATAACTGCATTTGTGGTTTAAGTACTCTTGTACTGAGTAAAAGCGGGTAAAAATGAGCCATTTATATAATTCACATTGGAATTTCCCTACAGCAAATGCTTAAACTCCTTCATCGTCATCCTCATCCACAGCCTGACTTCACCCACTGCTGGGTATAGGCCTCTCTTCGTATGTGCCACTGTTGACGGTCCCGTGCCAATCTCATCCAGGTCTTGCCCGCGATGTTCGCCACATCCCAGCCCATCTTGCCGCAGGACGACCGACGTTTCTGTGTCCAGTTCTTGGACGCCATTCAGTTAGCGCCTTACTCCACCTGTCATCACCTTGCCTTGCCAGGTGTCCTGCCTAGCTACATTTTAGTTCCGTTATACGATTTCCAACATCTTTGACCTTTGTTCGACTTCGAATCTCGATGTTGGGAACACGGTCCATAAGCTTGATGCCGAGCATGGCACGCTCCATGGCTCTCTGTGCAACTCTCATCTTGTACACAGCCTCCTGTGTGAGCGTCCACGTCTCGGCACCGTAAGTCATGGTAGGCAGAACACACTGCTTATATAGGCGGGTCTTCAGACACGAACTAAACTCTTTCAGGCAGCTGAAATTATGTTAAAACTAGCGGCGCGCCCGCGACTTAGTCCGCGTCAACACCCCCTACCCCGTGACGAGTTTCTTAACATTTTCTTTTACACAAACTTTGTCCTGACCATAATTACGAACACATCAAAAAAATTAATGAAATAGGTGTAGCCGTTCTCAAGTGATGCACGAACATACATTCGAGGCAGTTGATTTTTTTTTATACATACATACACTAATCACGACTATTATCCCCGAAGGGTTAGTACCATAGTCCACTTTTCACCAAATAGCGGCTGAACATGTGCTCAGCGTGACAGGTGGTGATCGCCGCTCTATGCTGTTTGATGTATGTGCGTCGTTAGTCTGTTACTCGCCCACCCAAAGGAAGAGACGGGGTGGTAGTATTCTTTCACCGCTACGCAAAACAGTTAAGACATGGATGAATGATGTTTATTTTTTATATAGATAAAAAATAAAAAAACATCATTCATCTATGTAGGTAATGCGTTAACCAAACGTTACACTAGAAGAGGCCACATCCAGCCAACCCTATCTGTGTGCTGAAACGGGACTAGTAGTAAAAAAATAAGTCTACGGGACTAATAAAACCTGAAGCACCATTCGTTCTTATTCCAAGCGAAGTGTCCGATTTGTTGTAAAACGTGGCTGTGAAATAGCCCTTGAAACGGGTTATTACATTTTGGTATTAGGTATGTACTTTAATGATTCAATGTTAAGCTAGTAAAATAAGAAAACGAAATCGTAGCTTAGCTAAGCGTACTATTCTTTGTATTAGATGCTAACTCTTGGCAGCGTGGTAGTGGCAATGAAGCTAATGAAGAATTATTTATTATATTGCTAGTAGACCCGACAGACGTCCTGTCCAAATCACAATGACAACTCAGCTGGCGGGAAAAAGATAAATGTCGCGACGTTTGTAAGACGTTTGTAAGACGACGATTGTAAGAAAACTGCAAAAAAATGTTAACAACCAATTTATATATATACGATTTTTTAAGGATTTATACTATTTTTAACCCACCAACCCGCATTGGGCCAGCGTGGTGGGTTATGGCCCAATATCTCCGCGTACTATTGTCCACGTGGGAGGCCTGTGCCCAGCAGTGGGACGTTTATAGGCCGATGATGACTATTTTTTGTCACTGTTTAAATCTTCCCTGAACTTCCACTAATTTTGATCTTGAAATTTTCCAAAATTAGCCAAATCCGTTCAATCATTCTCGAGTTTTAGCGAGACAAACGAACAGCAATTCATTTTTATACATATAGATTATTATTAATTGGTGATCACAAACTCACAGGTTATGTAGGTATCGAAAAAATTGAAACAATTGACCGCTGGACCTCCGGTTATCGGACCGAGTGCTAAGCCACTCGGCCACCGTAGCTTTCTTTTTCATTCGTTCTTTTCTTAGTAGTAGTTATATTTATCAAGTGGTTATTAAAAAGGTAATTCACGAATTAAGATTGTAACTGGGAACTCTACAAGCTAAAATAGTTCTGAGTAAAGCGCCACCTAGGGTAATTTTTCAGAACTACGAGCTAACAATATGTGCTTTTACAAGCAAGAGAACTAGCTGCACAAACCTTTCTTTTGTCTGCTAATTCTGCTATATTTTACTCTCGTTCTAAATTAAATCCAGACAGTTATATAAGTATTTGATAAGTTACTTTTCTGTCTGATTAATGAACAATTACCTTGATTTTTTTACGAACAGATGTGAAGCAGGGGAACACTTATGCTGCTAAAAGCATCAAAACTTAGTCATCATAGTATTAGCAGTTCTGCACAGATGGCGCTAGTTTCAAATGTTGTAGAGAACAAAAAAAAATAGAGTTGGAATTAAGTTGCATATTAGAAAGAAATAAGGTTTATACAAGATTTTTTTTCAGTTACTCCTATTTAAGGGGGTGCCGCGCGATCGCAAAAACTGACATAAGTTATGAACTTCAAAGCAAAATCAATCATATTGTTCTTTAAAATTAGAACAATTCTGCTTTGAAGTGTCAGACCTAGTAATTTGATTAGATCAATGTTTTTATTCTGCGAAATGTACAAAACCATCACGCGCTTGTGTTAAAAATTAAAATTAACTTTTTTAAGATAGGGGTGACCTGCGGAATATCAATACTAATATTTTCATGTAAGAATTATTGTTTCATGCGTAAAATTAAGAAAGTTGTCGAAGAAAAATGTTTTTAGGAGTCATTAGATTTATGTAAGTATTGTTTGTTATTGTTTGGAGAATTTGTTTCAAATTTCAACAAGGCCACGACCTTGTGCAATGATCAGGCTAACTTACGTAAGTTCTTTTAATGTTCCTACATATTTAACTAATTCAGCGCATAGTACAAGTAACTTAAAAATACGTAAATATTCTAATTTCGCGCAGGATCCCGGAATAAACTCACACTTTGATTTGAGTTTAGAACATAAATGAATGAATTTCCACAATTTCACGACTATTATCCCCGAAGGGTTAGTCAGAGACAAGGCAATGAGGACAGCAAAAGCTGCCCACTAGTCCACTTTTTGCCAAATATCGAATGCACATGTGCTCAGCGTGACAGGTGGTGAGCCCATCGCCGCTCTATGCTGTTATGTGTATATGCAGTCTTTAGTCCGTTAGTCGCCTTTTACGACACCCAAGGGAAGAGAGGGGGTGGTAGTATTCTTTCACCGCTATGCGACACGGTTAAGTCAAAGAAGTGTAGCTCTACCTAAAACGCTCAAAACTAGCTAGGTAACATTAAATATGTATAAACGTTAAAAATTTCATTGCAAATACAGAAAAAACTTAGATAAATATTGATATTTCATTAAATTCACTATTTTAAGATTATTTACTCTTGCTCGTGTAAAGGAAAATACCTACATACAGTTTTGTTTGAAAATGGATACCCAATTGATCGTGGTTGTGGTTGCCCAAACTTGAATAGAATAGTATATTTATAGAATATCTACTATTTACATTGTACACAAAATACAAAACATACAAAGTAGGTCCTACTTTTAGTAGTACGAAGAGCGGTTGTATGAGTTAGTGGCTTTTGCCCCGCCCACCCACTTAGGTTAATTTTATGACTCCAAGATGCTGTGTGCGAGTGCGGATTAATGATTCTTTGTGTTAATGATTGTGGGTTAAGGAATGGAGTAAAATATACAAGGAATAAGCTTATACTGCCGCACACAGAGACGTCTAATAAGGTTTAGGACTACTAGCGATATTTATTCATACCAAAGTTCTTAGGACGCTGGTATTACTCAGTGGTTGAGGATTCCGGGTGAAGCGCGCTTCCACCTTCGGCCTTATCGTCACTTACCATCAGGTGAGATTAAAGGCGAAGCGCTAGCCTACCCGCAGTCGAACAAAAAAATAAAAATAACCTTTTTTACAAAGTAAAATCATAGATGCAAAGGGATTGGACTATTAACGTTATTGTCTCTGAGTGCGTCAGTTAGAGTGGTTGCATTGTACTTAATTCATAATTATGTTACCGACATGTGTTTTTTTTAATTAGGTCTATTGAACATTAACAAAATGTATTTTTAGTAATTATACTTATATAGAAACAACGAAGAAAGAAGATGCCTCCTACTTACAGAATAACACAACAATGTTTAGCCATTTAAGTAATACATAAATTGAATTAATTCTATTCCTATCATAAATCTATTAATGAATGAAGTCTTAAAGATTCTCTTCATCTTATTGCTAACTGTAAACCATTTTTTAACAAATGTAACGTCTCTTTAAACCACCATAAAGTTAAAATGTGCACTTTAACCAACAATTCTTAGTATATTTACTACTCCATTAATTCCAGCTGTGTTCCAGTTTCCAATCAATCGCAAAAAAGCGAGCGTTCGTTTTCTGTATATAAACCAACTCACTTCTATTTTTTACCAAAAAAATATTGCAATGTACCAAAAACTAACATGAATACCGTTGGCAGGGGTCGCAAGTGCGGTATTGCAACATAAATTGTGTGCACGCGTCGTGTGCGAGGGGCGGGACATTAATATCACGTGTCCTATCAATTATGGTGGCGTGGTCACCGCCGACAACCGATCCAAGGAAAATACGCGAAAAATTTGACACACGACCCTAATTTCTCCATCGGCTGCGCGTTTAGGGCTGCCTGCTTATCAGTCTTTCGATACATTTGAAAAAAAAAATCTCGTTACCGCGTGTCGGTCGTTCTCATAGCAACTTGATCCTTATGCCCTTATAAGACTTTCAAACCCAAGGCGTTTTTTCGTCAAAATTACTTTGATTGTGTATATCAGTTAGTAACTTTATTCTTTTTCTGTTACTGCTGGGAAGATTCTGCCACGGCACTTATTTTCTGTATTACTGTTTATAAATGAGATAGGTACTTACAGAGAGAAATGCCAAAAGAATTTAAAAAGTATCTAGAGTTAAAATAATTGGTCAACACTGTTATCCAGAAAGTTTTTCAACTTCAAATGGTAAGTAACTTTCGAGGAAAACATAACAAAATCATTTATAAATATAAAGAATGTAATAAAGAAATCATAATAAATAATTATGTAAAATTATTTATTATGATTTCTTTTCGTTTAAAGTATTAATATTCTCCTACGCTCCGCTAATATTCTCACTCTTCACCCAAGGAGGACCGAAGAAAGAAGAGATTTCTGTGAAGCAATACCAGTACCTACTCTCTTCTCCCCGATTTTCCTGGTTTTTGTAGCTTTCTCTTCCTTGAGTGCAATAAAGAGCAGATACATGTAAGTATAATTATTATTCTTTTGTTCAGTCTGTACCTTGACTTGAACATTATTTTATTCTCGTTCGACACAGCCCTAGTGCAATATAAATCACGTTATCCCCGACGGTGATCGCGATTGCCTCATCAACATACTAATGCGGGCAACGCCAGATGCTCGCCTAGTGTTATGAGTCTGTCTGGTTTGTGCCGGGGAAAAAAATCGCTTTTGTTCAACACTTCGTCGTACTAAGTTTTGATCGTAGAATAAAGTAAGGCAAAATGTGTTTATCTCGGTAGTGTATTGGAAAATGTAGGAAAAATTGCTATTGTATAGAATCTTCGATCACTTAAAAAACTATGATAGCGAATAGTGTTTTACAGTATGTCGAGTATTTATTTTTTAAAAGTGTGTGTTATAAATTACGATTATGAATAATAATATCTTACTTTTAAATATTCTTAACTCTAATTTAAGGGAGGCCTTTGCCCTGCACTGAGACGGTAAATTATTTCAATCAAAATACAATTTTGAAAAAGTTAAATTTTTTTTGCAAGATGACGTATTAGCAAAGTTGGCAGTGAACCTGTCAGGTGCACTGCCAACTTTGCTATTGTGGCTCTGCCCAGCTAGCGTAAATTAAAAAATAAACAACCTTTTTAAAAATATTTATTTGCCACTATATGGTGATGCAGGTATTTAGATCATTATTATAGTTAACCCTGTCGCATAGCAGTGAAAGATTACTACCACCCCCTCTCTTCCTTCGGGTGTCGTAAAAGGCGACTAACGGACTAAAGACTGCACATACATCCAACAGCATAGAGCGGCGATGGGCTCATCAAAATAATACTACTAACCCCTCTCTTCCCTTCGGTGTCGTAAAAGGCGACTAACGGACTAAAGACTGCACATACATCCAACAGCGTAGAGCGGCGATGGGCTCATCAAAATAATACTACTAACCCTTCTCTTCCCTTGGGTGTCGTAAAAGGCGACTAACGGACTAAAGACTGCACATACATCCAACAGCATAGAGCGGCGATGGGCTCATCAAAATAATACTACTAACCCCTCTCTTCCCTCGGGTGTCGTACAAGGCGACTAACGGACTAAAGACTGCACATACATCCAACAGCTTAGAGCGGCGATGGGCTCATCAAAATAATACTACTAACCCCTCTCTTCCCTTCGGTGTCGTAAAAGGCGACTAACGGACTAAACACTGCACATACATCCAACAGCATAGAGCGGCGATGGGCTCATAAAAATAATACTACTAACCCCTCTCTTCCCTCGGGTGTCGTAAAAGGCGACTAACGGACTAAAGACTGCACATACATCCAACAGCATAGAGCGGCGATGGGCTCACCAACTGTCACGCTTAACACAGGTGCAGTCGCTATTTGGTGAAAAGTGGACTATGTCAGAAGACTGCTTTTGCGGTCCTCATTGCCTAGTCTCTGACTAACCCTTCGGAGATAGTAGTCGTGATTATATATGTGAACGAGTATGTATGATACTAACTGTACAGTCACGAGTATTTGAACAACAGTTATTCAAACCCTTTTTGCTGTTTGTAATTCTTAATGCATTGAGATATAAGACAAAGAGTCGCGAACGGTAAAAAGTATTTACACAACTGCGCCCGGTGACTGTACAAGTATTCTGTAATACTCTGCAAGTCTGCAAAAGCTTTGGACTGAGCTAAAAACCGTCACTTACGTTATGAGAAAACTTCTCCCTGACATACTGTTCTCAGAATACGCAGTTTTTTCCACTGGCAAAGTTAAGCTGGCATATTTTTTACGTCTGAGGAGAAATATACGTTAGCGAGGCATTTATTATAGTGTTACGTAATTTTCTATGTTCTGTTTTCGTTTGAGCTCGTACTATAATAATTATATTTACTTTTATAACATATATTGAGATTTGGGGGTTGCGAACAGAACTCACAATTGTAAACTTCTTCTTCTTCTTCTTCTTCTTAGAGTGCCTCACCAAATAGTAAAGGTTCAAAGAAAAGCACAAAGAAATTTGATGACTCGTTTCTTTGTCGCACCTCAAAAAGGTGGAATAGTCTACCAGCACACGTTTTCCCTCTTTCCTATGATATGGGGTCCTTCAAATGAGGCATGAAGAGACGTCATCTTGTTCGCTGGCAGGGTGAGGATGACTGATTCTACGTTTTTTAACGCTGCACCAATTGTCGTTGCGACTGGACTCTATTTACACTTAACATCAGATGGAGATGGAGTGGGTCATTTGCTGGGCTTCGGTGGCAGGGTCGTGAGTCGTGAGTCCTGCGATGAGGCCTGGTATGCAGCAATTGGTAAAAAGAGCCAGAGGCGACATCTAAGCAGCTTTGCACCAGCTGCTGCAAACTTTTCTGTCAGGCATGTGGTAGATGGTTATGCCGCTCTCGCATCGGTCTATTTAGTCATCAAAAGCTATGTCTGTCAGATGTTGCACCATAAGTCGTCTGCTATAGATAGATGAAAAGGCCAAATGGATGAATGAATAAGTATACTAAGCTATATGACATTACCAGAGCAGATGAACACTATTTACACGCGTCATTATAATCATTTGCATAATTATTTATCTGTGCGGGTAGTTTTAACATGGTTACAGCGCATTAGCTCGGCCCTTCGGGTATCCGTAATCAAGTTCGGTTGCCGGTATGGGTTGTAATTGAAAATGTCGAGCCGATGTTCATTTTCCACTAATTAATCGACGTGATGACGTCGCGTCGCCCCTCTGTCCCTAGGTACGCATTGTGACGAAATTTTCGGATGATAACGAGGTATCGTGAAGTATAGTACCTGAGTAGTTTTATGAACTTGATTTTATTAAACTTTTTATAATTTTAAATTATTTTGCGTCTTCGGATTGCAACTTTGCAAGTTGCTACTCCGCAATGCCCTGTGGCGGAGCTCGATGGCGTAGCGGCTAGTGCGTTCGGCTTACGATCTTGTTCGCTAAGCATATTTCGCAATGCCGGATCACCTGATGGGTGACCAATTAAAAAAAATCTCGAGCTCCTCCGTGCTTTGGAAGGCACGTTAAGCCGTTGGTCCCGGTTGTTGCCGTAAGATGGCAGTCGTTAAAACACATCAACCCGCATTGGGCCAGCGTGGTAGGTTATGGCCCAATATCCACACATGCTATTGTTTACGTGGAAGGCCTGTGCCCAGCAGTGGGACGTTTATATGCTGGTGATGATTAATGCCGTGTCACCAGATGATTCAATTTAGCTACATTAATTTTGAGCACATAAGAATGTTGCTGCTACGCCACCAGTTCAAGTCTATAATGCGGGAGAGCTTGTACTGAGATGTGCCAGCAAGAAACTCAGCTAGGGCAATTCTTTTCTTTTTTCCCCAGCTCGGGCAAAGTGTGTTTTCGGATTTGTCGATGCATGGGGTTTGTGATCACCAATCCGCATTTGAAAAGCGTGGTGATTAATCTAATACCCATTATTGTAGCGATGACTTGATTTCTATGATAGATACCTTTTATTGAAAGGAGAATGACCTTTTTACTATGGTAGTTAGGCTAGTTTTTAGCTAGGCAGCGTAACACAGCGCTTTAATGAAATAAATAGTAATCAATAGCAGCAATGCACTGAATTATAAAGAAAATATTACATTACAATATCATGCGGGAGTTTGGAGCTATCTCCATTTTTATCTTAAGACTTTTTAGGTATTTTGAGGTTATGACAACTGTTATCGTATGACTATAGTTCAGTTGAGCATTTATTTATCACTCGACTCTTAACGCGGCGTTCTATAGAAAACCTTTTTAACAGTAATCATTAAAACTTAAGAGAACACTTTTGATATTCCGAATAGGCTGGTTTAGTCATTCTCCTTTTTGCATTCACAATGCTATATAAGGTGACTGCTAGAAACCGCAAGAAACTTCAGGGGCTGGTCAGGTCAAGTGTTCTAAACATGACAAAAATGACAAAAAAAGAATTCGTGTTTTTTTCATTTTTATTTAAATAACTCATTTTGTGAATTTTAATTAGATAGTCTCTCAGTGTCTAATTTATTTTAAAGCAATAACGTAAGATAAATAAAATGGAAAACAAGTAAAAATAACCATTATTTACAATGCGCGGGCAACCTCCGGCCGGCCGACCGTCTGTTGACCCGTCCACGTCAGCTGGGCGATAAATACCTACGTTAGTCTGCAATGAGACCATTTTTGTCATGTTTAAAACACTTTACCTGACCAGCCACCTTATATAGACATAGCATAAAATGTTTACTAGAAAAAAAGGACCTACCGCTGGTTCGCAGCGTAAATCACAAACTACTCGAAAAAATTCAACGAGTCATCTGGGGTCTCGGTAGCTTAGCGATTTGAGCAGTGGACCGGCAATCCAAAGGTTGGGTTCAAATCCCATTCGAGCTTTCCTGAGACCGGTTGTTTTTTTCTAGTAAACATTTTAACCTATGGATACCTTTGCCCTGCAATGGGACAGGATCATAAAGTTACTATACCGTATAGTAACTATATGGACAGTATACAGACTGTACTTTACTTAACGGCGATCAATTTTGGACTCAACACCCAACAGCTAAAGTTGAAAATCGAAATTGAGAATATTGGACAGTTTTGTATAGCTTGAATTGCTGGTGTGTACCTCCGCATAAGTCATAGCTTTGCCTGTTTTAGTCACTTTAACGGCCTCGACGATTCTCAGGGCCCGTACGACGTCAGAAGCCGCGATTTATTATAACGCCCGCTTACAGATCTTATCTTAATTCTTTACGTTGTTTTGCAGACGAGAGTTTTTTATATACCTACCGTCAGGTCTGCAATGGTTTTGTTTTTCCCTTTTTAGCATTACAATTCAGAGCACATCTTGTGTTAGGTAGTTTGACACGTTATAACTGTTGTTTTTAAGGAAGTAGAGCCAGCTCGATTTTGCTGTTTAACAATGACTTCGTCGCGTATTGGTCTGATTTGTAGACTAGAATTTGTGGACTAGAAATTTGGGAAAAAACTTTTCCTCCTTTCTCGATCTTTAACAGTCCTATACCACCCGTCTATGTCGTCAAAATTATCCCCAAACATTTTTCTAAAACCATAATTGTCTATTTTTCAGCATACGGAATTACAGCTTTATTAAAACTAGCGGCCGCTCGCGGTTTCACCCGCGTGGTTCCCGTTCCCGTGGGAATATCGGGAAAAAAAGTATTCTATGTGTTAATCCAGGTTATAAACTATCTGTATATATAATTTCATCCAAATCCATTCAGTAATATTTACGTGAAAGAGTAACAAACGTCCATCCATACTTACAAACTTTCGCGTTTATATAGTATTAGTAAAACTGTAAGAAAACGAAATAATTATGAAGTCGGCATAAAGAATCCAAACTCAAAGAAACTTGAAAATGCGGCATAAGGGTAATCGTTGTATGATATTTCAGTAAAGTCGACAAACAGGGAAAGTCGGCACAAGGGTCCTAACTCAGGATAACTGCCTAAATTTTTTAATAGTATATGTGATTCCGTGTAATAAATAAATAAAAGCACGTGAAACCTAAACAATGTTTTGTTCATTTTCGTGCCAACAGATTAAAGTTATGTTTTAAATATGCTAATTGGGTTTACCGAAGCCTTATTTTAACTTGCCCCAGCATTTTAAATGTAGATTTAACTAAAAACTAAAAACCACTTTAAACCTTATTTTGTCACTTGTCCCCAAACGACTCACATGATTAATAGGGTCATTGACTCTATTTATTATGCGAATTTATTTTATGTGTATTATTTTATCAGAACTACCATGATGACTTCACTAACAACGGTTATGATTTTACCTTTGCGTGATTTTGTTTTGAAAAAAACAAAAGCAAACCATGTCGAGTTGCGTAACTATGTCGCGTAGCGGTAAAAGAATACTACCACCCCCTCTCTTCCATTGGGTGTTGTAAAAGGCGACTAACGGACTAAAGACTTCACATACTTCCAACAGCATAGAGCGGCGATGGGCTCACCAGCTGTTACGTTGAGCACATGTGCAGTCGCTATTTGGTGAAAAGTGGACTTTGATAGTGGACTGCTTTTGCTGTCCTCATTGCCTCGTCTCTGACTAACCCTTCGGGGATAATAGTCGTGATTATACGTAGGTATATTTATGTAAATCGCTTTTTTTCCACTAAGGTGGAAGTCAGACTTGTGACCAGCCGTATGGTAAGCAGTTCTTCTTAGTTCTAAAAGATAAGAGAAAGATATGCAGGTAAGCAGTTCCGTATCCTATAAACGTTTGCAACACTCGTGCGTTGCCAACCCTGTTCTGTAAGATGATTTCGCGATCGTTAGCGTAAAATGTGAACGAAAACTGTAAGAGCATTTTTGCAGTGTTTTTTATTAAACTAAGCTAAGCTCAGCAAGGAATATAAAAGGATTTTGGAATACATGCTTGATACTAAATTATTGTCCGCTGTGTAAAAACATCAGCACCCTAAACTATATCTTTCAGGCCACAGCCAATGCTATCGACGTGGCTACCAACTGGTCAGACGTAGAATGGAACGCAACTCTTTATTGACTCTGAAGAAGAAAAAATGTACAAGACTCCTAGATTTTCCTTTTCAAATTACCCTCCTATAACAAATATATCAGTCTTAAAGTTCCCGTATAAAACAGTGCGTGTAAATTGATTCGTGTGATATTGGTAAAGTTTGTGTCGGCAAATCTCTTGCTACAGCACCGGCTGAGGGGAGTAACCCCCTCTCCGTTTCGTCTCGCTGTTTTGTCAACTTGTAGTCCTATTTCACTTCACAACTTGTAACTGTATACTGGATAATCTTATTTGCCGACGGTATTATTTAAATTGGACAAAATTGCAGACGCTCAACTGTTTTTTTGCTGTTTTATTTCTCAAGTTGTTTTGAATTTAAACTCTTGATACGACTCTACTTGCTATTATTTTAGCCTTTTGTTTTTAATAATTTAAAGGGTACACAGCCACAGGGAGAATGCGGTGTACGACACTATTAAATTACTTATTTTTAATACGTTTCGTTAACAAAGTGCGTTTATGTTTTGATAACTTTTAATATGATCCAAACTTAAATTGTCCATATCATATTGACTATTTTAAACTCAAAGATGACTTAGCTGGGTAATTAACTACGATTGATTTCTTCATAACTTACTACCAAATTCTTTAGGACAAATTTGCAAAATTATGAGGGTGGTTGTTGTCCTTAAGATAGCAGCAGCTAGTTTTAATTATAATTCAAACGTGAATATGGTTCGGCACTGAAGCAACTTCACATAGTTTTTAACCAAAACGCCGCTTCAATGCCATACAAATTCTCGTCCCTTTAACATGATCGAATGGTAAAAAAAAGCATTCGTATGTTGAATCAGTCCTGCATTTTTACAAAAACTTACGACAAAGTTACATAAACGATTTTCATTACCTCAACCGATTAAACAAACCCCAATTTTTCCTCAATAAACATAATCGCTATTGTTGCAGACACGACAAAACAACATTTAGAAAGCCATTGTGTGATTTCTATAACGCCTGTTATAGCCGAAGTTTGATCGTTGAGCGCGTCGTGATACCTCTTATGATTAACAGTCTATAAACGGGAATGGGTTGTATTATGTGGTAATGATTCTATAAACTAACGCTAAACTATTTAGGGTTGTATTGCTATTGTGTGGCTAGAGTTATATGGGTATGGGAGCGAGAGTATCCTACTAGTGGTATCCTATTATGACAGTAGGGCGGGTTTTTTAATTTGGACGTATTCTAATGTTGTTTTTACTAATACTTCATCTTCATCATCATCTGCCTAAGCGTTACACTATTGGGCACAGGCCTAGGGTTGCCACCTTTTTTTAGGACGAATAAAGTATTTATTCATTTTGTTAGAACAAAACTAAAGTAAGTAGCATAAAAAAAGAGTATTTATTTATTTGTCCTTAAAAAAGTATTTTTTGTTGCTCTTTGCGACATTTAACAAATATTTGTCTTTTACGTATATATAGTATTTTAGCGTACTTTATTGGTGTCGTAGATTATAAAGTACGCCTACATGAAACAGAGGACAATACTCTATTTTAGAGTACGGGTAGCAACCCTACACAGACTTAGATATCCTATGCTGCCGTTAGCATTTCATGACATGCCATAATGTAAAATGAAGGTTAAGCGCCGAGCGCTTCCATGCTGTAAAAACAAAAAACTTAATAAAATATACAAACACATAGTCCACTTTTCACCAAATAGCGACAGCACATGTGCTCAGCGTGACAGGTGGTGCGCCCATCGCCGCTCTTGCTGTTGGATGTATGTGTAGTCTTTAGTCCGTTAGTCGCCTTTTACGACACGCAAGGCAAGAGAGGGGGTGGTAGTATTCTTTCACCGCTACGCAACACGGTTAATGAAATATAGCAATACCTACAATAAACGTTAACGTTCATATAACGAAACAGCTGTTCTGCTTGTAGTGCACGTTCTTCGGTGTTTCTTGCCAAGTCTTTAGATTTTTTAAATGCTTGAAATACGCTTTGGGTGGATTTGGCGTATAACCGACGACGTTGCACTAAAGTAAAGAAGTTTCCGAATGTAACTTTCTCTTGGAATAAGAAAAATCTGTCCCATCTGGGGCATTTTTTTAAAAGTGTTTCTATTCAGATTTTTTATAAAAGCTGTTCGTCTGTAATTTTTCGACGTAATTTTAAAGTTTGAGTTGTACATGACAGTGCCCACGGAAATAGTTAAGTCTACAAGATTGAAATAATCAGAACATTTCGTTTAATAAGACCACATTTGGTTATTAAAATAATTACTTACTTAGTTATTTTTAATTTTGTATTTTTTTATGTGTATGAACAACTGAGCCGTGTCGCGGACTCACTAAAACAATACTACCACTCCCTCTCTTCCCTTGGGTGTCGTAAGAGGCGACTAACGGACTAGAGACTGCACATGCATCCAAACAGCACGGAGCGGCGATATGCTCTCCACCTGTTACGATAAGCATAATATGTGAAGTCGCTATTTGGTGAAAAGTGGACTATGGCAGAGGGCTGCTTTTGCGGTCCTAGATGCCTAGTGTCTGACTAACACTTCGGCGATAATAGTCGTGATTATGTGTATTATATGTATGAACAACTCGGTGTCACAAATTTGCAAGACCCATTTACGCTTCTCATATACATAATTTTTACATCTACGTATTATTACGTATATTTCGGAGAAAAGGAAAATTGAAAATAAAATGTGTGGTCCGCTATCCTGACAGTAACCGCCTCCAAGATGGCTAAAACCATCTTCCTTATTCTGCCTGATGATTTATTTTGACGTGATAACGTCTTATAAATTGGTTTGCCGGGTGACACTTCAAGAAACTGCGTTACGCTCCGCTCACGTTATGCGCTCACAATGAGAGCGAGTGAGAGGCACGCGTCCCTTCCACTCGGGCATGGTTAGCCCGCCTAAGAGCGAGAGTGACAGACATAAAAAGTGAAAGGCACGCGTCCCTTTCCTATTTCATCCTTCTTCCTACTATACGAATGAATATTCACATTAAAATTATTTTACCACTCAAAGTCGTTGTCACGTAAAACTTTCGCCCGTATACCGACTTTACAGGCAACCAATTTTTTTGATTTAAATTATCTTTTTAACTAGATTAGGAAACTGCAATGAAGGGATTTCTTTGCCCTTTGCAGTGTGACAAAATAGGTAACCATTAGTGGCATTGCTTGCTTGTACAACATTCTCCAGAAACGCAGAGGAGCACTCCAGTCAAGTCGATCGAAATATGTAACAAAAATAGAAAGGGCAACAAAAATAGAAAGGGCAACCTCTTACGGCGCGTGAATCAGCCATCCCCAGACTTTGATCTTATGTACCGCAGCATTAGAATTTACATATTTTTATTCCGTATGTATGTTCCTATTTGCGTATCCACTTTGATGTCCTGTGTTTGCGCGATCGATGTGGCATCGGAGACATGTTGTGTGTGATGCCACTGAGTTATATTGGTATAACAACGGAATAGATTAGAGAACCTTCTTTAACTTTTCTGTGGGTATAACTGAGTTTGAGCATTTTGTTGGTTTTCTTGAAGGGGTAATTTTATTTTTCCTGTTGTCCGTTTGGGGCATAATAAGGTAGGTGGATATCGTAATGATTTTGATTAATTGCAATATAAAATTATCCTTTATTTTGTGTTATAAGTAGTACCCTCAATACTACAACAATTGTGTCCCTAATTCTGTATTAGTTGTATCAGTTTTTTTCATTTCGTATTACTTTTATATGAATTGCTGGGATAGTGTAATGATTAATCATACATGAATTATCCTCTTCCTCATATTGCGGAAGTTCCTCATTATTTTTAAAGCCTCATCCGCTTCCTTCTCCTCAAAAATCGAAGTAAAAAACTCTATTGACTAAAAGATAAAGATGATATAAGGTCTATGAAGTCTTCTCTAAAGATGAGAAAACCTCATCTTCAAGATTTTACAGGATTTTGTATGCATTGTATCGAGATAAACTCCTGTCCATTTCACGAAGAGTGAAAGAGAGAAAGATGGTCTACACTTTATTCCGTAATTTTGTTAGAAATTCACTTACACTTTACTTTCCACGTCCTCATCCTCACAACCTATAAAATCATCTTCTTATCGCCATCCCTTTTTATCAATTCCTCAATTTAGCTTTCTCTTTCAAATCATCGGCAGTAACTTCTCAGCAACCCTACTCCTATCTTATATTATCTAATATATTATAAGATAAAAACCCATTCCTAACACCCTATACGCCATTATAACCCAATACAATTTTCAAACTGTGTATATTTCAATCCAATTTAACTCTCATTAAACATCTACACTATACATATAGTAGTGTAATACACTAGAAACGTAGTCAACAAAATTTATATTATCAAGTCTGGATGTGGAGCCTGCGTCATACAAAGTAGGTTTGTATTGCTCCAATGTACGCCTCCATAATTTGCGCAGTCTGGTGTCGCGACGCAATCAGGCGGGTGCATTGTGCTAGCTGCTGTATCTGCCTTTCCTCGGGTTTATTTATACTTTACTTCTCTATGTATATCGTTATGTGTAGGTGATATTTGAGAGAAAATTTTCAGGCGTCATTCAACCTAAAATATTTAAGATGCTACGAATCTTCCTCTCAAGAATAACCCTTAAATAGACCTCAGCTTATTGTTTATTGGTAGTGCAACTGATTTGTATATATTGTTGTGTATTGAAATCTAAAAAAACTTAGATAGATATACCTTACATAAATGTACACTAGGAAGACACTTTTTAACTAATAGTTTTGTTTTGTTTGTGTAATTGGATATCGTAAAGTAAAGTGTAGTTAAACTACACTAGATGGACAAATTTGTAGTAATGAGCGTTTGTTTTATATTGGGAGAAGGTAGCACTTCTTGAAACATCATAAAATTAAAGAAAACTTCGAATAAAGGATTCTGGAAGGAAGGAAGGAACTGCTTCGAAAGGATTAGAATACCTCCAAAAAGTACTGCAAGTAAATGTTTATGATTCGTGTTATTGTTGTTTTACAGTTATGAATGAAATTGATTAATATTTTGCAAACATAATTTATGAGTAGTCTCAAAAGTTACTTTTGATTAATCAAGTTTGTTTTCTTTTTCCGGTTATAGCTTTTAACCTTTCGGCATAAGGATCAAAATGTTTAAGCAAATCAAAAATTCTTCCATACCCCAGCCAAAACAACAGATGCAAGAAATGTGACGCTTATGAAGCCAACTCCATTTAAATGCAATTTTAATTGTGCAGTGCATTTCTGGTATTAGTTCGCTTCATTTATATTTCATGAGAAACTCGTCTCGTTGTTGTCTTGCGATTTCGTTCTACTGAAGCACTAAAGTAAATTTGTACTGCTCACGAGAAAGATAATTGTTTGATTGTTTATAAATATACCTGCGGTGTGCTGCGATTGTTATTCCCAAAAGTAATATATAACCATACACACACATAATGTAAACTTTGTTTTGAGTAAAACTTTCTTATAAAAATAACTTTGAAACAAATCTGTCAAACATAATTTCACAATATTTAAAATCATAAAATGAGAAGATTTTTTTTTGCATAATAAAATTTTGACAGTCCTATGCGACAAGTCATGGTTATTATTTAGGCTACTAGGATATCTGTTGGGTGGTTAATTTGTATTGTTTTTTTGGAAATAAATGGTATTGTTGCAAACATCCTTATTTTGAAAAAAATTCAATATAAATGTTATAACATACTACTTGATCATCGAATATAACCATACCAATAAGCTATAATAAAGAGGTAATTGCATACATTGTCTAGAACCGCTCAGATTTGTACGAACAAAGCATTGGGCTATCATTAATTAATAGAGATTCGTATAG
Organism: Scoparia ambigualis; assembly: GCA_963921215.1. Taxonomy (NCBI): domain Eukaryota; kingdom Metazoa; phylum Arthropoda; class Insecta; order Lepidoptera; family Crambidae; genus Scoparia; species Scoparia ambigualis. The sequence goes on along the minus strand of OY992521.1, from coordinate 21,595,880 downwards.
GTGGCGCTGCGGTCGTAAATATACGCAGTGCCATTATGGCCGACACTCGCTCGTTACGGCCAATTTACGCCTTTGAAAATTTAATAAACAATCTACGTGGTGCCTTTATAGGCAGCCCAACAATACAGTTTCCCGGCGCTTCAAAACGTCATAGAGTTTTATCTATAGATACTGTTAGAAGATAGCCTTTGTATAAAACCTACATTTCCCAGGCGACTTCTCGAGGGTTAATTTTTGCGGGACAAAGTAGCTTATAACTGTCTTCAGGGCCTCCTTGATCTCTATACCAAAGTTAATCAAAATCGGTTCAGCGCAGCGGCTTAAGAGTGTAGGCGTAACGAAAAAACAAACACAGTTTCACATTTATGATATTTGTTAAGATACAGTACTTTCCCTCTGCCAGGCAAAGGCCATCGATTCCCATTTGTTAACTACTAAATGAACCTCTACATTCACGGCAACTATACACAAAAACAAACGATATCTATCTTTAAAAGATAGGTAGATATCGTTTATTGTGTCATGTAGTTATCATTTACTGAGTGGTAGAGCTACGCTGCGTTGCAGCACGCATTGGGCCGGCTCGCCCGGTGTAATACCACCCTCTCACGAATATCCGGCGTGAAATAACGGCACTTGGTGCTGTTGTGTTTCGTCCGGCCTTCCTCACAATTCCTATTCCTTCCTTAACCCTATTCCCTCCTTAAAGGCCGACAACGCGCCTGCGATTCCTCTGGTTTGCGGGTGTCCATGGGCGGCGGTGGTTACTTTCCATCAGGTGACCCGCCTGCTCGTTTGCCTCCTTCTATTATAAAAAAAAATAAAAAATAAATGTAGTACTTAAAAGGTTTGGTCAAGTTCGGAATATTCGGAATATAAACTGCCCCAGTGTTGGGCAAAGGTCTCCATTGTTGAAATTGACTTAACCCCCACGCTTGACAGTATTTGATCGGACAATCTGGACACACTAATTCCCAGTAATTGAACACAGGAACTCCGGTTATTGAACCAAGCGCTTGGCCAGCTCAGCAGCTCAGCTCAGCCACCGAGCCGACGTTTTATCAATATGTATCTTTTTTATACCATAACTAGGTGAAGTTTAATGCCGAAGATATGAGCGCACCTAATTTACACTCAGCAACAGGCTTATATTTATCTAAAGGAAATGAAAAACAGTTATTCGATCCACAATAATACAGTCTTCATCATCCATAGCATTAACATCGATCTAACCAATAATTTATTCAATGACCGGTTCAAACCGTGTAATAAATATTTCATTATGCTGTTACCCAAATTGATATCGCTCCATCAACACAACACAACTCAAACAATGTCCCTTTTAGACGGTGACAGTAAAATTGGATGTGCTGCTGTTGAAAGGGCATTAATAGGATTTTTAATAGACTATCGTGTTCACAATAAAGGTAGTATGTTTGTCAGTGAAATGACTAATAGATCTGGTAGTTTGTGCTGAGCTGAAAGGGAATGTGTAAGAAAAGCTTTAGTGTGCTCGGTAGTTATAAACCGTTATTACTTGTTTTATTGCTAAATTTAAGTTATAGAAACAACAAATAAATATAAATATATACCTTCTATAGAATGAGGAATTCGATGTCGCAGCGTTTTACGCGTACGATCTTGCAAGTTAAGCATTTTTCCCAACGCCGCCGTGTCGCCAGATGGGCGACTAAATTGAAATTTCTCAAGCTTTGACTGTCCGAATGCACGTTAAACCGTTGGTGTGACAATATAGTGTCCACGAAGGAATGTTTTGTGTGCAGGAGCGGGAAGCTAACACGCTGATGATGGCAGGTTACGGAAAGTAACATTATAACGTGTGAGTGTAGTTTAATTATTAAATTGCGTTGTCCTTTTGTCTACCCACAATATTGAAAGATTCGTTAATCCATAACTTTAAGTTTAGTCCTAATGATTAAAACTAACTAGACTTGGTTTTAAATGATGCGGTAAATTTTTCACTTTACTACAAATTGGAATGAGTCAATAGTACTTACCGCCTCTGCTAATTACACAACAAGATGACAATTAAATTAAATGACTAAACGGTGTGTAGAAAAATGTTAATTAATGCATCCGATAAATTCTCTTGTAGACATTCCGTCACGCTTTCAGTGCAGACAGCGAGATGATTTGCCTGAGACTCGCACGCGATTCTCACTTTACTTTCGAAATCAGTTTTTCTCTAAAAAGTTTTCAGAACGCAAGTTATAATGAAAACAACAATTTTAAACCATATTTAAATTTACTTAATAACAGACACTTGTAACCTATACCTAGTAAATGCAGTCCTTGGAAAACTTATTTACAATATTTCAGATAATTCACATCACTAATCACAGTAGGTCTTTTTCTATACATATATTGGTGGTAAATAAGTCTTCATTGAAGGACCAGCGCGTCCCAATGGAGGTAGTCCGGGCGATTGCAACATTCTTATGGAAGGAGGCGTTACTTCTTTGCGAATCTGATAGCCGTTTTGTTCCGAGTTTTTCGCGTTGTGGTTACGTTGCAACACTTTGTAATTCTTAATCATACCACGTAATTCTTCTTTTTCTTGGTCATTAAATTTACGAAAATTCGAACTCTGATGACGCACGTGCTCTATAGGTTCCTCATTCTTCTCGTACTGGAATGGCTCGAACCGCATTTCGTTTCTTGGATGGTAATTTTCATAACTTATTGGACCATTACTTTTCGTTTTCGTCTTACTTGACTCAAAGAGATTCTTGTTTGTTATGTAATTTAAAACGTCTGATATATCTAAGGGCTTTTGTTTTACACTCTTGTTTTCAGTTACTATTTTTGTTTGATGCGGAATAAATTTGTGTATTTTGTCCTCTTTAATCTCTGCGGTAGTTTTGCTAGGTATTTGCATTATGTGTTTTTGTTCATTGATAATGTTGTTATGTTCTACTTTTTTTGGCTCCTCTGCAATTTTGTTGTTAATATTTTGTAATTCAGGTTTCTTAGCTTTTAATAAATGTTGTAGAAACATGTTATTTTTCAAAATACTTTCAGTTGTAGTTTGAGGGGTTGTGGTAGACGTTTCACGCTTTTCCTCATTGAAATGTTCGAAGATTGGTTTGAACTCAGTCTTCTCTTCATAAATATTTAAAAACTTTGGTGCACTTACTGTATTATAAAAAGCAGGTACTTGAGTAATTGTATGGGTTTCATCGTCAGCATATTTATTATTAGCCCAAGAATTATAGGACAATTTACTAGCTTGGTTTGAAACTGGGATTACGTTTATGTTGTTCATATTAGATTTAGTGGCGCTATCTACATGAAGAGCCTTAATTCTTCTAAACTCATAAGGATTCTCCTGGTATTCATATTGGTCTGCATCTGATTGATCTGATTGACTAAGAGGGTTAATATTATTATGCGGTTTGGGTGTTGAAAGGTTGTCTGGTTTAAAGTCTTCGCTATTTTTATAGTTATACTCCCTAGGTGAACTACTGGTGTATGGTATAAATGTTGATACTTGTTGAGATTCTGATGGTTGGTTTTGAATAGTATTTACTGGGGAATAATAATTAGCTTCCTCGTGATTTCGATATTCATTAATATTTTTTTGCATATTATTTTTATTATTTTGATTACTATTGTAATTCTTATCGTAGCCATTAGACAATTGAGAGGAGACGCTAGTTTCCTTAGTGCTTGGTTCAAGTTGTGATTGTAACATATTTGTATATTGTTCTGGTGTCATGTCACCAAAGTTTATCATTATGTCATCACCTTCTCCGAACGACCTAGAAATTGCATTCTTTTCTGGAGTTTGACTTAAATTGTTGGAATTCAAACCATATTGCCAGCGCCACAATCCCTTGTTACTATCTTGTTCTGCTTCTTTGTTACTTGCTTCGTAATTAACTAATTGAGGCATTGTTGGTTTTTCATTATTAAAGACTCTAGCTATTGATTGTTGCGAATTTTGTTGGTTCATAGATGGAACATGTGCTCCTTGAGATGCTAAAAAAGTGATTTGTGGTGCAATTGGCCCGTTGTTGGCCTTTGCTCGTGTCTGATCTATTATGAAGTCGGCATTTGTCTTAACTGAAACTTGTTGACTTGAAGCCGCCGCTAAATTATTTTCATTGTTAGCTCCTTGAGAAAACCCATATGAAAATGCTTCTGGTGTTCTGCCTGTAAATAAATTTCTCGGTGGTGGTGCTGCAAACTGCTGCCCTCTGTCGCTTGCATCGTAGTCTTTTTCTTCGTTCTGCCAACCCCTAAGGTGTGGGGGCTTTTTAGCTTCTTCAGCTAAATTATATTGGACTGCCCTATAAAGAGTAAAGTTTTTAGTAAGTTAATGTCGATAATTGGTAACATATTATTAAGGTTCCGTTCTAATATCAATTAATTACCTTTGTATAATTTCCGGTATAGGTGGGGCTACTGGTAAATGATCACCACTGGCTCGAAATCCATTAGAATCAGCTATGTAATTAACAGTATACGTTTGACCATTATCACCTACGTATGAATATGATCCTTCCACTACTTGCTCTTGTTTGTCAGAACCCATATTCTCCATATGACTGTGTTGGACGTAGTGGGTTTGATCGGCACCTAAAGCTCTAAAAATAAAAATGAACATAAATAATTATTACGTATGTACGAGTATCATTTATTATCTTAAAAATCATTGACAATATTTTTAACCGTGTCGCGTAGCGGTGAAAGAATACTACCACCTCTCTTCCTTGGTTGTCGTAAAAGGCGACTAACGGACTAAAGACTGCACATACTGCCAACAGCATAGAGCGGCGGTTGTCTGACCACCTGTCACGCTAAGCACATGTGCAGTCGCTATTTCGTGAAAAGTGGACTATGGTAGAGGACTGATATTGCTGTCCTCATTGCCTAGTCTCTGACTAACCCTTTGGGAATAACAGTCGTGATTATATGTATATATGTATGATATATTTTTTTCGACTAGGTTTTTTTGAAGTAGAAAAAAATATTACAGTAAATTATTAATAATACTTACTCATAGCTAAAGCTTCCATCTAAATCCATTTCATTTGACAAACGAAGAATAGGTATCGCTGGTTCCGTAGTTGATGAAATAGTGAAACCATGTGCAGCGGCAACATAATGCGGATTTTGCGCAGAAGATGATTTCATGTGATCAAATACGTGATCATTTCTGTGTGTGTCAATTATCATAATATTTCTTGGGGTTTGATTCGTAGGGCTTGGTGTCGTCGGTCCCATGGGAAAGTGTTGCGGGTATCGCATATCTATTCTGTCAATAGGATTATGATAATTTCCCATCTTAGGTGTTGATCTCATCTCCCTTTTTACTGACATTTGTGCACGAGCACTGTTTTCTGATGAATTCTGCTTCATTTGATGCATTGGAGGCATGGGTGAAGAAATGCGTTGTTTGTTATTTCTTTTCATATCATCTTTCTCGTCGCTATCATCATCATCATCAAAAATAGGTACTAATGTTGATGACAGTATAACAGGAAAGGGGGATGGATATACGGCAGGAGCTTTGGTGCCAGTAGGTGGTAAGTATGGAAACGGTAGATTATTAACATTTTTCATTGCAAAATAAGGGACAGGAGTATGAGCTTCTGGCGGAAGGAATATTGAACTATCTGATCCAAATCCTCCTTGATTCGGTTTGTGGAATTGTGGAGGAAAAGAGTAATGTTCACTGGCTCCAACTGTGTACTTTATTATTAAAACTGTTAATATTGTCTGAAATAAAAATTATGCTCATTAGATAACAAACTTACGTTTTTGTAAAAGTATAATCCAATTTATATCCATGTTTTGTTTTGCACTTATAAACACTTGTACACTTACCAGCTTCATTCTGAAGCTGTTAAACCCTTAGGGTGTCAGAATTAAATTACACGTCACTCTTTAGCACTAGTGGAAAATAGACTGGTAATGAAAATGAATTCCGCATATATTTATATGCACGCGAGCTGTCCGTGGCCAGGCATTCGTGAAAGATATCTTAGCTCCAAAGTGGGTTTCTCCTCACATCGACATAAAACTTTTTGTCATATTTTCAGACTTGCTTCGTAATGCATAGCGTCTAATAAGTATTGTTTTGTAATTGTTAGTTGTACACGGCAATCTGATATTGGGTATCCATTCATAGATGTTATTATTTTGGTTTAGTTCAAAGAGCATTCCCGTCTCTATGTTTGCCTGGTGCATTACCGTGTTCTGGTTATATATGTATTTAGTTAGATATTTGGTTTAATAAAAATAATAAGGTTTGAGGTAATAGAGACAGCTTCATGAAACACACACGTTTTATCAGGTGACCGTAAGCTCGTTTACTTAATACGTAAAGTTAAAAAAACAACATGAATCGATGAGGAATGAATGTTGAAATCAATAAAGTGACTTTATCTTCGCTAAATGAGCTTAATTAATGAAAGAATTTGGCTCTTACTTTTAAGGGGTAACGTTCGATAAGCTCAACAAACCTTTTATGTGAGATCATCCTGAGTGTCGCACGGTGATGCAAGTCTCGTAATGGTCTTACGGTCAAAGTCATTGGCCTGGTGGACCGGTTTTTGTGAATTTTCGGGTTACGCCCTTGCACTTCAGAGCACCAGACGTGATTTTATTTTTGGACAATAAATAGCGCGCTGTACCTCAGCATCCGCTTCTAAGAAAATGTCTTGTTAAAATGTTCGTTTGCGACCTTCGCAAAAGTTGTTTTCTTATAAAAATATTTTTTTTGGTGTTTGAATAAGCTTTTTCAAACTGCAGACTTTTTTGTTAGGGACAAACTTGCTCTTCGCTTCATTCTTGGTGTTTGACTATTTTATTATGCTGTATTAGTGTTTACCGCTAGAAAAGCCTAACATTTTATTTTACGAAAACTGCAATAAAAAAAAGCATCAAATTATAGTTTTGGCAAAGGTTTCTCTTGAAATAAATTGTTGTTTTTATATTTCACTACGTGTATGCACGGTAGTGAAATAAAAAAGCCTTTATATTTATGCAAACTTCATAATTCACGGCGACATACTAATTAGGGTTTGTGGGCTAGGATAGCAAACTATATGCCATTTCACAAAAGGATAACTTTAAATGAACTTTCCATCCAGCGCAGATGCACTAAAATAATAATTGGTTGTTATTGTTAAAGGTGCTAAAATAAGCCTGTAGTGTCCAAACGAATTTTTGAAATCCTTGCACGGGAGCAATCCTCACATTTTTGTAATATCATTCAATTATGTATCGTATTTAATTCGATTTATATTATTGATTCGATTCGATTCATTTAATTTATCATGATATTTTGCAATCTTACGTCACCAAGGAAAATAATGAGAAGTGTGTCTTTTAGATTTTTTTGTATTGTTTTATGTTGTTATCTTTTTAACTAATGACTACTTATATTGTGTTATTTTCAGGTACTTACGTTTGCATTTACGGGAAACATATTTAAAATTGCCGTGAGGGTAAGTACGTAATTTAAGTTATTAATAAAATGCGGATACGAATCTAAATGCATCACGACAAAAAAATTTAGTCCTTGAGGAAGATAAAATTACTGAATGCTTGAGAATGAGCAAACTGTTTTTCCTTTAATATAAAAACAAGATTCGTTTTTTATAATATTAAATTCGGATAAACAGTGAGTTTAATTAAATAAATTTTTACAGCCTGATGAAAAGTCGAAATCAATACTGTCAACGTATAAATTAAAACACAGTTTTATTACAAATAAAATTATTTTTTATTATACCTTATACAAAACTATCACTGGTTTTGAACATAAGATTACCTATCGAACCTTTGCAGTCATTAAGCTCACAATAGACATCGTGGACTGAATGACTGCTCCTTACTAAATACTTCCTTTACATCGTTCAGAGGTTTTGTAAATTGCATTGTAACATTTACGAAGGTTCAATAGTTGAAGTACCAAGAATATTAAACTACTTTGACAAGTTTCAATGGCAAGGTTAACATTAAATTATATTATGAATATTCGTTACCCTCTAATGTTGTGTAGTTTATTGACTATATTTTTAAACAAGGTTGAAATCACTCATATGGCCTGCAAGCGGTTACCGTAATCTTTAAAACATTAAAAGCATCACTTAGACATTACCCAGCCAGTAAAAACCTATCCATGCCCTAATTGGAGAACACTTTGTAGTACTCCTTTAAAAATACCTCGGCTTAGAATACTGAGTTATTTCATCGTCACTAACTTAATTAATTTCTTGATAAATCTTACTAAACCTTAGAAATACATTGTATCGGCTATTCGTGTTCAAATGAACGAGATAAACCTATTTTCCGTAGGTCGGGCTGTTTGGATATTGTGGGTATGTCTGTTGTGGCTGGTTCGGGTAGTAAGTAGGCTGGTTCGGGTAGTAAGTTGGCTGGTTCGGGTAGTAAGTAGGCTGGTTCGGGTAGTAGACGGGCTTGTTCTTCTCAGCTTCAGCCTGTGCCGCTTGTTGGTCGATAGCGCTGTGGAGTAAAATTGAGATTAGAATTAAGTTTTAGGTTTCACACGCTTTAGTAGCTGAGTGGTCAAGCATTCGGCCCGATATGCGTAAGTCTTGAGTTCAATTCTTAGTTCGTGCAAAGTGTGTTTCGAATTTTGCATACCCCGGATGCTGCTTTGGCAAGCGTAGTCATGAAGCTAAATACCTATCAATTGTAGCAATGACATGATTTTAATTATAAACACCTTTGCCGAGTATATAAGCTGTTACTTTAGTGTTACTTTTAGGTTTCATAAACGGTTTAAGTATAATAATATGTTGAAGCTAAAATACAAAGTTTACGCCTTTTCCACCGAGCTGTGTATTATGAACCTTCTCCAGATATAAAGTTTGAAGATTCAAGTAGGTCGCCACCGCCGTGATAAGATGGCGCAAACGAGCTTTTATGACTGCGATAGGGATGGAGGTTACATAAAAAGTTGGCTCGGAAGTTATTCAGAAAAGAAATATTTGCATAGGTACAATTTATTTCTCCTCGAAGTAAATCTTTTCATAGAATATATTAGTTGCAACTGATTTCATGTTTTCTGTTGTTGTCAACTACCGTAACTGGCTTTACCAGACACAATAGTGATTCAATAGTAAGTAGATTTTCTCACAGAGGAGAGGTTAAGTTGGATATTAGTGAATCGGTATTACAAGCAACTATATTGTACAATCAATGCCATTAAACTAAAGTATTGCTACACTTGATTTATTGTTATGTCAGCACCACACTTTTCCGGGTTGGTCGGTTTGCAACCACTATTATATTGTAGAAGTGGTATCCAACTATAGCAAATTAGATGTCTTCAAAGGAATTTATAAAAAAATACTAATATAAAATAATTATATGCATTAAAACACAATGATCCTTGAAAAAAACAACAACTTGACATATCCACACAATGTCAATGCGCTCAATTCGAACAGTGACTCGTTTTATTTTATCGTTGGACACTAGGTATATCTTTTTCATTCTCAAGATATATGAGTACCATAATGGCCCATTCATATCTTTTATAACGTGACACTAAAATATATGTTAGAACAACGCCTACCGATGTAAACGTTTGACTTGTTTGACCCGTACGCGATCACTCTCATACTATGACATACGTTAATAATGTCATACGTTTCACCGACAGTTAGACATAGTTCTGTGTACCTTACTATATCCACGGATGTTAGGTTAAAACAACAAATGTAACAAGAACATCTTTACTTTTTTTGCCTTTAGGTGTACTACGTAAATTGTTATGTAAACGTTCTCATTATTCTACCGTTTCTTTGGTCTAGTACGAGTGAAGTCTCTTATTCAGTTTTCCAATGCGGCTAGATATTGTTGTTAGTTCGAAGGGAGGTAGAGCTAGTCGCAAGTCCGCAAGGCTCTGTCTAAGTCTGTCGCTATAACAACAGAGTTAGTAGCGATGTTGTTTTCTAATCCATATGAGATAGCAGTTAGCCCATTTTTGAGTATTCCGGATAAAGTGCCATTTCTCCTTTGGTCTTATCGTTAAATAATATCAGGCGAGTTGAATCTTTAAACTGCGGCCGCGTACTGATTAGTGCTCATTGAATAGAATTTCTGTTGTATCTAGAGACGCCGCGTTCTAAGTGTTAAGGCCAAGAGCTTTCCAATTTAAGAATAGATTTAAACAAAACCTGATGGAATAACAAATAAGCACAATACCACATTCATGATATAAGTCAAGATTTATCCCAAAGCAATTTTGCGGAGCACTCTATATTTGTCTTATTTAGTTAAGAGTTGTAAGGCATTTGTTACCAAGCTTATTACAAGCAAGTTTACCTCGTAACTCTCACCCTTGTACTCGGGAAAATATGAGGATAGCAGAAATTATGTGGTAAGTAGTACAACAAATGATTTATATCTGCCTGATTCTTACGTATGCTTTTGTTTCACATTGATTTTGTATTCCACATAATGCTTCTAGGTTTTCTTAGTACTAGCGTGTTGGTGATACGTTTCTACCATTTTCTTGGTTTTTATTGTTATTGTTGATGTGGCAAGATCTTAACCAAACAGTGGTACGTTAATAATAGGATCAGCTTTGTGGGTTTTGTCCAGATAACTCCATGTCCTATCATGGTCACGGAGGGAGGCCAGGGCCTCCACTGTCATCTCTTAGAGCAGTATTCTTTAATCTGACTATGCAAAATTCGTAAGGGAATTTGCATAGTAACATTAAAGTAAGGTAAGGCCCTTGTGCCCGGCAGTACACATAAACGATCATGGAGAGGTCGCTGGCATCGCGCTCATAAGTTTTGTAGGGCGATCGCGAAGCGAGAAAAGTGAAGGGATGACCAAATACTTGGTATTTATTTTATCTATACTTAAAAATAAGGGTGTTTTTTGCAAAAAAATCACTATTCGGATAATGTGTTAAAATATGTTTGTATCTAAAATATCGTAACAAAATTTTTTAATACATTTATTTACACCAAACAGAAAATAAAACAACAACCATGATAATCAATTGATACAATTTTTTGGATGGAAAATTAAACCGAGGTTCTCGAATGCTCTATAAAATTTGTAGTCGTAATAACAAGTCATATTGAGCAGAACAGGGTAAAAACTGACACTAACCTCGCGCGTAGTTCTTTGTTACGAAAAATTAAGAAAAATACACTAATGTTTTTTGTTTTTAAAAGTAACCCGTAACTTCCCACTGCACAGGTAACACCAAATAATTCCGATTTTGTCACTTGCCTGTAATGGTACCTTGGCTGCTGATAGCGTATACCGATCATAAATGTTGATTGAGTATGGTTTTTCTGTTTAGTTTGGATAAATTTAGTTGCTCATCAATTGTAGCGATGACTTGAATGATGAACTTGGTGAATAAATGAAGTATTTGCTTAGCAGTAGAGCAGTATACAGGTTATTTTTTACATTTTTGATTCTTTAGTGTTCTTTTTTGTTAACTACTCAATGAATAAACAAAATATGTACAGTCAGCATAAAAGTAACTGAACAAAAACAAGGTGGCAAAAGTAATAGTCATGTGTAAGTGTCTTTACATACTCATCATTTAACATTTCAGAATTATATGACATTTTTTGTGTTCATAATTATAACTTCTCTGTAATTACCTATAGTGACAGTCATGTACTTTTGACTCAACAGCTATGTCAGAGAATTCTGGTAATTTCAACCGTAACAATTATTTGAAAATTTCATATGCTAAGCTACTTTTGATGCTGACTGTACCTCATCATCATCAGCCTATAAACGTCCCACTGCTGGCCACAGGCCTCCCAGGTGAACAATAGCACGTGGGGATGTTGGGCCATTATGTACCTAATTGTTTTCAAAGCGAAATATAATCTTTGTTGCTGCTGTTGTTCAATATTTTATTCCTAATTTAAAAGACATCAACGCGCATGCGTTTGGAAGTAAAAAAAGTCTCTGCTCATAAAATTATGTCCTTCACAAAATTAATATTATGTGTCACTTCTATCACTTACCAATATAGAATCAGCTGGAGAACATTTTACGGATGACCTTGTTTCAATTAGTCTATATGTTATATAGATGGATAGATTTTCTTTTCATTCCGTAATAACTAAGTTATCCTCATATCCGAGTACTAACTCGTATATCAAAGTGATTCTCTCCGTATTACGGTAAAAGTGAAATTACTTTCATAGCATACCGGCTACACACGGTGTGTAGTATATTAATTACTATCTTATTAACATCTAGACATTTTCATTCTCTCTCATCCATATATGATTGCATGTTGTACGCCTCTTAGAGTGTAGCAGTATCTTTCAATCGTTCTACTTAGTAAATAGTCGTGGTCATGTTTTCGTAAAGAATCATTAGTTTAAAGAAAAATATAATACAAGTTCAATGTCAAGTTTGTTGACAATGTAAATGACAGTGAGCACAGTTATGTAAATACTTTTTGTATATTATATAACTCTTAATGCTATGAAATAAGAGTCACGTAAGAGTCAAATAAGAGTCAGAGTGAAATGAGAGTCAAGAGTAACTTATATAATTACATGCCTACATTAAGCTTCATATACATACATATATTAAGCCTGTTTCTCGGAACGAAGGAAAAGCATAGATCATAGTTTATTTTTTTTACGTTGTTTAGTTATTAATTTTAATGTATAGTAACTAATTGACATTAGTAGGTATAATTTATCAGACATAGTATATTGCAGAATTATTGTATTTTAGGGTGCTTTTATTTTTATCATTTAATTTGGATTTGTTATTGTAATTGTGTGATAAATGTTATTGATGAATGTCGTTTTTATCACAATAAAATATTAAAAATAGAAAAATACGATTCTGAGACAGTTATTTAGATTAATTTACTGTGATAATATAACACTAGGTTTCTTAGCGGGTAGGCCTTTAATTTCCCCTGTCGAGTTTTACTGTCAGGGCGGGGAGAGGGAGGAGAGTCCCACACAACTAGGGTTACCATTTTAAGAATTTGAAATATCCTGACAAAAAGCCTGACATTTCTATAAAAATGCGGACTTTTTAGTCACTAAATGGAAATATTACTCACTTTTTATATTTTGTTTTAAGATAGATGACGAGAGAGAAATGAGAAGTTAATAAAGATTAAAAACTTATTTGACATTACTTAATATGTAGTTTTGTTACTCATATTCCAAAATCTGGACAAATTATTATTAAAATTATATTCCGGTCGGATGGCAACCCTACACACAACCCGAGGCCGTCCCAGACCTTGCTGAATGCATATAGCATTTTACCTAGTTGAAAAAAGGTACGGTGCTTGTAGCGGCTCAATAATACCGTCCCATCTCTTAACTTGGGTGTCAAAAAAGGGATTTAGGAACTAATTCGTCAAGCAGAAAGAAAGTTCCAATTGGTCAAGTGTAAACATAGTTCCAATTAATAAATAAATAAATAAATAAATAAATCTTTCCTACAATCACATCAATTATCTAGCCCAAGAGAAGCTTCGAAGAAACTCGTTAAATGGTTACTAGATAACGGATAAACATACTTAAATACATACTTATTATACATAGAAAACACCCAGACCCGAGATAATTTAGAAAAACAATAATTTCTAAATTGACCCGACCGGGGATCGAACCCGGGACCTCAGAGATGGCGACACCATGAAAACCGGTGTACAAACCACTCGACCAAGGAGGTCGTCGAATTGGTCAAATCAGAACCAAAGCACGCGGTACAAACACACTTGACTAATTGGAACTTTCTTTCTGCTCGACGAATTAGTTCCTAAATCAAAAAGGCGCCCAACGGACCATGGACTGCACATACATCCAACAGAGCGGCGATGGGCTCACCACCTGTCACGCTAAGCACATGTGATTTGTAAATACGTGGACATAGCAGTGGACTGCTTTTGCGGTCCTCATTGCCTAGTCTCTGACTAACCCTTTGGGGATAATAGTCGTGATTCTATGTATGTATATAAATTATCATCATCAGCCTATTAACGTCCCACTGCGGGGCACAGGCCTCCCACGTAGACAATAGCACGTTGGGGATATTGGGCCATATCTCACCACGCTGGCCCAATGCGGGTAGGTGGGTTTTAACGATTGTCATCTTACGACAACAACCGGGACCAACGGCTTAACGAGCCTTCCGAAGCACGGAGGATCTCGAGATGTTTTTAATTTGGTCACCCATCCAGCGACCCGGCATTGCGAAAGTGGCTTAGCGAGCAAGATCGCAAGCCGAATGCGCTAGCCGCTGCGCCATCGAGCTCCTCATATAATGTATGTAATGTATAATGTAATTAAATTAAAGGTTGAAAATACTTGTAAAAAAGGTAGGAAATATAACGAGATATACATACATAATACTCGGATAATCACGACTATTATCCCCGGAGGGTTTGTCGGAGACTAGGCAGCAAAAGCAAAAGCAGTCCTCTACCATAGTCCACTTTTCACCAAATAGCGACTGCACACATGTGCTCAGCGTGACAGGTGGTGAGCCTATCGCCGCCCTATGCTGTTGGAAGTATGTGCAGTCTAGTCCGTTAGTCGCCTTTTACGACACCCAACGGAAGAGAGGGGGTGGTAGTATTATTTCACCGCTACGTGACACGGTACTAACCAACTCGTCCCTAACGGAAAGTTTTTTTTATTTTTATTTATTTATTTATTAGACATACCAAAAGTGTACATATTACATACAGCGTAAAAATAATATAAGGCCATGGTCTGATATGTACACCTATTATTATATATTATTATTATAGGTATTTACAGCAAATGTAAGTCTATGTTGAAATAAGAAATTCTTTACTGCGATTTAAAGCAAGATTTAAAATAACAAAATTTAAAATAAAAAAATATAAACAGTAGCAATAACAACAAAACCAAATAACGAAGATAAAACATTTTGGACCGTGGGGGGTCCCTACCAAAGTTACTACACTTGTGTTAGTACGTCAAGTGAGTAGTAGAAAATTACTTACGCTTGGATTGCGGGAGAGGGTGTGGGCAGATGGTCTCCGTAAGCGTGGTAGCCGGTGTGGTCGGCGTAGTACCGCACTGTGTAGATCTTGCCGTCAGGTCCCGGGTACGTGTACCAGCCCTTCTTCACGAGGCTCTCGTCGGTGCCCTTGGGGTTGGTGAA
The DNA here is from genome assembly GCA_963921215.1 of Scoparia ambigualis. Taxonomy (NCBI): domain Eukaryota; kingdom Metazoa; phylum Arthropoda; class Insecta; order Lepidoptera; family Crambidae; genus Scoparia; species Scoparia ambigualis. The sequence continues at coordinate 21,580,718 of OY992521.1, read as the reverse complement.
GTAGCCATGCTCGCCGACGTGGGTGCCGTCGACCAGCTGGTATCTTTGAGAAGGAAAAGTAATTAGGTATATGGAATATGGTAGATAATATTAAGTAATTCTTTATTAAACTAGCGGCCTGCCGGCAAATTTGTCCGCGTAAACCCCGAACCCCGAGACGATTTTCTAAAAAAATTTCTTTGGGTTAAACCTTGTCCTGACAGGTACAAACACAACAAAAATAAAGTATTAGCCAAAGAAGTGCAGCCGTTCTGAAATGATGCGCAAGAAAACATTTTTGTCAATTGATTTTTATTAATATTGATTTACGAATATGCATGGCTAGTAGTAATTGTAATAGCAAAAACATTAAGAGGCCAGGCAAAAAACATTATTACATCTCGACTGTGATTTTTGCGTAAAATGCCCATTTTCGCATTTTGGAGTTGTATTTATCGTTTTTATCGAAATAGGATAATAAATTCACTATAAAATCTTTATTTATCATTAAGTATCGATTATTCTGGTATTAATTTCGTTCAATAATATTATCGTAGGTAGGAGAAATTCACAATTAACTTAAACCGATTTTCGAAGTTTTTTGGTTTAGAATTAGATTTTTTTTCTACATAAAATCAAAGATATCTAAAAATTCCGATGCCGCTAGGCACTATACGACTATATAAGAGATAACATTCAATTTTTTTTATTTAATATAAAATAAAATAATAATTGTTTAGAACAGTACCTAGTTCAATCTAGGAGCTCAAAAAAGTGCCTTCGCGCATTTTATGAAAATTTTTCTCTGCAATTTTGGGTTTAATTAAAAAGATAAGCAAAATTTACAAAAAGCGAGGCCGCTACGCACTATTCCAATAGCTATTCGACACTGTTCAATAAGTCAAAATTGTTAATGTATTTCATCCATAACGCCAAAATTGGGTATTTTACGCAAAAATCACAGTCAAGATGTAATAGGCCTCTTAAGTAGGAAACATCAAATAAAAATGGGTGTTATCTTCGTCCTCTAGCTTAGTGACACTCTAAAAGACTTGATATGGTACATTTGTTTAGTATTTATGTTAGAACTAATCCTCAAATATCTGTCTACAATTAATAATTTGCCTACAAGTCTGTATGACGGTTTAGAATGTACCTACATTATAAAGTTAAACATAGACGCTTTTAAGTCTTTATGACAACGTTACACTTTGAAGTGGTTCTTTTATCTTCAATCTATGCAAACATGACGCTTTATTAAATGACACTGTGCATTCTGCTATAATACGTCAGTTAATCTGACAGAAGCGATCTATATTACCTTGAATGAACAAGCTCGATCATTCTACAACAGATTTTTTTTCAGTTAACGCACTATTGACTCGTTGCTTTAGGATTTATATCGATTTGACATTGTGACTCATTCTCGATCAAGTGTAATATACTGACACTTTTATCAAACAGGATTGTCAACACAACATTTAAATTAAATTTTTATTTTATTTATACCTATATACTCGTAGAATTAAGAGAAAATGCTTGAACTGCACTAGGGTAGATAAAGATTATTCTGTAGGATAATAAGATACTAGTACAATAATACTTGGAACACGTCGGTGGCCGAGTGGCTGAGCGCTTTGCCCGATTGCCGGAGGTCCACGGTTCAATTCCCCGTTCGGGCATAGTGGCTTTATTTATACATAGCCCGGGTTTGTAATTGCAAACTCGAAATAGTCATGCGTGGTCATTACGCCAATACCCATAAACTGTATCAAAGACTTAATTTTAATAATGAAGGCTTTTAGCCAGCTATACTTAAGAGGCCTATTTATATCTCGACTGTGATTTTTGGCGAATTAGTGTAGAATAGCTATTGGAATAGTGCGTAGCGGCCTCTCTTTGTGTAAATTTTGCTTAACTTTTTAATTAAACCCAAAATTGCAGAGAAAGATGTTAATAAAATGCGCGAAGGCACTTTTTTGAGCTCCTAGATTGAACTACTGTTCAAAACAAATGAAATATTTTTTTTTATGTTATCTCTTATATAATCGTATAGTGCGTAGCTGCCTCGGAGTTTTTAGATATCATTGATTTTATATAGAAAAAAATCTTATTCTAAACCAAAAAACTTCGAAAATCGCTTTAAGTTAACTGTGAATTTCTCCTATTTACGATAATATTATTGAGCAAAATTTATATCAGAATTGTCGTTACCTTATGATGAATAAAGATTTTATAATGTATTTATTATCCTATTGCGATAAAATCAATAAATACAACTAATTTTGCACTTTAAAATGCGATGCGCCGGCCGTCCGAACTCAGCTTATCCTCGCAGAGTTAACATTTGTAATGTTAAGCATGATTTGCAAAAGACTGAGTAGTTTTGCCTTTGCCTTATACAGACTTTCTAAGGTAACAAATACCATGGCTGTTGTTATGGCCTACCATGGATACGTCGAATCAGTCTTGCGCTATGGGATCATGTTCTGGGGGAATTCTGTTAATAAAACTGCAATATTTAAGGCACAAAAGAGAAGTATAAGAGCTATAAAGGGTCTAAAATCTGATGATAGTTGTAAACCAGTTTTTAAGCAGTTAAACATACTAACACTTCCATCTTTGTACATCTTTGAAGTAGCAGTATTTGTCCACCAGAACCGACATATTTTCCCTACTTTCGATGAACAGAATCCACAAAGAAGTCATAGTCAAGTCATAGTCACATGGACACAAAATATGTGCACCTAAACATAAAACTGCACTCTTTGCAAAAAGCTTTTTTGGTATGGCCCCAAAATTATATAACAAAGTTCCCAATGAATTTAAGAACCTGCCAATTAATCTTTTTAAAAAACATTTAAGGAAGCTGTTAATTAATAAAGCATATTACTCGACCACTGAATTCCTGAATGACATAATAGTATTATCTTTGACGTAAAATGATCTCAATTGTAATTGTTATTTGACTTATTTATTTCTGAATTTATTATGGCACAGTGTAGTTTAAAAATGATTTAATTATTATTACTAATAATATATTATCATATCATGCATCCGAGCGCTCGTTACTAAATTGTAATTGTATTGTCATTCGTATTTTCGTTTATATTAAAACTACTAATTGATTTTAGAATTTATAGTTTATCAATTTTGAATTTATTAATTAATTATCAAGTAATGATTTTGGACATGTGTAATTTTTATTTTATTAATGTTCAACATTTATTAGTATTAATTTTATATTTTGACATGTGTAATTTATATTTTATCAATTATGAATTTGTTTACTTTAATAATTTTATATAACTTTTAGATATTTGTATACCTTGACGAAGGTGGAAGTGTAGTAAAACTAATTAATAAGTTTAACACCTATGACATTGTACCTAACCTGCATTTCACAAATAAATAATATTCTATTCTATTCTATTCTATTCTATATTCTATTCTATGATTTTATTATCCTGTTTCGATAAAAACGACAAATACAACTGCAAAATTACAACAAAATGCGAAAATGAGCATTTTACGCAAAAATCACAGTCGAGATGTAAAGGCCTCTTAATTAGTACATTAAGATAGCACTCACTCGTATTTGTAGCTACCGTTGTCTCCATAGATAATCTCATTCTTAATGACGGGATTCTGTGTGGTCGTAGTCCAGGTGTAAGAAGGAGTAGTCCAAGTATTCGTGGGGTAGTAGCCGTGTTGTGGAGGCGCAACGGTATTCTTTGGGGGCACGTAGGGTTTCTGCGGGGGCAAGTAAGTACTCTGAGGGGGTACGTAGTTGTTCTGAGGCGGGACGTAGTAATTTTTTAACGTTTCAGAGTTCGCCCATCTGTTCTGTTGTGGTATGTTGTTCTGATTGTTCCAGGTGTCGCTAGGAACGTAGTTGTAGGCACTTGCTGCGGGCTCCAGAGACTCTCTAGACTCTTTCAGGAGTTCCATAGAAGCTTGTGCTTCGGAGTCAGCGATCTCTTCCGTTTCTTCGGTTAGCGCCAGTGCCAGTATGGCAAAAAGAATGTAGAACTGAAAAAATATTGATTTTTAAAAATATTTATTCAGCAATACTAAACTTTGAGATAACGTAATTTTAACCTACCCAGAGTAAAAATGTGAGAATGATCTAAATTGTTTATTAAACTAAAAGACAATACTAGGTAATTTCTTATCGGATAAATATTTTAACTGTTTTACTTAAACCAACTGATAATTAATTGTAAAAAAAATCTTTCGGATTTTGAAAAATGTTTAAGAAAGGTATACATATTGACAAAAATATTATAAAACAAATCTTTAAAAAAATGCAGTTGAATGGTTTGATAGTATCGTAGAAACCAATGTCTCGTTAGCTTAATTGACAGCAGCCGACCCGATTGAGAAAGATTTCGTGGAATTGAAAATAAACCTTGATGAATTTCGTCGTTCTTACAATCAAAATTATTAATTGTTATTACTAATACAGTTTTGAAATATTTTTGATTTCATTATAATGAATAAGCATTTAATTATTATTATCTCTGTCTAAAATACATACACTCAAAAGGGAAAACAATGACACGACACTTAAATTAAAACACTCGTCCATTTTTTACTAAGGTGTTAATTATAATGTATAATTACTTAATTGAGGTAATTAAAAATGTAAAATTTGACATGGGCACGAATTTTAAAGTCAAAATAAAAATGGACGGATATTTTTTGCAAATACTTCGCGGTTCAGTTAATACTTTTTGCACTGGCACAGATTCAAGGACTCACCTGTTTCATGGTTAAGGTCCTTCTACTTCGACGGCTGGTTTAACACTGTGTACGTTTGGGGGTCGCCAAGGATTTTTATAGGATGTCATCCTTCGCACACGCTTCGAAGAATGTCGTCTCGATGCAATGAACTAGCGGTTGGGTGTCGTGCGTCATATTAAAAAAAAGCTAATAGTTCCGGGAGAATAGTGGACATGTCTACTTCTGCCGTCGTAATTTATACTTGTTTTGGTAATTTATAATAACGAGACCGAGCTCTATCTGGCAAAATTTTCGATTTGTCTGCATCTATCACCATTAAGGAGTTACGATAAATGAAAGCACAGTAAGTTGCTAAAAATCAAGACACACCCATTGCCGATAAAAAAAATCATTTTTAAGAAAAAACAGTGCGTTAGAATTTTTAGGTAAGAGTAAGTAGAGTAGTAAGAGCAATTTACTATTTAACGTTGCGTAACATTTGTTCACGTATTTTTATGAATACGTTATGCTTAGTTAAAACACGACATTTTTAATAGGTACCTGTGATTTCACGTAAATTTTCCGTAAAATTATTATATGGTTTACATAAGTTAATCACAGTATCTTAGGTACTGGGTTTAAGATGCCGGCAGTTTCCATATTGATTTCAAAAAAACATAGTTAAACCACAATAACTATTGATTTACTGATTTTAAGCTAAACTTTTGATTATTATCTTGATGCTCGATCCGATTCGATACTTGTATGGATCGATACAATGAAATACGATCCGCCCGATATTTGTATAAATTGGCGGATACACATGCATGGAAGATCGGATCGAACGCTAAACATATATCTGGCGGTATTTCGTCATAATTATTTTAATATACAGTCAATTTCGGCAGACGTATTACTTTGTATAGTTTGAGGAGATAATACTTTATTTTTATGTTCGCTTGATTGCATGAGACCACCATCAAATTATTTTGTATTACTTACTTACTTACTTAGGGTGGATTCGACCAAACTGGAATAAGGTCTTATACCTAGATTAAAGGCCGAATTTGTATAGACTAATCTCGGAGTAAGTCATTCCAGTTTGGTCGAATCCAGCCTTAGTAAAGGAGGTCGAATTTTTTTTGTCATTTTTGCACATAGGTTTCTTGGGGAAAGTTGTTCAGTCGACAGACAGTGTCCCAATCATAATGACAACTCCACTGACAGGAAAAATATAAATGTCGCGAAAAAGAAGTAAGAAACACCAAAAACTTTAAATTATCCCAACTAATATATTGCACAACTTCTTTTTTATTTTAAAAGTTTTTCTTAAGATTTTCCTATTATTTTTCTGGTTACCTAATGAAATGTGTACTGTTTTTCGCCATAAACTGACAATGCATTACGTTAATGGCCATAATCGTCACTTGCCATATGTCTTTTTAGCATAACTTCATAACGCGTAATATGAAATGGACAAAATTTGAGAGGCATAGGTAACCATAGAAAGGCATTATTTCGATGAGCATATGTAACAAATGGTATTTATTTGCCATAATGTTCAGAAGACATAATATTCAAAAAGCATGCATGCACTGATAGAAATCTACAATAATGGTGCACAAATTTAGAGGTTTGGGGAGAGGGGGACGGGGGGGGGGGGGCAAAGGGCTAGCTCCCGTTGTCATCTCCTTGCAAGAAGTTCCTTCATAATTATAGAGATATAAATGCATTTAAAATGTCAATAACACTAAACTTAAAATATGTGAAAAAGTCATTGAGATGGTTAGCGGGAGAGGGAAAAAAGAGTGGAGAGGGGGGACCCCCCCTCAAAAGTGCTATAAAAAAGATGAAGCTAGATTTCTCTTGTTTAATGAAAAAAAACTTACTATTTAGATTCCTTTATTTTACTTTAGCATGCAAAGTTTAATTAAAATTGGTTTTTAAATTTTTTAACTTGGTATGGGAAACCGAAATGCGTAAACATAAAATCCAATGTGATTTATAATATTAAATATTTAATTTGATTTCTTAATCAGAAAACTATAAAAAAAATAGTAGTTAATAGCATTACGTCTTATGATAATTGATCGCCTAGATCTTGTAATAGTGTTGTTTCCTCTTAAATCAAGACTTAAAAAAGAAGACAGATTTTAAAGATATTATGAAAGAGATTTTAGTCTAGGTTAATTAAAAAATAAAAGATAAGATGTTTTATTGCTTTATTATCGAATTACCGGACCTTTTATAACAAAAGTAGGGTAATTTTTATTTAGAGTACCGCATAACGCATGTTTAGATACTTCATATTGCATTTAAGATTTTTTTATCATAATTTCTTAACAAAACACCGAAGAGGTTGAAAAATGCCGTGGCGTTCGACAAGGGTGCATCCTATCAGCACTGCTTTTTAATTTATACTCGGAAGCGATGATGTCTGAGGCTCTTGAAGATCTAGAAGCTGGAATCAATTATAACGGAAAGTTAGTTAATTACTTACGTTACGCAGATGACACTATCCTCATTGCACCATCGGAAAAGGACCTTCAGATAATCGTCGACAGAGTGAATGAAAGTAGTGAGAAAGTTGGATTGACAATTGACATCAGCAAGACGAAATTATTAGTGCTATCCAGAAATCCAGAGTTGAGGCTTATCTTTCACTATCGGTGGTAAAAAACTTAATCGGGTGCGACAATATAAATACCTCGACGCCTAGGTAAAAGAAGTATGGGATTCAGATCAAGAAATTAAGACCTGCATCGAGATTGCCCGAGCGTCGTTTAGGAAAATGTGGAAAGTCTTGTGTTGTCGCCAAATAAACTTAAAGCTCCGAATAAGGCTCCTCTTTTGTTATATCTGGTCTGTCGTCATGTATGGCTGCGAAGCATGGACCATAAAAGAGGATACCAAGAGACGCCTTGAAGCTTTTGAGATGTGGCGTAACCGTCGAATGCTCCGCATCAGTTGGGCACAGAAGGTCAGCAACGATACCGTTCTCCAGCGCCCCGGAATGACCCGGCGGCTCATACATGCTATTAAAAAACGCAAAATTGAATACGTCGGCCATGTGCTTAGGCATGATAGGTACATGCTGCTTCAATTATTCATCATAGGCAAAATCGAGGGAAAGAGGCGCCCTGGACGTAGGAAAAAATAAAATGTGGCTGCGGAATATAAGCGAGTGGACCGCGATAAAGTCTGTCAAAAAACTATTTTGCCTCGCAATGAACAGGAAAGAGTTTGGCAAGCTAGCGGGCAACCTTCATGAATGAAGAGGCACAAGAAGAAGAAGAAAAAGAAGAAGGTATTGAGCTAAGTAATTGAAGCTTCTTATTATTAGGTTTGAAGTTTTGAACCCAGTATGTGTACAGTTACTGTTTTAAAAAATACTAGAGTTAGTGTCTCTAAATGGTCAATACACAGTAACATGCAAAACTAAGTTAGACCACGGCAACTATTCAGTTACTGGGTTTTAGCTTAAATACATTGAATTGAATAAATTATTTTGTTATTCTATAACACATTAACAGATTTTATTATTTATTTGATAATAAATTACTAGTTATTTATATACTAAATTAAAGCTGTAAGCATTTTTTAACATTTAAAAATGTAATTTTCAACCTAACTTAATTATTTTGTTTTGCGTTTTTCTTAAAACAAGTTTTTCGGAGTTACTGTGTTTTTATTTACGAGGGCAGACTTGAGATATCCCAAACTACAGGAAATGCAAGGGTGAAGTATAGGTTAAACCACCTCTGTTGTCTAGAGGCAAAGCGACCGGTCTTAGACCTAGAGGTTCCTGGTTCGATTCCCAGCTGGGAGTACGTCTTTGTTTGGTCGGTGGTAGGGCTTGTTAAGTCCGCCTAGCTAGCTACCACTGTGTTATTTAAATGTCTTGTGTTCCGACAGTTAAGAGATAAGATAACCCTCAGTTGCTCGGTGGTTGAGGATTCCGGGTGAAGCGCGCTTCCGCCTTCGGCTTTATCGTCACTTACCACCAGGTTAGTGACGATAAAGCCGAAGACTACTAGCACTAGCTAACCTGTAGTGAATAAAAAAAAAATTAGTTCCTGATTCGCCGGATTCTTGTTTCGCCAGATTCTTGTTTCGTTGGATTCTTGTTTCGTTGGATTCTTGTTTTGTCGGAAATATTAATATACAATAATATCACTTAAGTAAAGAAAACATTCTGTTATATTTATTATTGTATGAATTATTATTTTGTTGCTGCTATCAGACATAACTTAAATTACCTACTTAGAAATGGGTTTGATTCATATTTTCAAAGAAATGACGATTTTTCTTTTTTTAATTTTTTTGATTTTTTATCTGTTACGTTATCTGTTAACGTAACAGACGTTATTAAATTAAGAACAAATAAATATTTTTATTAATGTACTGAAATGTCAGCCTTTTATTTAATACATAGATATTTCTATAGTTTTCTTCAACAAAAAATCCGACGTTACAAGAATTCGGCGAAACAAGAATCCGGCGAATCAGGAATCCGGCGAGTCAGGAACTAATCATTAAAATAGGAATCTGTCTTTGCAACTATTAGGTCTTTTTGGGAAAATGAATTTGGCAAAGTGAATTTGATTAAGATGTGATTTGATTTAAAGAAATAATCTTTACATGAAGCTATATCGAACCGAATTAAAAAGGAGAATTAATATGACTCATTTTTACGCTCACCAAAAGTATTACATTGCCAAAATGGTTTTTACCAAAAAAAAGACTTAACGGTTTCCAATAAAATAAAACAAAGTCCTAATCAAAGTTCCTCTGGTCCAAATTGAAAAAAAACATGTCGTGTAGGCTATTTACTATTACATACATAATATGTATTATCCCCGAAGGGTTAGTCAGAGTCTAGATAATGAGGATAGCAAAAGCAGTTATCTACCATAGTCCACTTTTCCTCAAATAGCGACTGCCATGCTCAGCGTGACAGGTGGTGAGCCCATTGCCGCTCTATGCTGTTGTATGTATGTGCAGTCTTTAGTCCGTTAGTCGCCTTTTACGACACAAGGAAAGAGAGGGGGTAGTATTTTTTTACTATTACGCGACACGGATACTATTTCAGATTTATGCATAATTTCAACTGATGTGCAGTAAAGATGTTGACCAAGGCAGATTATTCTTGAAAGCCAGACCTCGGTAGCCAAGTGGTTAAGGCAGCCGCCCGGAATGCGGAAGGTGCGTGGTTCGATTCCCGCCTGAGGTTGTCGTCTTTTTTCAGTGTTAAAAATTTTACATAAGTATATTTAAGCGTTAATAAAACGCTAAAATATAAAACATTAATCTATAAACGCAGCTTCATATTAACCGATGGATCAAATATTTGTAAAAATATTTCTTTCGGATCTCAGAGGTGAAAACTTTTAAGATTTGATGAAGCAATGTTGACTAAAAACATAAGCATCAAGCACTGACAAATTTCGACGGTGGAAAGCCAGACCTCGGTAGCCAAGTGGTTAAGACAGCCGCCCGGAATGCGGAAGGTGCGTGGTTCGATTCCCGCCTGAGGTTGTCGTCTTTTTTCAGTGTTAAAAATTTTACTTAAGTATATTTAAGCGTTAATAAAACGCTAAAATATAAAACATTAAGGCAGATTATGCTTACCTTTAAGAAAAAACCCCTCTCTTCCCTTGGGTGTCGTAAAAGGCGACTAACGAACTAAAGACCGCACAAACTTCCAACAGCATAGAGCGGCGATGGGCTTACCACGTCCTGTCACGCTGAGCACATGTGCAGTCGCTATTTTGTGAAAAGTGGACTATGGCAGAGGACTGCTTTTGCGGTCCTCATTGCAAAGTCTCTGACTAACCCTTCGAGGGTAAAAGTCGTGATTATATGATATAATTATGTATTAAAACCAACAGGGATTTTCTAAATGTTGTATGGATCGTGGAAAGGGGACAGATGGAACTCCACATAACACTGCCTCCCTTTCTGAGGTGGGGTATCCATGATGCAGATTCACTAGGATACAAAAAAAACTAGTGTTCTGTGGATGCCCAAATAGCCAAATCCGAAACTATGAGTTAAAAAAAGTACTCAAACTGGTTTCGTTGCAGATTTTGATAAAAACCATTTAGTTTTAGTCTGAATTACAATTTTACAATTGGCTCCGACACTGTCTTTACACAAAAAACTATGCATATTTTAAGTTCGTAACTTGTTGTAACTGTGCTTATATTAATGTGCGGTTTACATATGTGTAAGCCACTACCGTTTGGGTACCTTCCAACGCTAGAAGGCGACGCGGCATCGGGCAGACCGAGGCAAAGATGGCGTGACGAGGTGGACGGATATAAACCAGATTGAACCGCTGTGGCGGACAGAAAAGAGGAAAGAAGGAGGGGAGGCCTTTGCCCTGCAGTGGGACAACATAAGCTGACAATATTTGTAATAGACTTTTTAGAAAATGTTAAAACTAAATCCTCGAGTTCCCGATAAACCCCTTTTCGGCAATATTCTTGACCTTCATCCCGTGTGCAGTGTGCGAGGAGCTCGATGGCCCAGCGGTTAGCGCGTTCGGCTTGCGATGTTGCCGGTTGAGGCGCTTTTTTCCTGTTTTTAACAATTTCGGTTGATTGTACAGCCACCAATATAAAACATACAGTTCTAAAATTCATATATACAATATAGTTGGACATATTATCTAATGACTCTTAAAGACAGAAACATGATTGGTAATACTTCACTCGATAGAAAAAAAATTTAAAGATAGCTCTGTCAACATTTTAAAAGAGCTGTAAGTCAGACAGTACATTAATAAATGACTTAATTTTTTTACCAATAGAAGAACATTTTCATTATCTAGTCTAGTCTGGTCCCGGTTGTTGTCGTAAGATGGCAGTCGTTAAAACCCACCAACCCGCATTAGGCCACGGTGATGGGTTATGGCCCAATACCCCCACTTGCTATTGTCCACGTGGGAGGCCTGTGTCCAGCAGTGGGACGTTTATAGGCTGATGATATATGTGCAGTAGCGAGCGTGTAAATAGTGTGCAAGCAAATATCGCCGAAAACTTCAAATTCAAAGTCAAATATTTTTTTTGTACTAGCGGATCCTCGTAGTTTTACCCGTGTGGTACCCGTTTCCGTAAAAATATGGGGATGAAATATAGCCTATGTCATTTGAGAAGAATGTATCTTTCTAAAGGTCAAAGAATTTTGTAAATCAGTTTAGTAGTTTTGGAGCCTATTCAATTCAGACAAACAAATCTTTTCCCTTTATAATATTAGTATAGATAAGCTTTTACAGGCACTTATTACACGTCAGCAACGAATAAAATAACAGTTAACTAACATTTAGTTAAATCTTAACTACTAATCTTACTAACTAACTAATCTACACCATTTCGGATTTTGGGAGAGCTTTCAATTTTTTTTTAATGTGACACTTCATAGTGACTACATCTTGCCTGATGGTTAGCAGCCGATGTAGTCCAAAATAATGAGAGCGTTCCTCACCGTGGAACAAGCACGGTAACAAGCGACTGAGAAGAAGCTGGCATTCAAACTCAGGAAGCCTTTTTTCTCCCTTTTTTTTCTTTCTTATCGTGGTCGACCGGTAACTTTCTCGACGGTACCCACGACCAAGTGTTTACAGGCCTTAGCTCTTACTTTGAAACCCAAAGGCAATGCTTTATACAATGTCAACAACTACGTCTTCAATATCCGCTCTCATCTCATTTAAAATCAGTTAGATTTTAACAAAGTATATTTATAAAAAAGTTGTTTCCGCTCGCCCCAATTATTTAGTCCAAGATAAGTTTTCTTTTGAAACTTGTTTAATATGGTAAGATATCGGATAAATATACATAAACATAGAAAAAACATTCAGACCCAAAATTAATTTAGAAAACCAGTTTTTCTCTAAATTGACTCGACCGGGAATTGAACACGGGACCTCCGAGATGGCGCGACGCCAGACCCGGCGTGCTAACCACTCGACCACGGAGGTCGTCGAATAAAAATAAATTTATATAAGAAAATATACAAAGACATTAATAATATCCGCAAAGCTAATACGCTCGTTTTAGCAATGGGTTTACGTCAGTAGTCAAAAACAAACGTAATTCAATACTGGTTGTAGATGACATTGTAATGGGTCATGCAAATAAAGAATAGTTGATAGAGCGGATCCGATCAGCTACGGCCACATTTTTTAAACGGCCACTTCCCGTGATCGGCCACTTCACCCAACGCGGCCACTTCCCTTGAACGGATTTTGCACAGTGGTCTAACAGTAGAGATTCTTTGGTCTACGATTTCTCACCGTCCATTTATCCAGTTACGCTGTAAAGGCCAAGGCGCTGGGAAGGCCTGCGTCCAGTTGTGGGACGTTTATTGACTGCGATGATGGTAATGATATTTGGAATTAGTGCTAAAATTGACCTACAAAGATTGCTACAAGGGTCTTGTCGTGTTATTTAATGATTGTGTTATTTTCTTTTCAGGTATTTATTAAGTTCTACTTTAAAATTGCAGTAAGGGTAAGTAACTTAAGCTCGTAATATAGAGCAGAACGATTAAAGACTGTATTCTATGCGGGTGATAACATCAAAGATTAAATATGATCAAAAAATAAATATGAGCATAAGCAGAAGCTTACTCGAATCAATACTTTTTGATTTAATCTTTTATTCTACAACGTGTTAAATTATTAAAATGATTTTTTTTTGCATTTCTTGAAAATTACTTACTCTAAGTATTATACGTTAGAGAGTTAAGTTTTAAAAGCGGCGGTTAAGTTTTAAATTTCTTTGATAAAATCTGACCCACAATTTTCATTCAGTGGAATCGAATCTAGACTGTCGATTCTAAACAAACTAGTATCGGATTTTGATCAATTCATTAAGATAATGGATATTAGTTTCGAGGGCGCATTGCCCCTCGCCCCTATATTTCTAAGCTTAGTAATCAAATTCAAATGTAAGGTTACTGTCAACAGCAAAGCAACATTAATGAATATCGGAAAGACTTTAGGGTAAGGAATTACTAGGTTAATTAAATCTTTAAATAACAGGCTAATGATATGTGCCATCTTCTATTATCTAATTATCTGAGGTAAAAATAAACAATTTCATTAATTCTATTATTTATTATACATTATACAAAACTATCACTGGTTTTGAACATAAGTTTATCACAACCTATCGAACCTTTGCAGTGATCAAGTTCACAATAGACATCGTGGACTGAATGACTGCTCCTTACTTAATACTTTCTTTACAGTCGTTCGGAGGTAATGTGAATCGTATACCTATTCGAAGGTTCAGTAGTACCAAGAAATATTTAACTATTCTGACAAGTTTCAATGGCAAGCTTTAACTAAATGTTTATCACATTCTATTGTTGTGTTGATAAATGACTATTGAGATTTCTCATTTATTTCTTGATACGTTTTCTATAACCTTACAAAATAATTGTATTGGCTATTCGTTTTCGTCGGGTAATTTGGTTATTGTGAGTAGGTTTCTTGTGGCTGGTTTGGGTAGTAAGTCTGCTGGTTGGGGTAGTTAGCCGGCTGGCTGGGGTAGTTAGCCGGCTGGTTGGGGTAGTTAGCCGGCTGGCTGGGGTAGTAAGTTGGCTGGTTCGGGTTAACAGGCTTGTTCTTCTCAGCTTCAGCCTGTTCCGCTTGTTCTTTTTCTTGTTGATCGAGAGCGCTGTAAAACAAAATATATCATTTTATAAAACGAATTACAATTCATTAATACCAACATTGCTTGAAAGTTTTTTTCTAGCTTAACTAACTTGCTAAATTTTGGTATTTTTATTAAGGGGGTCCTGCACGAAATTGTGAAAATTTACGTATTTTAAGTCACTTGTACTATGCGCTGAATTAGTTAAATAGGTTCATTAAAACCACTTATGTAAGTTAGTCTGATGATTGTACAAGGTCATTGCCTTGTTGAAATTTTAAACAAATTCTTTAAACAACAAACAACACATAAATCTAATGACTCCTAAACACAATACATATTGTTTCGACAACTCATGAAATAATAATTATTACATGAAAATATTTGTATTGATAATTTAAAAAGTAAATTTTAATTTTTAACACAAGTGCGTGATGGTTTTGCACATTTCGCATAATAAAAACATTGCTCTAATTAAATTACTAGGTCTGAAACTTCAAAGAACAAGAACAATTCTGTTCTAATTATAAATATCAATATGATTGATTTTGCTTTGAAGTTCTTTGAGAGACTTATGTCAGTTTTTACGATCGCACGGCGCCCCCTTATGCATAAACAGTTTTTAGAATTCGCTCCCAAGTTTAAAAATTATAACACTTTGAAGTTTGCTCGTGATAGTGAAATGTATCAAGGCTGTTCTCAAGGCATGATCTGGTGAATGGTGTTAAAAAAAACTTACGCTCTGATCGCTGGTGGGATAGGGGCAGGAGTGGGCAGATGGTCCCCGTAAGCGTGGTAGCCGGTGTGGTCAGCGTAGTACTTCACGGTGTAGAGTTTGCCGTCAGGTCCAGGGTACGAGTACCAGCCGGCCTTCACGAGGCTCTCGTCTGTAGCCCTAGGGTCGGTGTAGTAGCCATGCTCGCCGACGTGGGTTCCATCGATCAACTGGTATCTTTAAGAAACAGTTTCATTAAACAGTCATCATCATAGACCTATTACATAAAAGGTGATTCAGGAATCGTCCACTTGCAAGGTTTTACTCTTGAACGCAAACTCAATATTGATACAATTTCAATGCGATTTATATGTATCGATATTGGGATAAGTAAAGATAACTCCGGAACGCCATCTCGATAATAATTTGTTCAATCAATTTCCACGCAATGTAATTCCAATGTGGCGCTATTGTCGCATACAAAAGTGCCATTTGACATTTTTTAGATTTGTGATTGGTAATTGATTAATGCAATTGTGTTTCAAGAGTAAGCCTACAGGAGTGCAAGAACGATTTTAGTAGTAACTTAAAAATATTAATGACACCTTTTGGTTTTGTGACACATTTAGAATTGATTCAATGGGATATAGGTACTAGATACAAACCAGAACAGACAATATTATGTAATGTAGATGTATCACAATGAAACTGTTGTGTAGACATCACATTTAACGTTAAACTTTTGAATTCTTATCTACAATCTAAGCAAACATGTTTGTTTGTTATATGAAACTGTATCCTAACAATGTGTTAGTTTATCTGGCAGGACCGGTCTTTATTACCCGAATGATAAAGCTCGATCATTCTACAACTCATTTCCTCGGTCAATACACTGTCGACTTGTTGTGATTTGTATCGATTCAACATTGTGACTCATTCTTGATCACGGTGTATTTTAATAATACTTTTTCTTAAACCGGAATGTCACACTCTCATTTAAGTAAATTTTGGATTTTAATAGAACTTTTTGAGCTATTGTCCTCCGGAGGACTTGCATTACTAAAAGTTTAAATAACTTGGTATGGTAACTTTATCATATTCTATGTTGTTTTTGATATAAGAACAGTGCAAACTATGGAGTCTAGCTTTTATGTTTTCCATAGCAACGCTCAGGCGAAGTCGTTAGCGAAATATTCGTACAAGATGACAACAAAGGCGTCAAATCAAAAAGCTTCAGATCCAAAACGAAAAATACGCGAGGGAACTTTAACCTTGAGTTGAGCAGGCGAGTTTTGGCTTTTTTCTTGCAACTTCCTACGGAATCAAGTTTCGAACCAAACAGAACAGTTAGAATTATAATAAAATAACCGGATTTCTATACATTTTTAGGACACACTTATACAATAGCAAGTTGTGACCGTTAGGAGCACATGTTTAACATAATATTTGCATTTTTCATTGGCAACCCAATTTTTTGCCGAAATGTGTAATTTAAAACCAGTAATTTCTAAAAATGTGTTGATATTATTTATAAATTTTAATAAAAAATATATTTCTATGTTGAGTGTTATTTTGGTAAATTCAAGATATCTTGAGGCCTGTGTTCAGTTCTAAGTCAGTCACAGTGTATTTCCGATTTATTAGATGCATTTTGTTGATAAAAAGCCTGCATTTGGCAAGAATGGTATAATACCTTATAAATAAATAATAATAAACAAATAAAACTTTCCTACACTCACACCAATTATCTACCCCAAGAGAAGCTTCGAAGAAACTCGTTAAATGGTTACTAGACAACAGATAATCATACTTAAAATACTTAAATACACACTTATTATACATAGAGAACACCCAGACCCGAGACAATTTAGAAAAACAATAATTTCTAAATTGACCCGACCGGGAATCGAACCCCGGACCTCAGAGATGGCGAGATGGCGACACCATGAAAACCGGTGTACAAACCACTCGACCAAGGAGGTCGTCAATAATTGTGTCGATGACTTCATTTTAATGATAGAGGCCTTTTTCCATCAATATGACAGTATAAACTCTCACTTTTTTGCTAATACTTAATAAATAATAATTAACTACGATATATCACTTACTCGTATTTGTAGCTGCCGTTGTCTCCATAGACTATCTCATTCTTGATAACAGGATTTCGTGTGGTGGTGGTATAAGATGGAGTGGTCCAGGTATGCGTCGGGTAGTAGCCTTGCTGTGGGGGCGCAATCGTAATCGGTTGGGGCACGTAAGTATTCTTTGGGGGCACATAGTCATTCTGCGGGGCCACATAGTTATTCTGCGGGGCCACATAGTCATTCTGGGGAGACACGTAGTTATTCTGAGGTGGTACGTAGTTATTTTGAGGTGGAACGTAGTTGTTCTGAGGTGGAACGTAGTTATTCTGGGGTGGTACGTAGTTGTTCTGAGGCGGAACGTAGTTGTTCTGTGGAGGGACGTAGTAATTTTGTGATGTTTCTACGTTCGTCCACCTGTCCTGCTGCGGTACATTCTTCTGATTGTTCCAGGTGTTGCTTGGAACGTAGTTGTAGGCACTTGCTGCGGGCTCCAGAGACTCTCTTGGCTCTTTAAGAAGTTCCATAGAGGCTTGCGCTTCGGAGTCAGCGATCTCTTGATCCGTTTCTTCAGCTAGCGTAAGTGCCAGCACGGAAATCAAAATGTAATACTGTAAAGAAAAATCAGGAATTAAAAGCAGAACAATGTTGATGAATTTGATGATGAAAGAATGGACTAAAATAAATGATATTTTTTAAAATATTATATTTGCATGGACTGTGCTATGCCTTTTTATATAATATTGGAGAAATATAGCATTATAAATGCAAAAGTTTGCTGTACATTATATTTCACGATATGAGAGATGCTCGTAAATTCTACCTGAGTTCACGTCCCTTCTAAGGTAGTCACTTTTTCTTGTGTAAATAAATACCATTTTTAATATAACAAATTGCCAAAAAGTACAATTATTTACGAAAATTAATCAAGTAAGTGAAGTAAATCTGATGCGATTGGGATGAATAAGCTTTTGATTATAAAAAACGTGCGACCTGTTTTCGAAATACATTAACACTCTCATCAGATAACAATGACAGGACACCCAATTAAAACTTTTGTCTTTTTTCCATTTTCGTCTAATCTTATCGTTGTGATTAATTATTTAATTGAGAAAATTATAAATGTAAGTTTCAGATTGACTTGAAGTTGAAAGTCAAAATAAATGCACCAACTTTTTCTCGTCGCACTTCGCGGTTCATTTAACATTTTTTTTGTATTTTTTGCACTAGCACTGATTCAAGGACTTACCAGCTTCATGGTTAAGGTCCTTCTACTTCGGCGTCAGATACAACACTGTCTCCGTTTGGGGGTCGCCAAGGATTTTTATAGGATGTCATCCTTTGCACACGCCTCGACGCGTATCTTGTCGATACAATGACCTCGCTCTTGGACCATGCGTCCGTCTAGGAAAAAGCTCTAGTTCCGGAGAAACGCGATTTTTTTGTGGAGAAGGAATGTTGAAAAGATTAAAGAAAAGGAAAGTGGCGTTTTGTTATATTAAAAAAAATATTAAAGGGCTAACGTTTTTAGCCCGTGTTTTAACTATAATTAGTCTTGCAGCAGTAACTATTTAGTATGTAAGGGTTGAGCATGTATGTATCAGTCAAGACATAGCAATATAAAGTATTGTGCGTCAATAAAAACCACAATATCGGTATCATTATACAGTATGACTGTATGATACATATGAGAAAGGTGAGCTTGAGTTAGTGACATATACCGCGATGCATAAAATTAAAAGAAATCGTATAATTTCTTAGTTATAAAGTAACTGTGTTAAGAATTTAGTATGGTCATATTATTATACAAATGAAGTATAAAGTTCGTAAACGGAACTTTTCAAGTTCCAAATAACAAACTTCATGTAATAAAATTTATAATGGTATTTTCGTTTTAAATATTATATTTCGGTTACGATTTTAGATGAAGTTCATATTATGTCTATAATCACACACTGCTGTGTGTGGGACCTCAATTGCACCATTCTTCGAGGGTGCCTTCACCCTCACCTTGCCTTCACCTTCACCCTCATTTGCCCGTAATTCGAGAAAAAGTAGGCCTACAGTTTCTTCCGACTACTTGAGTTATGTCTGATGGTTCGGTCCTCTAAGCAATACACAGCTCAACTTCAAATAGTTTGATAAAACGCAGGGTTGGAAATTGCCTAGTATTTTTAGAAAATAAAAAACAATTAACCGTTAGAATGGGTTTTTGAGTAACATTGTCACCATATATAATTCAAGAAAAACCCATGTTAATTTAAAAATAAATTATGCTGACTGTGCTTAAAATATATATCGAGTGTTCGACTTACAAAGTAGGAAAAGTTCTGAATATGTAAAGAAATACAGTTGGTAAGTATATCAAATAACAAACATTATTTCCCTACGGCATATTTATGTAAATGTCATAGTTAGTCCATAGTAAAAATCAAGGAGACGTCACCACCAAAAGTTGACTTTAAATATTTAAGGAAAACAATGGCGATGTTATAGACTATGCAAATGATGGTTTTCGGAAACATAGTAATGAAGTTAAGTTTACTATTTTTAATAAATAACAATTCGAGAGAAATACATAAAAAATCACACAGAAACAATTCATTGACGAATCTCAGATTTTAATAAGATATATGCTAATGATTTTTCACACAAATTCCTGGTAAAAATAATTAAATATGTCTGTTATTGTCTTACGAGAGTTTTTGTTAAAATGTTTTTGAGATTCAAGGGACATGTCTACCGAATTTTCTTGCGAGTCACCGCCCCGGCGGCGCGCGCCGGGTCGCACTCAAATAAAAGTGTTAAAAAGATACTGTAATTAAAATGTCAGACCTTTGTCTTTATCAATCAGATACATAATTATAATTAATAACTATTTTCATGCGACGCCATATAACAACAATCAGAGTCACATGTTTAGAGTTTCGGAATGTTCTTGGAAAGAGACACTTTTTTATATTTTGTAATGAAAAGTTAACATACGTTTATACATAACTGAAAAGAATAAAAGAGAATTTAAATATATAAAATTAAACTAATCAAAAAATTACAACCTTGTCGCGTAGCGGTGCAAGAATACTACCACCCCACAGAAATAGATTTCTATGTACCACCCCCTCTCTTCCCTTGGGTTTCGTAAAAGGCGACTAACGGACTAAAGACTGCACATACTTCCAACAGCATAGAGCGGCTATTGGCTCACCATCTGTCACGCTGAGCACATTTGCAGTCGCTATTTGTTGAAAAGTGGACTATGGTAGAGGACAACTTTTGCTGTTCTTATTGCCTAGTCTCTGACTAACCCTTCAGGAATAATAGTCGTGATTTGTATGTATATAAAAAAAATATAAATGAAAGATTTCCTTCAATTGTATGTAACGTCCTTGGCTGACCATAATATGTAGTAAGGTATTTTTTATATTAGTAATTTGTTAAACATCACATAACAAAGCCAAGAACTGGTTGTCAAACTGAACCTGACTCTCGATCGTGTCTCTAAGTGGGATCTGAAAACCTGGTCGAGTTTAATGATAGAAAAACCCATGTTTGTGCATTCTCGAACTCACTTCCTTACTCCTCCCTCTCTTTAGAACTCTCCTTTACCCATTTTAGTGGACCTCAGCATTCTTGGCATGGACATCGGCCAGAAACTGAATCCAAAATGGTACATCGAGAGTGTTATTTTAACTGCCTCCCTCCCGTAAGTTGGGTATCCTCAATAAGGTGAGGCGGTTTTTCACTCCCGAGCAGCGCTGTTTGCTGTACAAGACTCAGATGCGATCGAGTATAGAAAACTTTGCTCTATGTAATAATTTGGCCTCCGGATGTCAGGCGTTGATGAATAGATGTATAAAATAATAATAATAAATAAATTTACGCTCACACCAGTTATCTAGCCCAAGATAGCTTTTTTTGAAACTTGTTAATATGGGGATAAATATACATAAAAAAACACCCGAAATCAATTTAGAAAAACAGTTTTTCTCTACATTGACCCGACCGGGAATTGAACTCAGGACCTCTAAGATGGCGCGACGCTAGACCCGGCGTGCTAACCACTAGACCACGGAGGTCGTCGTCGATAATAAAATTGATCCTATGACCGTCCGTATGTCAGGCTTTGATAAATAGATGAATGGATTGCAAGAGTGTGGTTTTTACGCGTGATACTTGAGTAGGCGTTACTTTATTTACCATTTTGCTTAGAATGCCCAAACATGCAACCTATGAGAAATATACGAAATTGATCTAATTGGTTATGGAAGGACCATGTTGCACTGACTCACTATAATTCATTCGAGTTGTGAACCCATTCATATAAATTTGTGGTCAGAGACCAAAACTTTATCGGTTGATACTAATGTAAAATTTTATTCAGACACCATTTAATTTGGGAATACCAAATTGTTTCTTTTATTTATTCAGGAAGATCTGTTAGGCGTTTGTCCTACACGCATTTGGTCCATTACGCAGTTTGTCCTAAAGTACGCGAATAATAATTAATTTAGTTGCAGCTCGCCCTATACCTAGTTCGTCCTAAAATTCGCGAATAATAATTGATTTAGTAGCAGATCGCCCTATAAGTAGTTCGTTCTAAAACCTCTTCATTCTTGTCTTATTTAATTTATTTATTAGCTAGCTATTGTATCGTAAATAAAGCAACCGGAGACAAAATATCAGCTAAATTATATCCAAAGTGTTGCGTCTTTAAGAATACCAAATTCTTTAGTTTTCAAAATGTGATTCATCTTTATGTAGTGTATCCGGTGTCCCAGTTTAGAATTTGATTTTTTTTTGCATTGAAAATGTCTTTTACTTTTAAGGAAATTGATTGTTAATTAATGATTTTATAACAAACGTTATTAATAATGACCGTGTCGCGTGGCGGTGAAAGAATACTACCACCCCCTTTCTTCCCTTGGGTGTCTTAAAAGGCGACTAACGGACTAAAGACTGCACATCTAACGGCATAGAGCGGCGATGGGCTCACCATGGTAAAGGACTGTCTTTGTTGTCCTCATTGCCTAGTCTAGACTAACCCTTCGGGGATAATAGACGTGATTATATATAGGTATCAATGAATTTTTGCCCGATTGCTGGATAAAGGTCTCCATTAACCCCTCACTCAGTCTTGGATATTTTTTGATACTTTTTTTGGTGCAACTGTCAACGTCATTTTTTTTGACAGAATCGAGCATTGACTATGCGATATTTTGTGATAACAATACATAAGATGAACCACAGAACCGAAATAACCAAACTTGTTTTCACTAAAGTAGTCTGTAACTCTATGAAAACACGGTACAAAGTCAAGTGTGTTTTTGTAGGTGCGGTCTCATGCGACCGCCTGGGGTTTGAGAAGACCATAATTGAAATCAAGTCAGTTCTAAAATTGTTGGTTATTGACTGAATCACCGCGTTTGTTAAATGCGGGTTGACGATGACAAACTACACTGGCCTGCAAGAATAAGTACTTATCACACTTTTAAAATTGCAATAACTTTTTAAGTACTCACACAAGATATGTTTTCGAAACAAAGAGGACTCGAAAAAGAGTTAGTTAGTTACTTTAGTTTCAAAGAAAGCTGATTGAAAAGCTGAATTGCTTTAAAACGTTTTTTATTTTAAATCTCTTTGTTCTATAGTTTAGAAAAAAAATAATTTAAAAGTGTGATACTAATTTTTGCAGGCCAGTGTACGCCTACGCATCGACAAATCAGGAACACGCTTTTCCAAAATTCATAATAATTATTATCAAATACTATACTATTGAGATTTTCTTTTGACATAAATAATTAATTAATCCAAATTGACATATACTATAATTTAAAATAATGTCATTGTTAGTGTGCCAAGTCCATTATGCTGAAGATTTATTATTGTTATTATTAATTTTATAAAATATTTGCATGCCTACAATTATAAGGTATAATACTGTTGATTCCATTAAATTGATTTTTTATCCACAATCTATGTACATGGTATGAAGCAAATAAAAACATATATTCTATTCTATTCTAAGAAATTGAACCCGGAACCTCTGGATATCGGCCCGGGTGCTTGATATCACGTTCTTTTTAATTTAGTAAACGTAAAAGGAAAGCAGAAGCCTTGCCATTTTGCTTCTTACAATTTCAGCATTTAGATAAGCTAAGCTGAATAACTGGATTATCACCCGGATTTGTACTCCATTGTAAGTCTTCTTTGAGACCTTAATCTCTGGCAGTTTGCATGAACGCACAATTTAATGACAATGTGTAACTTAACCTATTTTTTCTTTATAATTAAGAGGAAACACTATGTCGAAGTGACATGCAAAGTTCTCTTACAAAACACAGAAAAACGACGTTTCGTATATCCCTGTTTCCTCCTTCAGAACTGGACCAATTTTTATTACTTTTTCAGCATCGGTTAAAGAAAGAGATTTTCTATGTCCGTATGTTTGATTTTTTTAAGCCAGCCACTTGATGTTTCTGAAGACGCTTTAAAACGGAGTGATTTCGATAAATTTTGAAGTCTTCTGGTTAATAAATAAATGATTTAATGCAAAAAATCAAACAAACAGACATAGAAAATCTTTTTCTTTAACCGATGCTGAAAAAGTAATAAAAATTAGTCCAGTTTTGAAAGAGTAAACAGGGGACTACGAAACGTCGTTTTTCTGTGCTTTGTATGAGAATTTTGCATGCCACTAACACGTAGTGTTTCCTCTTAAGATCGTTTTAGCTGTATTTAATAATAATTGTTTTGGCGAAATAACAAATAAATATATTTTTTTGTTATTTCGCCAATACGTGATCTGAAAAGGTTTAAATTAGTGTTGAGAAAACTTGCGAGTTTAATAAACTTGACTCAATTTTGCACGTCTTAGTGGCCTAAACATTACTCAACAAAATGTAAAGTTCGGAAACTAGGGTTAAATTTTACGTACTGAAAAATATCATCACAGTCGTCGTCCCACAATTTAAAATTACAAATAAAACAAAACATCCGGATTTTTTGAATGCCTCATAATGCTTTTTAATGATCAAACATAATTCAATTGCGTTGTATCGGTGCTTTAAGTGCATTAGTATCGTGAACAATAAAACAAGGGATTAGTGCCGGGTGAATCAGTATTTTAAGTCGCGTGCAAAGCAAAATCTTTGTTTATTCGCTCATTTAATATAGATTATTGGTATTGGTTGCACACACAACTTTAAGAAATGTTCTTAATATGTGATAGAATTTATGATGAGTGTGTTGTTAGTTATTTGTTGTCAAGAATCAAGAATCAATATCATTAATTCAGGTTAGTGAGAGTGCTCTGGAGCTGCATGAGCTCATACCGATATTCCCTTCTTCCATCGGACATCCAGACGCACTGCGGGCCACCCTTTCTTGGTCGGTATTCCTAAATGTCGTACAAAGCGCTTCTCAACATCTTTTATACTGCGCACAGCAAAGGAGTGGAACTCCCTCCCTGCGTCTGTGTTTTCGAGTACTTATAACCCGTCCATCTTCAAAGCAAAAGTGAATAGGTAACTTCTGGGTTAGCTCGCTCCATCGTGGATCCTGTCTTAGCTCCTGGGTATGATTGGGACCTCTTGGTTCTTGCAAATCAAATAAAAAAAAAGGTTAGGTCATGTTTAGGTTACAGCACTTCTGAATGTCATTAGGCCATCGGTTCGTATAGGGCGGGAGACCTTGTACTGAGAAGAACCGGCAAGAAACTCAACATTTATTTTCTCCCTTTCTTTTACAGCGTCAAACAGAATTAAAAAATGGCCTCCCTAACCAATATCGGTCATCAAATAAACATTTATTTTTGTATAGTAGCATCATCATCATGGCTACTGGCTTAAACTTAGGCTTAGCCATTCCTACATGAACATAATGTTTATCTCTATGAACTCCCCAGATTGGTTCATATTCCACCACACTTTTCCAATACGAGTTGTTGGATTTTGAGGACTATCATCCTGCTAGCTGTAACGGTACAGAATGAATGGTATCCGTCCGTTAGTAAGAAATGTGTGGGAGTAGCACTAAAATAAATATTAATGCGTAGCACCATTAATATAATAAGCATGAAAAAGGGAATAATAAACTAGTTCAGAATAATGGTCCGTGGTCTAACGCTTTATCTCTAGTTTGAACTTCGCGGGGACTGCTCTGTGTGCTCCTTGCGACATAGGCGCCATCTAGCGTGAGTTATTTACTTGAGCTTCGCATAAGGTTGCTAGTTTGACTTCTTTATTTTGAATTTCGCGGGGACTGCTCTGCGCGTCCCTTGCGACGTAGGCGGCGTCTAGCGGGAGTCATAAGGTTGTGAGCTTGACTAGGACCGTATTTTTTATTTTGAATTTCGCGGGGACTGCTCTGGGGTCGGGAAAGTGGTTCACCTACGGGCGGACGCCATCTATGGTCGGAATACGGAACCTTTGATAATTTCCCAAAATATAGGATTATTGGCTTAAGTGGAGGATTATTGAGAGGGAATTGTTAATAGAAGGCAACATTTAGATATTCAAAGATGAAATATTGGCTGTCGGACGAGATTTGGTTAGATTATGGAAAAATTTTAGAATTGCGCGGCGAAAGCGGCAATGAGCGAGCGAGAGGTTGAGAAAAAGACAGAAAGAGAGGTCGGATGATAGCTCCACGTGGCGCGACGCGAAGGCGAGGGGCATCGGGGAAACAGCTAGCGATTGGTTGAAGGGAAGAAAAGCGGACTCGCGCGGGCGAATGTTAAGTGCGCATGGCGCGAAAGTTAAGATGCTTGGGAAAAGGGCGGAAAATTAGCGGACATTCAATTTTGGGACGTCGGCGGTGCGGTCCAACTTAAGAGTGCGGTACTACTCATACGGGGAAAATAGTATCCGAGCTTTGATAGTGCGCTAAGTGATATTCGAGCTGCGATATTAATTAAGATTTGTGAAATTGAAAGTGATTAATAAAGTAAAACTATTGCGGTCGCAACTCGAATCCGTTAACGGAATGAAGTATTCCGGGGTACATCGGCGGAAACGCGTAACGGTGGCAACGAAAACCTATGTACCTTTCAACAGACTTCGGTCTGGATGATCTTTGATTGTATTTAATAAGATCGGCGTTTTACATCATTACGCTAAACAATACACTATCTTCGACGGAGTAATGGGGGAGAGACAGTTGTCTCCCTAGTGAAAGTTGAAGATAGGTCAGACACCATTTAGCTGGAGGTAGACCCGTATGACCCAGTCCAATTTCGAGTCTACCTCCGTACATACAGTGTAGTGATAGGAAAATAACACACTGAGTATACTGGCTCGACTGATAGAACATTTAGGAGTTAGTTGCTTTCAGGGGCAATGCGACTCTCACAACACATCACGAATTTAAATTAAATGTGGCTCGGGCCTAGATTGCAAGGTACACAAAAAGGGACTGTTAGTTCGACAAAATATAGGCATTTTCAAGTGAGGAAAGTTGTAGGAATCTATAGGTAGGCGGATATATATATGGTTAGTTATGGAAGGCAAGGTATTTGCACGCAGTGCGTACATAGGATGGGTGCTTGAGCCGCAAGGCCAGGCCGGATTAATTCTGACTAATAAGGTAGGGATAATTAAGTTACGGCGTTAAATAAAATTATGATGAAGTGATGTGGGTCCTAGCTAGGCAAGTAATCTGTTACCGCAGGCCGATAAAATTCTAATTGTTTTCCTAAAGTTGTTACCAATTAATTATTCATTTTAAATAATTAACAGAAGTATGATAATATTGTACCATCATTACTTGGAATACCTAAAAGTGTAGACTGGTTTCCTATTACAAGAAAAATACTAAAAAGTTATAGCAAATAAGCTTAGCCGTACTGTGATGTTTGATTTCTAATACTGAAATGACCAAACAGGCATTTTTTAGCTTTCCCTGGGATGCGATACGATCTCACATTGCTACACTCTTCAAGGTATGGAAAATTTTACATCCGATACCTATTAGCAAAAATAAGCTGATACAAACTGAACAACTAAAACCAGTTTAGAACCTAGGATAAGTCGTTGAAAGAAGACATTGCAAGCTATGAGCTTCTAATAATCTGAAACATAGAAATAATTGATTGATAACAACCAGCTAATTAGCCTGACAATGGTCTACTAATACCATTTGAATAGACCTCTTAAGATATGTAAGTACTTACTTCTAATAATATGAAACATAGAAATATTTGATGGGAACAATCTAATCAATCAGACTAATACCTAGTACAGTCTAATTTATACTTATTAAAGTGAGTAAAAGATAACTTCTAAATGTAATTGATTTAATGATTAACAGGGATAATTAACTACCTAATTTACTACCTACTAAAAGTATACTAACTATGATTTAGTAGTCTATCAAATTAACCACTCAGTCTGAGAGACAGGGGGTGGAAGTTAATGGAAAAATAATTAACTTAAGTTCACTTCCTAAAAGTCAAGGATATTGAATAAATTAAACATCTTTCAATAAACTTGAGATGTACTTATACTTTATAAATCTGTATAATAAACTCTAAGAGTAACCCAAAGTAATTTACTTCAAATGATAGTATTCTATTTAAGTTCACTTCCTAAAAGTCAAGGATATTGAATAAATTAAACATCTTTCAATAAACTTGAGATGTACTTATACTTTATAAATCTGTATAATGAACACTAAGAGTAACCCAAAGTAATTTACTTCAAATGATAGTATTCTATTTAAGTTCACTTCCTAAAAGTCAAGGATATTGAATGAATGAAACATCCTTTAATAAACTTAAGATGTGATAATCTGCCAATGCAGCCAATCCAATGTAGTTATATTGGAACTTTATAAGACCCGTATAATAAATACTAAGAGTAAATAAAAGTAATTTTACCTGTATTAATAGCATTCTACTTTAGCCACCGCCTGAAGTGGCGTTTGATTAAATTATCCATCCTTTACGGAACTGAATATAAGTTATTGCATTGAATCATTAAGTTCTTAATAAGAAAAGGATATGTGGATGATAGCAAGCCTTGAGATAAACTCTATTGATTTATGTGGAATAATAAGAATTTAAATTGCTAACACATAGTTCATAATGTAAAATGAAATTAAATTTTGAGGAGAGATGTAAATTCTCAGTTTAAAGAATTAAAGGCACAAGCTAATGATTAAAGTTAAATTCAATCTGGTCAGGGCTGATATAATACAATGAGCTGATCGGCATGCTAATAGCGGGGAGGGGCTATTAAATTACCAGAATCCTCTAATATGTCATGTAAATTGCACAAGACTTCTTATGTATCATGCTACTTTTAATAAATAATAATACCTGCAAGCTAAGCTATCATCTGATTACCTTTGAGTGGTTACAAATCTTCCCCGCAGCTGCAGTGAAGGATTTAGGTCACAGTTCAGACGGAGTCATTGCTAGGCTACACATATCTATGTTATGATCTATAGACTGGTAGGTAATTAGGTCAGGAGTAAATAATTTAACACAGGGATAAGCCAATTACTAAACTTTCACGAAAGAACTTGAGTTACTTAAATGCGGTTAACAACGGAGGGTTCACTAGACGATCAGGCCAAAATAGTAGTTATTATAATATTACATTGCTTGACTGAAATTCACTGCAAATAGAATTAAGCTATGCTAAGGTTTCATCATCATACAAACAATACGCACTAAACAAAAACTCCAAACACAACCATTAGATTGTAGATAAATTAGGTTAATTAGTTTTAAGAATTAGATAATAAGTTAAGTTAAGGTGAAAGCGGCGAGGATGTGTGTATGCATTATAAGGTAGACTAGGCATATAGGTGTGAAAGGCATTAGATTTAGGTATAGAAATTATAGGGGGGTGGGGAGGTTACAATTTGGTAAGCCATGACCAGGATCAGAAAGTTAAGTTATAAATTATCATTATTATAGTTGTATTGGATTTCAGTCAAGCGGTAATACTTTAATTTAGAAGTGGGATTTTTTTTCCCTCAAATTGTTGTCGTGTTGCGATGCGTGAGTTTAGAATTGGCTTAATAGGGAATAATTCAATGAAGATTAATTAATTCAGAGATATTGAAGAATTATAATTTGACACTTTTCACAATAAACTTTGTTGGATCTTCTGGAGTTGATTCATACACTTTGTATTACGGGCTCTTGATAATGGGTGAATTATAATTTGACACTTTTCACAATAAACGTTGTTATCTTCTAAAGTTGATTCATACACTTTGTATTACGGGTTCTTGATAATAGATTAAGACCAATATTGTAGACAGTCGCAATGAGAGCTGGAGCTAAATTTTGTTGTACGAAATCTGTAACAAAAAGATTCTCAGGTTAGGTTAAAGGTCAAAGGAGATAAAACTACAAAACAATAATGTAATGAGTATTATTTGAAATACAATACCTTTCAGTTATTATCTTTTTCTTCTTTATTTAATGGCGGATTTCGCCAGCATCAGTTACCGTGCGGCTGTTGGCGTTGTTGTTTTCCCAAAGTATCTTATGTGCGCGAAGTACATAGATATAGTTAATAACCGGGGGTCTGGAGTATTAAATTTTAAAATTGTTGAGTTATCTGTGAATACTGAAACCTTTAGTAATTGTTTTCTATGAATACTGAAACCAGGTATCCAATTTTTGATAGGACGCTAAGATAATAATTGTTGACGTTAGGAGCTATGGTAACTGTAGTTTTGTTTCTATTCCTGGTGATAGATTTCATATAGGCATAGGCAACTGGTTCATACAGCCTTGTGTTGAGTTATTTTTAGGATCGTAAAAGGTCGATAGGGTGACATAGTTCAACATTTATTGATTTAGAAAGATTTCTAGAATAGGGGGCGGTTTAATTATTATTGCTGTCGGATGGGAAGGCTAGGGGGCGAGATTGGACAGAGGTAACCAACTTAATTATTGCTGGATTCAATTTATATTATAGGACGGCGATATGCTGTACAATATTATAAAGTTATGACGCTAACAGCATAATATAAAACTAATAATAATTATATTTTGACTAATAATCGTTGAGCGATTGCGGTTTTTAGTTGATGTGCTATTCCACGTATTATAATTTATTTTGTTGGTTATGTTAGGAAAAAAATATAATAATGTACTTGAGTCTCACATCTGAAATCCATAGAGTAGTTTAGGCTAGTCAAGGACTATTACGTTCTTTGTCTATGGTTGGACCATAGACATATGATTTAGCGAGACCATAAACAATCTAGAATTAGGAATGATTATAAAACATGAAGTCATAAAACCAATCGGAGAGGAAACTTCCTTATCGCGTAATCATATGATTTTGTTATAGCAAGCGGAATCACCTGTTATTTTCCATACCTGTTATTTTTAATACCTGCGATTTTTATGTAGTAGATTAGGATGCAATGACATGGTGGTGAAACTATTATTATGCGACATGTAGATGGGGACAATTGCTCTGCACAAGGGAAATGCCGCTTCATTTTGTTAGTTCGATAAAATCCTAGGAAAATAAACATAAAATAATATTTCGGTTCAAAATACACGCGTTGATGAGAAATCGCGATTATAGGGAATAGCAAGTAGCAGGGATGTCATGTGGGGGATAGAATCATATGACTATTCATTGCTCGTAGGAATTTTGGTTTAAAAGCAACGTAGTTTGGGATGCATAATGTAAACGGATAAATACGTCTAGTAGGCGATAAAAGTTGTTACCGTCTGGAAGCAACTATCTAATATCTACTCTATTGTGGGGAGGTTACCTATTAGCGAGGCTAGATGGCGTTGGGTTACCAATAAAAGATTTTATTTTGGATGATGGTAAAAGGGTGCTGTCTAGTAATAATATGCATAATTGCAATACTTTGCAGCGTTGTAAGTAGTCGTTACCGGTAATCGTCGCTTCTTACCGTATAGTTGAAATCGTGATAAATAGTTAATTATGAAGATTTATAAAGGATTATTATTAGCTTAAGATGAGGTTAACGTACGCAGAGGTAAAGCTCGCTGGGCACAGCTTACTATACCTACTTACCTAATATTATCAGTTGTGAGTTACCTAGAGATATCTAAGTCGGGAGAGCGGTGAAAAGAAAGGACCTTACTACATGACTAATTAGTTAGGATAGGTAGAGATAGATAAATCATTAAATTCACTGGGTTGGATTAGCCTATGAAGAAGGGTACCTTACACAATTATCTATCTCCGTTGAACGATTAAGATGTTGAAAAAAAAAAAATGATATTACTAGTTAAGTCTTGTGGGTGAGGAAGTGTAGGAAGTATACTAGTGGTAGCATTGCACGAGATAGGGTGTAGTGAATATATTCAACGACAAAATATTATATATATATATATTTTATAAATCATATCCAATCAGTACTTGTTACAATACTCAATTACAGTACTCAAAGCAAAACATAATCACCCATTTTACAGACAAAAACATTGAATCAGATGCTTGACCGCGTCTACATAAGCCAGCAGCTTTGCTTGTGGGTAAATCGAAAGAGGCACTTGTACAAGAGGCTGGTATTAACTAATCGGGTAGTGCCGAAGGAGAATATTCTGACGTGTATCCCAGACGCTAGCTTTGATTAGTTGGTGGTTCTTCTAGGGCAACCATGCCGACTTACTAGGGATCATTGACTAGTCGAAGTTTGATTCTATACATACATGACACTAATCTATTATATTTATAAGTACATTAGAACCTGCACTTGGTTATATTTAATTATTGGTTTTATATAAATATATTTGGGCGGAGATACTCTTGTGGGTGAGGAAGTGTAGGAAGTATACTAGTGGTAGCATTGCACAGGATAGGGTGTAGTGAATTTATTCAACGACAAAATATATATATATTTTATAAATCATACCCAATCAGTACTTGTTACAATACTCAATTACAGTACTCAAAGCAAAACATAATCACCCATTTTACAGACAAAAACAGTGAATCAGATGCTTGACCGCGTCTACATAAGCCAGCAGCTTTGCTTGTGGGTAAATCGAAAGAGGCACTTGTACAAGAGGCTGGTATTAACTAATCAGGTAGTGCCGAAGGAGAATATTCTGACGTGTATCCCAGACGCTAGCTTTGATTAGTTGGTGGTTCTTCTAGGGCAACCATGCCGACTTACTAGGGATCATTGACTAGTCGAAGTTTGATTCTATACACACACAACACTAAAATATTATATTTATAATTATCTTAGAGCCGGCATTTAATTATATTTAAGGAACGATAGAAATTATGCATGCTAAAGAGATGTTAGTAGGAATACGATAGGCAAATTAGTAGAGAGAAAAAAAAATTACTTCTCGAAGATATCTAAGATTGACGGATGATGGATAATTGTGGAAGGTGGATATTAATTGAGCTAGGGAGCAAAATAGGGGTCGAAAGAAAAATATAATAGTAAAGAAAGAATAATAAATTGAAAGAAAAAAAAATAATAGTAGAAAAAAGAAATAGTTGATTGGCTTGAAGTCGAGATTTAACGGCAAAATTAACGAGTTATAGCACTGTTATGCTATAGGGATAACAATAGCGTATGTTATCACATCAATTATAAAGGCGAGTTGCGGGCGGATGTCACGTCATAATCGTTAGTTAAATCGTTTTATTATTTTAAAAGTTAACACAAGCTACTTATAAGACAGTGATCGATTTTATATACCACAATTTTAAGTTGTAGGATAATTTTAAACTCATAATCCGCAGAAACATTCAAGCCGGAAATAAAGCGATGATATTGCGAGCTGAGAATAAATTTCTTAGTGTAAAATTTATTAATAAGTAAATCCCTGATATTGCGTTATCGAGATTACAACACAAAATCAACTATCACAATTCGAATCATACAAAGTAATTATTTAGATGTTGTCTCGCGTCGACAGGTACAAATTTTAATTTAGATGGGTAAAGACATTAGAACTGAAATGGGTTTCGGATGTGTGACGTTCTTAGGACACGTACTGTTTAGTAGCATAATTTAAATTTAGTAAAATCGGCCGTATTGGACATATTTCGTTTTGCGGATATATATATTTAACCAAGGTTATTGTGGAGGTAAGCATAGTTCAAGGTTTACTAAACCCGACCTAGAGTCATAGCCTATCTTTATATGTCAGAAGAAAATAATAAATTTATGAGTAGTAGATTTTAGAGTCAATAGTAAATTTATTTTCCCGAGGTGAGACCTGAAACCTAGTTCGCACTAGGCCATTCAAATACTTTAACCGGTAATGTTGATTATAATAAATAAAGATGTTCGGGATTTATAATAATATTCTAATACTGCTATATTAAAATTGTTATTATGAAATTTAATAGGGTTGCCTATCAATTAATAAATAAATAATAACTCAATGATTTGGTTACAAGTTAGGAATGATAAGACGAACGAAACGCGGTTTTGACTTGTGGCAAAGTCAGCGCAGACTGTCACGGCGGGATTATCTTGTTTGGTTATTTAGGAATATGAATTGCTAGAACTCTTAAATAATGTAGATTATTGGCATCTAATATGTACGTGATGTAATTGTAGATGATTAAAATTAGTGCTAAGGTAGGTTATTGTCGAAGTTATGACGCAACCTTAAAATTGATAGTTTTAATGTAACCTACATGTTGCATCTAGATTGTTATAAACAAACTAATTAATTGGCAGTTTTCACATAGGCATGTAGGCCGGGACATTGAGTTGATGAAATAGTGTTATCAAAATCATTCATCACGGAGAGATAAAGATATTTTATTTGCAAGTGTGAATACAAAAGTTTAGTTCGGTTAGTATTATTCTGTTCTATTCTAGTTTTGTGGTAGCGTTTTACCTAGGGTTGTTCTAAATTATAAGTAATTAAATATTAATTGTCTGTTGCTGTCTTCTACGTTAGAGAAGGAACGGAGAAAGATAAGGGGGACTCATTTTGTTATAGTCAGCTGTATGATAGATAATCCTCCTAGTAAATATTTCTTGTGATTGCGGTAGTAACATAGAATGTTTATAGGATGTTTTGTTCATTAACTAATTATCTTCACCGCAGCTGTGGATAGGGATGGCTAAAGTATGTGAACAGGGGTGGAGAAGATAGGTCATTATAAATTAAAATAAATACTTGAATTGCAATATGCCTGACTAAATAGTGCGAAGAGGTTGGTGGACTATGTTAGAGGAATTCTCTATTGCATAATGTTCGAACTTTTGACATTTTCATTTGTAACTTTAGAATTTTGA
Organism: Scoparia ambigualis; assembly: GCA_963921215.1. Lineage (NCBI taxonomy): Eukaryota > Metazoa > Arthropoda > Insecta > Lepidoptera > Crambidae > Scoparia > Scoparia ambigualis. Next base: position 21,546,327 of record OY992521.1, on the reverse strand, counting down.
ATAGTGTATTTAACCAAGCGGGTCCAACGAAGAAGGCATGCTGAAAGCGAGGTCTTTGGTCGTCTATGCACACAATAAAACTATAAAGAAAAAAAAATTGAAGAAAATTTATAGATGACACAAGGAGCGTTCTTAATTGGCACTGTTAAATTAGTAAAAGTAGCTTGTTTAGGGTGTTCGAACATTGTTTAGTCGCACTGGACACAAATAGAACTTAGTTAAGCGTGTAGGGTTTATTTGATTTACCTGGTGAACTAATTGAATCGAAGTTTTGGAAGTGTGCTGTAGAATTGGGAGTTACTTAGCACACAATAAAATTTAAGTAGTTTCCACTTAAGCTTCACCGCCGAAACTAGCCTTTCTAAAAGTTGTGAGAATTCTGCTGTAGGGTAATTCCATTCGAGGACGCCTTATGGAGTGTGGACCAGGGTAAATATGCTTGACTAAACAACAGAGGGGTATTACTGTTAGCTGCGGAAATGAGGTTATTGATAGCATTTCATTTTAGCGTTATCAGTGGAACTCGCGCTACTGGGGAATTTTACAATCTGGACGGAAGGCTGAAAGTAGAGTAGAGTAATTAAGGAGTAACCAATTAGAGTTACAAACATTCGGGAGATTACCATCTTAATAATGTGTCTTGTGCGAGTGTAAAATTAAAATCATCTAATAAAAAAATAAAAAAATAAAAAATCTAAAGAAACTATTTATAACTATTATTAAGGCACTATTGAATCACGCCGTTTGGAATTCAGTAAATACGAGAAAGAACTCACGATATTAATTACCATGAATACTAAAACTAAGTGTCACCTTTAATGACTTATTATTTACCGATTTGACCGTTATTAGTAATATAAAAGGTAGGAAGTTAAGTAGAGTTGTGGGGGCGGATAAGATAGTTACCGGTATGTTTAATTTAATAAGAAAATGATATTTTTCAAAGGTATAGGAAAGTTAAGGGGTTATTGACATATTTTATATTAGCAAATGAGACTAAATGTTGTCTTTCGTACATAGTAATAACTAGGGATGAGACATAGTTACTAGATAGGTTTTGGCATTAGTATTTGCTTATACGTATAAGCTCAGTACTTGTCAATTAGTATACAATGTCCAACGCGTACCGGGGTATTAACAAGTACTTATCGATGACGCATACATTGACAGTTAGACAGATATACATAGCACACAAACTTCTAATAGATCTGAACTACGGGGTATCTAGTTCAAAACTCAAGGACGTGTTTCGAGATGCGTACCACCTTAGAGTGAGGGAGTTTATCCATAAGTATTTATGATCGACAACCTTATTGTAAGGCGTTAAGACCTTTATTTGTATGCACGGTATCACTGCGTACCGGACGGAAGCGAGTCTAGTATTCTATCTCGGGAATTAGGATTTGCAGGATTAGACATTAGATGTATCTCATCTAAAATAAAGTTATAACTCTTGGGCGATGATGGTATGCCTACTGGTTTTGGTTGATATGGGGGTTTGGTTAAGATTTCTTATCCGCGGAGAGGAAAATAGGTTTCGGTTGAAAGAAGTAGCTAATTAGGGATTGTGGAGGACGCGGGTTCGATCCCTGCCTGAGGTAGACAATTGTTCCGACGTTTCGTTATCTTAGGTAATTATATAAGTTAAGATGAGATTGGTATCGTTGAAGTATGAAGGAAAGTTTTAATTCCAATTATAAATTTTATTCATTAACCTAGTTGGAACTAAATACCGTGACGGCGAAGTGGTTGATGCTTCACCCACGAAAGATCCCAGGTTCGATCCCTAGGTTGCAACATTTAGATGCGAAACAAGTTGTAAGAAAAGACGTAAGTTAAAAGAAGGCCATGATGACAGATGTACTTGAAATTATTCTAGGAAAATAATTTAAAGAATAGAATAATTGAATGGTTCGGAAGATGTTATAAACTTTACGTCGGAATCGTCATAGAGTTGAAGAGTTTCCGCTAGGGGGCGTTAGTAGACAGCGCAAGAGACTGTTATATTGATTTAAATTATAGTATGATTTGTTGTTATGATGGTAAACAAAAGGCAAATCATTATTCGGAGGTTGTGTATGATTAGAGACATGGTAGATACCTAAGTTATTGGGAAATATTTGCCGAAACTAAGTTTACTAGGATTTCGTTTCGAACACGAGAACTGGGTATGCAATTATGATTTTGTGTCAGTTGAATAGAATGAGGGGTGTGGGGTTTTTTGCAATGAGAATGCTTATTGAGGAAGGAGTCATTAGGGATTTGGGGAGGAACTATAAATAGTAGGAATGTCTTTGAGGAAGAGGGCTAGGATGACAATGGGGTTGGCAAGGAAGGACGTGCTATTTTGTACTTAATTAAGTACAGGGTTTAGATATAATTCGCCGCAGATAAGAGTGGTACTTTATCTGCTTAAATTCTATCGGGGGCGGCTGTAACGGTACAGAATGAATGGTATCCGTCCGTTAGTAAGAAATGTGTGGGAGTAGCACTAAAATAAATATTAATGCGTAGCACCATTAATATAATAAGCATGAAAAAGGGAATAATAAACTAGTTCAGAATAATGGTCCGTGGTCTAACGCTTTATCTCTAGTTTGAACTTCGCGGGGACTGCTCTGTGTGCTCCTTGCGACATAGGCGCCATCTAGCGTGAGTTATTTACTTGAGCTTCGCATAAGGTTGCTAGTTTGACTTCTTTATTTTGAATTTCGCGGGGACTGCTCTGCGCGTCCCTTGCGACGTAGGCGGCGTCTAGCGGGAGTCATAAGGTTGTGAGCTTGACTAGGACCGTATTTTTTATTTTGAATTTCGCGGGGACTGCTCTGGGGTCGGGAAAGTGGTTCACCTACGGGCGGACGCCATCTATGGTCGGAATACGGAACCTTTGATAATTTCCCAAAATATAGGATTATTGGCTTAAGTGGAGGATTATTGAGAGGGAATTGTTAATAGAAGGCAACATTTAGATATTCAAAGATGAAATATTGGCTGTCGGACGAGATTTGGTTAGATTATGGAAAAATTTTAGAATTGCGCGGCGAAAGCGGCAATGAGCGAGCGAGAGGTTGAGAAAAAGACAGAAAGAGAGGTCGGATGATAGCTCCACGTGGCGCGACGCGAAGGCGAGGGGCATCGGGGAAACAGCTAGCGATTGGTTGAAGGGAAGAAAAGCGGACTCGCGCGGGCGAATGTTAAGTGCGCATGGCGCGAAAGTTAAGATGCTTGGGAAAAGGGCGGAAAATTAGCGGACATTCAATTTTGGGACGTCGGCGGTGCGGTCCAACTTAAGAGTGCGGTACTACTCATACGGGGAAAATAGTGTCCGAGCTTTGATAGTGCGCTAAGTGATATTCGAGCTGCGATATTAATTAAGATTTGTGAAATTGAAAGTGATTAATAAAGTAAAACTATTGCGGTCGCAACTCGAATCCGTTAACGGAATGAAGTATTCCGGGGTACATCGGCGGAAACGCGTAACGGTGGCAACGAAAACCTATGTACCTTTCAACAGACTTCGGTCTGGATGATCTTTGATTGTATTTAATAAGATCGGCGTTTTACATCATTACGCTAAACAATACACTATCTTCGACGGAGTAATGGGGGAGAGACAGTTGTCTCCCTAGTGAAAGTTGAAGATAGGTCAGACACCATTTAGCTGGAGGTAGACCCGTATGACCCAGTCCAATTTCGAGTCTACCTCCGTACATACAGTGTAGTGATAGGAAAATAACACACTGAGTATACTGGCTCGACTGATAGAACATTTAGGAGTTAGTTGCTTTCAGGGGCAATGCGACTCTCACAACACATCACGAATTTAAATTAAATGTGGCTCGGGCCTAGATTGCAAGGTACACAAAAAGGGACTGTTAGTTCGACAAAATATAGGCATTTTCAAGTGAGGAAAGTTGTAGGAATCTATAGGTAGGCGGATATATATATGGTTACTTATGGGAGGCAAGGTATTTGCACGCAGTGCGTACATAGGATGGGTGCTTGAGCCGCAAGGCCAGGCCGGATTAATTCTGACTAATAAGGTAGGGATAATTAAGTTACGGCGTTAAATAAAATTATGATGAAGTGATGTGGGTCCTAGCTAGGCAAGTAATCTGTTACCGCAGGCCGATAAAATTCTAATTGTTTTCCTAAAGTTGTTACCAATTAATTATTCATTTTAAATAATTAACAGAAGTATGATAATATTGTACCATCATTACTTGGAATACCTAAAAGTGTAGACTGGTTTCCTATTACAAGAAAAATACTAAAAAGTTATAGCAAATAAGCTTAGCCGTACTGTGATGTTTGATTTCTAATACTGAAATGACCAAACAGGCATTTTTTAGCTTTCCCTGGGATGCGATACGATCTCACATTGCTACACTCTTCAAGGTATGGAAAATTTTACATCCGATACCTATTAGCAAAAATAAGCTGATACAAACTGAACAACTAAAACCAGTTTAGAACCTAGGATAAGTCGTTGAAAGAAGACATTGCAAGCTATGAGCTTCTAATAATCTGAAACATAGAAATAATTGATTGATAACAACCAGCTAATTAGCCTGACAATGGTCTACTAATACCATTTGAATAGACCTCTTAAGATATGTAAGTACTTACTTCTAATAATATGAAACATAGAAATATTTGATGGGAACAATCTAATCAATCAGACTAATACCTAGTACAGTCTAATTTATACTTATTAAAGTGAGTAAAAGATAACTTCTAAATGTAATTGATTTAATGATTAACAGGGATAATTAACTACCTAATTTACTACCTACTAAAAGTATACTAACTATGATTTAGTAGTCTATCAAATTAACCACTCAGTCTGAGAGACAGGGGGTGGAAGTTAATGGAAAAATAATTAACTTAAGTTCACTTCCTAAAAGTCAAGGATATTGAATAAATTAAACATCTTTCAATAAACTTGAGATGTACTTATACTTTATAAATCTGTATAATAAACTCTAAGAGTAACCCAAAGTAATTTACTTCAAATGATAGTATTCTATTTAAGTTCACTTCCTAAAAGTCAAGGATATTGAATAAATTAAACATCTTTCAATAAACTTGAGATGTACTTATACTTTATAAATCTGTATAATGAACACTAAGAGTAACCCAAAGTAATTTACTTCAAATGATAGTATTCTATTTAAGTTCACTTCCTAAAAGTCAAGGATATTGAATGAATGAAACATCCTTTAATAAACTTAAGATGTGATAATCTGCCAATGCAGCCAATCCAATGTAGTTATATTGGAACTTTATAAGACCCGTATAATAAATACTAAGAGTAAATAAAAGTAATTTTACCTGTATTAATAGCATTCTACTTTAGCCACCGCCTGAAGTGGCGTTTGATTAAATTATCCATCCTTTACGGAACTGAATATAAGTTATTGCATTGAATCATTAAGTTCTTAATAAGAAAAGGATATGTGGATGATAGCAAGCCTTGAGATAAACTCTATTGATTTATGTGGAATAATAAGAATTTAAATTGCTAACACATAGTTCATAATGTAAAATGAAATTAAATTTTGAGGAGAGATGTAAATTCTCAGTTTAAAGAATTAAAGGCACAAGCTAATGATTAAAGTTAAATTCAATCTGGTCAGGGCTGATATAATACAATGAGCTGATCGGCATGCTAATAGCGGGGAGGGGCTATTAAATTACCAGAATCCTCTAATATGTCATGTAAATTGCACAAGACTTCTTATGTATCATGCTACTTTTAATAAATAATAATACCTGCAAGCTAAGCTATCATCTGATTACCTTTGAGTGGTTACAAATCTTCCCCGCAGCTGCAGTGAAGGATTTAGGTCACAGTTCAGACGGAGTCATTGCTAGGCTACACATATCTATGTTATGATCTATAGACTGGTAGGTAATTAGGTCAGGAGTAAATAATTTAACACAGGGATAAGCCAATTACTAAACTTTCACGAAAGAACTTGAGTTACTTAAATGCGGTTAACAACGGAGGGTTCACTAGACGATCAGGCCAAAATAGTAGTTATTATAATATTACATTGCTTGACTGAAATTCACTGCAAATAGAATTAAGCTATGCTAAGGTTTCATCATCATACAAACAATACGCACTAAACAAAAACTCCAAACACAACCATTAGATTGTAGATAAATTAGGTTAATTAGTTTTAAGAATTAGATAATAAGTTAAGTTAAGGTGAAAGCGGCGAGGATGTGTGTATGCATTATAAGGTAGACTAGGCATATAGGTGTGAAAGGCATTAGATTTAGGTATAGAAATTATAGGGGGGTGGGGAGGTTACAATTTGGTAAGCCATGACCAGGATCAGAAAGTTAAGTTATAAATTATCATTATTATAGTTGTATTGGATTTCAGTCAAGCGGTAATACTTTAATTTAGAAGTGGGATTTTTTTTCCCTCAAATTGTTGTCGTGTTGCGATGCGTGAGTTTAGAATTGGCTTAATAGGGAATAATTCAATGAAGATTAATTAATTCAGAGATATTGAAGAATTATAATTTGACACTTTTCACAATAAACTTTGTTGGATCTTCTGGAGTTGATTCATACACTTTGTATTACGGGCTCTTGATAATGGGTGAATTATAATTTGACACTTTTCACAATAAACGTTGTTATCTTCTAAAGTTGATTCATACACTTTGTATTACGGGTTCTTGATAATAGATTAAGACCAATATTGTAGACAGTCGCAATGAGAGCTGGAGCTAAATTTTGTTGTACGAAATCTGTAACAAAAAGATTCTCAGGTTAGGTTAAAGGTCAAAGGAGATAAAACTACAAAACAATAATGTAATGAGTATTATTTGAAATACAATACCTTTCAGTTATTATCTTTTTCTTCTTTATTTAATGGCGGATTTCGCCAGCATCAGTTACCGTGCGGCTGTTGGCGTTGTTGTTTTCCCAAAGTATCTTATGTGCGCGAAGTACATAGATATAGTTAATAACCGGGGGTCTGGAGTATTAAATTTTAAAATTGTTGAGTTATCTGTGAATACTGAAACCTTTAGTAATTGTTTTCTATGAATACTGAAACCAGGTATCCAATTTTTGATAGGACGCTAAGATAATAATTGTTGACGTTAGGAGCTATGGTAACTGTAGTTTTGTTTCTATTCCTGGTGATAGATTTCATATAGGCATAGGCAACTGGTTCATACAGCCTTGTGTTGAGTTATTTTTAGGATCGTAAAAGGTCGATAGGGTGACATAGTTCAACATTTATTGATTTAGAAAGATTTCTAGAATAGGGGGCGGTTTAATTATTATTGCTGTCGGATGGGAAGGCTAGGGGGCGAGATTGGACAGAGGTAACCAACTTAATTATTGCTGGATTCAATTTATATTATAGGACGGCGATATGCTGTACAATATTATAAAGTTATGACGCTAACAGCATAATATAAAACTAATAATAATTATATTTTGACTAATAATCGTTGAGCGATTGCGGTTTTTAGTTGATGTGCTATTCCACGTATTATAATTTATTTTGTTGGTTATGTTAGGAAAAAAATATAATAATGTACTTGAGTCTCACATCTGAAATCCATAGAGTAGTTTAGGCTAGTCAAGGACTATTACGTTCTTTGTCTATGGTTGGACCATAGACATATGATTTAGCGAGACCATAAACAATCTAGAATTAGGAATGATTATAAAACATGAAGTCATAAAACCAATCGGAGAGGAAACTTCCTTATCGCGTAATCATATGATTTTGTTATAGCAAGCGGAATCACCTGTTATTTTCCATACCTGTTATTTTTAATACCTGCGATTTTTATGTAGTAGATTAGGATGCAATGACATGGTGGTGAAACTATTATTATGCGACATGTAGATGGGGACAATTGCTCTGCACAAGGGAAATGCCGCTTCATTTTGTTAGTTCGATAAAATCCTAGGAAAATAAACATAAAATAATATTTCGGTTCAAAATACACGCGTTGATGAGAAATCGCGATTATAGGGAATAGCAAGTAGCAGGGATGTCATGTGGGGGATAGAATCATATGACTATTCATTGCTCGTAGGAATTTTGGTTTAAAAGCAACGTAGTTTGGGATGCATAATGTAAACGGATAAATACGTCTAGTAGGCGATAAAAGTTGTTACCGTCTGGAAGCAACTATCTAATATCTACTCTATTGTGGGGAGGTTACCTATTAGCGAGGCTAGATGGCGTTGGGTTACCAATAAAAGATTTTATTTTGGATGATGGTAAAAGGGTGCTGTCTAGTAATAATATGCATAATTGCAATACTTTGCAGCGTTGTAAGTAGTCGTTACCGGTAATCGTCGCTTCTTACCGTATAGTTGAAATCGTGATAAATAGTTAATTATGAAGATTTATAAAGGATTATTATTAGCTTAAGATGAGGTTAACGTACGCAGAGGTAAAGCTCGCTGGGCACAGCTTACTATACCTACTTACCTAATATTATCAGTTGTGAGTTACCTAGAGATATCTAAGTCGGGAGAGCGGTGAAAAGAAAGGACCTTACTACATGACTAATTAGTTAGGATAGGTAGAGATAGATAAATCATTAAATTCACTGGGTTGGATTAGCCTATGAAGAAGGGTACCTTACACAATTATCTATCTCCGTTGAACGATTAAGATGTTGAAAAAAAAAAAATGATATTACTAGTTAAGTCTTGTGGGTGAGGAAGTGTAGGAAGTATACTAGTGGTAGCATTGCACGAGATAGGGTGTAGTGAATATATTCAACGACAAAATATTATATATATATATATTTTATAAATCATATCCAATCAGTACTTGTTACAATACTCAATTACAGTACTCAAAGCAAAACATAATCACCCATTTTACAGACAAAAACATTGAATCAGATGCTTGACCGCGTCTACATAAGCCAGCAGCTTTGCTTGTGGGTAAATCGAAAGAGGCACTTGTACAAGAGGCTGGTATTAACTAATCGGGTAGTGCCGAAGGAGAATATTCTGACGTGTATCCCAGACGCTAGCTTTGATTAGTTGGTGGTTCTTCTAGGGCAACCATGCCGACTTACTAGGGATCATTGACTAGTCGAAGTTTGATTCTATACATACATGACACTAATCTATTATATTTATAAGTACATTAGAACCTGCACTTGGTTATATTTAATTATTGGTTTTATATAAATATATTTGGGCGGAGATACTCTTGTGGGTGAGGAAGTGTAGGAAGTATACTAGTGGTAGCATTGCACAGGATAGGGTGTAGTGAATTTATTCAACGACAAAATATATATATATTTTATAAATCATACCCAATCAGTACTTGTTACAATACTCAATTACAGTACTCAAAGCAAAACATAATCACCCATTTTACAGACAAAAACAGTGAATCAGATGCTTGACCGCGTCTACATAAGCCAGCAGCTTTGCTTGTGGGTAAATCGAAAGAGGCACTTGTACAAGAGGCTGGTATTAACTAATCAGGTAGTGCCGAAGGAGAATATTCTGACGTGTATCCCAGACGCTAGCTTTGATTAGTTGGTGGTTCTTCTAGGGCAACCATGCCGACTTACTAGGGATCATTGACTAGTCGAAGTTTGATTCTATACACACACAACACTAAAATATTATATTTATAATTATCTTAGAGCCGGCATTTAATTATATTTAAGGAACGATAGAAATTATGCATGCTAAAGAGATGTTAGTAGGAATACGATAGGCAAATTAGTAGAGAGAAAAAAAAATTACTTCTCGAAGATATCTAAGATTGACGGATGATGGATAATTGTGGAAGGTGGATATTAATTGAGCTAGGGAGCAAAATAGGGGTCGAAAGAAAAATATAATAGTAAAGAAAGAATAATAAATTGAAAGAAAAAAAAATAATAGTAGAAAAAAGAAATAGTTGATTGGCTTGAAGTCGAGATTTAACGGCAAAATTAACGAGTTATAGCACTGTTATGCTATAGGGATAACAATAGCGTATGTTATCACATCAATTATAAAGGCGAGTTGCGGGCGGATGTCACGTCATAATCGTTAGTTAAATCGTTTTATTATTTTAAAAGTTAACACAAGCTACTTATAAGACAGTGATCGATTTTATATACCACAATTTTAAGTTGTAGGATAATTTTAAACTCATAATCCGCAGAAACATTCAAGCCGGAAATAAAGCGATGATATTGCGAGCTGAGAATAAATTTCTTAGTGTAAAATTTATTAATAAGTAAATCCCTGATATTGCGTTATCGAGATTACAACACAAAATCAACTATCACAATTCGAATCATACAAAGTAATTATTTAGATGTTGTCTCGCGTCGACAGGTACAAATTTTAATTTAGATGGGTAAAGACATTAGAACTGAAATGGGTTTCGGATGTGTGACGTTCTTAGGACACGTACTGTTTAGTAGCATAATTTAAATTTAGTAAAATCGGCCGTATTGGACATATTTCGTTTTGCGGATATATATATTTAACCAAGGTTATTGTGGAGGTAAGCATAGTTCAAGGTTTACTAAACCCGACCTAGAGTCATAGCCTATCTTTATATGTCAGAAGAAAATAATAAATTTATGAGTAGTAGATTTTAGAGTCAATAGTAAATTTATTTTCCCGAGGTGAGACCTGAAACCTAGTTCGCACTAGGCCATTCAAATACTTTAACCGGTAATGTTGATTATAATAAATAAAGATGTTCGGGATTTATAATAATATTCTAATACTGCTATATTAAAATTGTTATTATGAAATTTAATAGGGTTGCCTATCAATTAATAAATAAATAATAACTCAATGATTTGGTTACAAGTTAGGAATGATAAGACGAACGAAACGCGGTTTTGACTTGTGGCAAAGTCAGCGCAGACTGTCACGGCGGGATTATCTTGTTTGGTTATTTAGGAATATGAATTGCTAGAACTCTTAAATAATGTAGATTATTGGCATCTAATATGTACGTGATGTAATTGTAGATGATTAAAATTAGTGCTAAGGTAGGTTATTGTCGAAGTTATGACGCAACCTTAAAATTGATAGTTTTAATGTAACCTACATGTTGCATCTAGATTGTTATAAACAAACTAATTAATTGGCAGTTTTCACATAGGCATGTAGGCCGGGACATTGAGTTGATGAAATAGTGTTATCAAAATCATTCATCACGGAGAGATAAAGATATTTTATTTGCAAGTGTGAATACAAAAGTTTAGTTCGGTTAGTATTATTCTGTTCTATTCTAGTTTTGTGGTAGCGTTTTACCTAGGGTTGTTCTAAATTATAAGTAATTAAATATTAATTGTCTGTTGCTGTCTTCTACGTTAGAGAAGGAACGGAGAAAGATAAGGGGGACTCATTTTGTTATAGTCAGCTGTATGATAGATAATCCTCCTAGTAAATATTTCTTGTGATTGCGGTAGTAACATAGAATGTTTATAGGATGTTTTGTTCATTAACTAATTATCTTCACCGCAGCTGTGGATAGGGATGGCTAAAGTATGTGAACAGGGGTGGAGAAGATAGGTCATTATAAATTAAAATAAATACTTGAATTGCAATATGCCTGACTAAATAGTGCGAAGAGGTTGGTGGACTATGTTAGAGGAATTCTCTATTGCATAATGTTCGAACTTTTGACATTTTCATTTGTAACTTTAGAATTTTGAATAGTGTATTTAACCAAGCGGGTCCAACGAAGAAGGCATGCTGAAAGCGAGGTCTTTGGTCGTCTATGCACACAATAAAACTATAAAGAAAAAAAAATTGAAGAAAATTTATAGATGACACAAGGAGCGTTCTTAATTGGCACTGTTAAATTAGTAAAAGTAGCTTGTTTAGGGTGTTCGAACATTGTTTAGTCGCACTGGACACAAATAGAACTTAGTTAAGCGTGTAGGGTTTATTTGATTTACCTGGTGAACTAATTGAATCGAAGTTTTGGAAGTGTGCTGTAGAATTGGGAGTTACTTAGCACACAATAAAATTTAAGTAGTTTCCACTTAAGCTTCACCGCCGAAACTAGCCTTTCTAAAAGTTGTGAGAATTCTGCTGTAGGGTAATTCCATTCGAGGACGCCTTATGGAGTGTGGACCAGGGTAAATATGCTTGACTAAACAACAGAGGGGTATTACTGTTAGCTGCGGAAATGAGGTTATTGATAGCATTTCATTTTAGCGTTATCAGTGGAACTCGCGCTACTGGGGAATTTTACAATCTGGACGGAAGGCTGAAAGTAGAGTAGAGTAATTAAGGAGTAACCAATTAGAGTTACAAACATTCGGGAGATTACCATCTTAATAATGTGTCTTGTGCGAGTGTAAAATTAAAATCATCTAATAAAAAAATAAAAAAATAAAAAATCTAAAGAAACTATTTATAACTATTATTAAGGCACTATTGAATCACGCCGTTTGGAATTCAGTAAATACGAGAAAGAACTCACGATATTAATTACCATGAATACTAAAACTAAGTGTCACCTTTAATGACTTATTATTTACCGATTTGACCGTTATTAGTAATATAAAAGGTAGGAAGTTAAGTAGAGTTGTGGGGGCGGATAAGATAGTTACCGGTATGTTTAATTTAATAAGAAAATGATATTTTTCAAAGGTATAGGAAAGTTAAGGGGTTATTGACATATTTTATATTAGCAAATGAGACTAAATGTTGTCTTTCGTACATAGTAATAACTAGGGATGAGACATAGTTACTAGATAGGTTTTGGCATTAGTATTTGCTTATACGTATAAGCTCAGTACTTGTCAATTAGTATACAATGTCCAACGCGTACCGGGGTATTAACAAGTACTTATCGATGACGCATACATTGACAGTTAGACAGATATACATAGCACACAAACTTCTAATAGATCTGAACTACGGGGTATCTAGTTCAAAACTCAAGGACGTGTTTCGAGATGCGTACCACCTTAGAGTGAGGGAGTTTATCCATAAGTATTTATGATCGACAACCTTATTGTAAGGCGTTAAGACCTTTATTTGTATGCACGGTATCACTGCGTACCGGACGGAAGCGAGTCTAGTATTCTATCTCGGGAATTAGGATTTGCAGGATTAGACATTAGATGTATCTCATCTAAAATAAAGTTATAACTCTTGGGCGATGATGGTATGCCTACTGGTTTTGGTTGATATGGGGGTTTGGTTAAGATTTCTTATCCGCGGAGAGGAAAATAGGTTTCGGTTGAAAGAAGTAGCTAATTAGGGATTGTGGAGGACGCGGGTTCGATCCCTGCCTGAGGTAGACAATTGTTCCGACGTTTCGTTATCTTAGGTAATTATATAAGTTAAGATGAGATTGGTATCGTTGAAGTATGAAGGAAAGTTTTAATTCCAATTATAAATTTTATTCATTAACCTAGTTGGAACTAAATACCGTGACGGCGAAGTGGTTGATGCTTCACCCACGAAAGATCCCAGGTTCGATCCCTAGGTTGCAACATTTAGATGCGAAACAAGTTGTAAGAAAAGACGTAAGTTAAAAGAAGGCCATGATGACAGATGTACTTGAAATTATTCTAGGAAAATAATTTAAAGAATAGAATAATTGAATGGTTCGGAAGATGTTATAAACTTTACGTCGGAATCGTCATAGAGTTGAAGAGTTTCCGCTAGGGGGCGTTAGTAGACAGCGCAAGAGACTGTTATATTGATTTAAATTATAGTATGATTTGTTGTTATGATGGTAAACAAAAGGCAAATCATTATTCGGAGGTTGTGTATGATTAGAGACATGGTAGATACCTAAGTTATTGGGAAATATTTGCCGAAACTAAGTTTACTAGGATTTCGTTTCGAACACGAGAACTGGGTATGCAATTATGATTTTGTGTCAGTTGAATAGAATGAGGGGTGTGGGGTTTTTTGCAATGAGAATGCTTATTGAGGAAGGAGTCATTAGGGATTTGGGGAGGAACTATAAATAGTAGGAATGTCTTTGAGGAAGAGGGCTAGGATGACAATGGGGTTGGCAAGGAAGGACGTGCTATTTTGTACTTAATTAAGTACAGGGTTTAGATATAATTCGCCGCAGATAAGAGTGGTACTTTATCTGCTTAAATTCTATCGGGGGCGGCTGTAACGGTACAGAATGAATGGTATCCGTCCGTTAGTAAGAAATGTGTGGGAGTAGCACTAAAATAAATATTAATGCGTAGCACCATTAATATAATAAGCATGAAAAAGGGAATAATAAACTAGTTCAGAATAATGGTCCGTGGTCTAACGCTTTATCTCTAGTTTGAACTTCGCGGGGACTGCTCTGTGTGCTCCTTGCGACATAGGCGCCATCTAGCGTGAGTTATTTACTTGAGCTTCGCATAAGGTTGCTAGTTTGACTTCTTTATTTTGAATTTCGCGGGGACTGCTCTGCGCGTCCCTTGCGACGTAGGCGGCGTCTAGCGGGAGTCATAAGGTTGTGAGCTTGACTAGGACCGTATTTTTTATTTTGAATTTCGCGGGGACTGCTCTGGGGTCGGGAAAGTGGTTCACCTACGGGCGGACGCCATCTATGGTCGGAATACGGAACCTTTGATAATTTCCCAAAATATAGGATTATTGGCTTAAGTGGAGGATTATTGAGAGGGAATTGTTAATAGAAGGCAACATTTAGATATTCAAAGATGAAATATTGGCTGTCGGACGAGATTTGGTTAGATTATGGAAAAATTTTAGAATTGCGCGGCGAAAGCGGCAATGAGCGAGCGAGAGGTTGAGAAAAAGACAGAAAGAGAGGTCGGATGATAGCTCCACGTGGCGCGACGCGAAGGCGAGGGGCATCGGGGAAACAGCTAGCGATTGGTTGAAGGGAAGAAAAGCGGACTCGCGCGGGCGAATGTTAAGTGCGCATGGCGCGAAAGTTAAGATGCTTGGGAAAAGGGCGGAAAATTAGCGGACATTCAATTTTGGGACGTCGGCGGTGCGGTCCAACTTAAGAGTGCGGTACTACTCATACGGGGAAAATAGTGTCCGAGCTTTGATAGTGCGCTAAGTGATATTCGAGCTGCGATATTAATTAAGATTTGTGAAATTGAAAGTGATTAATAAAGTAAAACTATTGCGGTCGCAACTCGAATCCGTTAACGGAATGAAGTATTCCGGGGTACATCGGCGGAAACGCGTAACGGTGGCAACGAAAACCTATGTACCTTTCAACAGACTTCGGTCTGGATGATCTTTGATTGTATTTAATAAGATCGGCGTTTTACATCATTACGCTAAACAATACACTATCTTCGACGGAGTAATGGGGGAGAGACAGTTGTCTCCCTAGTGAAAGTTGAAGATAGGTCAGACACCATTTAGCTGGAGGTAGACCCGTATGACCCAGTCCAATTTCGAGTCTACCTCCGTACATACAGTGTAGTGATAGGAAAATAACACACTGAGTATACTGGCTCGACTGATAGAACATTTAGGAGTTAGTTGCTTTCAGGGGCAATGCGACTCTCACAACACATCACGAATTTAAATTAAATGTGGCTCGGGCCTAGATTGCAAGGTACACAAAAAGGGACTGTTAGTTCGACAAAATATAGGCATTTTCAAGTGAGGAAAGTTGTAGGAATCTATAGGTAGGCGGATATATATATGGTTACTTATGGGAGGCAAGGTATTTGCACGCAGTGCGTACATAGGATGGGTGCTTGAGCCGCAAGGCCAGGCCGGATTAATTCTGACTAATAAGGTAGGGATAATTAAGTTACGGCGTTAAATAAAATTATGATGAAGTGATGTGGGTCCTAGCTAGGCAAGTAATCTGTTACCGCAGGCCGATAAAATTCTAATTGTTTTCCTAAAGTTGTTACCAATTAATTATTCATTTTAAATAATTAACAGAAGTATGATAATATTGTACCATCATTACTTGGAATACCTAAAAGTGTAGACTGGTTTCCTATTACAAGAAAAATACTAAAAAGTTATAGCAAATAAGCTTAGCCGTACTGTGATGTTTGATTTCTAATACTGAAATGACCAAACAGGCATTTTTTAGCTTTCCCTGGGATGCGATACGATCTCACATTGCTACACTCTTCAAGGTATGGAAAATTTTACATCCGATACCTATTAGCAAAAATAAGCTGATACAAACTGAACAACTAAAACCAGTTTAGAACCTAGGATAAGTCGTTGAAAGAAGACATTGCAAGCTATGAGCTTCTAATAATCTGAAACATAGAAATAATTGATTGATAACAACCAGCTAATTAGCCTGACAATGGTCTACTAATACCATTTGAATAGACCTCTTAAGATATGTAAGTACTTACTTCTAATAATATGAAACATAGAAATATTTGATGGGAACAATCTAATCAATCAGACTAATACCTAGTACAGTCTAATTTATACTTATTAAAGTGAGTAAAAGATAACTTCTAAATGTAATTGATTTAATGATTAACAGGGATAATTAACTACCTAATTTACTACCTACTAAAAGTATACTAACTATGATTTAGTAGTCTATCAAATTAACCACTCAGTCTGAGAGACAGGGGGTGGAAGTTAATGGAAAAATATATAACTTAAGTTCACTTCCTAAAAGTCAAGGATATTGAATAAATTAAACATCTTTCAATAAACTTGAGATGTACCTATACTTTATAAATCTGTATAATAAACTCTAAGAGTAACCCAAAGTAATTTACTTCAAATGATAGTATTCTATTTAAGTTCACTTCCTAAAAGTCAAGGATATTGAATAAATTAAACATCTTTCAATAAACTTGAGATGTACTTATACTTTATAAATCTGTATAATGAACACTAAGAGTAACCCAAAGTAATTTACTTCAAATGATAGTATTCTATTTAAGTTCACTTCCTAAAAGTCAAGGATGTTGAATAAATTAAACATCTTTCAATAAACTTGAGATGTACTTATATTTTATAAATCTGTATAATGAACACTAAGAGTAACCCAAAGTAATTTACTTCAAATGATAGTATTCTATTTAAGTTCACTTCCTAAAAGTCAAGGATATTGAATGAATGAAACATCCTTTAATAAACTTAAGATGTGATAATCTGCCAATGCAGCCAATCCAATGTAGTTATATTGGAACTTTATAAGACCCGTATAATAAATACTAAGAGTAAATAAAAGTAATTTTACCTGTATTAATAGCATTCTACTTTAGCCACCGCCTGAAGTGGCGTTTGATTAAATTATCCATCCTTTACGGAACTGAATATAAGTTATTGCATTGAATCATTAAGTTCTTAATAAGAAAAGGATATTTGGATGATAGCAAGCCTTGAGATAAACTCTATTGATTTATGTGGAATAATAAGAATTTAAATTGCTAACACATAGTTCATAATGTAAAATGAAATTAAATTTTGAGGAGAGATGTAAATTCTCAGTTTAAAGAATTAAAGGCACAAGCTAATGATTAAAGTTAAATTCAATCTGGTCAGGGCTGATATAATACAATGAGCTGATCGGCATGCTAATAGCGGGGAGGGGCTATTAAATTACCAGAATCCTCTAATATGTCATGTAAATTGCACAAGACTTCTTATGTATCATGCTACTTTTAATAAATAATAATACCTGCAAGCTAAGCTATCATCTGATTACCTTTGAGTGGTTACAAATCTTCCCCGCAGCTGCAGTGAAGGATTTAGGTCACAGTTCAGACGGAGTCATTGCTAGGCTACACATATCTATGTTATGATCTATAGACTGGTAGGTAATTAGGTCAGGAGTAAATAATTTAACACAGGGATAAGCCAATTACTAAACTTTCACGAAAGAACTTGAGTTACTTAAATGCGGTTAACAACGGAGGGTTCACTAGACGATCTGGCCAAAATAGTAGTTATTATAATATTACATTGCTTGACTGAAATTCACTGCAAATAGAATTAAGCTATGCTAAGGTTACATCATCATACAAACAATACGCACTAAACAAAAACTCCAAACACAACCATTAGATTGTAGATAAATTATGTTAACTAGTTTTAAGAATTAGATAATAAGTTAAGTTAAGGTGAAAGCGGCGAGGATGTGTGTATGTATTATAAGGTAGACTAGGCATATAGGTGTGAAAGGCATTAGATTTAGGTATAGAAATTATAGGGGGGTGGGGAGGTTACATAGCAACGGAGAACAATTGGGTTAGACGTGCTTACCAAAGCACGTTAGGGTCGTGAGTGATGTTTTAATTTGACAACTTACCTGCTTACCTGAATTAGAGATTGTTGCGATCTTGCAAGTTAGTAAGATTCCTTACAGAAACAGACATGTCAAACTTATAACACCCTTCTTTTTGTGTCGGGGGTTAAAAAGTTCCAACAATATTACTGTAAAGGATATATTTCAAACAAAATTTGATTCTTGCTGAAATTGCGGATCAACATTTTGTTCGTATCAAGCATTATTATTTTTAGAATCCCATCGAAAGAAAAGAAAAGTCTTATCTAAGAGTTGAATCAAATGATTTTTTTATCACGCCAAATTCTTTTCTGTATCTTTGGTGTTCGCAGGTCAAATCCAATTGTTACGTTCGTGCGATCAGTACAGTGACTGTGAGAAAAGATTCGTATTCATAAATATACAATTTAAATATTTATTTTTGAATAAAAATTATAAGTTTTCTTGTTATTCTAGAGAAAATACAGGTTAAAATATATTCAAATAATAAATCATTAACGTATCCAAAGTACCACACTAGAAATTATTATACTAGCTGACGGCTACAGACGTGGTATTGTGAGTTAGTTCATATATAAATCTTATAGAAAAGGGGTATAATTTACTCAAATTCAAATATTTTAAAACGAAAACGGTCCATCTGTTCTCAATTGATGCGATTATCAACGAACAGCATTTCATATTTCTTGACATAAATAAAACGACGAAAATAAATCGACGAAGCTTCAAATACCGCCTTCTAGGCAAGTAGACAGGACAGACATAAATGTTATGCTCATAACTGTACAAGATGTAAGCAAAACATTTTTGTGAAGACTCTTCGCCTTCGTATATACGTTAGAAGGTTTTATTTGTTCTCAAATATGTTTCCCCGTTGACATTATTGAGTTACTTACTTTATCTCGGAATGCCTTTGTGGCTGATACAAGAAATATTGTTTAAGCGTACGATTTTATAATAATGACAAAGGAATGGGACCTCAAATGCCTTTTTTGCAAATCAACGATTAGGGCAACGACATCCGGTTGTGTTTATATTTTTATGGCTCCAGTAAAAAATTATATGAATATTTTTGTATTTTTATAATTTATTTATTATCTAATCTCAAATGCTAATCATATCAGTGTATGGGTTTTTATATGTGTAAATGCATGCGCTTGCAATTGAATTAAGGAAACTAAAATCCGTTGAATATTAGTAAGATAAAGATACTTAAGTTAACTTGAGTTGTTAAAACGATAATTAGGTGCGAATTATTAAGAGTATTTTTACATTTTGATAAGTATACCTCATCGCTAAACTTACTACAAAGTTAAATATTTTGTTTAAACAATAACCTAATTCTAATAAAACTATTTATGCGTATGAAAATAGACAATACTTAAACGCCCGCCGGGCCAGTTCATCTATAGTATCATAAAACGCACAACCCCTCTTTTACCAATTCAGGACACTCGAAAAAAAACTGCCCAGTTACATTACATTATATACAATTACGTTACTCATTATATCACTCCTATTTTTCGGACGGGTAGTACTGCCACTGCTTCTTACCATACAAGGATCACTGCTTCTAACCACAAATTCAAATCAAATGTGTATAATTGCATATTCATTGTAAGTATTTTGAGGTGAGATAATAAAAATAAACAGTATTTTAGATACTTTATTTTTGTACAACAGTAAAAAGTATAATGTAGTGCAAAACATATAATGCTGTTTTTAACAGTATAGTTGGCAACCCTACTACACTGTTTACTGTCCCAGGGACTTCTTGGCGGGAAAGTGAAGCGCCATGTCTGCAGTTTAGTTTTATTTTCTATAATTTGTGTTTAGTCGAATATTAATGTGAAATAATGGTGGATTGTTCGTGAACGTGCATGAGTGTTGGCAAATAAAACAAAACAGTGCAACATCACTTTTCAAATTCTCTCAAGAAGACCGTGTGAGATTCAGTAAAGTCCCACATCTTTACTGAAACTCAAGGGGCTTGGGGGGGAATATCATTTAGCTTATTATCATCACTCATTATCATCTTATAAACATAATAAATGAACTCTATTATTTCGACTGAAGGACTATTATCCATGGTCACGAAACAACTTATCAAAAAAAAAGTCCCACTTTCAGAACAATAAGAGGTCCCACTGCAGGGCAAAGGCCTATATCATTGAAATCAAGTCATCGCTGCAATCGATGGAGTTTTTCTTAATCACCGTTTGGCAAATGCGTGTTGGTGACCACATACCCCAAAACAAATATCACTGTGACAACGGTATAGTTACAAAAGGTTTTTTACGTGTTATAATAATATTAAACGGTCCATACGGAAATATGTGGAACTACCGTTTCGGGCGAAACCTCTTTGCGTTAGACTTTTCCTTAAACTTTGGGTCCGTCCCTTTTCGAACACCTTTTTATGCAAACGTCGTTCTCCAAAATAACGGTGCTTTGTAAATTTATTGAATGTGCATCCTCTGATCTTTGAAATCATCTTAAAAAAAAGAAAGAATCAATACGGAAGAATTTGCAAAATTAAAAAATATACAAGATAAAGGACAATGCCCATTATGGACCTGTTCTGTTTTGAGAACGTATAAATACCTTTAAATCGTACTGCCAAAATAGCACAAAATCACTTAATCTAACCATGCTATCATAGTTTTCCCTTTAAAGTCAGGAAAAAATAAATTACTAAATTTTATTTTTCTATGGTAGTAACCAATTCTAGGTTTTGAACGCACTCTGCCACTCAAAACGTTTCGTTCCGCCTATTAACTGTTAACGTTAAATATATAAATTAATGTGTGGTTTATAAAACTATATTCTACTGCACATGGGCCGTGGGCATTGTCCTATAAAGAAAAATATTATGACTGTGAAAAGTCAAGAATGACAAATACGACTGTAAAATATTTGATGAATTTCACTTCAACTTCAGAGGCACTTATAATTCGCATGTCCTTTATAATCCTGATGATCCAATCATAAGAAGGAACGGCTTCCCTACCTATAACAATGTCAAGTGACATTGACTGATTTGGATCATTTTCCACACTGTTTAATCGATGATAACGTCTTAACTTCCTCCACAAAAATATTGATACATTTTATAATACGCAGAATCTAAGACGCAAGATATTATTCACAAGATTTTATCGTTTAAGGAAAGATAACCTTCAATGTGAAGTAACTCCAGATAACTTTAAGAATAACCAACATCAAATGTTTTGATATATTGTTGACTGCTCGCCCCGGACCGCTATACGTCTTCGGGAAATAAATTCTTAACAGTTTTCATACCAAATACTAGAAGTGTTTGAAGCGATTTGTCGTTTTCTAAAGGCATGTTGATGGATTTACGAGATAGGAAAACTTTGAGAAATCGCGTTTAGGTTGCGATATTGCTAAATAAGCAACTTTTACAATGCCGGGTTAGCCGATGGGTACATTAACAAATTGAAAGAAAAATCCACTATAAAATAGACAGTGAGTACTTATTTTATTTTTTAAAGATTCTAATATGGCTGCACTGCACCGCGCGGATAACGTTTGCAAGTTTTTTTACTTTTTAAACAGGTATATGGTTACCAGTGCACAGTGATACTAAAACATTATTTTAGATACTTTATTTTTGTTCAACAGTAAAAAGTATAATGCAGTGAAAAACAGTATAATGCTGTTTTTAACAGTATATTTGGCAACCCTAGTACATTGTATACTGTCCCAGGGACTTCTCGGCGGAAAAGTGAAACGTCATGTCTGCAGTTTTGTTTTATTTTCTACTATCACGATAATATATGCCGTATGTTTGATGGTCAAGATCATCAAACATACGGCCCACCAAATTGTAAAATGGCTACAGTAGTCTACGGATGTTTGTAAACACGCGTGGCCAACCCTGTAAAACCTTATGAGGCTCTCTTTAATAGAACCCCATGCATTGGTAGATAGGGCTAAAATCAACCCGCATTAGGCCAGCGAGGTGGATTGTGTGGGTGTTATACGATTTACCATTATACGCCATTATACGATTACAACCGGGACCGCCCGGTACATTCTCACTACACTCAATGCATTTTAAAGTGGTGATTTCATTTTCAAAATGATTAACTACGCAGAGATAACTAAATTAATTCACTTAAGAAAACTGTTTCAGACGGGGACCTTCAGAGGATAATTTACAAGATACCATTAGTTACTATCATCGGTTGATGCATGCGCTAAGATATTAAAGGAACAGAAGTTATTTCTTGGTTCAGTATAAGGAGTAACGATCGACTTTAAAAGTCGTGTGATTAATAAGATGATTGAGGTTTTTGATTAATGATTTGAAAATGAAATTTGGCAATTGTATTATAAGGGATATTTCACATAATTATTTAACATTCATTTAGATAACTCAAACTTTATCATTGCAGAACCCCTTTACACTACTAAAGTGAATGATTTTAGTTAGCTAAATAGGTAATTTGTAATTTGTTAAGGAGTTTGGTGGCGCAGCGGTTTGCGCGTTCGTGTTCCGATCTTGTTAGTTAAGCACACAGACCACATAAAGCAACATTCGCAATGTCGGGTCACCGGATAGGAGATCAAATTTGAATATCTACGGCACACATGGTACGTTAAGCTGTTAAATACTAAATAAACATAATTATTTACAGAAAGAAAAACATTCTTTAAACAAACCTCCTTAAAATATACTTAATGGTTATGAATATGAATCAAATATTTACTCCGTGATTATGAAATAAAATAATTTCACTGTGATATCCCTACTTTGTCAGGCAATAATGGAAGCCGAAATAACGAACACAATAAATAGTAATAAACAATACCGCATGTAGTCATACGGAGAGCAGCATCCCACACAGCATTATTAAATAGGAATTATCCGCACAGGCGGCGGCATAAATCATGTCACGTCGACCCTTGTTATTTTTATCGGAGGTATTGAACGCACGCGTTCGTTTAGGAGTTAATTATGATATGATCCCGGGGGATTTGGGTACTGCTTGTTGATGAGTGCTAGCGGCTTGAGCAGGTATAGAGATCAGGTTTATGAAAGAACTTCGCTGGAGTATCATTTGTACCTAATTGGAAAGTGAAAACTGTGTGGGAATTTAGTTTTTTTACACCCCCTCTCTTCCCTTAAGACTGCATACATCTAACAGCATAGATCGGCTATGGGCTCACCACCTGTCAAGCTGAGCACATATGCAGTCGCTATTTGGTGAAAAGTGGACTATGGTAGAGGACTGCTTTTGCTGTCCTCATTGCCTAGTCTCTGACTAACCCTTCGGGAATAATAGTGATTATATATGTATGTAAGTATGTAAAAAAAAAAATTAAACGAGAAAAAGGTGTGGTTACATTCTTTATTATCGCTCTTACCCTTCATCATACCTGTTGGACAGTGACGATAAGGAGAGCACTTTACCCAGATTCCTCAATTACTGATGAACTGATTCGAATCCTTTAACTTTCGAAACACAACAATTCTACTGTCATTTTTTTTATTGTGTGATAGGCTTGCATTTGGCCACTATCTTACCTGATGGTAAGTGATGATGTGGCCTACGGTAGAACTTGCTTGCCTAGAAGAAACCTGTTCACTCGTGATTTGAAGACCCCAATATTGTACCTTATAGGAAACACCGACTCTGGCAGGGAGTTCCACAACTTTGCAATACGAATGATGAAAGTAGACGCAAAGCGCTTCGTACGCATATGCGGAATCTCCACAGTGAATCTATGACATTGTTGTTCCTTTAATAAGATACTAGCAGCTACAATTGTAACGACTTTATTTCAATGATGGAGGCCTTTGTCCAACAGTGGGATAGGAGTCCTATCATAGGATACAGGCTTTTCTTTACTTTAGTTGTTGCTAGGTAGACTGACTCAAGAGGGTTTACGGATTTCGGTTTCCCATACAAACTTTCAAGTCGAATTTTTTTTAAAACCAATAAGTCAATTTTAATGAAACTTGGCATGCTAAAGTAAAATACAGTCCACAATAGAAAGTTTAAAATCGCAATAATTCAGTTAAAAAAAGGTTTTTTTTAAAATGTTTTCAAAAAACTATTTAGATCCCTGAATTTTAAATTAGAATGCAAAGTTTAATTAAAATTGGCAAATTGGTTTTTAAAAATTTCAACTTTGAAGTTTGTATGGAAAACTGAAATGCGTACACACTGTCGAACAGTATTCCAGACACAATAAAAGTTTTATTGTTATAACTGCTATAGCATAGTCTAGTGTCTCCCAAATTGCCTTCATACAAGCTTTAATTAAATAGTATATACCCTATACTGGGAATCGACAAACTTAGATCAAATATCTTGACAGCACACTGTGTAAAATTTATATTCTCATCTAACTTGATTGTTGCAAACTCTGTCTGCATCCGTATGGAATTACGCGAATATGTTGAATTATTGTTAGCCACGAAGGTGTCGAGTGTCTAAAATTCGCAACTCGTTCCGCTTGGGGGTATTGACCGGTGACTAAGAGTGTTTCATTTACTCCACCGTCGACATTTTAAAAAATTTTATATAACATTAACTTCAGATTTGATTAATTAAGCTTTCCTACAATCACACCAATTATCTAGCCCAAGAGAAGCTTCGAAGAAACTCGTTGAATGGTTACCTACTAAACAACGGAAAAACATACTTAAAATACTTAAATACATACTTATTTTACATAGAAAACACCCAGACCCGAGACAATTTAGAAAAACAATAATTTCTAAATTGACCCGACCGGGGGTCGAACCCGGGACCTCAGAGATGGCGACACCATGAAAACCGGTGTACAAACCACTCGATCAAGGAGGTCGTCGCAAATTGTGGTCGTTGATTAATTCATATGCCCTGTGGCTGAGTGGCAAAGCGCTCAGGGTGTACTGTGACCTGAGTTTCTCGCGTGTTCTTTTCGCAACAACACGTGTTGAGACTCCATCTTTATTTAATTTTACCGTACAAACTCAAAATTGCTAAGCGGAACACTGGATATTGGCGAAATCTAATAAAGAAACGCCACAAAGCAAAGAGGAAGAAGAACTGTGACCTGTTAGAGGATATGCAAAATTCGTGCGGGAATTGGCATAGTAAGATTAAAGTAATACTTTTAGTGGATAAAATGTTTACTAGAAAAAAATCAACTAGTCTCAGGAAGCTCGAATGGGATTCGAACCCACGACCTTTGGATTGCCGGTCCACTGCTCTTTAAACAATGCACTTTACTTTACTACAATGATAAATAGATATAGGATGAAATGTTTACTAGCAGTGGACCGGCAATCCAAAGGTCATGGGTTCGATTCCCATTCGAGCTTTCCTGAGACCGGTTCTTATTTTCTTTCTAGTGAACATTTTATTCTAAAGTAATACTGATCTAAGGGGCCCCAACTAGCTATCCGGAGATTCCAGGTTATACTAAAACAGATCAGGTAAGGTGTGTGTTTGGATTTTTCGATGCATAACCCGGGTTTGTAACCACCGACCCGGATTTTATAAACACGGTGATTAAGACAACACTCTTCCCTTGTAGCGACGGCTAAGCCTTTGCCCAGTAGTGGGACAGTATGAAGGCTCGAAGATAACGAAACTTTAAAAAAAATTGTACCTTCAAGTTTATTTGAGCGTTAACGCAAATAATCAAGTATTACGAGTATATAGGCTGTTAGGCATGTTAGCGGGTTATTCCCAAAGGTCCATGATTCTATTGTTTTCAAAAACTGTAAGTTTATACTTTGATTCCCCGTGGGTCCACTACAACCACTCAAACGTCAACGGTGACTTTAGTCACCTAGAAAAAAGTACTTCGATACGTCGACGGTGACTTTAGTCACCAAGAATTCAAAGCTCGTTCCGTCGATGGTGACTACAGTCCCCTAATAAATATTTCAAAGCACGTAGTATGTAGGTCCGTGAAAAATTGAGGTGGTTCTGTGGGTTACTAATTCATCATACAAGTAAAAGAAATCTATATATTGGCACACAAAATTTCACAGAAAAAATAAAAAAAACATTTTTTCCCAGCACGTCCATGAGAACGTTTGCTACAATCAGCATTAAAAGCTGGTTTATGAAAGGATATACATTATACACATACATTTATAATCACGACTATTATTCCCGAAGGGCTCTTGTATCGTTTTTGTTGATTGTACTTCGGATAAGTTTCGTGGACCCGTTGGGAATTCTTCTCTACTACCACCTCCTCTCTTCCCTTGGGTGTCGTTAAAGGCGAATAACGGACTAAAGACTGCACATACATCCAACAGCATAGTGTAGCATAATGTCACGACCTCCTTGTCTCGGATCTGGGTGTTTCCTATGTATAATAAGTATGTATTTAAGAATTTTAAGTATGTTTATCCGTTGCCTAGTAACCATTTAACGAGTTTCATAACGAAGCTTCTCTTCGGCTAGATAATTGGTGTGAGTGTAGGAAAGTTTATTTATATTTATTTATTTTATTTATATCTATATAATGTGCTGTCGCTATTTGGTGAAAAGAAGATATTGGTAGAGGGTTGCTTTTGCGGTCCTCATTGCCTAGTCTCTGACTAACCCTTCGGGGATAATAGTCGAGATTATATGTATGTAAGACTGTTAACATGATAAGTCTTTATAAGAGCTCAGCTGCCGCAAAACCAGAGACAATAAAAAATTAAATTGTTAGTAACCTCTAGGAGTCTTCGTGACAGACAAAGGGATCATCATCATCAGCCTATAAACGTCCCACTGCTGGACCTGGGCCACCCACGTAAACAACACCACGTGGGGATTTTGGGCCATAACCCACCACGATAGCCCAATGCGGATTGGTGGGTTTTAACGGCTACCATCTTACGACAGAAACCGAGATCAACGGCTTAACGTGCCTTCCGGACATGGAGGAGCTCGATATGTTTTTAATTTGGTCTCCCATCCAGCGACCCGGCTTTGCGATGGTGGCTTAGCGAGCAAGATCGCGAGCCAAACGCGCTAGCCGCTGCGCCATCGAGTTCCTCGACAGGGGGATAAAACTGTCTTATTGTTACTTTTATAGGGTATTTTAAATTATGGATTACTCGCAAATCACAAGTACTCAAAATTTGTAAAAAATGTATGTTATTCCACAGTCTCTTATCTAGTCATTCCGGCAATACTCTAATAGTGATACCTTACTGCATCAAATAAAATTTCAAACATCCGTCTAATCGTAATTCAAATATCGTATTACTTGCATTATGCTTGGTTTTAGTTAATGAAAAATATACGAAAATAATTGTCTTTCAACAGGTGAGGCATTCCGGCCGTTATAAGTTAAAAAAATAAAAATAATTCTTGATTTTCAAAATTACCTACCTATTTTGCTAAGTTGACAGTCGCGAATCGCGATGTGCAATCAATCAGTCCCTTACTAGTTTCTGCGCTCGGGAATCCTAGCCTTAAACAAGTTGAGATGACGTGCTGAAATTTGGCGTTTGAGTTCGGCGAACTGTGGTATCGTAAATTAAAGTAAATCTATGCAAACAACGCCAGCCTTTATGTTGATTAATGTAACGATGTGCAAACAAAATAAATTAAGCCGTGAATAATGATGGTTTTGCTAAATAAAGAGTGTGTTTAATTTAAACTAAATGTTTAAAAAGATGCTTGATATTAAAGTGAAGCGATTATTACCCTGCATCGTAGCGGTGAAGGAATAATACCACCCCCTCTCTTCCCTTGGGTGGCGTAAAAAGCGACTAATGGACTAAAGACGTCGTCCAACAGTCCAACAGCATAAAGCGGCGATGGGCTAACCACCAGTGACGCTGAGCACATGTGCAGTCGCTATTTGGTGAAAAGTGGACTATGGCAGAGGACTGCTTGCTGTCCTCATTGCCTAACTCATCGGGGATAACAGTCGTGATTATATTATGTATGCATATAAATTGTTTACACCAAAGAGCTTTATGTATTACTAGCAGCCACTCGCGGCTTCATCCGCGTGGTTCCCGATCTTGTAGGAATATCGGGATAAAAAGTATCCTATGTGTTAATCCAGGCTATAAACTATCTGTATGCCGAATTTCATCCTAATCCATTTAATAGCTTTTAAGTGAAAGAGTAACAAACATACACACTTACAAACTTTCGCCTTTATAATATTAGTGTGATTTAAATCAGCATCATCGGGCTATAAACGTTCCACTTATCCTACTACTACAATGAATAGACATCTAAAAAAACAAACTTAGTAAAACAAAAAAACATTTTTGGTATATCAGTTAATTAACATATACCTACATACGAGTACATACAATCACAACTATTATCCCCGAAGGGTTAGTCAGAGACTAGGCAATGAGGACCGCAAAAGCAGTCCTCTGCCGTAGTCCACTTTAACCAAATAGAGACTGCACATGTGCTCTGCGTGACAGGTGGTAAGCCCATCACCGCTATATGCTGTTGAATGTATGTGCAGTAATTAATCCGTTAGTCGCCCTTAACGACACCCAAGAGAAGAGAAGGAGTGGTAGTTCTTTTTAAGAGCCACTACGCGACGCGGCAAAATAGTTAATTAAGCTATATTTTAAGAGCAATTAAGAATACTATGGTGATATTTTATAGTATATAACAATAACGGTCAGTATGGGGATGTCTGAAATTATAAGAGACTAGCGGCCGCTCGCGGTTTCACCCGCGTGGTTCCCGTTCCTGTGGGAATATCGAATTAAAAAATATGTGTTAATCCAGGTTATAAACTGAAAAAACAGGTTACTGAAAAAACACTTACAAACTTTCTCATTTGTAATATTACTAGCGGCCGCTTGCGGTTTCACCCGCGTGGTTCCCGTTCTCGTTGGAATATCTGGATAAAAGTATCCTATGTGTTAATCCAGGTTATAAACTATATGTATGCCGAATTTCATTCAAATCCATTCAGTAGTTTTTACGTGAAGAAGTAACAAACATACAAACTCACAAACTTTCGCCTTTATAATATTAGTGTGAAGTGTGATAGTAGGATAGAAAAAAGTGCCCTAATTTCACCACTCACAACCTATCTCGCTGAGCACATGTGGAGTAGTAATTTGGTGAAACAACTATGGCAGAGGACTACATCTGCGGTCCTCATTGCCTAGTCTCTGACTTACCCTTTTTTTTTTTTATAAAAGAGGGAGGCAAACGAGCAGGCGGGTCACGTGATGGAAAGTAATCACCGCCGCCCATGGACACCCGCAAAACCAGAGGAATCGCAGATGCGTTGCCGGCCTTTAAGGGAGGAATAGGTTTAAGGAAGGAATAGGAATTGGGAGGGGGGGGGGGGAAGGGCCTCCGGAACCCTCACTGGACGGACGAAACACAACAGCACCAAGTGCCGTTATTTCACGCCGAATATTCGTGAGAGGGTGGTATTACGCCGGGCGAGCCGGCCCAATGCGTGCTGCAACGCAGCGTGGCTCTACCACTCAGAGGACCCTTTGAGGATAATAGTCCTTATTTTATGTAGGTATGTATGTGAACGGTGACAAAAGCTCTTTTGGTTATGCGAGAAAGGTCAGTGAGGAACGGAAAGGCCGTTATCTGAAGAATAAATGCAAGTCATTGCATAAAGGAAAAAGAATTTGACCGCAAAAAAGAATACCATAAGATATACCAAATCATTCGCCTTTCCCAAACTTCGCAAACTAATGAGGTTAGAGGTTGATGAACCGTACTTTAGACAAATATTTAGACTTATATAATCTATTTTAATAAAAATCAATTTCCGAAATGTTTGTGCGCGCATCACTTTAGAACGGCTGCACCTATTGTGCTTTTTTTGTTGTGTTCGTTATTGTTAGGGCAAGATTTGGTGTCAGTTTTTTTTGGAAATTTGTTATGGGGTTCGGGGTCCACGAGGATGTAGTCGCTGGCATGCAGCGGCAAACTAGCGCGTTTGTATTATGTTTCGTTACCTAATTTTTTATTTCGCACAATGATAATATATTAATATGATTCATATAAGTTACTGAGTGGTAAAGCTACGCTGCGTTGCAGCACGAATTGGGCCGGCTAGCCCGGCGTAATACCACGAATATATAAGTAATGGCACTTGGTGCTGATGTGTTTCGTACGGCTAGTGAGAGTTCCGGAGGGCCCTCCCCCCCATTGATTTCGAGCCTGAGTTTTTTCTATGTTTATGTATATTAATCTGTTATCTTATACGAGTTTCAAAAGAGTACATACTCAACTTAGTCTAGATAATTGGTGTGAGCCTAAACAAATTTAATTTTTTTTTAAATAATTTTTTTTATTGATAGTAGATGAAAATTTAGAAACTGTTTTAAATACATTGTAGCATTTATTTAAAATGACAATTTAATGAACTACTGAGATATTATTCAACTCGACTATACACAATATATTCCCTAACCATACCGTTAGAGATGGGGAATTCCTTAGGGTTACCTACTACCACGTCAACCTAAAGGAAAATGACCTTTATACTATGAGAGTTAGGCCAATTTTATAGCTAGCTAGCGTAACACAGCGCTTTAATGAAATAAATAGTAATCAATAGCAGAAATGCTCTGAAATATGAAGAAAAAATTACTTTACAATATCATGCGGGAGTTTGAAGCTATCTTTATTTTTAGCTTAAGACTTTTTAGGTATTTTGAGGTTATGACAACTGTTATCGTATGACTATCAGTTCAGTTCAGCA
Organism: Scoparia ambigualis; assembly: GCA_963921215.1. Classification (NCBI taxonomy): domain Eukaryota; kingdom Metazoa; phylum Arthropoda; class Insecta; order Lepidoptera; family Crambidae; genus Scoparia; species Scoparia ambigualis. The sequence goes on along the minus strand of OY992521.1, from coordinate 21,515,420 downwards.
TTTATTTATCACTTGACTCTTAAAGCGGCGTTCTATAGAAAACCTTTTTTAACGGTAATCATTATAACTTAAGAGAACCCTTTTGATATGTGAATGATTAAGACGCAATAGATATCGAATAGGCTGGTTTGGTCATTCTCCTTTAATTGAAGGTCTTGGGAAAATCGTTCTAGGCTTACACTTTCATAAGTTATGCACACCCTACCTGCCTGGCTACATTGCCTAGTTAACATAAATCTGGGGAATTTTCGTTACATTTACACATTTAAGCGAGTTGTTTTCTATGTTTCTATAAGTAAACATATACTTTATGACTTATTTTTGTTAACTTAGCTGTTATTAAATTGTATTCTTAACTGCCGTACTTAGAGACGTCAAATAAGTTTTAATGACAAACCACTCACTCTTGGAAATTTTCAGACACAGAAATTGGCGCAACTGTCAACGTCGAATTTGACAGAATCGAGCATAGACTATGCGAAATTTTGCGATCACGATGCATAAAATGTACCACAGAACCGAAATAATCGACCTTGTATGAACAAGTCGTTAGTATGAACTAAAGTAGTCTGTAAGTCTATGAAAACACGGTACAAAGTCAAGTTTGTCCTTTGTAGGTGCGGTCTCATGCGACCGCTTGGGGGCTGAGAGGTATGTCTCTAGCGTGAAGCAAGAGACATACCTCTCTTATGTATAGTACTAAATAGAGAAGGAAAGATCCATAATTCAAAACTTAATTGACGTCTCTGAGTACGGCAGTTAGCAAGGAGTAGTTAACTGAAAAAAAATTACTACCTCAGGTCGGTGGTTCCCATCTGACGTAATCTTTCAAAATTTCAATATCTCAGAGAATATTTAAACGTCATTAAGAGGGTTTACGCATTTCGGTTTCCCATACAAACTTCCAAGTCGAAATTTTTAAAAACCAATTAGCCAATTTTAATGAAACTTTGCATGCTAAAGCAAAATACAGGGATCTAAATAGTTTGTTGAATACATTTTTAAAAAAGGTTTATTTAGCTGAGTTATTGCGATTTAAAGTCCACTATAGAAAATTTTAAAATCGCATTAACTCAGTTATTTAAAAAAAATTAAAAATGTTTTCAACAAACTATTTAGATCTCTGTATGTTGCTTTAGCATGCAAAGTTTAATTGAAATTGGCTTAACAGTTTTTAAAAATTTCAACTTGGAAGTTTGTGTGGGAAACCGAAATGCGTAAAAATATCAAATACATACTACGAAAGAGCCACTTTTGAATTTCTCGAAGGAATATTTTGTCTATATTGCCAGTGGTTTCGCCTGGGTGACATTTGGTCTACATGATGACTTACTGAAGAAATGACATACATACATATAATCACGACTATTATCCCCGAAGGGTTAGTCAGAGACTAGGCAATGAGGACAACAAAAGCAGTCCTCTACCATAGTCCACTTTTCACCAAATTGCGACAGCACATAATGTTCAGCGTGACAGCTGGTGAGCCTATCGCCGCTCCATGGCGTTGGATGTATGCAGTCTTTAGTCCGTTAGTCGCCTTTTACGACACCCAAGAGAAGAGAGGGGATGGTAGCATTCTTTCACCGCTACGCAACACGGTTATAATTAAATTGAAAAAATTAGAAGTTGCGAAGAAATTACATATTAAAATACATCATACATCACGCTCTTTTCCTGGCGCCTGGTGCCGGTCCCTGTCTACCCGACAGGAACCACAGCTTTACTTTACTATCTACGATCCTGCCACACTTACTACTTTATAATGTTATTTATCTTGTATTGCCAGACACGAATATTTGAAATAATAACTGAAAAAAAATCTTGCTTGCAAGTTTTTATTTTTTTTTATAATAGAGGAGAGGAGGCAGACGAGCAGCTATGCGATTCTCTAAGCGACACATATTCGCTGCGCGCATGGCTGTGATCTGCTGTCTCTTTCCAATTCTATGAATATGAAAGAGACAGAGTCATTTCTCAGCGCTGCGGCAGCCGCACTTATTAAGGCAGGTGGGTCACCTGCTGGAGAGTAATCACCGCCACCCATGGACACCCGCAAAACCAAAGGAATCGCAGGCGCGTTGCCGGGCTTTAAGGAAGGAATAGGTTTAAGGAAGGGGAAGAGCCTCCGGAACCCACACTGGCCGGACTAAACACAACAGCACCAAGCCTTTATTTAACGTCGAATATTCCTGAGAGGTTGGTTTACACTGGGCGAGCCGGCCCAATTAGTGATGAAAGGACTTGAGTCTTTTAAGTCCTTTAAGTTAGGACTAGACTCGATTTTCAAGACTCGACTCCAAAAATACGACTCAAGGCTTTTTACTAATCTGAGGGGACTCCAGTCATTATAATACGACTCAGAAATAAAACGACTCGAGTTCTTCATTAAAGGACTCACAACTTAGTCTCTAGTCTACGATGCTGCGATGAGCTGTTTAAAATTAAATTATAATAAAACTTTAGTGTAAGATCATAGCATTTTTATTTAAGGTTTTCAATATTTGCCTCATTGTACAAATCAATATTTTGTCATCAATATCATACAATGAATTGTATTGTAATTCTAAATTACTACAAATAGGCATTTTTTATTAAAGTCAAAAGTTATAAGTTAAATCAATTTTCCATATTAATCAATTATAGCTTAGACATCATTTAATTTATTATATTTATTTATTTCTATTAAATTTTATAATAACATGTCAACCATTTATCTAACAAACTAGATATATAATGTCCCTGTACCCTGTATTAATTATTGGGTGTGTACTCACTATATAAAAACAGTATATATCCACATTCATTCTAATAATTCATTGCAGCGTATGAGCGCGCCTTACGATTCACGACTCCCACGAGTCGAGTCGTTTTAAAATGTTGAAGCCTTTTCGTCACGACTGAGTCGTTTAAAATTGAGTCTTTTTAAATTGACTCAGTCTAAAAATAAAACTCGAGTCATAGTCGAAGACTCCTAAAAGGCTCAGAACTCAAGGTTTAAAGACTCGATCGAGTTGTGAACCGTCATAACCGAGTCGAGTTTCTTTTAAAATACTTAAAAGACTTGAGTTCTTTCATCTCTAGGCCCAATGCGTGCTGTAACGCGACGTGGCTCTACCACTCAATCAGTGTCACTCATTTAGCACCACCCAGGGGTCAGCTGTAGGGTCTCAAGAGTAAACCTACGGACGCGAGTAACTTTAACCCCCAAAAAACCCCATTTGTGAACGTACATAATTACAAAAGTGAAGTTAAGTAAAATCTTGTAATGAACTGAATCTTCCAATGTGGCTTTTATATGTAGCTGGTAGGCAAGCAAGCTACGATTAATACTACGAGATCACGTAGTCAAAGTATAGTGCCATTCAGATATTAATCGCACACTCTAGGAAATGATAGAGCGAACGAAAAATATCAGTTATACCTGAACGATTTAACACATTGCAGGATTAAAATAAATTACATACATACACAGAACAGTAAAAGCATACATACATACATAAATTAACACTATTATCTTTTTTATTGCAATTTTGCATTCACAATGCTACATAGATATAGGATAAAATGGTTACTAGAAAAAAAATACTGCTGGCTTGCAGCGTAAATCATCAATCAACTACTAGAAAGAATTCAACGAGTCTTTTGGGGTCACGGTAGCTTAGCGGTTGAGCAGTGGACCGGCAATCCAAAGGTTCGAATTGCATTCGAACTTCCTGAGACTGATTGATTTTTTTCTAGTAAACATTTTATCTTATATCTATAGAGCATTGTGTTTGCAAAATTTCAATAATATAGATATTTATAAGCAATTACGTCTTTATCAATTGTTAAATACCTGTAAAATAAAGGTAGGTAAACCTTCACAGTGACGTAATACCGCTGGCTTGCAGCGTAAATCATCAACTACTAGAAAGAATTTAACGAGTCATCTGGGGTCTCGGTAGCTTAGCGGTTAGAGCAGCGGACCGGCAATCCGAAGGTCATGGGTTCGAATCGCATTCGAGCTTCCTGAGACTGGTTGTTTATTTTCTAGTAAACATTTTAACACAATTATCCCCCATTGGATTAGTCAGAGACTAGGCAATGAGGACCACAAAATCAGATTTCAGCCTCACGTTTCACCAAACAACAATTGCACATGTGCTCAGCGTGATAGGTGGTGAGCACATTGTCGCTCTATGTTGTTGAATGTATGCGCAGTCTTTAGTCCGTTAGTCGCCTTTTACGACACACAAGGAAAGAGAGGGTAGTCATCTTTTAGTGAGGCGCTACTCACAATGCTACGACGACACGACTATCTCATGCTGTTGTGCAAGTTCCAACTTCAAACATATTATTTACGAATCACAGCTGAAGAAATGGATAAGAGTCCATTCAAACTGTAACCATGGCATGTGAAAGGTAGAATGAGTTCTTGCACAATAGCAGACGGCGGATACGCTAGAACAGGCGCTATTCATGAGATCGGAGGCGCCGGAATGGATTCCTTGATTGCTTGGAACCGACTTGCGGCTGAATGATTTGCTGAAAATATGTCTAGATACATTTTTACAACCTACCTCTTCTCTTGGGTATCGTTAAAGCGATTAAGGGGGTGCATCGCGAACGCAAAACAGTACAATACTGACATAAGTCTCTTTAAAGGTCAAGGATAGGATAGGATCATAAGACCGCTGGCGCCGATCGCGAAACAATGATTTTACGATCCTCAAAGAGTTAATGAACTTCAAAGCAAAATCAATTAAAATGTTAATAATAATTAGATCAAATTCTGCTTTGAAGTTTTAGACCTAGTAATTTAATTAGACCAATGTTTTTATTATGCGAAATGTGCATAACTTCACGCGCTTGTGTAAAAAAATAAAATTAACTCTAAATAGAAGGGGGTGCCCTGCGGAATATCAATACAAATATTTTCATGTAAGGATTTTGCTTAAAAATAAAAAAAAATTGTACTTCTTTTGTCAATGGCATACAAACCATAACCCTTAATTTTTTTCGCACAATTTTACTTTTCCTAAATGTGTTAAGCCTATTTTTACTTCGCCTATCTCTTTATCGCCGCATATAAGCTTCTCAAATGCGACATTAGGCGGAACCATTCATAATCCCCACTATTTATAATTAATAAATTATTATTCGCACAAAGTTAAAACGCACAAGAGTTTAACGCCTAATCGTCTACATATCACGTGACAGTAGGACAGCTAATATTTTTGTTGTTTAATATAAAATATATTTATGTTTGAACTTACTTCATTATAGTAATAAATAAGAGCTTTTAACACTACAGCGTAATGCCGAAAGTAAGTTATGCCGATACATTTTAGTGAAAAAAATGAAAATTAAAAAAAACGTTTATTGCAACAGTCACCAATTTACATATTAATGTAGCCCTGGCTTTTGAGAAAAAAAATACTTGTGTTACCAAAGGCAGTTTCTTCCTAAGTTGACAAAACTCACTGTATTATGTTGTAATAAAAGGTTACATGAACAAGACATTAAATTAATTTAAGAAAAAATATAAAATCACTTTTGACCTAAACATAACATTTTATTCTTTACAGTTACTTATTCTGTTAGGCTACACAATTATTGTTCGCTAAAAGTTGAAGCCAACATAGTTCGGCCATATGAAATTAGAACTAAACATTTTAGGCGAACCGAAGCGCACCAAACAATTGCACATGTGCTCAGTGTGACACGAGGTGCACTTGTCGCTGCTTATGCTGTTGGATGTGTGTGCAGTGTTTAGTCCATAGTTGTATTTTACGACACATAAGCTAAGAGATGGGTTGGTAGACATTAATAAATGGGCCACCATCACACAGCTCATTCCTGCTTTGTATTCAGAGTTTCGGCAAGCGTAGCGTAGGACGCCCTCAGACAAGGTGGAGCGACGATCTTCGCAAGGTGGCTGGCAAGAGCTGGATGAGAGTGGCCGCGGATTGTGCTCAGTGGCGTGTTCTTGGAGAAGCCTATGTCCAGCAGTGGACGAGTATAGGCTGATGATGATGATGATGATTCCGTTTGTGTGTAATTAAAATTGTCTCCTATTTATAAGAAAGAGGGAAGAAAAAAGGTTTCTCTGTATAAGTTCTTGCAGTTCTAAATGTAGCATTTCCAAAGTGTTCTGATAATTGAATCTTAAATGTGAAGTTCTCTAAGTCCTCACTATAATCCTATCCTACTAATAATATAAACGCGAAAGTTTGTTAGTATGGATGGATGTTTGTTACTCTTTCACATAAAAACTACTGAATAGTTTTGAATGAAATACGGCATACAGATACTTTATAACCTGGATTAACATATAGGATGGTTTTTATCCCGATATTCCCACGGGAACGGGAACCACGCGGGTAGAAGCGCGAGCGGCCGCTAGTGTGTTATATTGTAGTCACTAATGCGTTTTATTTAGGTGAATATGAACAAACGTGAGTCATATCTAAAAATGGTATAATTTTACTTGTCCATTTGTATATAAAATTTGGATCTATTCAAATTAAATGTGTAATTATTCGCCATAACTTTTTGTATATCTATTATCTGCGTTATGCATTTGGGAAGGATCGTCGTTAAGACGATGTGGGTGATACCGGGCGGTGTGTAAGCTTTAGACACTATTCGTTTCTGACCTTATACGTCAATGCAAGGCTTAATACGAGATTTTTTTAAATTGTGTATTTAGGTAGACTTTTTTAAAAAAGAAAAAGGGTTTTTTTTAACCGCTAAGGTAGCAATCAGGCATTTTTCCGCTTTATTTGTAAGTGTTTCTGCGTAGTCTATGGACGATAACATACTTACATACATATAACCACGACTATTATCCCCCATTGGATTAGTCAGAGACTAGGCAATGAGGACCACAAAATCAGATTTCTGCCTTACGTTTCACCAAACAACAACTGCACACATGTGCAGCTGTCACCTGAGCACATGCTCAGCGTGATAGGTGGTGAGCACATTGTCGCTCTATGTTGTTGAATGTATGCGCAGTCTTTAGTCCGTTAGTCGCCTATTACGACACATAAGGGAAGAGAGGGTAGTCATCTTTTAGTGAGGCGCTACACACACGGCTACGACGACAGGACTATCTCATGCTGTTGTGCAAGTTCCAACTTCAAACATATTATTTACGAATCACAGCTGAAGAAATGGATAGGAGTCTATTCAAACTGTAACCATGGCATGTGAAAGGTAGAATGAGTTCTTGCACAATAGCAGACGGCGGATACGCTAGAACAGGCGCTATTCATAAGATCGGAGGCGCCGAAATGGATTCCTTGATTGCTTGGAACCGACTTGCGGCTGAATGATTTGCTGAAAATATGTCTAGATACATTTTTACAACCTACCTCTTCTCTTGGGTATCGTTAAAGCGATTAAGGGGGTGCCGCGCGAACGCAAAACAGTACAATACTGACATAAGTCTCTTTAAAGGTCAAGGATAGGATAGGATCATAAGACCGCTGGCGCCGATCGCGAAACAATGATTTTACGATCCTCAAAGTGTTAATGAACTTTAAAGCAAAATCAATTAAAATGTTAATAATAATTAGATCAAATTCTGCTTTGAAGTTTTAGACCTAGTAATTTAATTAGACCAATGTTTTTATTATGCGAAATGTGCATAACTTCACGCGCTTGTGTAAAAAAATAAAATTAACTCTAAATAGAAGGGGGTGCCCTGCGGAATATCAATACAAATATTTTCATGTAAGGAATTTGCTTAAAAATACAAAAAAATTGTACTTCTTTTGTCAATGGCATACAAACCATAACCCTTAATTTTTTACGCACAATTTTCCTTTTCCTAAATGTGTTAAGCCTATTTTTACTTCGCCTAACTCTTTATCGCCGCCTTTAAACTTCCCAAATGCGACATTAGGCGGAACCATTCATAATCCCCCCTATTTATAATTAATAAATTATTATTCGCACAAAGTTAAAACGCACAAGAGTTTAACGCCTAATCGTCTACATATCACGTGACCTACAGGAGTAGGACAGCTAGTATTTTTGTTGATTAATAAAAAAAGTCGGTATACGGGCGAAAGTTTTACGTGACAACGACTTTAAGTGGTAAAATAATTTTAATGTGAATATTCATTCGTATAGTAGGAAGAAGGATGAAATAATAGTAACAATTTAAAACATTTATTTATACAAAGAATTATATTTAAAACATTAACTTATACAAAGAATCTCGCACTGAATTTCATATTAACAAAATCTTAGGCGGGCTAACCATGCCCGAGTGGAAGGGACGCGTGCCTCTCACTCGCTCTCATTGTGAGCGCATAACGTGAGCGGAGCGTAACGCAGTTTCTTGAAGTGTCACCCGGCAAACCAATTTATAAGACGTTGTCACGTCAAAATATATTTATGTTTGAACTTATCAACTTACTTTATTATAGTAATAAATAAGAGCTTTTAACACTACAGCGTAATGCCGAAAATAAGTTATGCCGATACATTTTAGTGAAAAAAATGATAATGAAAAAAACGTTTATTGCAACAGTCACCAATTTACATATTAATGTAGCCCTGGCTTTTGAGAAAAAAATACTTGTGTTACCAAAGGCAGTTTCTTCCTAAGTTGACAAAACTCACTGTATTATGTTGTAATAGAAGGTTACATGAACAAGACATTAAATTAATTTAAGAAAAAATATAAAATCACTTTTGACCTAAACATAACATTTTATTCTTTACAGTTACTTATTCTGTTAGGCTACACAATTATTGTTCGCTAAAAGTTGAAGCCAACATAGTTCGGCCATATGAAATTAGAACTAAACATTTTAGGCGAACCGAAGCGCACCAAACAATTGCACATGTGCTCAGTGTGACACGAGGTGCACTTGTCGCAGCTTATGCTGTTGGATGTGTGTGCAGTGTTATGTCCATAGTTGTCTTTTACGACACATAAACGAAGAGATGGGATGGTAGACATTAATAATAGGTCACCACCACACAGCTTATTACTGCTTTGTATTCAGAGTTTCAGAAAGCGTAGCATAAAACGCCCTCAGACAAGGTGGAGCGACGATCTTCGCAAAGTGGCTGGCAAGAGCAGGATGAGAGTGGCCGCGGATCGTGCTCAGTGGCGTGTTCTTGGAGAAGCCTATGCCAGCAGTGGACGAGTATAGGCTGATGATGATAATGATGATGATGATGATTTAGAGTTTGTGTGTATTTAAAATTGTCTCCTATTTATAAGAAAGAGGGAAGAAAAAAGGTTTCTCTGTACAAGTTCATCCAGTTCTAAATGTAGCATTTCCAAAGTGTTCTGATAATTGAATCTTAAATGTGAAGTTCTATAAATCCTCACTTTAGTTTTATATTGTGGTCATTAATGCGTTATATTCAGGTAAACAAACGTGAGTCATATCTACAAATGGTATAATTTTACTTGTCCATTTGTGTATAAAATTTAGATCTATTCAAATTAAATGTGTAATTATTCGCCATAACTTTTTGTATGTCATTAACTGCGTTATGCATTTGGGAAGGATCGTCGTTAAGACGATGTGGGTGATACCGGGCGGTGTGTAAGCTTTAGACACTATTCGTTTCTGACCTTATACGTCAATGCAAGGCTAAATACGATATTTTTTTAAATTGTGTGAAAAAGGATTTTTTTTAACCGCTAAGGTAGCAATCAGGCATTTTTCCGCTTTATTTGTAATTGTTTCTGCGTAGTCTATGGACGATAACATACTTACATACATATAACCACGACTATTATCCCCGAAGGATTAGTCAGAGACTAAGCAATGAGGACAGCAAAAGCAGTCCTCTACCATAGTCCACTTTTCACCAAATAGCGACTGCACATGTACTCAGACCGCTGACGTAACAGGTGGTAAGCCAATCGCTGCTCTATGCTGTTGAATGTATGTGCAGTCTTTAGTCCGTTAGTCGCCTTTTACGACACCCAAGGGAAGAGAGGGGGTGGTAGTGTTCTTTCACCGCTACGCGACACGGTTACCAGAGTTATTTAGAGTTATTTTTAGATGTGTCGTGGCAACTCATTATTAAAAGAATACTATCAACCCGTCTCTTCCCTTGGATGTCGTAAAAGGAGACTAACGGACTAATGACTAAATACTGCACATACATCCAACAGCATAGAGCGACTATGGGCTTACGATCTATCACGCTGAGCACACACACGTGTGCAGTCGTTATTTGGAGATACGTGGGCTGTCAAACACAATCCTATACATAACGTCTATGTCCTATATAAGGTGACTGCTAGAAACCGCAAGAAACTTCAAGGGATGGTCAGGTCACGTGTTTTAAACATGACAAAAATGGTGTCATTGCAGACTAACGTAGGTACTTATCGCCCAGCTGACGCGAACGGGTCAACAGACGGTCGGCCGGCCGTTGCCCTCGCGTTGTAAATAATCGTTATTTTTAATTGTTAATAATAATAATAATCTTTATTGTTCTAAGTTGTGTGTGTAAGTGTTTTTCGTTTTGTTTATCTTATGTTATTGCATTAAAATAAATTAGATTCTTTAAAGACTATCCAATTAAAATTCACAAAATGAATTATTTTTTAAAAAATGAAAAAAGCTTTCTTTTTTTGTAATTTTTGTCATGTTTAAAACACTTGACCTGGCCAGCCCTTGAAGTTTCTTGCGGTTTCTAGCAGGCACCTTATATATAGCGGAATAGTGCTTCGTCATATACATTAGACGCATATGTGTTTTGGTAGAATGGCAATGATTGAAAGAGCACTTCTTTTTGTTGACACTCAGCTCGCAAATTACACTCATACCAATTATCTAGCCCAAGAGAAGCTTCGTTATGAAACTCGTTACATGGTTACTAGACCACGGATAAACATACTTAAAATACTTAAATACATGCTTATTATACATAGAAAACACTCTGACCCAAGACAATTTAGAAAAACAATAGTTTCTAAATTGACCCGACCGGGGATCGAACCCGGAACCTCAAAGATGGCGACACCATGAAACCGGTGTACAAACCACTCGACCAAGGAGGTCGCCAAAATGGTTCGAAATCGCTAGGCAAGAGTACTTGTTTTCTGCAGACGTTTTTAGAGCGTTAATTGTGCATGTACTTTTTATATGAGATCGAGGGTGGTAGGCAGCGTTACCAGACGTCCCGATTTTGGCGGGACTTCCCAATTTTGAGATCATATTTAAATGTCCCGCGCGGGACAGACTCTGTCCCGATTTTCGGGAATAACTCGACCGTGAATGCAGCGTGCTGAGCAAGCGCGGCCGGGTGACACAGACAAGTGAAAACCTGATTTAAAATAAATTATTTTTTATAAAAGACATTTTCTTTGGCTATTTTTGCTATCTATTGTCGTACATGGTCTACGTTACGTAATTTAAAACTCAAATAAAAAGGTAAATATTTAAAAACTTCTGAATAAATATACGGTTTTACTATGTCCCGCTTTCGACGAAAGAATCTCGCTTTTTTCACTCAAAAAGTTTCAAAATCCCGACTTGACAACAAAAAAATATCTGGCAACATTAGTGGTAGGTCAGCCTGCATATAGTACTCCGATCGTGAAAGAAGGCTGGAGGAGCAAGGTCATGAAGCTCGGACTCTATCCAAAGTGTGCGAGCAAACATATCCAACATTCGAACATTTAGACTAGTAACTTCTTTCCCAGCATATGTAACGGAAACTGTTTTTATCAGGGTCAATTACTTGCATTGTTTTTTTAAAGGTTTTAAAAGATTCTCATTAAAATATCAATCGCTACGCTACCTGTTTATTTTGATTCGGCTTGTTACTGATTGGCCGCTAATTAAGCAGTGCCGCCGTGACTCTGAGTCATAAATATTTTTTGTTTCTAAACTTGAGGCAATAATTTTAAACACAACCGGTGCACTGGAGTACCTAAATAATAATTAATCCTTTATGCACATAGAAAACACACATTGAAAATACATTAAAAAGGACATATACAAAGGCGACCTTATCTCTAGAAGAGATCTGTTCCAGCCAACCCCAGCTGTGGTTCTGAGAGAAAGTCTGCGGGACTAATGATGACGAAATACTTATATAAATATTATATCATACATACATATACATACACATACTTTACATATAATAATTTATAATATGAACGAATAATTGGTTAAAATATTTCTAATTGTTTGTTGTTCTTGGATAGGTAGTGCTCTTTTAGCCTAAGTTTGAATGATGCCACCGATGGTGTCTCACGCACGTCAGCAGGCAGCTTATTCCACAATCTGGTTGCATGGACGGTAAATGAGCTATGGAAATATTTAGAGTTGGATTGAGGAAATACAAGGGTTCTTGTGTCACATGAACGCTTAGGGCAGGAAGTGACTGGTAAGCGAGTAAAACGGGAACGAAGGTGATGACGGAGTTAAGGGTAGTGAAGGATTTTGTAAAGGAGACAAAGGATGTGCATACCTCGGCGACGTCGGATTGGGAGCCATTTTAATTTAGCCCGAAACTCCGAAATATGGTCATATTTGCGAAGGCTAAATATGAACCGAATAGCCAGATTTTGCAGGCGCTCTAGCTTATTCAACAGCTCTTTAGTAGCATCCAAGTAACACAGCATATACAGGTAAAAAGGATTTCTTTGAATAAGACAAAGCACTTTCTCAGGATATTTCGTAATTTCGATAAAATATTTTCTAGGACCAAAAATATATTGTTGTTATGAAAAAACTGCTTATCTCTTTCTGATACAACTTTGCTCTCAAAGTTTTTGTTTTATTAAGAGAAATATTTTTGTTTCAAGATTCATGTATAATTTGATTGATATACTAAACTTTACTTGAATGAAGAACTTTAAATGCACTTGAATCAATAAATAATATCTTTGGTTAAGATGTAAGTATTCTCAATTAATGATTCAAGTCTTTTATCTTGAAATAAGAATTGTGTAGTACAGTAAGAAGAAAAAATATTTTCTGTCTAAGAAAATATGGCTTTCTGAAATGTAAAAATGTTTCATTCAGTTCCATAATATTTTATTTATTGTTTATTAAATATTTTCTTAAGTCAAAATATGCATTATTAATGTTTAGAAATATTTTACGTTGGTCCAAAATAACATTTTATTTATGTTTGTGTCATAAATTTCTAGTTTTTAAAGACGTACAATATTACTATGAAATATTTTTTCTCATTTTGTTTTTTGTCTTGTTGGATTTAGAGAATTTAATTTATTATTATACAATAATATCGGAGTCTTATATCAACACGAATTAACTTTGTTTTAACCAAAATACTTTGTTTTGAGATTTAAGATTTTTTTCGCAATCTGTTTATTTTTTTCACTTTTGTTCGAGGTGTTCTGTACTTACAAGTAGTCAAATTGAACACAGAGCTTTGTTTTAACATAATAAGTTATTGGAGTTAAAGTATAATCTGTCAAAAGGAAACGTGGATTCTGTTGTTGTTATGCTGACTTTGTGGGGAGGGAATACGTGAATATGTAATAAATTTTATTTTGGGTAAGTATTCGCTCATCTATCTAGTGCCCCGTTACGCCGCACCGGCACCGAAGATTAATTATTGTATTTTATTTATTAATTTACTGTACACAGTATTGGCAGTAAATTAAATTCAATATTCTAATCGATTTTATTTATTTAGGTTAATACTGGCTGAATAACAAAACATTTTTTTTCTTTCAGTCGAATAATTTATGAAAAATACAATGTGATTGCAGCAAAAATAATAACATTGTTCCCAAAGGAGACTACAGGCAAATACTTTTCAAAGCCAATAAGAAAAAATAATTTTGTAAATGGACGATGCACAAGGAAAATTAGAAGAGACAATGCGACTGCGAAAATTAATCACCAGCAATTAGATGAAAAACGACTCAGGAATTGCAAAGTAATTTAGAATGTTTTTATATTTTAATACTATGGTCTATTTAACCATCCTATGGCCTATGTCCAGTACAGTACTATCTAAGGTTGTCGATGAAGTCTATGTTGCACTAAAAGTTAACAAAGTTCTTTTTTTTAAGATATTATACAATTTCGAGATAAACTGTGGCTGAACTCCAATTCGGAACCATGGACCATGTGCAACATAAATAAAATTCCGCATATAGCCTCAGAAGGGAAGGGGAACGTAAAGTCTTCATGAGTTTCTACATAATGTCGAAGACAGGATTGGAAAATTTTGTCAAACTCACGGAATGACGTATTGGTAAGAAACCTTAAATTAGAAAATGTTAAATGCTGCCTGTTTTTAAAGTTATCTTTTAGAGTATCAATTATAATTTCTGCTGAAGTTAATTTTGATTCCTATGTTTAATTGAATTCTTATTGTTTATTTTAATCCCAAATATTAGATTGTGATTCCAAAGAGTTGAATACCTACTTGTGAACTAAATTTTTATTGTAATATGCATTATCAATTATAATATGAACATAGGACATTATATTAAAATAAAGATATTATACGTTTAGGTTAGGGAGTTGATATTTGTCCATTTTCGTTTTATAAAAATAAAAAAAACTAAATAATACATATGATGTAAATCTTATTATAAATAAATTAACATTATGTGTAATTAAGAATTTGTCTATTTCTATGAAAATATATTACATATTATTTGAAAATTTGCTTTTTATTACATAAAGTATATACATCTCGTGTTACTCTTCACCTTTCCACGGAATGTGGGTTTTCTTCATGCGCTGTGAGGACGTAACAGAATTAATACTTTGAGACAAGGATTTAAAACATATATATTATTACGATTATGTTATTAAAGTTCGATTTTACTGTCTTAGGTAAAGCGTTGGGTTTATTTAATTCATTTCATGTCATTTCTTTGAAATAAGTACTTATTATTTGGGTGTAACAGGAATGTGCATTATTTTAGGAGGTGAATGTACTCATCTATACGAACTACTTTTACTAACTTAAACATTTCTTGTTTCGTACTTACATTTTTTTTTGGTTTTTATATATTTTGGCAGAGCTCAGTGACCAAATTGTACGAAAGTGATGTTCATAATAGGTAAATGTGTACATTCACTCCAAAAAGTGATGCACATTCCTGTTAGTTACACCCGTATAATAAGTATTTATTTCAAAGAAATGACATGACTTGAATTAAATAAACCCAACGCTTTACCTAAGACAGTAAAATCTTACTTTAATAACATAATCATAATAATTTTAAAAAATCCTTGTCTCATAGAAAATATATAACTTGAATTAAGTAAACTCCATGCTGTAACTAAGACAGTAAAATCTTATTTTAATTTTATAGTCTTGTTAATTTTAAGTAAAAAAATCTTGGTTTAAGACATAACCATCTAAGCATAATGAAATTTACAACAACTTATTAAGAAATTCCGTTTCAGTGTAAATAAATATTATCTTAGTTTTAGATTCTCAATTATTGAGTCAAGAGAAAATAAATATAAATCCAATAAATGAACTCTTCGTTTAACATTGCGCATTCTCAACCTTAGTCAATAAATGCAAGTAACAATGAAATATTTTCTTGAAACAAGAATAATATATTTTATTTTAAGTAATTTGTGTCTTTAAGGTAATAACAAATACATTCACTTGAAGAATTTATTTTATTGGCTCTCAATATAACTGTAATTCTTGAGTGAATAAATTTTTTATTGCTTTAAAAAATATTGTCTGGTTACAAATAAACAATTTTAAGATATTTTTTTGCTGCTAACAAGTAAATATTCTCTAGCGTGTATAGGGAGGAAACCGTTTTCTTGGAGTTAATAAATTTGCTTTGATGCAAAGCAATTGGTCTTATTCAAAGAAAACTGTTTTTTCTGTGACTATAGCGAGAAGAGGGAGAAGAAGCGACTGGGCAAGCATAATTTTGGTATTGTACGGTAAGATGAACTTAAGTCGCTTGAGAGAATGATAAGAGTAGTGCATGCGCCGACTCACTTCGTTGACCTGTAATGTCCAAGACAAAGTACGGTCAATAATAAGGTCAAGATTTTTTGTCTTCTCCGCATATGCAAGATGCACTCCATCATAAGTAACTTTGGGGAGGGCATTTACATCCAGTTTATCGCATAGTCTGCCGCTACCAACTATCATTGCTTGTGATTTAGTTGGATTCACAAGTAATCCAAACGCCTTTGCCCACTCCTTTACAGCACGGAGATCTTCATTACGGGCTTCGATAGCTAAGTGAATATTGTCTGCATCTGAATGTTTGTAAAGCTGCAAGTCGTCAGCGTTATAAGTGGTATGGACAAGATATTAATTTACCGAGCTCATTAATAAATAATGTAAAGAGGAGAGGTGAAAGCACCCCACCCTGTGGCACACTTGCAGTAAGGGGGGCCCAATCAGAAAATAAGTCATCACTTCTGATTCTCTGGTGACGATTGCGGAGGTAATCCGAACACCAAGTAATCACTGCAGGGGTAAG
Source organism: Scoparia ambigualis (assembly GCA_963921215.1). NCBI lineage: Eukaryota > Metazoa > Arthropoda > Insecta > Lepidoptera > Crambidae > Scoparia > Scoparia ambigualis. The sequence continues at coordinate 21,498,982 of OY992521.1, read as the reverse complement.
GTTAAGCGAGCGAAGGATAGCAAGGAGAATACCTTCCGTTTGTATTGTGCTACTGGTATTTTACACACTATAGTACTTAAATTTTCCGAATACATAAAGTTTTGTTCATTTTTGCGAAATCGGGGGTTAAAGTTGCTCGCGTCCGTAGGTTTAACCTTGAGACCCTACACGTGATTCCTGGGTGGTGCTAAATGAGTGACACTGAGTGGTAGAGCCACGCTGCGCTGCCAGCACGCATTGGGCCGGCTCGCCCGGCGTAATACCACCCTCTCACGAATATTCGGCGTGAAATAATAGCACTTGGTGCTGTTGTGTTTCGTTCGACCAGTAAGAGTTTTTTTTTTAATTTTATTGGCAACGGGTAAGCGCTTGGTCTTCATCTCGATAAGGCCGAAGGTGGAAGCGCGCTTCACCCGGAATCCTCACTGAGGAACTGGCTATCTTATCTCAAACTGCCGAAACACAACAATGCTATAAACATCGTTGTGTTATGGCGATAGACTTAGATAAGATGGTGGTAGCTAGCCAGGCGGACTTAGCAGCCCTACCACCAACCAAACCGAGCACACAAAGATGTACCCCCCGCTGGGAATCGAACCCGGGCCCTCTGGGTCTGAAACAGGTAGCTTAGCCACTAGACCACACAGGCGGTTAAAAAGACCACACAGGCGGTTAGAACACCGGAGGCCCCTTCCCCCCCCCCCCTCCCAATTCCGATTCCTTCCTTAAACTTATACCTCCCTTAAAGGCCAGCAACGCGTCTGCGATTCCTCTGGTTTTGCGGGTGACCATGGGCGGCGGTGATTACTCTCTATCAGGTGACCCGCCAGCTCGTTTGCCTCCCTCTGTTATAAAAAAAAATCGTATTTTTGCATTTACTTATGTAGTGGCTCAACAAAAGTTCAAAATGTTATCATATTATCATCATTAAATACTGCATATTATGAATTAAAGTTGCAGTTTTCTTGCGTCTGTTGCTCCGTTTTCAACTTCTAAATCACGTAATGGAATTTTACGCGGTTTTCACATATTATAGAAAAATAAAAAGGTCGACAATTAGACAAAGGTTTTGTTTGTATAATTACATGGCGCCATAACAAAAATGCTAAGAGCGTTGTTGTGTTCCGACAGTTTCGAGTATAGCCAGTTCCTCAGTTGTTAATTAATTAAATTAATTAATTAATTCAATTTTTAAGGAGGCCTATTACATTTCGACTGTGATTTTTGCGTAAAATGGCCAACTTTGGCGTTATGGATCGCAGAAACGAAAATACATTAACAATTATGACTTATTGAATAGTGTAGAATAACTATTGGAATAGTGCTTAGCGGCCTCGCTTTTTGTAAATTTTGCTTAACTTTTTAATTAAACCCAAAATTGCAGAGAAAGATTTTCATAAAGTGCGCGAAGGCACTTTTTTGAGCTCATCGATTGAACTACTGTTCTAAACAAGTGAAATAAAAAAAACATAATGTTATCTCTTATATAGTCGAATAATGCGTAGCGGCCTTGGAAGTTTTAGATATCATTGATTTAATATAGGAAAAAAATCTTATTCTAAAACAAAAAACTTCGAAAATTGCTATAATTAACTGTGAATATCTCCTATCTGCGATAATATTATTTAGCAAAATTTATACCAGAGTAACTGTTACTTCATGAGGAATAAAGATTTTATAATGAATTTATTATCCTATTTCGATAAAAACGACAAATACAACTGCAAAATTACTACAAAATGCGATGCGCCGGCCGTCCGAATTCAACTTATGCTCACAGAATGGATATTTGTAATATTATGCACAAATTTATTATCCTATTTCAATAAAAACGATAAATACAACTGCAAAATTACTACTTAATGCGAAAATAGGCATTTTACGCAAAAATCACATTCAAGATGTAATAGGCCTCTTAACACTCACACCAATAGACTAAGATGAGTATTCTTTTGAAACTCGTTAATATGGTAAGATAACGAATAAATATACATAAACATAGAAAAAACACCCAGACCAGAAATCAATGTAGAAAAAGTTTTTCTCTAAATTGACCCGACCGAGAATTGAACCCGGGACCTCAGAGATGGCGCGACGCCAGACCCGGCGTGCTAACTACTCAACTACGGAGGTCGTCAGAGATTCCGTCGGAGATTCCGGGTGCAGCGCGCTTCCACCTTCGGCCTTATCGTCACATTACCATCAGGTGAGGTGAAGGCCAAGCGCTTATCCGTATTGGATTAAAAAAAACAAAAATTATCCGCTAACAGTTGCTAATAATAATTTATGAATTAAAGAACTTAATGTCGTCCACTCTTTTCTACAACGAAACAACGTGTTTTAGGAGACAGCTAAAACCTTAAGTTCTATCCACCTACACGCATGCGTATAGACGGCCTCGGAAGTGGCTTAAAACTTTAATACTATGTCACACCAACGCGCTGGGTACAATCGCGCTCATGCAACCAATATGTATGAACCCAGTTGTTGGTATGAGATGGTACTAAAATGATACAAGCTCAAAATATGTGTGTTAACATGCAAGATGACGTCACAGCACAATTTAGTATTAATGTTTATTGCAGGATTAAGTGCGGACCGCGGACTTTTTTCTGGTTTTTGAGTGAGGTCAAGGCTCTTGTGAATCACATGTCTTTGCTTCTCTTGGTGCTAATTAGGAATATCTAAGGCTGTGTGAATGCAAGACAAGCTTTTTAATATACGGTCTGTTATTTATGCCTATGACTTTTGTTTTTTAGAAGTTTATGACACCAAGAGATGGTGTTATTCTTTTCTAATTCTTTATCTTCATCATCATCATCATCATCATCATCAGCCTATAAACGTCCCACTGCTGGGCACAGGCCTCATACGTGGACAATAGCACGTGGGGATATTGGGCCACAACCCACCACGCTGGCCCAATGAGGGTTGGCGGGTTTAACGACTGTCATCTATCGACAACAACAGGGACCAACGGCTTAACGTGCCTTCCGAAGCACGGAGGAGCTCAAAATGTTTTTAACTTGGTCACCCATCCAGCGACCCGGCATTGCGAAAGTTGCTTAGCGGACAAGATCGCAAAATGAACGCGCTAGCCGCTGCGCCATCGAGCTCCTCCTCCTCTATCTTTTTATGACCATAGAATGAAAGGGCTTCAATCCGAAACATTATTTACCCGATATGTATATTGAACCCAGGATACGGATATCAGTCCGAACGCGAAGGCCCTTCGTACACAAGGCTACGCAAATCTCCGATACTAATGTTGTATATATAGGCAAGGATATTTCTCCTCAGAAACAAATTTAATATTTAATGATTGCTCTACCATCTTGGAAATCACCGCGACATAAGTAGCGAAGATCTTGACTGGCAGGGTGGCAGGTAGCGCGCGACTGGCGCGCCGCGAGTCGCGAGACAAATGTCTGCGACGCGACTAGTGTACGAACTTCAATGGATTTGTATGGCGGTAGTCGCTTGGAGACTAAAATCATCGAGAATCGGAGATTTGCGTAGCCTTGTGTACGAAGGGGCTTAGTATTCGGTCGTTATTTTATTGTAACACTGACTTTTTGCACCAATTAAAACAAGTTTTGAATCGTAGAGAATAATTATTTCGATGATTTATAATTCTCTTTTCTCATGTGAACCGGAAACCAACGATTAAACATCCTCTATTGTATAGTTGTTTCTAAATTACATATTGCCAAACGTTTTTGTATTATTGTATGCCGTCCGTGTCGGGTAGCGGTGAAAGAATACTACCACCCCCTCTCTTCCCTTGGGTGTCGTAAAAGGCGACTAACGGACTAAAGACTGCATATACATCCAGCAGCTTAGAGCGATGGGCTCACCATCTGTCACGTTGAGCACATGTGCAGAGTGCATTTGGAGAAAAGTGGACTTTAGCAGAGGACTACTTTTGCGGTCCTCATTGCCTAGTCTCTTACTAACCCTTCGGGGATAATAGTCGTGATTATATGTATGTTTGTACAGATAAGTCAGTCAACCACGGCTGGTTCAATTCGTTCGAAACGTTGGGTATAATAGGTGTAAGATGCCTTTATTATGTAGTTTTGCATGGAACCTTGTTCAAATATTAAAAGCGTATAGATGTAGTTTGAGATAAGATAGCCGTTCCCTCGTAGTTTAATATGGTTCAAATTACATAACTCCTTCCATTGAGTAATGTTTTTCTTTTTTAATTATTATAATACATCGACTTGTGTGGTCGAGTGGTTAGCACGCCGGGTCTGGTGTCGCGCTATCTCTGAGGTCCCTGGTTCAATTGCCGGTCGGGTCAATTTTGAGAAAAACTGTTTTTCTACATGGATTTCCGGTCTGGGTGTTTTTTCTTTGATTATGTATATTTATCCGTTACCTTACCGTATTAACGAGTTGCAAAAGAATACTCATCTTGGTCTAGATAAATGGTGTGAGCGTAAACAAATTTAAAAAAAAAAATAAAAAGAATCTTATTGTTTTATTTTGCATCCAGCTTGCAGCTAAGATAGAAATCGCACTTAGCATCTGCAGATGCTAATCTGTAGATTAAGGCGCTGCGCAAACGTAAGACACTTAATATTTCCGACACGGAACACCATCATACAAAAACGCGGTTGCAGTGTCCGGTAGTGTCATGTTTTTAGATATTTTTATATGTGTGATTTTATAAAAGTGTAATTTGTTATTAGAAAAACATAGTTAAAATATTAGTTACAAGTTGAAATGGTTTTATTTCTTTATCAGTAGCGGCAACTGAAGGCACTGCAAATATAATTCCGTTTATGTATGTTGGTGTCTCACGTCGTCAATAGACACGGGACACCATTTTTTCCCTTCTTGCTATAATATAGGGTCCTTCAAACGAAGCGCGAATAGTCACTTTGTGAGCCTTGGTCAAGGTGAGGGCGAATTATGTCTTCGCGCCTGCGGGCCTAGCGTGCGAAACACGAGATATGTCGCGGACGATATTCTCTCTTCCTTTAATGGCGGGAAAGACAAAATATCTCGGTTACAGTTGTCAAAACTCGATAAATTGTGTATGTGTTAATCCAGGTTATAATTCATCTGTATGTCGAATTTCATCTAAATCCATTCTGTACTTTTTACGTGACAGTGTAATAAACATCCATCTATACTTACAAGCATTCGCGTTTATAATATTAGTAAGATTCTGTGCTTTATATAAAAAAAAAACTCGGGACATCATCATACAAAAACACGGTTGCAGTATCCTTCAGGGACTACTGAACGCACTCTAAATCACGTTTTGTGTATGATGTGTCATCAGAAAGTGTCTACATTTGCGCATCGCCTTAAATACCAGCGAACTGACTAAGTAATTCAAGTGGTACGCTGGTAGTTTGATGCAATGACAGTGCGGAATGCGAGCAACATCTTCATGTTAGTTCTTAAGGCTTAGGTACCTATCTCCCTGCAAGATGACTTATCCTTCGCGAGCCTCCGCACAATGCATCCTAATGATGTCGGTGCCTTTGTCAACGCGATATCTCGATTTAGTTGTATGGAGTTGCGTTTTCTTGCACTCGAACAGGGGCCCAAGTCTGCTAATTTACGAATAGCGTAATTGTATCGCAATTGGATCGCATTGGAATTGTTTGACACATTTGGTATTCTGTTACTAATTTAAGACCAATAGTTTTCCAGTGACATTCAATTGATCTGCCATTGTACTATTTTGCTAGTCTGCTCTTCAATCGTGTTCCAATGTAACTCCATTGTGGAATAAATTGCCTTAAATTAAAAACTTTTATTTGACGTTTGTTTGACATTTCGATCAAATCAATGGACTCTCAATGAGGTACTATGTATTGTTGCTCGATCGTACGGCAAGGCTATGGCAAAATTGTCACTGAGAGTCCATTGATCGAAATGTCAAACAAACGTCAAATAAGAGTAGAATGCCAATTTATTCCACAATGGAGTTACACTGGAACACGATTGAAGAGCAGACTAGCAAAATAGTACAATGGCAGATCAATTGAATGTCACTTTGTTAACCTTATTTACCTATATATTCAGTCTATAGAAAATGTATTATTGTTCTGATCGAAAGCGAACTCAATCTCTTGATAGTCCGATAGGTCGTTTGGGTACGAGTCCCGACTGAAGTATATGCTCTTCTTTTGTATGTACTTTTAAAATGAAGTATATAATTGTTTTATTAAGTTTTTTCAGCATGGTAATAGCACTTTAGTCTTTCTATATGTCTTACTGGACGTAATAGAAAGGTAAATTAAAGACACGAAGCTATGGTAAGTTTAAGTCTACTTATTTTTTAGACAGTTTAACATTCAAGCCATTTGTTAAGTTTGTTTTTAAGTCATCCTATCCCACACTCGAATACTTAATGCGTCAAATTAATAATATCTGATAGAAGCACTTACAACAAAACAATCAGAAAACATTAGGAAACTATTAATCATTGCGGAATAACAAGATATCATATTTCAGACAGTGAATGATTTTTAACATTTCAATTATTAGAAAACATTTTTCTTTTTGATTGAGTTATGCTTTTTTTGATGTTCGAGGTAAGAGGTCACATTATTTACATTATCTCTAGTAAATGCGATCTATCTACGTTTTATATAGAAAAAAACTATACAAGTATGAGAATTGATTGTTGAGATTTGTACTAATTTTTTAAGCTATGTTCAAATATTCAAATTGAAATAAAATATCGCCTAAAAATATCGATAAATCGAACAAAAAATATCGACATATCGATGTATCGATATTTTTTATAACAAGCCTATACCCAAGGAAAGAGTGGGGGTGGTAGTATTCTTTCACCGCTAAATGACAGGGTTGTGTATTCAATATTTTTATATGAAGAGGAAGGGGGTCACTTGATGAGACGTAATCACCGCCACCAACGGACAACCGTGAAACCAGAGGAGTCGCAGATGCGTGTAGAGGAAGGCGGAAGCGAGCAACTTTACCCCCCGGGAGCTTTTAAAACCTAAGGATTTTTACCATCGTAATTCATAATAGATTGACGTTATAACTCAAAATTGTTCTCAACAATTCTGTGGTTCAGGACTCCTTAGTACCTACTATTCCATCTGACGAGCTAATTCCACCTTCTCCTTTCTATCTCCGAGGAACGAGACGCGGACTGAGATCTCACTCTTACACTGTCAACACACCACCTATACGCACAAAGCGCTTTGCGTCATCATTTTTGATGCAGACAGCTAAGGAGTGGAATTCCCTTAACAGGCATTATTTAGGCAAGTATGCTACATCCTAGGCCGCATCGTCACTTACCATCCGGTGAGATCACGGTCAAATACTGCCTATAAAATTTTTTTGTCGTAATTTAATCACCACCATAAGTTAGATTACTGCCTACCGTTATAAAATGAAAGTTAACAGGTTACCTATTTTATATACTGTGCAAAGGTCTCGTTAAAACAAGTCATTGCTGGGTATTAGTTTAATTACCAAATGCGGTTTCGTGACCACTAATCACAAACCCGGGTTACGCTTCTAAAAACCCGAAACCCGACCTAGATATTGAACCCAGATAGATTTAGAGACCCTTTTTAGATATCAGGCCGAGAGCCTTTCCAATCGGCCAGCAAGGCAAACTAAGGCGCTTTTTTCCCGTTTTTAACAATTTCGATTGATTGTACCGCCACCAATATAAAACATACAATTCTAAAATTTACATATAATATAGTTGAACATATTATCTAATGACTCTTAAAGACAGAAACATGATTGATAAATATTTCACTCGATAGAAAAAAAATCAAAGATAGCTCTATCAACATTTTAAAAGAGCTTTTTGGGGGTTAAAGTTGCTCGCGTCCGTAGGTTTACCCTTGAGACCCTACACGTGATCCCTGGGTGGTGCTAAATGAGTAACACTGACTGAGTGGTAGAGCCACGCTGCGTTGCAGCACGCATTGGGCCGGCTCGCCCGGCGTAATACCACCCTCTCACGAATATTCGACGTGAAATAACGGCACTTGGTGCTGTTGTGTTTCGTCCGACCAGTGAGGGTTCCGGAGGCCCCTTCCCCGCCCCCCCTCCCAATTCCTATTCCTTCCTTAAACCTATTCCTCCCTTGAAGGCCGGCAACGCATCTGCGATTCCTCTGGTTTTGCGGGTGTCCATGGGCGGCGGTAATTACTTTCCATCAGGTGACCCGCCTGCTCGTTCGCCTCCCTCTTTTATAAAAAAAGCTGTAAGTCATACAGTCACAAAAATAAATGTCTATTCTATTCTATTATTCTATTCATACATTAATAAATTACTTATTTTTTTACTAATTTAAATTTTTTTTATTATCTAGTGAATTCAAAAGCTAATTTTTTTGTTTCATTTATTTTTTCCTATATAGGCAAAAAACCTATAAAACACGCCTATTCGCGCCGCTTCGCTTCACTGATACACCGTCGTATATACCGTCGAGAGAGCGAGAGAGAAGCGTTCGGAATACCACGCCTTAAATGAAACAAAAACAGTAAAATTGAACCTTGCATTGTGTCGTCGATTGTGTTGATTGTTCTTTTGGCATCGATACCCATTGTTTGTTCTGTTCTGATGCCGATGCGTCCCGCCAATTTTATTAAGAGCATTCAGGTGGAAGATAATATAAAAAAACGAATGACAGGTATTTCTTTTGAGTTCGACGAAGTTTTCACTCCGTTTGAGCTTACAACCTCCAAGGTAATGCGGAGTTATGACTGCGTTAGGTATTGGTGTGTGCCAAATGTTTAATAGAGTATGAAAATTTTGCCTTACCGTTATTTCGGAGACAAAAGCTAATCCTTTTAGATTTTTGTAATATTGGCATTTATAAATAATAATTAAAAAACAATTTCTGAATGTGAAAAAGGTTTTAAACTTCCTTTTAACATGTTCTCTTTTCTTGCGATAATTTAAAGATACCTATTTGAGAGTTATTAGTTTATGAGTAATTTCTTTATTCTTGAAGTTGTTGCATTCATAATGCTATATAGATTTAGGATAAAATGTTTAAGTCCTAGAAAAAAAAAACAACCACTCAGGAAAGCTCGAATGGGATCTCCATTCCAGCTTTCTTCAGACTGGTTGTTTTTTTTTCTAGTAAACATTTTATCGTATGAGAAGTTTTTTTTAATTTAGTTTCTTTTTACTTTAACACGTTATTGACTGCCACAAAACCAGAAACAATTGAAATTTAATTGTTTGTCGGTCACCGGTGACCACCATGGCGCTTAAAGTCTTACAATCGATAACATAGTTTCTTAAAACGAATGCCGTTCTCTTTTACATTCGGACTTCCCCATACTGACTCATTTCTATTGCTCACCCCGTGTATGAAATTACAATCGTTAATTACTTAGTACCTAAGTGGTAAAGTGCTGATAATAATGACAAAAACAAGAATCAGACTGTTTCTAACTCGGATCGTCGTGTTTGTGTTGCCAAACAAATCTAAAGGAGCGAGGACAACAGGATAATCTTGATCCTGAATTTTTGTTAGGCACCCAAAAAGGCCGAACCTTTCCCGAATTCCTGGACCGGTTTGCGACCAAGGACTGCCTTCCCGAGGCTTATTTGTGAATATACACGTGTAGTTGTACATTCGGCAATAATTTTGACTGCGTTTAATTGGTTTGTGTCTTGTTTATTATACACAAAGAACAATAAAAAAGGTTTATTGTTCTGTGATTATACACTAGCGGTTCGCCCGCGCCTTCTTAGAGACACCGTTACTATACTTTAGCCAATTTGTATATAATATCTACAAATAAAAGATAATGAAAAGATAACGAGTTTGAGTTTGAGTTTGAGTTTTTTAACGAAACAAAAAAATCCGGGCGGCTGCGTTGCTGCGGATTGCGGAGGACGCCGGTTCGATTCCCACCTGAGCTACACATTTTTTTCAAAGTTTAGTTATCTTTGAGTTTATTCGAGAGTTTCTTCAAATAATCAAATATTACGAATCTACAAATTATGTAAAAAAACTATCGTCCTTTGTTGATCAGTGAAAATCGCGTGGAAAAACGCATTGCGTGCGTTCAGAAGGAGAAGGCGGAGCCCACAGGAAAACGGCGACTCTACCGGAGCCACAGACATAGGAAAACGGCGACTCTACTTCATAATGATGTGATGACGTTGATGACCGAACGATGGAGAAATTTAGGCGCTTAATGGTGCAGCAGCAAAGGAGTTTTGTCTGCGATCTTGTCGGTTAGGCAACTTTCGCAATGCCAGGTAACAGGATGGGTTACTAAACTAAAAAAAAATAAAATTATGTCGAGCTCCCCCGTGCTTCGGAACGCACGTGAAGCTGCTGGATATGCTCTGTTGATGACGAAACATGACAATCGTTACAACCCACCAACCCACATTGGGCCAGCGTAGTGGGTTACCACCCCATCTTCACATGTGCTATTTCCATGTATGATAAATAATAAAGAAATAAATTATATTTGTTAACGCTCACACACATTATTTAGCCCAAGATGAATTGAAATGGTTAAACTAGATAACGGATAAGTATACAATACCATAGAAAAACACCCAGACCCGAAATCAATTCAGAAAAACAGTTTTCTCTAAACTGACCTGACCGGGAATTATACCCGGGACCTCATGGTGACCGAACGAAGTTCACAAATGAAATAAGATCTGTGTTATGTATAATATAGTGGCTAGGCCCGCCGGTCGCTCAACCAGAGGAACCGGGTTCGATTCCAAGCGGGGAATACATCTTTGTGTTCGTACTTGGTTGGGTTAGTGGTAGGGCTGTTAAGTCCGCCTGGCTAGCCAGGCGGATAAGATGGTAGTAGCTAGCTACTACCATCTTATCTAAGGCTGTCGCCATAACAACGATGTTTATAGCATTGCTGTGTTTCGACAGTTGACAGTTTAGAGATAAGATAGCCAGTTCATATCATAGCCAGTGGTTGAGGATTCCGGGTGAAGCGCCCTTCACCGTCCACCTTCGGTCTTTTGTCACTTACTATCTGGTGAGATGAAGGCCAAAGCGCTTACCTGTTGTAGAATAATTAAAAAAACAAAGTTAATGATTTTTTAAAATGATGCTATGCATTGTAATTTTAATCTGTAACGAAAACTTAATTTTTATGGGTACTTATGTTTTGTAATGATATTCTATATTACCGTTACATTAAAAAAGATGGTCCGACGATCTGGTGAAGGTCGCGGGTAGCCGCTGGATGCAAGCAGCACAGGACCGGTCGTGGTGGAGATCCTTGGGGGAGGCCTTTGTCCAGCAGTAGACGTCTTCTGGTTGATGATGAAACATTAAAAAAACAATAGTTTTTGTACACTTTTAAACTTTCACGTTTCATGGAAAATAAATAAGAAACAGAAGGGATTCTATTACATTGTTTCTGTGATATCTAAAAAGTTTAATTAAATAAAAATCCAACATTCCAAATTGAAAGAAATCGCAAAGTTCAAGCAAACGAACTTTTTCTTTAAGATGCCAACCGGCATTTGGGATGCGAAAACATAAATTACTTCAAAGGATTTAACTTTGTGGTCGCCGAGAATTTTGTTTGATGAATTTGCATTTAACACAATAACAGAAAATACGTGAAATGTAAATGAGATTATGACTGTATTCGATTCGAATTTCATAATTATGTATCATGATAAATCATAAATAACGGTTCTCTACTAAAGAAATTAGTGGAAAAACTTTAAGATAAGATAAGATAAGATAAATATACTTTATTGTACACTACAAAAAGAAAACATTTTGACAAAAAAATAAAATAATTACATATTAAGTTGACGTACAAAGGGTGGTCTTATCACTAAAAGTGATTTCTTCCAGACTACCTCTAAAGGCAATCCCTCATCGAAAGCCTTTGCTTGTAATAGAATAATCCAATATTCTATTTTGAGTACTAATTATTACTTTACAGGTAGGGTAATGCTTGGTTATCCTTACTCACTGATAGGATGCTTGAATCTAAGCTGTTACATTACGGGTAAAGGTAAATGCTACTGGGGAGTAAGCACCTTATTTTACCGGAGCTATGTAACGGTATTGGTAAAAATCTGACGTGTAATAGCTGTACTAGTTTATTGCGTAGAACGAAACTCTGAAAAAATCGAAACAAATATATAAGTCGTGGCCGTATCGTAATATTGGCCATATCATGAAATGCTTGGACACATCATGATTAGGTCAGGTTCTAACATGATCATTTTGAGCATCATGGTATAGTCAATTTTTCGATATAGCCACGACAATATACATTTATTGCTAGCTGTGGTTTGCCTACCCGTCCAGGAAACGGACTTGATGTATGTATATATGTAAGATCAAATACTTTTTATAACACATAAAATTTTCTAACTCTTTGCATAATTATAAAACTAAATAAGCAAAGAACATCGCGAGCAGGCCACCCGCCCGTCACGTGTGATGCACTCGAAGTTAAAGTGCATGACTTATGGAATTTTGGACAGCAGATATTATTAATATTGTTGGTACGTACAGTTGTTGCACATTTTTGTTAATATGAAATAACAAACGGCGCACCCGCTCATTCGTGTAAATACATAGACCTAAAAACTTACCAAAATGTTATTGCCATCGAATAATATAGCCTACGCATGAGAGACAAACATAATAGATACATTAATTTCTCAGATACACATAAATGACGCTCGTTTACTATACAGAGACTACTTACTTAGCTTTCCGTTTCTTACGATTCTGACACATTTCGTTTGTTTCATTTATATAACTCACTTAACGGTCTTCACAGATTTCTAAGTATGTAGAAATGAACATTCATTTCTAACTTAGATAGATATCTTATACATATAGATCTATCTTATATATCTTATATACAAGATACATATCTTTGTCCATTTACAATGAAATCGTCCATTTTGTCACAATATAATTAAGCTCAATGTAACGGTCCGTTTCGGTCGAGCGATGATATCGGAAATTTCATTAAAAATTGAATACTGACGACGCGACCGTAGTGCGGATATCGAAAGCTGATATCGATATTTTCACGGATATTTTCGATGAATAGACAGCCTTGCTCATTGCGCATTGGGCCATTTATTACGGTTATGTGCCGCCTATTTGTATTGCTGATGAAAAGGGGTTTAATTGCGGCGTGGAATGACACGTTAATATTGCTGTTTGTGTTTGTGCAGGTTTGTGGATGCGATTCTCTTTATTATATTGCAAATTCTGGTTTTTCTCGTTATTATACTTCGAAAGTAATTGCATCATTAAGAAATAACTTTTAGGCAACTTGTTGTTTGTTTTTATGTAGTTCTGGGTACAATAAGTGTTACGGCGAAAGGCGTTCGCAGTAACAGCGGCGAAATAAGGGTTAGGCAGGAGGTATAAGGGAATAAAGTACTTACAGGGATGATGAGTCACAGGAACCGGGGGGGCGAGCTGACCACGGGCGGCGAGGTAGGTTGGTTTCCTGGCGCACAGTCACTACACTACACAATAGGCATTTAGGCGGTCTCTTCACATTAGGTTCAGGAGTCACTATAATAAGGGCAGATACCAGCGCGCGTATTTTGTGGGCGTCTCGCGTTAGCTAGCAGACACACCAGTCGCCCGCTCGGCTCACGAAGCTAGCGGCGGCGGGTCGCGCAGCGGTGGCGCCGCGGCAGACAGGCGGACGCGGTCGTCAACCACCGCTGAGTCAACCGCCATACAGATGGCGGTATGGTTTGAATGGCCGTCCCGGCTTTGGCGGGAACATCCTCCGGGGGCCAGGGGGGGCTCATCCACTGGGAGCCTGGCGATCCGGAATACAGGCCTCCGAAGATGTCCATTCGCGGTGTCCAGGTCTACCACCCGCACGACGCCATCCTTCCCAGGCAGGGTGCGAGCAATGCGCCCCAGTCTCCATTGGAGGGCAGGCAGGTTGTCCTCCTTGATGAGGACGAGCTCGCCAACTCGGGGAGGGGAGGATGGGGACAACCATTTGGAGCGGGTTTGGAGGGTATGAAGGTAGGACTGGGTCCACAGCGTCCAGAAGCGCCTGTACCATCTGGAATCGCCTACGTGTGGAAATCGGCCTATCTTCCACGGATAGTTCGGGAAGGGCCGTTAGTGGGCGGCCTATGAGGAAATGTCCGGCTGTAAGCGGCTCAAAGTCTGAGGGATCAGACGAAAGTGGGCAGAGAGGTCTTGAGTTGAGGACCGCTTCAATTCGAGCTAAAAGTGTGGAGAATTCCTCGAATGTGAGGTGTTGTTCGCCAATTACGCGATATAAAAGTTGCTTTGTTGATTTTACGTTGATCTCATGTAACGCACCGAACCATGGTCCCTTAGGGACGTTCAACAACCAAGCAATGTGCTGACCAGCGAGCTTGTGCGCAATCGTGTCATTGTTTAAGGCAAGAAAGTTTTGTACTTCGATGAGCTGATTTTTAGCGCCTACATAATTTGTACCGCAGTCCGAGCGGATGAGAACCGGGGCACCGCGGCGTGCTATAAAACGCTGTAATGCCGCGAGGAACGCTTCCGTGCTGAGGTCCGAGACCGGTTCCAAATGAACCGCCTTAGTCGAGAGGCACACGAATATACAAAAGTACGCTTTTAAGAGTTTAACATTACGTAGGGTACTAGATTTAACGAGGAATGGGCCGGCAAAATCGGTCGTGACTTGACTAAATACTGGCTGAGGCGTAACTCTATCGGCTGGCAGGTCGGCCATGAAGGGCGCTTGCGGCTGGGCCCGGCATCGAAAGCATCTAATGCATTTAAAGACTCGGTGTCTAATAATACGGCGCGCGGACAATATCCAAAATTGTTGGCGTAGGATTGCGTGTAAGGTGTCAGCGCCAGGGTGGCAGTGTATTTTGTGGTAGTGGTCAATGATCAGGTCTACAAGTGGGCTGGAGCTGGGAAGTATGAGCGGATGCTGCGCGTCATATCGGATAGACGCATGGGACAGTCGTCCACCAACTCTAAGGAGCTCATCTTTAATGAGAGGTGACAGCCGCTGGAGTCTGACGGAGCAGATTTTGCCAGTTTGAAGGCGGTGGATGTCCTCTGCAAATTCATTGTGCTGAACACTGCGCACCCAGTAAAGTAGGGCCTCTCTTCGTTCACTGACGTCCAAGGGGCCTGAGCGTCGCGAATCTGGGTGGCGTCTGCAGTTGTGCAGAAAGCGTTTTAGACAAGCTGTCACTCCGACGAGCTTGTCTAGTGAACTGAACCGAGTGAGCAGGTCAAAGTCAAGACCGGGCACTGTGACCAGTGACGGGACGTGTTTGGGCTTAAGGCCGGGCAGGGCGTGATGGCCCAGAGCTAAGGGCATCGCAGGCCAAGACTCAGAAGGCTGTCCAAGCCACGTGGGAGACCACCATAGGTCGTGGGCTGACAGGGATTGCGCAGACATCCCTCTGCTTGCGCAATCTGCCGGGTTGAGCTCGGAAGGTACGTGTCGCCAGGTACATTCCGGTGAGCCTGAGTTGATTTTGACTACCCTGTTGGCTTCAAAGGGTTGAAGACGGTGAGGCGGTGTATTGAGCCAGGCCAGGACTATCGTACTGTCTGACCAACATATGTGTTGTTGTATACTGATATGTGAGCTGGGAGAGTAGGGTGGCGGCCGACAACTCTAACTTGGGGATTGTGAGGCGATTCTTGATTGGTGCGACTCGCGACTTGGCGACAATCAAGTGTACTAAAGTATCTCCCGAGGGATTGAGCTCATGGAGATAAACAACGGCGGCAAACCCGGCCTCAGAGGCATCTGCAAACCCGTGAAGCGAGTATGCAGCTGAGCCTTTGTTTGCACAAACGTGCCGAGGGAAGCGAATGCTAGACAACAGCGGCAGATCCTCTGAGATGTGGTGCCACTCCGTTTGCACTTCAGAGGGAGTGGGCTCATCCCATTCCAGCTTCAGTAGCCACAATTGCTGAAGCAGCAGCTTTGCGCGGAAGATAACGGGAGAAACCTAGCCGTTGGGGTCATAAAGTGAGGCTACGGTACTTAAAATAGACCGCTTTGTGACATGTGTGATGGGGGGCAGAGAGATGCGGTAGGTGAACTCGTCTGACTGAGGGCTCCACTGTATACCCAAGACCTTAATGGACGTGGAATCTGGGTTCATGTCGAAGTCCTTGGGCATGTCGCATTGGTTGTCGGGAAATCTCTCGAGCAGCTTAGGCGAGTTAGATGTCCACTTACTGAGCTGAAAGCCGCCCAGGTCTAGCAGACTTATCAACTCGTCCTGAAGTGCTTGGGCGGATTCAACCGTGTCATGACCACACAAGATGTCATCAACGAAGATAGACTTGCGAAGAACCTGAGCGGCTCCAGGGTAGCGATGGCCTTCATCATCAGCCAGCTGGAGCAGAGTGCGGATTGCATGATATGGGCTTGATCTTAAGCCGTACGTGACTGTATTGAGGGCGTAGGTGAGCAGAGGGTGATCTGGTGAGGACCGCCATAGTATCAGCTGATACTGTCTCTGGTCTGGGGCAACCAGCACATTTCTGAACATCCTCTGGATGTCAGTGCTGAAAACGACTGGATGCGTTCTGAAGGACATGATGATGTCCACAATGTCCTGTTGAAGGGCGGGGCCTGTGTGTAGGCATTCATTTATGCTGACACCATTGGAGCTTTTGCAGCTACCATCAAAAACAATGCGCAGCTTGTCCGACCCTGACTTAAATACGCCATGGTGAGGGATGTAGAAGTGAGGTTTATGGGCGAATGTATTTGGGTGACAGGGAGCCATGTGCCCTAAGTCGATGTATTCGGCCATAAAGTCGACGTATTTAGAACGCAGAGACGGGTTCGCCATTAGCTTCTTCTCAATATTGAGGAATCTGCGTAATGCGATAGGGTGAGTTTTACCTAGTTGAGGGGCGTCCTTTAGAAAGGGCAGAGCGACCGTATATCTGCCTGAGGGATCGCGTGTAGTGGTAGAGCGGAAGATTTCCTCGCATTGTTCCTCCAGGGGATCATTATGAGTGTGAGATTGAGGGAGGGGCTCCTCAGACTCCCAGAACCTTTCCAGACTCTGACGTATGTCCTGGGCTGATTCAGCTGAGTCTGGTTGTGAGCTGACGACGTGAGCTGAGTTAACCTGCTGCGCCGGCTGCGCATACAAGTCCTCAATGGGTCCTATCAACGCGAAGTCGAAAATCGTGCCGAAGGCTATGGGCTTGCCCGGGCCCAACGAGACCTTAGTCCCGTCCAACACTTGGCCAAGAACGTCCGACCCCAATAAGAGGTCGATCGGGGCTGGTGTGTGGTAAAGCTGGTCAGCCAATGGCACGGGTGGCTGGCCTAGTACGTGGGAAATGTTTGGTACCTTCTCTAAGGGAAGGTAGCCAGTGACGTTTTTTAAAATGTGAGCTGTGGCAGTAATTGTAGGAGTATCATTGTGAGTGGGTCGGCATACTATTGTTATTGCCGCCTTTGACTCATGTTTGTGCTGATTCCCAACTCCTGTAATTTTTAAAGAAGTGGGTTTTGATGGCAGGTTCAAAAGTCGTGCCATGCGTGACGTTATTAACGTCAGCATACTGCCACAGTCCAATAAAGCTCTGGCTGTGTGAAGATGGCCATGTACGTCCGCGACTCTTAGTGAGACGGTTGGCAATAAAATGGGTGTGCCAGTGGGCACAGAAGGTGAGTGAGCTGATTGAGTATCAGCTGAAATTGTGTGAGCTGAGTATGCATGGGTGCAGCTGTGTGGGCATGGGTTGACTGGGCATGGGCTAAATCTACCTCTTCGCTAGGGTGCTCTGTGATAGTAGGGAGTCATAATTGCTGGCGGCGTTCGCGGGGCCTACCTGGCGAACCGGACCTGGGCGGGCTGGCTCTGTGAGCAGAGCTGGGTCGCACCTGTTTAGCCTGTGCGGGTTCGTGCCGCCTGCTGTGTCTGGGACGCTCCCTCGAGTGCTCTGTCAGCTGTGGTGGGGGTACATGTACAGACGACGAATGAGCTGAGTGCGTTGGGCCGTCTGGTCGATGGAGGGACGTGTGGTGGTTCGTGCTCCCACAGTTCTTGCATGCCCCCCTTGACCTGCACTCGCTCTCGTAGTGACGGCCGAGACAACGCTGGCAGCGCTCGCGTGCCTGTACAAAGTCCCAACGGCCCTGTGTTGGCTGGGCATTGTACCATCTGCACGTCATGAGCGTATGTCCCCTAGTGGCACAATAGGGACAGTAGGACGTCGAGCGTGAGGAAGAGGACGAGGACGATGATGAGGAGCAGCTTTGCTGGAAGGCCGAGTAGACGGGGAAGGGCTGACTGCGAGCCGGGGAGGTGGATGGGCGGTGACGCATTTGCTGCGCTGGGCGTGACGGTTGGTGAGTAGGCTGATCGTAGGCGCGGTGAGGCGATGGAGCTGAGGAGCGGCCACGGTAATGGTCGTGTTGTTGCTGAGCCATCTGAGCATAAGTGCGATGGGGCAACTGTGGAGGCGCGCGGCTACGAGAAGGGCCGGGCAGGGCGTGAATGGGCTGCGGCTGGGCTATGTTGTAGAACTCTGTCTCCACACAGCGCGCGTGCTCCTCGAGGTAGGAGATGAGGTCACTCAACGTGGGCAGGGTGCTGCTAGACTCGTGTCTGCGTTCAAATAACGTGCGGAGCTCACCCTTAAGCTTTCGCACCACTATCGACACAAACACGTAGTCGTCTCCTATGGGCAGATCCAAATTACTAAGGGCACACTGGGCGGACACCAGCGGAGTGAGGAAAAGTGTGCGTATGTTAGAGCGCGTGTGGATGCTCGGCAGCCCCAGGATTATGTCGACGAAACTATCGATGAGAACCCGGCGGTTCTCGTATCGCTTGGTAAGGATGTCCATGGCCACGGCAAAATTTTCATTGGTGACCTTTAGGTGGGACACCATGCTTAATGCCTCACCG
Organism: Scoparia ambigualis; assembly: GCA_963921215.1. NCBI lineage: Eukaryota > Metazoa > Arthropoda > Insecta > Lepidoptera > Crambidae > Scoparia > Scoparia ambigualis. The sequence goes on along the minus strand of OY992521.1, from coordinate 21,480,085 downwards.
CTGAGACTTGAGAAGAGATAGTGGAGCTTGACTGCTTCCGACAAGGTCGCCATGTCGTCAGTCAAACTCCTGAACAGTGCAATAAAGGAAGGCCAGTCCTCCACCTTTGAGCTGAACCTGGGCAGCGCTATCTTGGGGAGGACGGCTGTAGGCGTATTGACGCCGAGACTGGGCTGAGCGTTATGGGTTGGGGACGACGTGGAAGAGGGTAAGATTTCCTCCCTAGCCACAAGTATCCCCAGGTATGCCCCGGAGGCCTTTGTGTGGTTCTCAGTGTATGTCCTCTCAACCCCCTCGTCTAAGTTCTCCTCGTCAAGAATGCTGTAATATACTGAATCCAGCTTCTCCTTAATACCCTGTACCTGTGCGAAACGCACGTTAAATTCCGTTATGGAATGTTTGGTGTCGCCAGCAATGATCCGTGACCCCACCTCTAGGAGTTGGTGTATTGCTTTGGCGGCCTCCCTAAAAATCGCGGCTTGTGACTTGGTCGGCATCGCGATGAATAAAAGGAGACAAGAAAAAATAAAAAAAATAAAAAAAAATTAACAAATTTAAAGGCAGTAAAAGGAACAACACCCTGTATATATTCTATAGTTGGGCTGGATGTATTTGTTTACTAAGGTAAGGGCAAATGGGTTAAAATTAACGCAACAATAAAGAGAGCAAAACTAAGTTGGGACGCCTTGTATATGGCCCACGGGTGGTGCAAACGCGTGTGTATGTGTATGTCTGTGTATGTGTATGTATGCTTATTGAACGCGCGTACGTAACATTAGCCGACCGCAAAACAAAAAGCAAACAAAACAACAAAAACAAAAAAATCACGTTATCCGTAGCCCACTGTTGGGCAAGGCGCTCACAGTCGGGCAGACCTGTTGCCGACACTAGCGCGAAGAATGAGTCAGTCGCAAACAAAAAAAAAAAAAACTAATAATAAAAACTTAACTAAAAAGGTTGGGACACTCTGTCTGTGTCCCACAAATGGGCAAACGTGTGAACGTGTGTAGAAGTACTATGCTCTTGTGGTGAGCACGCACAAGAATGAGCCGATTGCCAAGGCAAAAATTAAAACCAAAAAAATATATAAAATTAATACTAGCGAAAAATAAAGCACGCTACTTGACACGCGTGGTGAGCATGCACGAGATCTGAGCCGATTTAACACGACACGAACATAAAAATTTCATTACAAAATAAAACAGGAAAATATATCTCTCGTCATATTACCCTACGTAACGTAATAATTTAACTACTAATTAAGTCACCGTTAGGAGTATGAACAACGTATCGTTAGGCAAAAATTGTTTGGGTACACACACAAGCCCGCTCAGATTACAACAACATTACATCATTGCATCACACTTTCGATTTGTGATCAGACAATTGGATGCATACACAAAATCAACAATAAAAATAAAATAATATAAGTGTACTCGTACGTTGGCCAGCTATACTAACACAAATGATTCATAACTACCTCACCAAATTTTTATTGGGACAGGGTAAAGTTATGTGAACAAACGAATTTAGAAATGATGGCACAAATTAGATTATGGGCGGAAACAATTATTTTTTAGTGGACTGTAATTAAAGGAGCTGATGGAACGTGAGACCAAGTTATGGTGAAGTGGTAAAAGAAAACTTGTTACGGGAAGGTCGCCGGCATTAATATTACCGGTTCGAAGATGACCAGAATGTTAAGGCGAAAGGCGTTCGCAGTAACAGCGGCGAAATAAGGGTTAGGCAGGAGGTATAAGGGAATAAAGTACTTACAGGGATGATGAGTCACAGGAACCGGGGGGGCGAGCTGACCACGGGCGGCGAGGTAGGTTGGTTTCCTGGCGCACAGTCACTACACTACACAATAGGCATTTAGGCGGTCTCTTCACATTAGGTTCAGGAGTCACTATAATAAGGGCAGATACCAGCGCGCGTATTTTGTGGGCGTCTCGCGTTAGCTAGCAGACACACCAGTCGCCCGCTCGGCTCACGAAGCTAGCGGCGGCGGGTCGCGCAGCGGTGGCGCCGCGGCAGACAGGCGGACGCGGTCGTCAACCACCGCTGAGTCAACCGCCATACAGATGGCGGTATGGTTTGAATGGCCGTCCCGGCTTTGGCGGGAACAATAAGCGTTTTGAATTGGTAGTCAGTCACGCATAAGTTGATTTTTAAAGTTCTATCTAAAGTTTTTTAAAGTAACGGGGAGAAGGACAAATTTGTTGATGATAGTAGGCTGCCGGTCTGGATTTCTTGTTCTAGTACAATTGAGGAACTTCCCGCCGCCCAATTTTCGTCAATATACGGTTGCGCTCCGGCGGACTCCGTCGCTTTACCAGTCTAAAGGTCAAAATCCCTTGCACACTGCATCGTCTGTTTGGTACGGGCACGTACCCGGGCGGTCAGTGCGCTTAATACGAAAATCGCTGCAAAGTGGTAAAGCGACGGTGACCCCGATCGTACAGAGGGTCTACCCTCTATCGCCGAAACGAAATTTCGGCCGATTTTCGTTTGCTATTTACAGCGGCATTCCTTCTGAAATTTCGTTCATACAAAATAGGTTTGGTATTAATATTACTAATTTTTAGAAAATTGTTTGAAACGTAAATAATGGAAAGCGCTATATACAACGTGTAAAAAATAAGCAATAATATTTAAGGGTGCGTACATATTGTTATTGCGTACACCCTGTTAGGACTTCACTGCTTAAATATCACCATTGAATGTGGTAAAGTTTTTTTATATTTTTTTATACTTCAGTGTAATGTACATTTTCTACAACCCTATTTTGTATTGATCTTTGAAATAGAGATTATTGCCCCGTCTACAGGGTTGTATCAAAGAGTTTAAACAAAAACTTGAGCTCCTTTTTGTCAAAAAAATATAAATTTCTCAGCTACCTATTACTTGTGAAAAAACAGTTATCACCAAACAAGTGGGCTGCTCAAATATTATTGCTTATTTTTTTACACGTCGCAAACGAAAATCGGCCGAAATTTCGTTTCGGAAAAAGAGAGTAGGTCCTCAGTAGCGTGCGTGTAGACCGCGTGCAACTGAATATCGCCTATTAGTCGTCGACTGTGAACTTCCTCAACTGTATATGGGAATCTTCAATAAAACTTCATAATTAAATTTTTGGTCGCTAACAATTAGTTGAATTAAGTATAGGTTTACATTCATTTTCATAGATTTACAATTACAGAAAAAAATAAAGTTGCCTTTTTATTATAGCGACTGGTTCTTGTCTTGTCTTAGCTCTAAGTATTGCAACACAACTATGCTACTTACATTGTTGTCACGGCAAAGACTAAGATAAACAGGAAGCCATTCGGACTTAGATCAATCTCTACCACCAACCAAGTTATGTACCTAGCTTCCTGAACCTAGGACCTATGGGTCAAACATTGATGGTTTAACTGCTAGACCACAAAAGCGGTTGGTGAAGCAAATTAAAACATTAATTCCAATAAAAGCTCTTGGAATGCAAAAAAATACAATGGATATTTATTGTTATTTTAGAAACTGTTAATTATATCGTTATAATCGTTTACGTTACATAATTATAATCAGAAATAGGTCACAAAGTCATGATCGGTGTGAGCAAATATAAACTAACCTACTTATAATGAAAATATGTATAGTAAATAGTAGATATGAAACAGAATTCAATATGAAAATATTGAATTTATAAATTATTCGCTGTGAACGCGCACAGGTGTGCGCGTTCACAGCGAAAAAGTCGCCATTCCTTCCCCTTCCCCCTCTTCAGGGTACATCTTTAGGCCTGCAGAGCAGTATTAACATGCTCGGTATGGATATCCGCTGCGATCTGAACCAAAAGGACTACATCGAAACCGTGATTAAAAATGCCTCACGTAAACTCGGTGTCCTGAACAAGGTGCGGCGATTCTTCACGCCTGATCAGTTGTGTCTATTATACAAGACACAGGTGCGGTCTTGCGTGGAGTATTGCTCTCACCTTTGGGACGGCTCCGCAAAGTACCTTCTCGATGCCTTGGACAGATTGCAGCGCCGCGCTGTGCGCATTATCGGCAATGCAGAGGTCACTAAAACTCTCGAGCCTTTGCAATTGCGTAGAGATATTGCGTCACTCAGCGTCTTTTATCGTTTATACCATGGCGAGTGCTCTGAAGAACTCTTAGACCTCATCCCTCCTTCTCCCTTCCTCCATAGGAGTACGCGTGCTGCTCTGCGGAGTCACCAATTTACAGTCTCTAACATTCCATCTCGCACAAAGAAATTTGGTGACTCGTTTCTTTGCCGCACTTCCAAAAGATGGAATAGTCTACCAGCACACGTATTCCCTCCAACCTATGACATAGGGTCCTTCAAACGAGGCGTGTAGAAGCACTTTGTGGGCCGGTAGAGTGAGGATGACTGATGCTACGTCTCTTACGCTGCACCAGTTGTCCTCGCGCCTGGACCTCATTTCCACTTAACATCAGGTGGAGTGGGGTCATTTGCCGGCCTTAGTATAAAAAAAAAATCAGTATTTTGCCTACAGCAAGATAAAACTCGTAAAGATTTCGTCTTTTATTTTTGTTTTCAGTTGCGACTCAATTTTCAGTTTTACGACTGAACAAAAATTTAATTTCAGCTTTATGAGATTTTCCGAAGGTTTCAGTATATCATTCTCGGATGAGGCGAGATCCTTGAATTTAAAATTATTTACGGCTAGTAAGCTATGTAGATATACATTATAGACATCTTTGCGAAAGCGAAAACGCTTCAGAGTATTTAACGAACGATAAATAACGAAAAAAGGGCCTTAGTTACAAACATATAGGAAAGAAGAAAGAAAGAAAACATTTAATATAAACATATTGTTTTGTCTTTTTTTCTCAAATTCAAAACAAAGTTTGTGTGACGTAGACGTAACTGTTTAACTATAAATATATTGTTATGAGTAAGGCCATAAATGTTTACTTGATACATCGGTGGCCAAGTGGCAAAACGCTCGGACCGTTATGCCAGGTCACCAGATCAGTTACATTGTGATCACCAAACCGCATTGGGAAATCGTGGTGATTAAACTATAACCAACCAACTTTTGCCAGTAGTGGGACCGTATTATGTAATATAGCTTTTAACCGTGTCGCGTGGCGGTGAAAGAATACTACCACCCCCTCTCTTACCTTGGGTGTCGTAAAATGCGACTAACGGACTAAAGACTGCACATACATCCAACAGCATAGAGCGACGATGGGCTCACCACCTGTCACGCTGAGCACATTATGCAGTCGCTATTTGGTGAAAAGTGGACTATGGCAGAGGAGTGCGAAGTGCTGTTGCGGTTCTCATTGCCTAGTCTCTGACTAACACTTCGGGGATGATAGTCGTGATTATATGTATGTACCTACTTATGTATAAATTACAAATTGAAAAGTTTCGAAAACTTTTTCACGAGCAGGATTCGAACCCGCACCCTTCTGGCAATCCGGGCCAGGTGCTTTCCAGGTGATCTACCATGGACTTTTCCAGCCCGCCGAAATAATAAACACTTTGCTTTGTTTTTACTTTGAAAGCCAAATGCGTCCATTCCATGTCAACAAACTACGTCATCAACATCCGATCTTAATTTTTTTGCAAATATTAAAGATAAGTTAAGAAATAGGCAAGTTAAGATAAACTGCTATAAATATTGTTTGTATAATTTTAACGCAAATTTTGTTGCGAACAATAATAAAAAAATGCATCAACCGTTTATTCGCAGGTCTACTATTATATTAACATCTAATTTGGTGTAGTAATGTTCAAGCTTTTGATTAACGCAATCAGTCATTTTACTCCATGCAGTTAAAATGGAATGTTAATTTTAATATTTTCATTTATATCACCATCTTAATTCATTGCGGAAGTTAAATTCAGAATAGTTCTAACAACTGACGAAAATAGACGATGTATATTACGATGAACGAGGATGTTTAAGAGCCACGGTAGCATATTTGGAAGAACACCTGGCCGGGATTTTCAGAAGGGTTTGAATCCTGTCCGTAGAACTTTTTTTGACATTTTCAATTTGTATATTTTTGTTCTCCACACATTTTGGGTTAAAATTATATAAAAAATATATAAACAAACGTCCAATTTTGAAATTACAACAATTGTAAAAAAAAACATGATGGAATCATCAATTCGGCACAGACGAACCGTCACGTGATAAATGACAAACTCAATACCAAAAAGCAGGCATTGCCTCAACCCTCTAATTTCGATTGTTGTACCCTATGTACCTTCCATTTTGTTCCCGGATGATAAATTAACGAGGCTTACCTGCCGACTCGGGATTACTGTTGCATACACTCCGGTACTACTCTCTCCCTACTCTCTGTAATTCTCTATTTGCATTTGTTTATTTGATTAATTTGTTTTTATAACGAGTGTGTTTGCGAATGCTTCGATTATTATTTTGTTTGTTGTTGTTTATTTTAGCCAAACTAACTATAATTAAGCTCATTATAATAATAAATGATAATTTATAATATAAGAGATAAGAAAGAGCGGGACTATCTGCAACAGGCATAATTATATGCTTATAAGGTAGTTCCCAAACATTGCATGTTTATCAGACTTGTTGTTATGAAATAAATATATTTGAATATTTGAATTTAAATTTTCACAGTTTTCACACCATTCACTAAGCATAGCTTATTCTTAGGCGACTGAATAACTGATAATACCTAAATAATAGTTAACATCCGTAACTCGGTTAAAACTGCTTGTGTTCATCATAAAAATATTTGCTCCACGAAGGTTTCGAAACATTATTTTCTATAATATTAATTATTTTCCATAATCACATTTCCAACATTCAGCTCATTTTTTCACTTACATCCTTTCCTTTCCGCTGCTAGTCCTACGATATTATCTTCGTTTCAATATAACATATCCGACGTCTAAGAAATTACCGCTCACTCTGGCCCGTGCTGCCATGTTTTTGCCAGCCAGTGCTCAGTAGTGTGAGTTATGACGGCGACGTCAGCAATCTGGCAGATAAATCACAGATGAGCGTCTACGCCAAGGGACAGCGTACAAACAGTTTGCGGTCGCCCTGGGCGGCGTAACTCAGGATTGTCTATGCTGCGTTTCCATGTAAGGGTTTTTGTGTTGCTAGTTAAATATTAAAATACATACATAAATACACATAATAATGACTATTATCCCCGAAGGGTTAGTCAGAGACTAGGCAATGGGGACTGCAAAAGCAGTCCAATACCTTAGTCCACTTTTCACCGAATAGCGACTTCACCTCACCTTCACCTCAGCGTGACAGGTAGCGAGCCTATCGCCGCTTTATGCTGTTAGATGTATGTGCAGTCTTTAGTCCGTTAGTCGCCTTTTACAACACCCGAGGGAAGAGAGGGGGTGGTAGTATTCTTTCACCGCTACGTTACACGGTTATTCGCTTTCGTATTGCAAGAGAAATATTAAAATGTTTTTTTTTTATAAACCAACCCGCATTGGGCCAGCGTGGTGGGTTGGCTCAATAGGCTGAGTATGGTTTGAGCAATAATGAAAAGTCAAGTAATGTTGAAAATAAATACAGCTTTTATTTGTTATTTTTTTACATTTTAACATAACTTATCAGCGCTTCATTCTTCATGTTTGTTCTATTTATACATTTTTGTGTATAGTGAAAATAAAAACGAATTAAGCGGCAGGTATTCCATATCGCTCCGGCAACGAGTCTGCGATTCCTCTGGTTTTACGGGTGTCCATGGGCGGCGGTAATTACTTTACATCAGGTAACCCGCTTGCTCGTTTACCTCCTTCTGCTATAAAAAATATATATGAGGCTTTTTCTGTACTTGTTGTGTACTTTACGTCTCCTGTCTCCGACACTGAATGTTCTTTTGGAGCAATCTCGAGCAACTGAACATTATCGGTAATGACCTCTTTTATATTTAGGAAAGTTATGTTAGACCATCTTGACATATCGAAAAAATAGATTAGGACACAAACAATCTTCACATTACAACGTATTGTTCTATCTAGCTTTTAGCTAGAAGAACGTAATTTGGCTACTTAAAATAAATGTAATAGAACTATTCTTCTTGCTTGCATTAGCATCACATAGTTAAATCACCTTTGTTCCCATGGGTGTGGCATTTTTTTTATTTGTAAGCATCTTAATATCAACTCTAACAAAATTAACCGTGTCGCGTGGCGGTAAAAGAATACTACCCCCTCTCTTCGCTTGGGTGTCGTAAAAGGCGGCTAACGGACTAAAGACTGCACATACATCAAACAGCACAGAGCGGCGATGGACTCACCACCTGTTACGCTGAGCACATGTGAATTCGGACTATAATGGCAGAGGACTGCTTTTGAGGTTCTCACTGCCTAGTCTCTGACTTACCCTTCGGGGATATTAGTCGTGATTATATGTACGTAGTAGTATGTACCTATGTATAATATTAACCACCTCTTACACTGTTTGAATTTGAAATAGCAGATGGGCATTAGTGAAAGTTTCCGGATTTTTTACTTGAACTTTGTAGCTTAAGGAACCTTAAGTTTCTCGTGGCTTATATCTTTCGGTCAAATTGTAGAAACCACAAGCAGCTTACAACAAAAGTTTACAGAAAAAAGGTGTCGTGTTAAGCTACAATAGGACTATGAAATGTGCAAACATCACAAAATGGCGGCGTACTCACCACCTCTCACGCTATTTAAATTTTAAGTAGAAGACGAGCGAATTAGATTAATTGTACGGATTTTTTCTGAAACTCTAACATCCGTATTTACAAACATTACTTGTTTAAGCAAAGTAGAAATGCTATGCGAAGTAAGACATTTCACAATACGCTTCGTATGACAAGCCTGGCTACCTTAGCTATGCGTTCATTTTAAGGGACGCATAGCGCCGGTGGCCACTCAAGTACTGTTTATGAATAGGTTTTTGAGGCCCTGTGCGTCCGAGCGCACTGTGAGACCTCATAGTAATGTTTTGAATACGGGTGTTACACCCGTGTTCACAAACATTACTTGTCTTTAGGGTGGATTCGACCAAACTGGAATAAGGTCTTATACCTATATTAAACGCCGAATTTGTATAGACTAATCTCGGAGTAAGTCTTATTCCAGTTTGGTCGAATCCACCCTAAGCAAAGTAAAAATGCTATGCGAAGTAAGACATTTCTCAGTGTGTTTCGTATGACAAGCCTTTCAATTCATAAACAATACTCAAACGCCTCTTGGCTATGCGAACGCACTGCGCTAAATAGAGCTCTGTGATTGGTTCGTTTGTGTTGTTATGCACGCTTCGCTGACATTCGTAATATCGAGGTAATATCATCGTGTGTCTTTCATAAATAATATTTTACCATAAAAACAAAAACAGTGCCTGAAAACTACTACCTTTTCTTTTTGTTTTGTGGTGAACACAACTGTCAGGTTAGTAGAAATACTTGAAATCACTGTTTTCATTCAATATTGTAATGTAAGTAGCACATATATTATACCCTTAATAACTTTAGTACCCACATAAATATTATGTAAGTATAGTACATAGCAACGAACAACAACAACCCGCATTGGGCCATCGCTGCATCGTGGTGGATTATGGCCCAATCTCCCCATGTGATGTCGTGCACATGGGAAAGCCTGTGCCCAGCAGTGGGATGTTAAAAGGCTGTTGATTATGATGATAGTACATATTTTTCCTAAGTAAGTACTTATGTGTTAAATAAGCCTAGTAGGAAAGTTCTTGTAAACTCCAGAAGAATAAAATCTTAAGGCTACTAGCAGCTTCTAAATATAGGGGGCACTGGAAGACCTCTTGCAGTTAATTTCTCTAGGCCTTGAATTATCAGAGGCAAGATAATAAATAGTACCACATCTTTCAAAAACCTGTAGCGTCGTCTAAATTCATCCAAACTATAATAAAGGATCTTGGAAATCCCGTATCACTTTTCTGGTACTTATTCGGGTTTGTTCATTGATATAATTATCAAATTGTTCTTCGCTACTGTAATCCATTGTAAAGGAACGCCACTAGAATATATAAAAACCACAAAGCTAAATCAGACATAAACTAAACTAATTTTTGACGTAATCCGGACACTATGCGTTGCCTAATATAGCTAGCTGTCTACCTTATCTATGCGTTCATTTTAAAGAACGCATAGCGCCGGTGGCCGCTCAAGTACTGTTTATGAATAGGTTTTTGATACTGTGCGTCCGAGCGCACTGTGAGACCTAATAGTAATTCTTGTGAAGACGGGTGTTAGTAGAAATTTGCAGTGCGTTCAGTTGCCGCTACCGGACACTGCTACCGGGTTTTTGTATGATGGTGTGCCGTGTCGGCAACAGAAAATGACTACGATCACGCAACTTCTTATAGTTATTCGAAAAGAGGCAAATTAATTATAATCACGACTATTATCCCCGAAGGATTAGTCAGAGACTAGGCAATAAGGACCGTAAAAGCAGTCCTCTGCTACAGTCCACTTTTCACCAAATAGCAACTGCACATGTGCTCAGTGTTACAGGTGGAGAGCCCGTCGCCGCTCTAAGCTGTTGAATGTATGTGCAGTCTGTAATCCGTTAGTCGCCTTTTACGGCACCCAAGGGAAGAGAGGGGGAGGCAGTATTCTTTCACTGCTTCGCGACACGGTTAACAAATTAATAAATGTTGAAAATAATTTAATCTCCTCTGTGGTCTAGTTGCTAAGCCAACGGTCAGAGGTCCCTGGTTTGATTTACAACGGGCGGTACATTTTTGTGTACTTGCTTTGGTTGGTGGTTGGGCTTGTTAAGTCCGCCTAGCTAGCTACTACCTGTCGCCATTATAACAATGTTATTAGCATTGTTGTGTCCCGAAAGTTTAGTTACTCACTGGTTAAGGATTCCGCACTGAAAAAAATATTTAACCTAACTACTTTGGCTATTTCAGGAATAACCAAAGTTTGACAATATTCTAATAAAGTTAACTTGATTTAACAAAAGTGATTTGTCTTCATAAGACAAAAGCGCTTATGTTATTTCAAGTTGGGTTATTAGTAAATAAACCTTTGATTAGCTCTAAACATACTGAATTAGACAAACTCAAGTGGTTACAGGCTAATAAACCGTTTTGTCCATTTTAGGCATTATCTTTGATAACATGCAACAAAAGTATTTATTTTGCGTACAGCCAACGTTTTTGTAAGCCATAACAAAAAGCAGTTCAGCAATAATGTGCTTATTCATAAACGAATATTATGTAACAAATAGCATAATATATTTTGCAGTGCATGACAAAACTGCAGGTTAGAACATATTGCCTAACGTTTATTTAATAATAAAGGAACTTTAGTAATGTCAAGCCAAACTTTCGTTTAGTATTAACAAAATATTTTGTTTACATTTGTAACCGAATCGGCGCTAAACTTGACAGCTCGTGTTCGTTCATTTTTATTTACGCGCCGGCAAAGACAGTCACGATGTTGCTAGATTATAGTTATTGTAATATTTGTGGTGAATGTGCGTGAATTATTAAAAGGTTTGAACCTCAATGGAGACTCCAGTGCCTGCATGACGAACGTTCAGACTCTTTAGATAATTATCTCCGTCTATGGGGTCTGGAAACGTACATCGCTTCTTTCAAAGGTAAGTAATTCTTTATATCAAATTCAACCAGCATGGTCACATCTGTGGCAGAGAACCGATGACCAATGGAGTAGACGGGTTTTTGAGTGGAGGCCACGGCTCGGCAAACGTAGTGTTAGACGTCCACCAGCCAGATGGACCAATAACCTAAAAAAGGTAGTTGGCATTGTCTGGATGGCGAAAGCGGGAGATCGGGCTTTGGGGCGCCCCCTGGGAAAGACCTGCGTCCTGCAGTGGATTGCAATAGGCTAATGATGAACCAGCATGGTGCGTCATCGATTTTTTTATCAGTAAAAGAACTTAGTTCCAGAGATAATTTTCTTCGAATTTTCGAAGTACCTACTATTAAGTATTTTAATATTACAATGACAGTCATTAACATGTTAAATTATCTCTTACAGACACGGAAGAGGATTTGAATGTTGTTACGTTTATGGTACTGCCCTTTTTAATGACAACATCATTGCTGAAAACAAACAAGACAAAAAAAGTGGAGAAATCTTGAAGTCTTGGATAGCTTCATCTGCCACTTAAAAAGCGCTGCGGAGATAGAAGAAACCATACAAAGTCGCAAACAAAAGTTCAATAAATGGACTTTGCGTTCATCACTGAAAGAGATAACCTTAAGGTACATAATATTGAACCATTTACGTTACGAGAGCGTTTTATATTTAATATTCAATTATAATAAATAATAGAAATAAATGATAATAACAATAAATAATATTTTGTATTTATTTTTATATAATGTACTTAGTTATTTTTTTAATATCCATTATTATTAATATTTAAATTTTAATTATATAGGTATTAGGTATAATATGTATAAATACTTATTTTTTAGTTAATTAAGGTTAATTAATTAATGAAGAATTAAGTAAAGAAAGGCTGATACATAACTGTTTTTGTAAAATTTAATAAACCATTTGATATATGTATCTTTTTGTTTTATTCCATCAACTACATCTTTTTTAGAAATAGCGATTTTAGCGAATTTAGCAAATAAAATTTGATATTCTTAATGTGGTTCACGTGCCTGTAAACTTCACTGTGGAACTTGCAAGTATGTGAGCTGCATTAAGGATAACAATTTTTATTTGCTATAGTATTAACACAAAAGCTTTGCTATACCTAAGTAAAGTATTAACACAAAAGTTTTGCTATACGTAAACAAAATATTAACACAAAGTTTGGCTATTCGTGAACAAGTACTATCACACAAGTTTTGCTATACGTAAACAAAATATTAACACAAATGTTTTGCTATAGGTAAACAAATAATTAACACAAGATTTGCTATACGTAAACAATGTATCAACACAAAAGTTTTGCTGAATTTAAATAAACACAAAAAGTAACATTTTTTTTGGCTACATCCAGTCTAAGTGTTTTACAAATGGAAAACAAACAAATTGTTTATTTGTAACCAATGTTAGGCCATAAGTAACGTAAGCTTTTTCATAACACGTAGCAAAAACTGTTTTGCAATACACAACACACATAGTTTGTCAGAAAAATAAGCCAACTGGGTTTGGTTACATATTGCAAAAAGTTATGTGGTCACTTTTTTGTGTTATAGGTTCACGAAAGTTTGGTTATGTATAAGTCAGTTTTTTTTTCAGTGCGGTTAAAGCGTGCTTCCACCTTCAGGGTTAACGTCACTTACCATCATGTGAGATGAAAGCCAAGCGTTTACCCGTAATTGATAATAAAAGGAAAGATAAATCCATGAGCAGGATTCTAGCCTGCATCTTCTGGCATACCGGGTTAGACGCACTACTAAAAGATGACGTGATTCAGTCCCCCCCTTGAAAAAATCTTCAAGTTAGTCTCTCTCTTGTGTCATCCATATCATGAGTCTATTTCCATCTATAAAAGATTATTTAAGTGGCGTCAGTTTTGTTGAGTGTCAGCTGAGAGCTTTCGTACGTGCCTGAAAAGATCTATCCCACAGTGGCAGCCTCGACCGCCTTAAAATAAACTGTTTAAACACAAAATAAACATTTAAACAAATGTGGGGGTTAAAGTTACTCGCGTCCGTAGGATTACCCTTGAGGCCTACACGTGATTCCTGGGTGGTGCTAAATGAGACACTGACTGAGTGGTAGAGCCACGCTGCGTTGCAGCACGTATTGGGCCGGCTCGCCCGGCGTGAAATAATGGCACTTGGTGCTGTTGTGTTTCGTCCGGCCAGTGACAGTTCCGGAGGCCCCTCCCCCCCCCCCCCTACAATTCCTATTCCTTCCTTAACTCTATTCCTTTCTTAAAGATCGACAACGCATCTGCGACTACTCTGAATTTGCGGGTGTCCATGGGCGGCGGTGATTGCTCTCCATCAGGTGACCCGCCTGCTCGTTTGCCACCTTCTTATATAAAAAAAACAAAGATTACTTATTATTAAAAAGTGAATATTTTTGGAAAGCGTAATTTCTTAACTTATATTATCTTTCGGGCCCATTATATTAAGGTACCAATAAATCATATTATCAAAATAAACAAGTAAGTATTATAAGCAGCAGAGGCGGGTCCATTGAGGATTTTATGGAATGAAGTATTAAGTTGTTAAACTAGTTTTATGATTCAATCTAGTAGTTCCTTGATATAGCGTGCTAACTTAAGTGCCTAAGTAATGGTTCAGCTACCTACGCTGTATTCTGTGTCAATTAAATCATTCCCTAAAATTTTAGTGGTCTTCCTAAAATATAATTAAGCTTTTATACTGCTTCGCATACTAGTTGTTAAGCGACTATACCTTATAAAATACGATCTGTAATATATTATTTCCTTTTTTCGTTTAGTTTAGATCTTTTGGGAACAAGTAAAAAATAAACAAATTTAATTTTAACAAGTTGTTCAACTTTCTAGTACAGGTTCTTACATTAGACAGACTGTTTCATGTGCACCTAATACCTACTTGTATACTCGTATACGTCTTGTACGAAATACTCATACATTATATCAATAAACACAACAGCAACGAATGTCAATAGTCAACACCAAATCAAAGCAGCATTACGACTATACACTACACAGCGACAGCAAACGAAGTCGTGCAAATGGCGAAGAAATAGTTGTAACAACTAAAGTCAACAATGCAAGTATATTGCATTCTGAAGGCCCCTTGAAATCCAAGAAATCTGCGTCTGCAAGACGGATGGCAAATTAAAGATGGCGGCTGTGATCGAGTATGAAAAAGCGCCGCGCGGATTACCCGATCGCAGATTTGGCGCGCTATCAATCTACTGTTGACACGCGATTAGTATCGAGTGATCGCGTATTGTACGAGTGTGATAAATCTGGCGTGGAGTATGGAATAATTACTTTTCTATTGGTGGTTTGTTTTCTTTATTAGAAGACCAACAGTGACGAGCTATTTTGTAAGGACAGGTGGCAAGTAGAAGCCAAAGCAGCGGTATTTTTATGAGTTTAGTTACGATTTTGAGAGCTGATCATATTAGTCATTAAAGCTTACCAACACAGAGAGCCAGTGCGGTGGGTTATGGCCTCTTGTGCTGTGGTTCACGAGTAGGATGTTTAGACATTGATGATGAATAATAATGAAAGATGACAGAACTTTTTTAATAAGTAAGTAATGATTCTATTCAGCTCCATATAAGAAATCGAAGAACTGTTTACTATCTACTTATGATTTTTCAAAAAAATGGTATTCCCTTATTATAAAATGACCACCTCTCTTCCCATGACGGCTTAGCGATCTTAGCTTAGCAATGAGCTGTTTAAGAGAGACATTAAAATTGATTTATAAGATTTTTTAAATGTACCTTTTTTAAACCTACAAACATAGGTAACAGAATATTTGTACGCTTGATACATATAAAAATATTGTGACTGTAGTATTTACATTGCGTTGCATATCAGACGGCTCAGTAAAAACATTTTTTCAGGCAGTTATCAAAGGAGCGCTCCCGCATAATCCTTCCACTGAATGGGGGATATTTTTACGTCCGCTCTCAAAAAAAATTCGCTTGAGAGCGGTGGAAACATTCATTCCCGCAAAAGGGCAAATTAAATCATATATACTGAGCGTCTCAATTATTTGAAACGCGCGGCGTGTGCCACGGCTGGGGCACAAAAAGAATGGTGACGCTGGTCCTTTGAAAGGCCCATCGGGGGAGCTCTCAAAGCTGTCACCCCCAGAAGGGCACTCCACTACGAGCGTAAACATGCTGATGCGTCCAAACGCCCGACCGAACATACACTGGAGCTTTGGCGCGGCGAAAGCGACTGTCAACGGCAGCTAAAACGCAATGTATAGAGGGTAAGACGTAGCAACATTTCGGATGTGGTGGAGGCGCCGCGACGGCTGCGGAGGCGCGCATGCGTGCAGGATCTCTCCCTATTGGTCTAGGATGACGTCATCTGGGTGAGCCTGTGGGTCTGAGTGACACTAACAGTCACCCCTGAGCGGCCGCAGGGTTCCCTCGCGTTTCCCGTTCGTATACAAAAACAAACGCTCCTAACATTGCTAAGTACAGACAGTGAACAATCGTGATTACTAGTGTGTTTTGTATGAGTGCCTTCTTTTGTTTCTCCTGACAACGTACATCTTTCGCTGTAGATCGCAGGTGAGATGAATGGTTGTTTATAGTTCGACGTCTCAATCATGTTGGTTCATGCACGGCTTGAGACATGAATTCGTTCGGCGTGTATTTTTACGTTCTACAGGTAGGGCCATTAGTAAATAATTGTAGAAAATGAGTTAATAAAAAATAAAAACCAGTTGTCAGCATTTTCTTATCGTCGAAAGCAGGACTCAATTTCCCAAAACAAATGTAGAATGTAAATGCGTTTACGAAAATTCGTCCTTAAAGATCTGTATTCAAAAGTTGGAGACTATACAAAATTCCGATCACGTTTTGTGTATTATGTATCGAGGAGGCTCGCGTAACCCGATACTTTACATAAATTAGCGTGTCCTATTCCAAATCCATTTGGAGGTTAACGAACCATTGCCAGCTTTCATTTCCAATTTGAATATTTGAAAGAACAAAACGCGGAATGGATGTGTGCTTAGTGAAATTGTCTTGCGGCTGTTCTAGTTACCGGTTATGGGGGAGCAAGAAGCGTTTCAAGAGGTAACATACTCCTTTTCACGTGGTCGCTCCGAAATAGGTCCGTAAGCTTTTTAGTTTTAAGTTGAATATGTCCTCTTTCCTGAGAGACCTTTAATCGGATAGCTATGTGAGATGATGCACCTTGGTCCTCTGGTAAATTGATAAGTTTTAGCAACGTCTAATAATCTTCATTAGTATTTCATTAAGCACATGTGCAGTCGCTATTTGGTGAAAAGTGGACTATGGTAGAGGACTGCTTTTGCTGTCCTCATTGCCCAGTCTCTGACTAACTCTTAGGGGATAGTAGTCTTGATTATATGTATTCTACCTTAGAAATGAAAGACATGAAACTATACCGCCACATGAACCTAATACACTAAATAAGTGTAAAGCAATGGAATTTAAATTTGACTAAATAATTATGATTCTCTTCAAACATTGAAGTTCGTCATCATGTTTCAATAAACCTATTGGGTAATTCTAAGGAAATTTTATATGCTTAGGAATTGACTATTGACCATGCAGGAAAAATTAAACTTACAGGTATATTATAAACGAGATACCGTAATCTATAAACTGTCTTTAACAACAAAAAATATATAATTACAACATCCAAAAATACAGGTAAACACTACATTCTGAAAAAAGAACACCTAGTTTAGTATTAGTAAGTTCCAAAAATATGTAAGATTAACACAGAAATATAAATATGAGTCAGTCTTGACCTGTTTTGTAAGGGTCGTCTTTAGGCCGTGACCTCACTTTATGGATTAATTCAGCCATATTAAACAACCCTTACAAGGACTGATTTTATTTTCACAAAGAGTGGCTTTGAGGGACATTTCCTCATTTCCTTCGCACGATACGCAAATCTAAAAAAGGCAATCTCGGTCGATGCACGTTATTCTCGTATTACTATTGTCGTGCGGTTTCTATACGAGAATGATTATGTTATTGTACCGAATGGGAATTACAATAATGATTTACCACTTTGCAAAAATATTAGGGTTTGCAAGCAAATATAATAAAAACACAATTTGTATCAGGTACATACGTACGTTGTAGTTGTCCTAATAACGGATTTAACTGCCATTGGTTTTTTGATCGAACTACTTGTAGTATTAATTTTAATTCTTTGTCTTCCTTGTTATTGATAGAAAGATTAAAAATTGTTTACAAAGACTTTTTTTCATTTTCAGTTTATTCTATGACGTCAGTCTTCCTGTGCCCCTAAAAAGGTTTCAAGCAACGCACAGACCGTGGTCTGTGGTGCAACGTTAGGTTAAAAATCTGTAAAATTAAGCGCGGCTATATACACTCGGCGTCAAAAAAATCGCACCTTTTAAAAATCATCTTTAAAAATTCTTAAACTAATAAAATAATAAAAATCCTTAATTAAGTCCTAATTAACAACAGATAATTTACAAAGAAAAATGTACAAAAAGTGTCTTAAAATTAACTTAAAATCTAGTGTTACCCCCCCTTGCCCTGATCACGGCTTCCATACGGTCCCTCATGGACCTCACCAACTTCAGGAGCTCTTCTTGAGGGATAAGCCCCCATTCTTCAATCACCGCGTCTTGGAGCTCCTGTAGAGTCGAAGGAGCTGGATCCCGAGATCGAACCTTACGTTTAAGATGGTCCCAGAGGTGCTCTATAGGATTCAGATCCGGACTTCGCGCTGGCCACTGCATCACAGAGATTTGGGACCTCTGCAAGAAGTCGCTCACGATGCCTGCAGTGTGAGCGCGAGCGTTGTCGTGCATTAATGTGAACCCCTCGCCAAAAGATTCGGCAAAGGGGACCACATGCACTTCCAGGACCTCAGTGACATAGCGGCGAGCAGTCAGCGACCCTTGTCCGCGAGCACCTCCAGTCCGGGAGACGCAGACAAGGTCGGTTTTGCCGGCAGCAGACATACCGCCCCAGAACATGCAGGATCCGCCACCATATTCCACCGTCTCCTGGATGCAGGCTTGGGCGAAACGTTCACCCTGCCTCCGGTATACTCTTCTCCGTCGGTCGTTGCAGAAAAGACACACTCGCGTCTCGTCTGAGAAGAGAACAGCTCTCCACTGCTCAAGGGTCCAATCGACGTGGTCACGAGCAAACTGCAAGCGGGCTCGCCGATGCGCTGCAGTCAATTTTGGACCCGTAGCAGCTCTGTGGGCCGCTATCTTCTTCTCCTTCAATCTTCTTCTAACCGTAGATACGCTTACGGTGCGTCTGCGAACTGCCTGGAGCTGCTGTTGCAACTCAACAGCGTTGGAGAAACGATTTCTCAAAGAGTTCGACACAACGAACCGGTCGTCTCTTTCCGAAGTGCAGCGACGTCTACCCGAACCGTGTCTGCGGATATAGCCACCGGTCTCTATGAAGCGCTGGTACACTCTTCGAACGGAATAACGGCTCAGGTTCAGTTGCCGGGCGACATCACACTGCCGCACCCCTGATTGCAGTAGTGCAACCACTTGAGCGGCTTTATCAGCTGTGGTATCCATCAAAATCTGTGCGTGTGTCCTCTTCAACGGTTGAATAGCGAATGACCCACATTGAACCCGTGTTGACCGTTTTATACCCACAAAGGAAGCGCAACTAGCAACTCTCACGGGTAGCAAAATTTGCATCGAATTTTTGTGACACTTTATTTGTTGCATTAGGTTTTATTTGATAATGAAAAGTAATGTTTTTTATTAAGTTAATTAAGTAACCTTGTAAATAAAATCATAATTAATGCGACTGCATGTGCATATCAAGAGTAAATGACATTTGAAAGTGATTTTCTAAGAGGTGCGATTTTTTTGACGCCGAGTGTAGATCTTTCTTCAATATGTTATAATCGCGTAAAACGTAAGAAAACGTTTGATGCCATAAATCTCTAAAGGGATACAGTTAAATAACACACAACGTTAAAAAAAAAGATTTCTTCCTCGTCAATCTTATCAAGTATTATAATTTATCAAGTATTATATTGTGGTGACTCCGAGATCCATATCATCCTATCGCTTCCCGTCAATCGTACAAAAGACAATGAATTGTTCAAACAAAGTTTTATGCTGCGGTGGTAAGCTTACCACATGTTAGCTAACCGAAATTTCTTATTTAAAACGGGTAAGTTAAACTTTATAAAGATAAAGGATGATTCGAACCTTCTAGGTCATACCAACAACTTTTTGATATTTTTACATAATTGAAATATGTCAACTGTCTTTTGTTCTTTCTTGCCGTTGTTCTAAGTATGTTTTTTATGGCTTAGTACCGCTAGCCCCAAATGCATAGTTCTCGAAATTTTAAAACTCCATACAGTATGACCCACCAACTCCAAAATCTGTTTTTTCTTGTCCTACCAACTCCAAACGATTTTATTTATTTGTGTAATAAACATGACGTCGTAGTAGTATAAGTAACTACAGAGAACGTGCAGTACTTCTTCTTCTTCTTCAGCCCTTTTCTACCCAATGCTGAGTAAAAGCCTCTTCCATGCTTTTCCAAATGGTGCGATCCTGGGCTTTTCGCATCCAGTCCTTCCCCGCTATTTGGGTTAGGTCATCGGTCAGTACACTTAGCAACAAAACCAACAATACTTAAGTCATTCTGAGGTTTATATTAATTGGTTTGGCACATATCCCTAAACTTATTTTCTAGTTTATAAAATGTATTTAATACCTACATGCTTTTCCTTTTATCTTAATACAGTCTTCATTACGTCTCCTTAACACGGGGTTTAACACAAGATCGGGCGTATGTATCCTAAATCCTTTTATGTAAATAAGATATTACGATGTATGCTTTGATCTTGTAATCTTCACATTTATCTCTGTTGCGATACAAGCATGCTTATGTACCTTTTGTAAGTGAACGCTATACGTGAGTACAAGCGGTAATCCGCAATTGTTTTTATAACAGGCGATATTATGATGGGCGAGTTTTGTGAAAAAATATATGAATATCTCGTACGATGACCACGACCTAACAATATCACTTTAAAGATTTTAGACACGAATCTTAAGGTAACCTCCTCTCGATCTACCGTGAGACTCAATGGTCCCGTCTTTGATTCCTAGCAGATAGGTAGGGCTTGTTTCAAGTCCGTACGGCTAGTAGCCACCTTCTTACGAAGTCTCTCATCATAGGTATCAATAATGTTAGTAGCGTTGATGCGTTCTAATATTTAAATTAGGTAGAACATTACTAAATAGTTGACGATTCTAGGTAAAGAGTCCAGCTTTTTCTCGGCCTACCTCTTCCCTTATATCCATCCACAGCCATGCTTAAAATTCGCTTCGTCGGATGACATTAATCTCTTCTCATTATATGCCCATAGCAAGACAGTCTCTTTCCTTTAACTTCTCTGTTACTGGTGCTACTTTCATGCTCCCGCTGTGTTATTTAACTTACTTATATGAAATATATATAAAACGAATATTATAAAACTGCGCTAAATAAGTACTTAGCACTAGACGCTGGAGTTTAAATGGGAAATATGGTGGGCAATTAAAAATTTTACAGTCCGCAAGGTCGTTCATGCTCGAACACGTCCCAGGGCGAGGAGCGCACATTAAACTTAGCTCATTTCGGACGAAGGCTTTACGGCTGGAGTGCCTTCGCGAAGTCTGACTCATCATCCACGGCGATACTTACCTAGACTAGAATTTGACGTTAGTTCTAGTTTCATTTTGCGTTAGTCTTGTGTTTAGATCGGTCTTAGATTTAGACGTCCCGGATTGTGTTCAGAGGTACATAAGTGATTGAACTTTGTATTGATAAGGAAACGACCACGAAAAAATTACCCACCTGATTTCCACCTGTAGTAGTCATTTTTTTCAACGTTTTGTTTTGTATCTTCGAGTTTATTCGCGCGTTTAGAACGCAAAAAATCAAATATTTCGAACTTGGTTTGGTTTTTAAAAGACAGCAGTAGATTATTGTCTTTGTGGAGATAAGATTACCACAAATTAGATAGCAACCAAGATAGTTACTAACTGTCTGATGAGATGATGTCGCATTCTTGTGGTAAATATTTTAATAGGTGTCATTAAGTGTCAGTTTAAAATTAACAACATTTTTGGTTACGGAAATAAGTGTTTACGTTACGTTTTAGAGATATGTATTGTGATGCCATTTGTACTTCTTTTGGTTTTTAATTATTGTCGTGATCATCCAGCTTCTGGAATTTCATTTTTACATTCCTTGAGTGGAATCAACTGGCATGACAGTCGCAAATATAACCTATAAAACTACGAGCCACGTTGCGTTGCAGCACGAACTGGACCGGCTCGTCTCAAAGATCGTACTCTTCCCTCAAGGGTATCCATGGGCGGCGCTAATTACTTTCCATCAGGACCCGCTTGCTCGTTTGCCTGCTTTTCACGCAAAAAACATACTAAGTAAACATATAATGCAGATTACTCATCAAATATAACTTATTTAAAACCTACATGGACATACATTTTATTCAAACTTTTTCGCATTTATCCGGGTTCTTTAAATCAGCTACCGCGAAGGCTTGCCCTCTTTATCTAAATATAGATGCACTTATATCATGAGCAAGGCTAAATGTTCAGTATAACAACAATTTTAATGATATTGTTATGAGTTGTTATAAGTTTTTAAATTGTAATGTTATTGTAATAAATTTTGAGGAGAAGTGTACTTTGACATTCAGCTTTATCGCCACTTGTTATAAGGTGTGTTGATGACCCAAAACAAACGCGTTTGTGGTATTCTAAGAAAAACAGATTTCTGGTATAGATGAATTAAAGAAATCGTTCTTCCATATCCGCTACTTCAGTTCTCGAAGTTTGACTGAGGAATTAAGAAAACAGCCGTTTCTAAATTCTAAGTCTAAAGGTTGTAGGAATGTCGTTTCAACTGTTTTACATAAATTACATAAGTAATTCCTCTAATTATTGTACTAATTATTTTCCAAATAAATTTTTCCTAAATTATCTTTAGTACTAGAGTATTATGAGGGAAATCTAACACCAGGTAACGACTTGTCTTATATATCTATTTTAACGTCTATTTCAGTTCTCGAAGTTTGACTGAGGAATTAAGAAAACAGCCGTTCCTAAATTCTAAGTCTAATGGTTGTAGGAATGTCGTTTCAACTGTTTTATATAAATTACACAAGTAATTCCTCAAATAATTATTTTCCAAATAAATAAATTGTCTTTAGTACTAGAGTACTATGAGGGAAATCTAATACCAGGTAACAGCTTGTCTTATATTAATTAATAAATAATCACTTTTCTCGGAAAGCAATTACATCCAGCAATGATCCAATAACACCTACATAAGAGATTTAGCGGCCATTAGTGAATCAATCAGCGTCCTACTACACGTGTCCTGGATACTAATAAAGCAATTGTAATTAAATACAGTGATTTATTAACAATAAATAAATATCAATTCAAAACAAAATTAATACCCTTATCATACAGTGTCTCTGGTCACCAGTGTCTGACCCGTTATAGCGCAGTAATATGATAAATTGTATCGATAAATCCACTGTTTTATAACATTTTATCCCTACTGTTTAAAAATTGCAATTTTTTTTAACTGAGTCCGGGTGGGTTCAAATATTTAGCAATAACTACCGATGCAGAGGACCTATAAGCGTAAAAGTGATGATTGTAATTCATTCTACAGCTAAAAGAGGAGGCAATAAGTTGACATCAAAAAGATTATCAAAAGCTCCCATTAAAATCTTTAAAAAACACTTGAAACGTAAAAAATAAAAAAAGAATTGCTTTTTTTATATTTTTTTATGTTACAAAATAACTAGATCGTGAACATACTTTTTTTCCACTTTTTAGATGTACTAAGTTATTACCTAAAAACTGATGTTAAAATCTTAGCTTTAAGTCAACTAGCCTTGGCGTTATGATTAATTGAATATGACATCAAAAGCGAATTCATCCCGATAATAAGTGTCCCTGCTTTTAATGGGAGCTTTTGATAATCTTTTTGATGTCAACTTATTGCCTACTTTTTTAGCTGTCGAACGAATTCACTTTTACGCTTATAGGTCCTCTACATCGGTAGATATTGCTAAATAAATGAACTCTCCCGGACACAGTAACAAAAAAAATATCTGCAATTTTTAACAGTAGGGATAAAATGTTTTGTTACAATGGATTTGTCGATAAAATTAATCATATTACTGCGCCCTAACGGGTCGGACACCGGTAACCAGACACACTGCCTAGAATCTTTCTTTAATTTAAATACAGCGATGTTACGTTTCAATTACGATGCGGAAATTTTACAGGAGCTTATATCTAAACTCCTTGGCCTGTAACGCACTGTCAGGATCTTAACTTTTTTATTTACCTATTCTAGGAGGAGCAGTGCAACAGTAGAGCAGCAGGCTATTAACATCCCACCGCTAGACTCAGAATTTCCCAAATAGATTTGCTTAGTAGTGTTAAATTTTCCTTTCGGTATAAACGAATATCTTCAAGAATATAAGAAAATAACTGGATAACAAACTTTTTACTTCAAATCTAAGTTCACATCTGAAATTGTGGAAATTCTAGCTTTAAATATTTGCGTTTGCTCGCTAGAGACCGTCTTTCGTGGAGAGATTTTCTATGAGTTTTCAAGTTGTTCAAAAGCAGTATCTGATGAAACATCGAAAGCATTCCCGTATTTTAATTTAAATGAAAATGAAAGTTTTATAATAACTAAAGACTACAAATAAACTATAGCAATCAACGAGTAGAAACAGATTACAGGATAATCATGGGACGTATGGACGGACGCACATGCTTTTTTACGATTTATATCTCCTATTTCATTGTCTCCTATACTAATAGGTTTGTAATAAGCACCTGTGTACAGAGACTAATCATCTGAAATCGAAACGGGAGTCTAGACGAGGGGAAAGGATTACATTCGAACCTGTCCTTTGTGTGAATGCCGGACATTGGAAATTAATAAACCACCCACAACGTTCGCCTTAACTCATAGGTATTATTAAATACCTACATATTAATATTTTTCTTAACTATAGTTTTCGACGGACTTCAAAAAAATTAGGAGGTTCTTAAATCGTCGGGACTTTTTTTTTTTTATGGGGACAGTTTATTTTGTTTTTAAATTTAATTATTTGTATGACTTATGGCAGAGCTCCGGGGAGTAGATAGAAAGCTACAACACTGTATATATGTACAATGTATATTAATTAGTAAAAGATATAATAAGGCACGCAGAGATTAGTAGAACGGCGTTTTCTCAGATCTTGTCTCAGTCCAAATGATATCGCTCTATGCCGCGTCGAGAGTAGAGACGCAATAGAGATGTGCTCGCCACAGTCTTTTTATTTTTCTACAGTCGTTTAAATGATTTAATTAGGTATCTTTTTACAGTGCTAGTACTGCTCTGAATGCAATCTCGCTTAAATATGGCTGTCCCATCCTGAAAACGTCATTAAAATAAAGTCACATCATACATCGTAGGTACGCCGAGGACCTTCAATTAAGAGGCAACAGAATTGTTTTGAGCTGGTTTACCCCGTTTGAACATTTTATTTTGATGATGCATTTCAGTTGAGTCACGATTGATTAAACTTCTTTATCTATTTCGTGATATAAACCACTGACAACGAAGTCCAGGTTGTCCGTGATTTAAACTCATTTATGTATGTAATACTATCTAATAGCCATACCGCATATAATACAACAATAAGTTCTGCCTTAGGTAGCACTGCCTCATTTGGGAATTTACATTTGGCGCTGACATTTTCATTATTAATAACTATTCCGCAACAATCGTTAAACTTTTTTTCGTCAAAGCTTGACCTGACCCTGACCAACACAACAACAAAAAAAGAATATGTAAAATTGGTCGAGCTGTTCTCGAATTTTGCGCTTAGCGACACATTTGGTGATTCATTTTTATTTACATTGAAGGTAGAAATATTTTATAACGGGTTTCCTTTTGTTATCCTGAAAGTCGTTTTACCTATTATCATTTCAACGAAAACTATTAACCAAACACTTAGGCTCGTATTCTAAAATCAAACACAAAATCAAATCCATGCTTGAATATAGTTAGAAAGGGATGGCGATATATGCGATGAATAGCTCCATCCCTTTCTAACTGTACTCAGGAAGAGGTTTGAGTGTGAGTTTGGTTTTAGAATACGAGCCTTAATTGAACGATGCCTTATTTGTACGAAGCTTTAATTTACCGATGTAACGTTTTAACCGAAAAATCAATTACCGAAATTCATTTCAGCGACCATACATTTAACCGATAAGAGTATGTAGGTCAACACCTCGGTGGCCGAGTGGTCAAGTACGTGGCTCGCTATCCGGAGGTCCCGGTTTCAATTCCCGTGTCGGACAAAGTGCGTTTCGAATTTGTCGATTCATACACCAAGTTTGTGATCATTAACCCGCATTTGGCAAGGGTGATTAGTATGATTTACAATCACCACCATAACATTACGGTTTAGGTGATTTTTATGGTGTTTCGAATTCGAATCGTACTTTGTCCGACATGGGAATTGAAACCGGGACCTCCAGATATCGAGCCAAGCACTTGCCGACTCGGCCACCGAGGCGTTGACCTAAATACTCTTAAAATTCGGTGAAATGTTACATCGGTTAAATAATGTGTCGCTGAAATGAAGTTCGGTAATTGGTTTTTCGGTGAATCGTTACATCGGTCAATTAAAGTTTCATACAAATAAGGCATCGTTCAATTGAGTGTTCGGGTAATAGTTTTCGTTGAAATGATAATCGGTAAAACGGCTTTCGGGATTAAATAGGGAACCCTTTAAAACAGCCTATATAAAAGATCGTCAACTCGTCAATGTTGCCGCAGTTTTTGCGTCGAATCAGGTAACCAGATAATCCTTACAAAAGAATTTAATCCTTCGATTGGGTGCGATCGCTCAAAGTGAGAGGCTGATCAGCCGATAATGGTCCCTAATTTGATTGGCGGCGAACAGCTGGATGCGACGCGGAAACTCTATTACTTCCCAACTTGTCCGAGTTTTACGGCCAGCGAAGGGAATTAGGATAATTGGCCACTTTACGATTCATTTACTTTGATCATTGCAGTACTATTTAATGTTGGGGCGATACAATTAATCTGGCATTTGTGGGTTTTAGTTCCTTAAGATAATCTTTAGGATTATCTCAGTTTTGTGAGTACTTTTTAATTGCTTTTTTATCATTATTTGTTTTTTTTATCATTACAAGCGCTTGGCCTGTATCTTACCTGATAAGTTTGAAAGTGGAAGCTAACTTCCATATTGCATTGTCATCCGATTGATTACTATATGCATTCAAAATTTCTGCGAAATCGGGTGTCAAGAAGTAGGTCGAATTTAAGATTTGATTCTAGACAAACTGACACCGATATGAAACTAAATAAATGCTTGTAAAAAAGATGATAATAAAATGTGCCTTATATCTTTCACAATTTTACTCTCCGGCGGGCTAAGTAGCGATCCTTTGCCAACCAGAGCAGTGGAGTTTCCTCAATCGGTGCTGAAATAACATCATTGGCATTCGCTTACTTTTACACGGAAAGCCACTTTTCTCTTCCCGGTTTCTTAGGCGTTTAATTAAGAGAATATTGATTGGACATTCGAGGGATTTGTTAATTTGCTGAAGTACGATAGATAATATTAGAACATTGAGTGTTCTTAAGGAAAGTTAGTTAAAAAAAGATACTGGTTTTTATAAATATACAAGACTAGCGGCCGCTCGCGGTTTCACCCGCGTGGTTCCCGTTCCCGTGGAAATATCTGAAAAAAAAGTATCCTATGTGTTAATCCAGGTTATAAACTATCTGTATGCCCAATTTCATCCAAATGCATTCAGTAGTTTTTACGTGAAAGAGTAACAAACATCCATCCATACTTACAAACTTTCGCGTTTATAATATTAGTAGGACTTTACACGTTTAGATGACAGTTTTATATTTTATATTTTGTACCCCTATCAAGCCAGGCAAGACACTATGTTTTTTTTAACTAGATTCCATGTAACGTATGACACACACGTTACAAATGAATTAACTTTATTCTTTACTAGCGACCCGCCCGCGACTGCGTCTGCGTGGACGGACCCCGTAACCACGTGATTTCAAATTTCTAAAAAAATTCTTTCATACAAACCTTGTCCTGTCAATTACAAATCCAACAAAAAAAGAATTAGTTAAATAGGTTCTGAAGTAATTGATTTTAGATGAAACCCACCCCACACGTATGAATTCGTTGAAAAAAATCTATTGAGTTTCAGTTCTAAGTATGGAGAACCCCCAAAATTTATTGTTTTTTTTTCTATTTTTGTGTGAAAATCTTAATGCGGTTCACAGAATACATCTACTTACCAAGTTTCAACAATATAGTTCTTATAGTTTCAGAAAAAAGTGGCTGTGACATACAGACGGACAGACAGACAGACATGACGAATCCATAAGGGTTCCGTTTTTTGCCATTTGGCTACGGAACCCTAAAAAGAGATACACTACTTGTAGAAAAAAAGAGCGCATAATATAAAACAGATTTTTTTACATTAAAGCATCACCGATCTCAAATGTAGGTATGTGATAGAATACCGATGCAAACTTAACACACTCGGTCCAATTCCCCGAGGCTCATCAGTCCGTCACAACTGTGATTGTGTCAATTACACCTTGTTTTCAATCAATTGTAATTGAATAGGGGTTCGAGTTCAGCGCAGTACCAACTGATTTCAAACGATGAGCACGTTGTGTATATCATATCTATACTAACTGATATGGATATGCGTTGGTACTTAAACAGATCTGATGAAGCCAATTAGGATTATTCAAATTGTTTTCCTGTTTGTATTCAGACAGTTGTCGTGAGATAATATTTTAACGATATTGAATCATTGTAGTAGTTGTATGGAAAATAATTATTTACGAAACGTATAGAAATCCTAGGAAAACAAACAAAAATCTTAAGTTTTAGTAGAATTGAGCAATGTGGCGTTTTTAAAAACACTATCTGAAAATGTTAAAGGTAATTATTTCCTAATAAAAAATGAAGTTAACGTTAAGTTACAGCCTATATACTGTACCACTGACACTGCAAAGGGCCCCATAGTTTAAATCAAGACTAGCTTAGCAGTTTAGAGATAAGATTTTCGGTGGTTGAGGATTCCGGGTGAAGCACGTTTTGACCTTTAGCCTTATCGTCATTTACCATCAGATGAAATGAAGGTCAACGCTTCCCCGTTGTAGATTAAAACAATGGCTTAAACATCACGCCTGCCAAATACAGCTTTCTGGTTATCACAAACTTAAGTTAAGCATTAAAAAATACAAAACACACTTTGCAATTGGTGAGTACACAAAATGATAAAACCAAGCACCTTTCAAGGTATGAAGTCTCAATTAAACTCCAAAGAAAAAACCACTTTTGTAAAAATTGTCGCCTACTTTTGTTTCTACAAAACGGAGGGGCGTTGAAATATTAATCATTTTTAACCTAATGAAAAGAGAGAATATATCAATCTTTTGTCTCAGGCCGTGATGCAGCTGCCGGGAAATTAAGACCGTGAAAAATGGGGTGGCCATTATGGAAATCATTATTTGTTTATAAATAAAACAGCCCGTTATGGCCATAAATCTAACTTGGAATATTAAGCGGGTGGATGTTGGTTTTAATAATTCGCACCGGTGAGTATTAAATATACACGGCTGCTTTATAAAAATTATAAAAACAACTTAACTTAACAACATTTTTAATCATAATATGTATGTCCCAACACTCCCTACAACACGGTGAAAATTAAAATTAAACTTTTCCACTCTCGCACCAGTAATATCTGTAAGTATATTTTATTTATATTAAACATTTTATATGGGTGCATAGTACTTGACTTTTTTATTCTGACGTTTCGAACCCTTTGCAGGTTCTTTGGCAGGGAGACTGAGGTCTAGTAATATTATTCTGTGCTGAGGTATTAGTCTACTTATAATTAATTTGCTACCATTACTTAACTATTTTTGTCGGGTCCGGTCGAGGTCACGCAAAAAGAAAGAGATTTTATATTTTATTGATAGAAGGCTGATATAAGAACTTACTTCTCGAGTTAATATTTCGTTTCAACCTTTTAAAGTTATTTATTTACTGGCTGTGCTCACGACTTCCTTGAAGGGGTGTGTTTATGCACATTTTAGATTTTCCGGTTTAAGAGAACTATATACTAATGTATTTTACTTGTTTCTACTGCGAAAAAGCGTATTGCCTTTATCTCACCTAACAACTTTATGTGACATAATGTCACATTTAATCTCACTATTTGTATACCGACGCAGCGAAAAACGAAATGTTTAGAAACGATGTCATTCAATATTCTCCGTAAGTAATTCAGAAAAGAAGAGTTACAAGAAATACTGAACCGCCAAACGTATCTCAGTACGGATTCCACAGATCACTTACGATAACCGAAATGATTGACACCTTCCGCTCAAGCGCTTACAGCGCTAACACTACATCTACCCGCTACCTCCACTCGTAAACATCTTTGCTCCATATTCCCAACCCTAAAACGCTAAGCGATTTATCGCCTCAGAATTATCGTTAAACAACCTCGATTTCTCGAAACGTTTTCGCTCCTGGCTATGCGATGTGCGATTGAAAAATCGCGTAGGCGTCTGTTAGCCTTGCGTTATGTAGGGATACGTCGCCTAGGGCACAGGGTGACGTGGGGTGGATTTTACACGTCCACCGTAATACGGGGATGTATCAAAATATCCAGTGCTCTAAAGGGTGTCGGAATTGTATATTCGGTTGTTCTGTTCGTAATGCGAATTCGGTAAACGTTATGCGATATGTGTGAGATAACGTAATGTACATGTACTCCATGCTAACTACTTATTGATTATCTAGTTGTCGTCGTAGTGTTTTTTTTTTATAATGCGACACCTTCATCGTAATGATTGGAGTTCTTAGGTACAGTTTCTCTTTCATTCTAGTTTACATCTTTTGTACTTAGCGGCCGGGACTCCGCCTACTTCGCTAGCCTTTTTCAGTGTTGTGTTCTATTTCTTATACTCTAACACAATATGTACCTACTTATACTACTTCTTATTTTCTATGCAGATTGCTTAATACTATAACATTTTCTAATTTCTATATTTATCTTAATTAAGGCCTAGGTCGCCTCGGTGCAACTTACTTATACGCTATTTCTCTTATTTTCTATTACATTTTTGTGCTCAGTTTGATAATCTTATGTCGTAGTAACCCTTTGTCTTCACGAAGGCTCCTAAAGGTAGATAACAATTTCATTTCTATTTTCGCTAGTTTTACAACTGAGCTCTGTTCTTTGTGTTCTGATATAGCTCATTGACTGCAGCTCTCCCGTCCTTTGTAAATACCAAATGATGTACGTATATCTTGAAAACATTGTTGTGTGATGTTGTTTAGTGCCATTAGCGAATGATGAACTGAATAAGTACATTAAAGGTGCACTGCCTAATAATTACTAGGACGCAGCGTACCCCCGTAGTGTTTTGAAATGCGGAAGCTAATATAGGGGGATGGAATCGGATTAACTCAACACGGGGGCATCCATTGAGGTATTATAACTGGAGATGACAACGCGAAGCAAGTTTTTGCGCACCGAGTTACGGCATATAGGCTGCAAACGCCTCAGTGATTGTGAGTGATCCGAGATCCGTGCTGTGCTGGAAGCGGCTCATTATTAGACTACTACCGCCCCATCTTTTCCCTTGGGTGTTGTAAAAGGCGACTAACGGACTAAAGACTGCTCATACATCCAACAGCATAGAGGGGCGATGGTCTCACCACCTGTCACGCTGAGTACATATACTGACGACCTCCTTGGTCGAGTGGTTTGTACACCGGTTTTTATGTTGTCGCCATCTCCGAAGTCCTCGGTTCGATCCCCGGTTGGGTCAATTGAGAAACTATTGTTTTTCTAAATTGTCTCGGGTCTGGGTGTTTTCTATGTATAATATGTATTTTAAGTATGTTTATCCGTTGTCTAGTTACCATTTAACTAGTTTCATAACGAAACTACTCTTGGGCTAGATAATTGGTGTGAGTGTAGGAAAGTTTATTTATTTATTTTATTTACATATTATGTAGTTATCATTTGGTGAAACATGGACTGTGGCCTTTGTGGTCCTTATTGCCTGGTTTCTGACTAATCCTTTGGGGATAATAGTCGTGAATATATGTATGTATATGATCCGAGCGATTGTGGACCTGGCGGCCGCAAATCTGTGCGCAAGAAATAGCTTCGGTGTGTAGTATCTAGTGTATATATACCCAGTTAATATACCTCTATGGGAGCATCCGTGCGCCGGCATGCGGCAGTACGGGAGTGATGCAACATTTTCCTCTTATTGTCCAGTGGCTGCGGGCTATCGGCCGCCGTTTTTTGGATTCCGCTCCTGAACGCGCGTGGCTCTAATCTGAACGGCTCGTTTGTCATCCGACGTTGAAGGTGGAACGGTGGGCGCTGCTCGATAGCTTACGGACTCAATTTAGGGAACGTGTTATAATTTTTTTCTGTTTATTCCTCCGGCAGCCGTTCCACTATGTAGAGTCTTAAGCAGTGTGTGAAAGAATCCAATACTCCAAATGGTAATTGCCTCGCTCAGGCTGTGTAGAGTTAAGTGAACCCGTTGGTGGATTTTTACCTTGCGTATCACTTAGCAGGAAAGAGCCTTACGTAGGAAAATATCGTGGTTATACATGAAGTATATTATACTGCTGAATTTTCCATCGATACGAATATATGTGGAGAGTGGACCGTGATCAATTCCGTCGAAAAATTATATCACCTCGCAATGGATAGGATAGAGTTTGGAAAGGAATTTGTTTTGAAAGATCACGTTATTTTTATTAACCATCACTACGCCCGGTATATAATATAGTGTTGTCTTAGATAACAAATTTCCGAAATCTTCCGGTTACTTCAGATAACGTTTCCCGGAAGTAAATTAGATACTCACTGGAGATCGGTTTTCTGAAGAATTTCTAGCGAAAAGATGAGAAAAGATGTTGTTGTTGTTAGCCTACTTTGTCGCACTGCAGAAGTGTGTTTCTTATATGATCCGTTAGACGAACTCCCAATATAGGTGCGCTCTATAATACCTTTACTTAGCTGAGCCGTCAAAGACCATGTTTGAGCTGCCAAAGTAAGGATGGGAAGAAAGCACACGAAAAGAATTTACAACAAAAAAATAAATTGACAAATTGAGCCAAGAAAATTCTATCGGAGCGAGTAGCCGGTGAGCCATAATCGCGAATTATGATTATCAAATGAATTAGTCTAACAACACAAAAGTAATATAAAATGTAGTAAATTACAACATCTTTTATGGTAAGTATATTATTTAACAACCTTACAACCAGCGTGGTGGGTTATTTAGACCGAATCACCCCACGTGCTGTAGTATATGTGGGAAAGGCTTTGCCCATTAGTGGGACAGTTGAAGGCTGATGATGATGATGATGATGAAGAGGATAGCAATTAAGCAAACGACCCGCCAGTAGGTAAACTGTACCGTATCATACGAGTATGAACATTTTATTACGAAAACGCAACTATACTGGCCATTGTCGTGCCTGAAAAACACTTGATTTTAATGGCAACACGTCTATAAAGAAGCACCCTTCTTACACCTGATGCCAATGCACCCAAAACTGAATTCACACAAAACTGTGCCGTTTTATAAATAAAAGATGGCAGTCGGTCGCGGCGGTCCCCCGGGCCGGGATGCACACATTTTACAAAATTTATTTACATAGGTCTCAAAGAGGGTTGTTAAAGAAACACAGTTTTGGAGGCAAACCTCTCAGACATTCTAATGAGGAGGTATTTGTGCTAAGAATGTTTTCTAGGGAGCACCAAAACGGAATTTATAATTGGCGTAATGGACCCTTTTGAACATGGAATTATAAATGTTGTATGAAATGTGTGGTTACTTAGATTAATGTGTTAACTGTCTTTTGATTAAATGTTTACATTGTTGTGTAAGAGATAAGGTAAGTTATAATATAGAGACAAGATTCTTAGTGCAGATTCTGATGAACAAAATCCCAACATGACTAAGCGCTTCCAAACTAAAATAAAATTAACAAATAAAAGGTTTTACCATAAACCAGCCGAGTGCAATGTCAATAAAAGTCAAAGTAAAGTCAAGCTGGTACCACTCTGTCTGGGAACGGGTGGTCTAACCACTAGACCTCAGAGGTGTGTAAAGTAAAACGCAACACATTGGCTATAACCTACTTAAAGTATCAATATTGATATTTATTTAATTACACGCAAAATTTTAATAAAGTTATACAGTTGTAAATTGTTTTAACGCCACGGCCAATGCATTCAAAACGATACAAATCTGTTACATCCATTCCTATTTCAGCCAAAACTGCCAGTACCCACATATTGGTACTATTGGATTTTAATATAAATGTAAAATATGTCCCGACACGCACACCTGATATCGTTTAGGGTTTCACAGCTGAGAACTAAAATCATTTCACAAGTTTTTATGTCGTGCATTCCGCAAAATCCCAAAGCTTGTTCAAAAATAAACCCCTATTCTGCCCCTGAAGTTTAAACAGTACACACTGCTTCCATACAATATTAATAGGATCGCCACCCTCGTCTACAGGACATAGTATGAGTACTCGTACAACATCTGTATTTAGTTTGTGGGGTTACTGTTTAGGGTATGGAGTTTAATTAAATTTATTGATTGACACCTCACCTCGGTGAGTAGACGTTTATGTAAATGAGACAGTACGCTAAATGGTTATCACTTCAACGGTCCACCACTTTATTTTAAGTTTAAGCATTCACTGTATTTTACTTTAGCATTCAACGTTTCATAAAAATCGGCTTGTTCGTTTGTACAATTTTCAACTTGGAAGTTTTATGGGAAACCGGAAGTTTCTTCGGAGATTAGTAGTGAATGAATGTTTGGGTAATGTAGGATGGTCTCCTAATTCTACTGCTGATTTATTCAATAATGCTATTCCTAGATACCTTATTCTTAGTTCTAACAAAAGACGAAGGATCAATACGATCACTAGCAATCGCTTGTGACCGTGTATCACAAGAAAAATTGATTTATTAATCAACTCGTCAAATGCTTAAAGTTCTAATTAGTCAAGCGTGTTTTAACCGCTTATGTTGGTTCTTGATTTGTCAAAAAGTATTAATTAGTCAAGTCTTAATTTTGATTTGGTTTGTCAAACTTTATTTTTGTTCCAACTGGTCAAGTTAATAAAAAGTTCTTTGAATAATTATGTCTTTGAAATAAAAACCACTTTTTACGGATCTTTTAGGATAAAATAATAAATAATTATGTTGTAATCAAACACTACTTTATCCGTAAAAAGTGTTTTATTTCATTGTGTAGTTTTCGCGTAACACAATAAATCCATTTCTTAGCAAATGTCTTCACCCTACAAGAAAACTTCTTGCCAAATTGCAAGTCAGTAGACTGTAGACTTTGCAACTCCTGAGATTTCATGAGACTTTGTAACTCCTGAGATTTCATGGTTAGTTCGTCTGTACGTGAGAAGTATTTTGATTTAAATAAATATTATTGTGTATACTTGAAGATATTAACTCATTGGGTTGATTATTGCCCACTGCGTTGTGCTATGGTTCTTGTAGGAAGTAGTTCAGCAGTGGGATGTTTATAGGATGGTGATGATATATCCATTATTGCTCATCAAAACGAAAATGAACCTATTTCAGATTTACATGTACAGTCAGCATCAAAAGTAACTGAACAAACACAAGGTGGCAAAAGTAATAGTCACGTGCAAGTGTCTTTACATACTCATCATTTTACATTTCAGAATTATATGACATTTTTTGTCTTCATAATAAATGGTTAAGGCAATAATGCAAAAGTATATTGTCATAAGATTGTCATGTACTTTTGGCTTAACAGCTATGTCAGATAATTCTGGTCATTTCAACAGTAACAATCATTTGAAAATTTCATATGCTAAGCTACTTTTTATGCTGACTATACCTGTAGGCAAATATTATTATTTAGTTTAATTTTGTTAATCAGGAAAGATGTTACGAAGTAAACACTGCTTTGTTTTTTTACATTTGTGTTGTTGTCTATGCGTATCAACGCTCTTTTGTTTTTCTTTATCCTAGTTTTCATTTTTGTGACATATTTTCCTTAATATTTCTTTCGTTGTTCGTTCCTGATTTGTTGTAGCCATAACCACTTGCGTCCTTTCACCATTGCGTGAGTGTCGTAGCTTTGTCGTACATAGCTCTGTTTGTACAATACGTTGCCGCTTAAGTGGATTACACTCGGCATCGGACGATGTTTTAGTTTTTATAACCGTCCCAGTGAGCAAAGCGTCAGATGGATGGGCCGTTAGACCCTCTGTTCAATTCTAGTGAGTTATTTACGAGTATTGTATTGCTGTTCGGTCTTAGTTTTTCTAGATTTAGAGACCTCATTTGTTTCTGTGTAATGGACGTGTTTGATTGCTCCTAGTTTTATTTATTCTGAATTTGTTTTAAAGCTCTTGCGTATATTTGCGTATTGGACCGGGACAGATTTTATTTTACTATGAAGTGGAGATTTTATGCTAATGTTGATAGAAAAAATTTAAAGCAAATTTACAAAAAAAATAAAGAATTGAATTGAAGTTCTACCTAAGAGCCTATAATCCCGGGTCTTTTAAACGGGGCGTGAAACCTCACTTATCCAGGCCGTCATGAATGGGTGCGCTTGTTACCGTGCTTGTTCCATGGTGAGGAGCGCTCTCATTATTTTGGACTACATCGGCTGCTTACTATCAGGCAGGATGTAGTCAAGTCACATCTAAAGATATAGGATTGCGCAACTTGCACAACTAGAAGCAACTTGTTTTAAATCGAAATCAAACTCTGGCAGTGCATGAAAAGACTACTGTAATATGTTGGCAGTATTAACCATCAGGCTTCAAACTATTAACATTTGTATTAAAGTCCTCTTATTTGGTGGGATAAGCTTATCTTTTATTGATTTGCACGCACAGACTAACATTTGTAATATCAGGTTAAGAATTTTCTGAAGCTGAATTGCATGAATAACATATCCAGACAATGTCGACAAGCTTGTCCCAGATTCGGAGTAATTAAGTCGTTATATTCGGGACACGCCGTCCTCCCAAAATGTTGATTCAGCTACAAACTTACTTAGTAGAGTCAGTGTCAGTTTTACGGAACGAACGTCTTAAATTATATAATACAGTTCCTACTAAGGTTATATTTATTCTATTATTTCTTTCTACAATTACGTTTTGGCGTCAAAAAATAACAGCAAAACGAAGCAGTAAAAGTTTTCATCTTACCTGATGGTAAAGCCTTGTTCGCAATTGGCGAGTAATTTAGTCGAATAGCGAGTACAAGTGTAATTACAAGTTTACTTATAAGTAACGCAAACTCATTGCTTAATCACTTAAAATAACTGCGCATAGAATAAAGTGCATTGCAGCAAACTAGAAGAAAGGCTTTATATGAGTTTACCTATAAACTTTCCACAAGGTGCAGACATCCAAAGACATTTTTTTTGGAGAATTCACTTAGTTTTTCATTGTCTACGTTGGCTAAATTTCGGATGCTTATCTTTGTATGTTTTGATAGTAAATATATAAAATATAGACGGTCATATACTAACATCAGTCATATAATACCAACAGGATAAATGAATAATACGTTCAGAATCTGGTAAATCACCGGACAACAGTTTAACGAACAGTGTCGATGGTACACAATCTGTCAAAAGCCGCTATTATTGTCGTATTATGGTGATTTAAATTATTTTACAGTCATCCTTATAAATACGTTCAAATATTTTGATAGAAATATTTAAGAGTTGAATATTAATTTCGATGTAACTTCTAAAAGTCTATCCATCACAAACGACAGATTGCTGTGTCTAACTATGCAAGTATATTGCCAGTTTATGCAAATAAAAAGCGCGGTACACGAAATACAACTCAGCCGGACCTATAACAATGTATCAAAGAGTTCGGTGAATTATTTACTGCAAAACAAAAACGTTCTTGATTGATACATAAATGAGATTAGAATTTGCTATTACGACAATTCAGTTAGTAGCATTGTTGTGTTCCGAAAGATGGAGATAAGATAGTCAGTCCTTAGAAGTTGAGTATTCAGTGTAAATAATGTTGGTATCTTCATAAGTTAGGATTGCTTAGGTCGTTATCTATAGTTAGATATATATATATATATATATATATATATATAATTAGAAAGTACAATATTGTTAAATGTAATAATGTGTGCCAAGACAAGGCAAATGGAAGGCTGTGGTTACTGCCTACTCCACTGGGAAGAACTAAACTATGTCCTTCGGGTCGTGACTACCCTCAAATGAGATCCAAGAACTTAAAAGCTATGTTGACTTAATAATAAGACACAGCAAAGCAACAGTAATGTCAAACATTTACTGAATTCCTTTTAACTTCCTTACCCAAACAAAGATGTAAATAAAAATGTTCACCAATACATCCTAAGCTAAATAAACCGAACATTTCACTTAAACAGTGCCGTTCGAATAAGTAACTTTCTCCTGTAAGTATAGGAATAATCCAGACGTTCCCAACGAAGTTACTTATCATCTACAAAGACACCCCTAACGAGCGTTTGTGGTACTAAAGGTCTCCGTAAATATTCAGATAGTTCCTTCAGCCGAATCCGCAAGACGTGCCGCCCACCCCCAACTTGTAATAGTTATTTGTAACAACCCAAAGAGACTTGAGAGGAGAATATAAATATTAAAATATTTGTGTGTCTAGTAATTTCGGATTTTTCGATACATAGCCCGGGTCTGTAAACACTTACCCTCATTTTTTTTTAGCTAGCTGCTTCTTATTTTTGGCAGGTTTTTGTTTTGTTTTCTTATTTCTATAAGGGTTAAATAAGCTTGAGCTATAAGAGCTCCACTCTTTAGCTTTTTTTCTTTTATCTTTTCATTCTCTTTTTATGAAATAAGGAGGCAAAGGAGCAAGCGAGTCACCTGGTGGAAAGTATCATCGCCGCCCATGGACACCCGCAAAACCAGAGGAATCGCAGGCGCGTTGCCGGCCTTGAATCTTTTCATTCTGTTATCTTTTCTATCTTTTATCTTTTTTATACAGTACAGTTCTTATTTCTATTACAGTTTTCTTTACTTTTATTTTATAATTCCTTTTATATACTAATACATTTCTTTTCTTACTTACCAATACATTTTTTTATTCTATCGTTGTAGCGATGACTTAATTGTAATGATGAAGGCCTTTGCCTTGCAATGGGACAGTAGACAGAATGTACTTTTTGTGTGTAGTAGGTAATAATAAATAGTAAAATCTTTTGAGGATTAGTTTTAAATAACTTGGTTCAAATAATGTATTTCAGACGACTCAAGATGATTGTAAAGGGTTTATTAGTTTTCTTTTGTTATTATTTGGGACTTGTTGCAGAATTAGAGCAAGTGATAGAGCGTTTCGGTTTCGGATTACTTATAAACTAGCTTATTGCAGAATAAGCGCTTTTCGGTTTTGAAATATTTTATATACTTACTCATCTTCATAATCACTGGGCACATATGTGTCATCATTGTGTAGACTTTCATCTGGGTTTTTTGTGTCATCTTGGCTAGTATTTGATAGAGGTGTCTTCTGATCAACTTCTTCCCCCACTGAATAAGCAAGATGCTCAATGACAGACTGACTGACTTTCTTAAACTAAGTGTAGAGCCTACAAATATGGAAGGTAAGTTCCTTATTCTTAACAGTTAACTGCGAAAATATTTATTATCGCAAGATACAAGCCAGACAAAGTCACGTCCGGACGCTAGCTGTATTAAAAATGCACTTTAAAACATTTCTTCCATTTTAGAGTACAGAAACACTTAATAAAAATAAAAGCAAAACCACACGACGGATTTTATTGCTATAAATAATCGTTCAGGCGTTCTGAAAAGTTTTACTCAGTGTACGAACTACGCGTGGGATGTTTCGGAAATAAAACTATTTAAATGTAAGTGCATTCGTGATTATAAACAGTTTAAAGGAATATCGATTGGACTGTTGATTCACCCGTGAATATAAAATAAAATATAAAACCAGAAGCAGAGGAAAACCTCTATTCTAATGACTAAAGACATTTAAGGCTCGTATTCTAAAACCAAACTCACACTCAAATCTCTGCTTGAGTACAGTTCGAAAGAGATGGTGTGAGTTTGGTTTTAGAATACGAGCCTAAAAGATAACGAGATGAGTAGTATCAGAGATCATATTAAAGAAAAGCTTACATAACGAAAGATAAAGCTCAACTTGCCGCAGTTTGTTATAAATAAAATATATTTTAGTCTGCGTGTATATTGTCGCCCTCTTTGAGATTCACCCGGCACGGCGTACGGGTTAGAGACACTTGTATTTATCAATGTTTGAGTATCATTGTTTAGTAGTCACAAACATACCTTTATCGACTATTTATGCAAACGCTGTGGTCTAGTGGAACACCGGTTTCAAGGCCACAGGCCTCGGGTTCGACTTCCAACTTGTTTAGTTGGTGGTTGGGCTTGTTTTAAGTCCACCAGTCTGTTTACTACTAATTGAAGATCCAAGTGAAGTAATCTTCTAGCTTCGACCATGCTTTTCTATGGAAAAATAATATAAAACTTAATAAACTTATTCTTGCCCAAAAGCTATGTCATACAATTTTTCAATAGTATACTATCACTATTTCAAGAATACTATCGCAAATAGCTAGTAAAATAAAATAGGAAGTTAGCTATTACTCATAATACTTTTGTTCTCATTGTCCTTAGCTCCTAATTGATTTTAGGCACTTATCTTACTGCTAAAATAGTACAGACAACTTGCCATACCCCGCTCGAAACCCCAGAAGAATTTAGAAAGGTATGGAGCTAGTTCTACAAAGTTATGCCAACCCTTAGAAAACTTGCGGGGTTATACAGCGCAAAGGCTGTATCATACACTATTTGTTTTAGGTTTATCAGCAAAAAATGGTAGTGTCTAGTGTAGTAGTGGTAGTACTTAAACCACCGGTCTCCGATTCAGCCAGGGTATATGTATATTATAGCTTTTAATTTAAGTTCGTCTGGCTAGCTACCACCATCTAATTTTATTCAGCAGCCAAAACCATATTTGCACTTAGCACAGTTAAGTACATAAAGAAACTCAGCCCTATCGTAACTGCCTAATATGTGAGTTGAAAGCTTAGCTGATTTGAAACCCAAAAGATGAAAAGTTACATTTCATAGTGTATTAAAATTAAATACAACACAGTGACTTTGTAGTTAGCACTGCGTCTACACGTAATTTAGAACTCCGTTTAGGCACCTACCATCCTTGATAATGTCCGTTCATGGCAAACTTTAATATTATCAGCTGGCTTCCTTGACGCTGTCTTTGGGCTAACCCCTTTGTCGATAAGCGTCTGATGCTAAAACTTTGGAGCAACAGAAATTAACAAAGTTGTTTGAGAGTAACTATGTGAGCTTAATTCGTTAATCTGCACGAATTGTAACTTAGGTTTTTCAAAACATTAGAGTTCACAAATTGCTAGTCAATGAGTACGTTGCAATAAATTTGTATATTAATTGTGGAATATTATTAACTTTATGATACAATAATGGTACCTATTCGAAGCAATACATGGTTTTTCCCTTTTCATAGTTAGTAGAAGTAGTAATAGTAAAAGGAGCAATCATAGTTGATTATAGTGAGAACTTTAACAAATAAATTAATACAAACAAATATTGCGCATGCAAACTGAGGATGCTTAATTTTTTTAATTTATTCCGGCATAAAAGCCACCAGGGGGACTGACTGACATTAAAATTTGAGCCTTGCCAGGTGCTAAGTCCATAATTTCCCTGGGGAACAATCCTGGATCACGCTTTAAGGGTTTTCATGAATGGTAAGGTCTAATTTCCACTGGCGGTTGTCTTGTTCACGCAAATTTTGAGCAAATTTATCCGTTCCACCCGTGAAATCTAAGAGCCGCAATTTTCGACTGTATCCACTTAATTTTGTGTAATCATTTGCATAATTTTGTCAGTAACTACTGTTATGTTTAAGTATATTATGGTTAGTTAAATTTAAAGTTAACTTAACTATAATTGATTAAAATGACAGCTCATTACCTACTTTACTAATTATTTATTTTATTAAGACATTTTTACAAAAAACCCCTTTTGTTTCAATGACTATGATCAAATATAACAGTAAAAATACAACACAAAAATATAATAACAAAAAACTTACAGTACCTACCTACCTACCTACGTTATATTTTGTGACAATACATTACCATTAAGTACTGATAAATAATAGAAAAACTTTTTCATACAATGTATCAAAACTTCTGCCAGTGTTCAATATTTCCAGTTTAACTATAACTAAAACGTTCATTTGTGTTTTGTTTCCAGGTACTCAACATCAACTAATAAACGCCTGATTGCTTTTGGTAAGCAAATTTACGTGTATGTAACTTCTGGCAAACAGCGTTAGTTCAGGCGCACGACTATTACAGAACTACTTGCAAACTTCTGTGCCAACGTGTCGTGTTCCGTCAAAGTAGCCGCAGCTAATTTGAAACTGTAATGCCTATAATAAGAGGTTTTTTTTGTGTTTAAGTGCTGTTGACTTTCATACGTAGTTGTACGTGTATATTGTGACTATTGTTTTGAGTTAACTCAAATGTTAGTATTAGTTTTTTTGTAATTCGTCAGTCAGACAGGGCAAAAATTAGTAAAAAAAAATATATATAATTGATATTTAGCTTTAGGTCTGGTATTTTGCTTTTTTGTTTAAACCTTTAATAACTATTGTTCACATTTACCAAACGTTTGATTATAGACCACTTAGGGTGGATTTGACCAAACTGGAATAAGGTCTTATACCTAGATTAACGCCGAATTTGTATAGAGAAATCTCGGAGTAAGCCTTATTCCAGTTTGGTCGAATCCACCCTTAGACAGGAAGTTACATAGTGTCAGTATAAGTTGACGTATATAAACCCTAATAAGCGTATCGAAAACTTTTGTTCCCAACAACCAGGGGTACGCAGACGCTTCGTTAGGCAGACCTGCAGGCCCTAACTTTGTCCGAGCTTTCACAGTGCAGATGTTGTGAAACAACATGATATTTGTTAGGACACTATGAACACGACTAAGATGGCTTGACGATACCCCACATCTCGTTTAAGAATATATCTCAGCAGCTCCGAAGCTTAACAGCTTATATTATTTTACATGAATCTGTACGTAGATCACTTTATATTTTAAGTTATTTTTTCAAGTAAATATGAGTAACAATTATACAAATATAAGATATTTTTCTTATATGCAGTCTTTTACGCATACACTACTAATCAAGAGATAAAAAGTCATTATTAATAATTCCTATACAGTTTATACATTATTTATTATGACTAGGCAATATGGAACTGGCTCTAG
Source organism: Scoparia ambigualis (assembly GCA_963921215.1). Taxonomy (NCBI): domain Eukaryota; kingdom Metazoa; phylum Arthropoda; class Insecta; order Lepidoptera; family Crambidae; genus Scoparia; species Scoparia ambigualis. The sequence continues at coordinate 21,436,901 of OY992521.1, read as the reverse complement.
GGGTAAATCTCCCCACGTGCTTTTGTGTATGTGGTAGGTGTGCTTAGCAGTGGGACGTTTCTAAGCTGATGATGATTATATGCTCAGTCGATACACCACAACATCAGGAGACCTAAAAGCCAGAAGCTTCTCCATTGTGAAATAACTACCGATTCTGCATTAAAAAGGAGCTCATTTATAATTGGCTGATTAGAAATGTGGCCACTGGCTCCTGATGATGTCAGCTCAAAAGCTCTGCTCGGCGGACTGCAAAATCCGCTGACCTGATTCCGTTGAAAACTTCAATTAATAACTTCCTCTTTATAATGGAATTTTATTTGGGAAATTCTTCTAAAGGGCGAGTGTACGAGGGGCAGTCCACTTTTTAATTACTTTAACTCGATAACGACACCCGATTTCATGAGTTCGAGAAGTGATTTCGAACTTTTGTTTGACGACAGTGTAATCTTTGACAATGAAATTGAAATAGGTATCAGAAATGAGGGTCGATGTAGGGGAAAATTTGAAAGAGAACCGGAAGAGAAGGCTAATTTTGCAGGCCACGTCGATGTAGTGTTTCCTTAATGTTTTTTTTTTTTTTTTTTTTTAATATATATTTTAGCGTTTAATTAACGCTTCAATATACTTATATATACTTAGGTAAAAATTTTAAATACTGAAAAAAGACGACAACCTCAGGCGGGAATCGGAAGGTGCGTGGTTCGATTCCCGCCTGAGGTTGTCGTCTTTTTTCAGTGTTTAAAATTTTTACATAAGCATATTTAAGCGTTAATTAAACGCTAAAAGATATAAAACAACATTAATCTATAAACGCAGCTTCATCTTAACCGAATGTTTAAATATTTGTAAAAATATTTCTTTCGGATCTCAGAGGTGAAAACTTCTAAGATTTGATGAAGCAATGTTGACTAAAAACATAAGCATCAAGCACTGACAAATTTCGACGGGTGAAAACCAGACCTCGGTAGCCAAGTAGTGTTTCCTCTTAAATATTACAGTTACTACAAGGTAAACATTATTCTTAATTAGAGTTTCGGACTGTGGAACTGTACGTCGCGTCTGCTTTAAAGTACCTATATTTAATTATCATCTGTTTTCATTTGCTTTGGTATTATCTCATTATTATCTTCTACTAACGCAATGTTAATTTGTGATAATTATTAGAGCGCAGCGTTACTTCGTAAACTAACAATAATCTTGAAAGGTCTTGAAAAGGGTCCCAGACTCCCAGACGAGATGTGAGAGCAAATTAACTTTACTGTGCTAGGGGGCTTTTAACCTTGGGAATTTAGTTGTTGCTGAATACGTATGTATACAAACATACGTAAACTCATGTCTATTTATCCCTTAAAGATTAGTCAGAGACAAGGCAATGAAAACCGCAAAATCCTGTCCGCTGCCTTAGTCCATATTTCACCAAGTAACAACTACACATGTGCTCGCGTGACAGGTGGTGAACCTCATCGCCGCTCATTGCTGTTGGATGCATGTACAGTTTGTAGTCCGGTCACCTTTTACGACATCAAAGGGAAGATATGGGTCGGTAGTACAATTTGAATGAGCCCATCCCACACAGCAGAATACGTATATATTTAATGAAATAATATTCACGATAGAAACATATAACCGTGTCTCGTTACGGTAAAAGAATACTACCACCCCCTCTCTTCCTTTGGGTGTCGTAAAAGGCGACTAACGGACGAAATACTGCACATACATCAAACAGCATAGAGCGGCGATGGGCTCACCACCTATCACGCTGAGCATATGTGCAGTCGCTATTTGGTGAAAAGTGGACTATGGTAGAAGACTGCCTTTGCTGTCTTCATTGCCTAGTCTTTGACTAACCCTCTTCGGGGATAATAATCGTGATTATATGGATGTATATAAAAACTACATGAAACCATACATCCTGTGGCATGCCATGGCGCTGGTTTTCTACGAGATTTTTCACTCGTATTTTTCGTAGTCACACACAGATAAATCTTAAACCTTAATATACAATTTAACTGTGAATAATGCAAAGCATTTTATAGAGTATTTTTTGTCATTGTTATAGCATGATCACAGCTAAATTTATATAATCCTGCATTTAATCACTAAAAAGTGTAATACAAACGTATGTTAAAGCAGTGTCTAAAAAGTTTAGACTAATTATTTTAATCGTTGAAAGTAACTACTAGTAGGTTACCTTAAATCAATCAGCTGGTAAACCAATGACAGTAAAGTGGACTGTATACGCTGAAATCGAGAAAAGCTAATTCGAAAGAAATAGCAGCATCTTTAAGTCCATATATTTTGCTGATGGCAGGTCTACCTTCAATCAAAGTGCCAGTGAGTGAACCTATTGAGTGTGAGGTGGGCTGGAATGGACAGCGATTAGGCCTTCGCCAGCCACTCCAGCTCTAGTCTAGCTCTTAACAATGGGCACTCGGGCTTAGTCAGCCCTGCGTCATTGATGACGGGTCAATGAACTCGGATATAAGGTATAAAGATTTGAAAGGTGAAATTATCGTTCGTGGAATCTTCGAGGACTTTGTAAAGTTTATCAAGTATCAAGTACGGATTGTTTGAGTGCTGGTTATATAAGTATGAATAAAAATAAGAAAACAGGATCCAAAGAATAAGTAAGTAAGTATTTGTAGGTTTTTGGTAATCAAAAATTTACGACTACAAGTTAGTTTTCGAAATACAGACAATATTGTTTTCTTTCCCTCTTTTATACCAAAAGGGATTCCCAAGCAATTTAACTTTTACAATTATTTATTTGTAAGTCAAAGATAACGAAACGTTGAAAACGTTGCTAGTTAACCTATTCGAAGTAAAGTGGACGCTGAAATCGAAAAACCTAACCTTATTTTTATAAGGTTAGGTTTCACGCTTATTGTAAGTCTTTTGATTAACGGATATTTTTTAAAGTTTCAGTCTTTTAAAGCTGAGCTGATAAGTTTGAGTACGTTACGAGTACGCTATTAAATACCTTCTTATGTAATCCTCAAATAGACATACATCGGTATTGTACCCCACAAAATAAATTCGGCGGTGACAAGTCATATTTGTCTCAAGGGGGTTACGTTTGTGAACGCATCCATATCCCATAGCTTAACATATAAGCGAATTGTGTCTTGTAGAAAAAACGCAACTCATTTTTTCACAAAGTGATATGAACAAAATAAATTTGGTTTAAGTATTATGCGTAAAACAGCAAAAATATGATACATTCAAAAACTTGCAAGAACACCATAAACCCCATTTTTTCCAATCCCATAATTTTGTGTGAATAATTTGCATTACTATGTATAATCTACTAACACTGAAATCAAGACGTTATCAACTTGAGACAATGTTCTTATTTGATTTGTGTCATTGCAGATATGATTGCACTCAGCTCAATAATAAAGTATCTTATAAAGTACCTTCCACGACACATAGTCGTAATTTAACACGCTTGTTTGCTATGTCCTTTTGTCGCACGAATGCTGGCAAAAGATCACCCTTAAATAGAATGTTCAATTCTTTTAATATGAACTCCAATAACATAGATATGTTTGCTACACGAATTGGTACATTTAAAAGACAACTTGTAGAAGCACTTCTCGTGACTTAATTTCTTTATGTTTTATTAATGTAACCTTATTAGCAATTCCTTTTTTATTTACATACTTACTTTCACTATCATTCCTCACGCAATTACATAATATATATATATGTGGTTAATGTTGTTGGTGGCACAATGAGAAATGTTTATCACTAGTACTTAATGTTATATGTTATTGTGTACACTGTTTTTTAACCCCAAAAAAGAGAAAAAAAGAAAAAAAAAAGTTGTTTTATGGAATAAATAACTATGAACTACGATGAATCTTATATTGTTGAAATAAGAAGAGCGAGTTGTTGAAACATAATCAGAATCGTGGAGGTAAGATTTAAATTTTCTGAGTGGTAGAGCCACGCTGCGTTGCAGCACGCATTGGGCCGGCTCGCCCGGCGTAATACCACCCCCTCACGAGTATTCGGCGTGAAATAATGGCACTTGGTGCTGTTGTGTTTCGTCCGACCAGTGAGGGTTCCTATTCCTTCCTTAAACCTATTCTTCCCTTAAAGGCCGGCAACGCGCCTGCGATTCCTCTGGTTTTGCGGGTGTCCATGGGCGGCGGTGATTACTATCCATCAGGTGACCCGCCTGCTCGTTTGCCTCCATCTTTTATAAAAAAAAATAAAAATAAAAAAAATAAAATTAGGGTTCATATTATAAGCGCACCATCAATTGTAGAGATGACTTGATAATTCAATGATGGAAGTCTTTGCCCTGCAGTAGGCCAGTACACTCGTACTAGCTGTAATTTTCTTTTTTAACTTTCATATTATAATTAAAAATATGATTCCTCTGAACACGAAACATTAACCCAGTTAGTCGTCCGTTTAATTACATTATTCATTGTGAACTGCCCAGTTTTAAGCTCATTAAATTTCAGCAATTCAGGTCAACACGAAATTACTGCTGAGTCCTAGTAGCAGGAAACGTTTATTTCGGACATTGTAGAATGTTGGATGAAAGGCGCGCTTGAGAGTTGTGAGGTACTACAAGGAGTTTTGAATTTTTCGTTTCATATTTATGAAGCTGTTGAGACAAAAATTAGGTTAAAGAATTGTTCTGTTGGAAATTAATACTTTTTAGCAGAAGCACAGTATAATAGAAGTATGCAGAAGCGTTTGGTAACTTTGTACCTACATACATATAATCACGACTATTATCCCCGAAGGGTTAGTCAGAGACTAGGCAATGAGGACTGTGAAAGCTGTCTACCATAGTCCACTTTTCTCCGGATAGCGACTGCACATGTGCTTAGCGTGACAGGTGGTGAACCCATCGCAGCTCTATGCTGTTAGATATATGTGCAGTCTTTAGTCCGTTAGTCGCCTTTTACGACAACCTTCACTATAACTTTGTATGTAAAGTTATGTTAAACTTACCAATAAAATAGTCAAAATGGGATCTTAAACTTTATCAAAATATTGAAAATATATTTTGGAGAATAAGGAACTAATCTAATTCGTATTACACTGTTATTTATTTTACATAGCTATTTGTACCTAATGGTAGGATGATTTGTGGTGGCGTAAAGACATTTATGAGTGTTTTAATATTGTAGTCAAAACTGAATAATGATATTGATTCTTGATTCATGTGGCAAAAGTTAACAAAAAATTGGTTTTTGTACGCTGCTTTCCTTTGATAAGTAAGTACAATGAGGCTAAACTCATTAGTTGTAGGATACCCAAAGTACATTTTTACACTATGACCTTGTTAAAATATGCTTTTACGGGGCGCCAACATAAATCTCACCGCGCTTTTAAGCATTACCATTTTTACAATAAAAGTGATTAATCACAAAAGTAGACCGGAATCTAATTACGCCGGCCTCGGCCGCTACAACAAGCATTACGGTCCCATTAAATAAACATATTGCGTATCGCAAATTCCTCATAAAAAACTAGAGTATCCGATATTACTCCTAAGTTGCCTTATGGCCGGCCATTACCGGGGCACTAGGATCACCCCAATGGCGATATCTCTTGCTGCGCCTATATTGAAATTCTGCACGCATGTGACAAAGTTTTGTGTTTACTGGTAGGAATTCTCGAATGAAGCTGGAGTAATGTGCACTCTATGGCAATTAGAATAAAGATGTGAATACTTAAGGGGGTCCTGCACGAAATTGTGAAATTTTACGTATTTTTAAGTCACTTGTACTATGCGCTGAATTAGTTAAATACAAAAAACTTATGTAAGTTAGTCTGATCATTGCACAAGGTCTCATGGCCTTGTTGAAATTTGAAACAAATTCTTTAAACAATAACCAACAATACATAAATCTCAAGACTCCTAAAAATATAATTCCTCGATAACTTTCTTAATTTTACGCATAAAACAATAATTCTTACATGAAAATATTTGTAATGATATTCCGCAGGGTACTTCTTTAAAAAGCTAATTTTTATTTTTAACACAAGCGCGTGATGGTTTTGCACATTTCGCTGAATAAAAACATTGGTCTAATTAAATTACTATGTATGACTATAATTATGCTGTCAAGTGTGTCATACAAATATTAACCTTGTTTGAGTTGTTGTTATCGAGTCCCCGATTCAGTCCCGTTTTTTCATAAAAATAATTGTTGTGACGTTTAAACTGTTAAATATTAACCTATCAGCTTTCGTTCGACTGGACGTTTTTATAAGTGATCGAAGACCAATCACAATACAAATTTAACTGTTAATAACCCATTAAAGCTTTTGTCAAAGACGAGAGGTTAACTTTGAATATCCTTTGGAAATTATTTGGAATTTCTTATTTCGCATAACACCTTTTTATTCATTTATTATTAAATCGTAACTTGTAATCGTAACGTGCTTTTAGTATTTAAAAAACTTAAATAAATAAAAAAGGCCATTGACATAACAGGCTTTATAAGCTTCCGACATCTTCAAGATTTGTACCTTACCCCTACCAATGACAATAAATCGGCATTTAACTCTCAGTTTTCTCGGTTTAATACGAGGACATCGGTATTTCGATAATGTTCCTGTTATCTGATATATATCTCCCCTTCGCGACAGGAATTTATCTAGGGGTGGGCATGCGAAAAAATGCCGTATTAATGAGTATCGGGGACGTTACCCCGACTTGTTTTGTTCAACTTTGATGACTGGCTCTTGGAGTTGCATGTTGTGTTCATAATGAATAGTATGGGCTTCTGTATGTATATATATGTGTACCGTATGTATATTTTTGAATCAAATATAATTTAAGCGAGGTTTTGCTAAACATACCTTCTCTTATATTATTTTATTATTCTATTCTATTCTAATCCTCCTTTATCCTACGGACAAATTATTGCAATAATTTTGTAGGTCACCTTTTTTGATCTTCTAAAATATGTGAAAAAAAATAAATTATTAAAATATTTTTACATACAAAAAGGTCGATGAAAAGTTGATTTTTTTAAAAATCTAATAAGATTTAGCTTAGCAACAATTATGGTTTGTGAAGATACCCTGTCATCCCGTGTCTCTCTGCAAAAACGTCAGACTAAAATGAAATCTACACAGATATTATAGAGGTAAAGTTTGAAAGTGTTAGGTAATCTCCAGAACTATAAATCCGATTTCAAAAATTATTACATTAATAATTAGGATGCATTTTTAGGATGTACATAATGCTAATTTTACTATAGATAAGCCAAAATAGCACGGTATACGGGTGTTAACGCGGGAAAAGTGGTGAGCGGTCCGCCATCGCCAGTGTAAAATAAATTACGTGTACGACGATAAAACGAGTGAATACGTACATGGTTTGTTTAGAATCCGTCGTCCCTGTCAGATAGGTTATCCAGTCAGCACCATTAAAGTTTAACATACTACGGACAGAGGAAAAATATCCTAAAAGGCCTCTTTAAGGAATTCTACAATATAAAAATTCTTACATTACCTCAGCAATAATTTACATCGTTAAGTTGTAAATCATTTTCAGTTTACATCATTCCAATAGCGTATTGATAATAGCACAAGCGTGCAATTTGAATCATATTAAGGAAATAATATGATTTGTCCAAAGTGGCTTGTAAGATCGGCTGTGTTTTTATTACAGTCACAATAATTTTTAACCTATTTTGTTCTCTAATCTCTACGCAATAAAGTAGAAGTTTCGTTACTGACGATTTATATGCCGAGTTCTGTCGACGTGGCTAGTATTATCCAATTTGTAGTACGGATTCTTGAAGACGCTGTATCGATGTAACAAACTTTGGTCGCAGTTCGCAACTTTCTTGTTGGTTCTTGTTGGATGTTTTAGCATCCTTTCATACGTCATAGTTTACTGAAAAGCAGAGGCAAGTCACGTCCTTCAACTTAGTTTCTATGAGATGGCTATGCTAACGTTGTTATGAGGCAAACTTTATTTTGACACGTAGTTTGTATTTACTTTAGAAGATTGATGTCTTCTCTTAATAAACTTGTTAAACATAAAACATAACAATAATAATTTTATGCTTCATTATTTCATATCTACAGAAATCTGTGGACAATAATTATTAATGATCATTATTATTAATTATATAACTATATTTTAGAAAACACAATGTTAACACTATTATCTCGTTTATAAAATCTTTTTATAAGAATCTAGTTTACTTCGGTGACAGACAGACTAACCGCCACGAATGGAAACTTTTCCCCTAAAAATGTCAAAGCTCCTAATACTCTCTCTCGTTTACGAACTTTCTCTACAATGTCAGCATTCAAATAGCTGTCAAAAAGAATCCATTTAAAAAAAATCTCGAGACCCGGTTATAGAAACGAAACGTCAGCACAACTCATAAAAACAAATCGATAAGTCGAATTTAACCCTCCGTTAGAGACCCCAACCATTTTCCGCGTTTTGATTTTCCCTTGATTGGGTTTAAAATGCCCTCCCTGTATTTTGATAAAGCCCATAACAAAATGCTGGATCGTTGTGAGCCCCTATGAATGTATGGAACTGAATTGAAAGCAAGTCCTATTAGTTCGGACAGCTTATTATGTGAGTATTGTATTGTTATGGGGTTTTTAAGTGGTTTACCGTTGAGACTTATGCGTTGCCGTGTCTTTGTCGTGTTCGGAACGGGAAAAATTATGCGACTGCACGTAGAAATTGAAGTGTATTACGGGAAAGTCGTGGGTTTGATTGGCTTTAAGCTGTTTTTTCCTATAAAATCATAAAAAAATTGGATTACGGAATGGCGGATTGGCAGAATTTTTCTTACTGGGGTGTATCGTAACTTATTTTACCAACTTTTATGTTGTTTGATAGACTTGAAACAGTCCAAAACTTTGTTTGGAATTAAGCATAAAAATATATTTTTTTTAAATTAAAAGAAAACTCCACCGTACCTCATTATAAAAAAAAACAAATTCCATTACAGAAATATTTTTAAGGATTTCTATCACACACCTATATTTTCCATTAGCCGCGCCCACGCTTTCTGATATCAACCTTAAAGCGTAACAAAATAAATTCGGTTATTGTGTGGTGCTTACCGAAAATGATACATGCCTCCAGTTTCGTGCAGTGACAGGAAGGGGATCGGATGATGGGAGGACTCGAAAATCCAATATGACAAATTCGGAGGTACGTGATTGGAATGAGTGTGGTCGGAATTTTATTCTAGTCGGTGGCCGTCACATTCGCGGGACAGGTGACAGAGGCTGTGCACGTGTCGCATCGTTTTGTCGTGTCGCAAGTCGCATGTGGCTTGCATGATTGCCGTGTTTTTTTAGAGGGAGATGTCCTTTTAACTTTACATAATGCGAATGGGCTTTAAAGAGAACCAGCAATTGTTTTATTGAGATCAACTGTAGCGTTAGAAACAATGTATTTTGTACATGTCAAATACGTACGTTAGTATGGTCCTTCCCGGTCCTTCCGTCACTACATAGCATAAAAGCGAAACATGATATTCGCAAAATATCATGTTAGCAAAACACCATATTCGCAAAATATCATAATCTCAAATCACCACATTCTTACAATATCATATTCTTAAAACATTACATTACTTAATTAATATGTCCATGGGTCAAAAAAAATGTTATAGACTCGTTAGAAATATAAACTTGGAAAACGTATAACACATTTGGATAGTGTGAACGTTTTCCAAGTTTATATTATTTTTTTAATACACAGAACACTTAATTAAAGACGGTAAAGGGTGGCATGTTACAAATTAATATTGTGACTTCCAATACACCAGTATACCTTTGACCACGAACCCTGTAAAGGGTTTGAAACGTAATTATAAAATAATATATTAAAACAAACGCCAGTGTAGATCCAAAGGGTTTCATTTCAATTTGTGGAGTTTATTGAAAATGAGACCAGTCACCCAGGTTGCCTCGTCAGCTCCATTAAACTTAAAACGTATAATTATTTTCGTTTTAATGAGGTATCCCAATATATTTTAATTCTATTAATACGAATTGTTAGAGTAAATTTTACAAAAACAACATAGTAAGAAGCAGTTAGTACGATAAAGTTTAAGTTTTTTAAGTGAGAGATTTAACAAATAAAAATTAACTCTATTATTGAAATTTTGCATTCACAATGTTATATAGATGTTTACTAGAAAAAATCAACCAGTCTCAGGAAGCTCGAATGGGATTCGAACCCATGACCTTTGGATTGCCGGTCCACTGCTCTAACCGCTAAGCTACCGAGACCCCAGAATACTCGTTAAATTCCTTAGTATTTGATGATTTACGCTGCAAGCCAGCGGTATTTATTTACAAAATTTCAACAATAAAGATATTTATATGCAATTACGTCTTTATCGATTGTTAAATACTTGCAATAGTATTTCTTTCGACTGTGAGGGTAAGTATACCTTCACAGTGACGTAATACCGCTGGCTTGCAACGCAAATCATCAACTACTAGAAATAATTCAACGAGTCTTCTGGGGTCTCGGTAGCTTAGCGGTTAGAGCAGTGGACCGGCAATCCAAAGGTCATGGGTTCAAATCCCATTCGAGCTTCCTGAGACTGATTGATTTTTTTCAAGTAAATATTTTATCCAATAAAAATTAAAATAATTATCTAACTTTTAGTGGCTGATCGTCCTCTCTCTTCAGCCGGTCTTCTATTAATTTTAATAATTAACGTTTTCCCTTACTACTTTCAATACTTCTTCGTTTGTGATCAGATGGTCCCAACCGACGAAGGAGTAGGATGTAAAGGCGAACAGATCTCTGTCCGGCTTATCTTTTCCATCCTCATCCAACACCACGTTTTGAATGCCTCCAATCTTTCTCTGTCCCGGGGAACGAGGTGAACGTCGTGTCTTATCATTACTTATCATAAGCCAAGAAACTAGCCTGGAACAAAATGAGTGGAAGAAGCTACACAGACAACAGCGTGGCTCATAAATTAAAAAAAAAACATAATATAATCACGACTACTATTTCCTGAAGGGTTAGTCAGAGACTAGGCAATAAGGATCGCAAAAGGAGTCATCTACCATAGTCCACTTTTCACCAAATAGCGACTGCACATGTGCTTAGCGTCACAGGTGTTGAGCCCATCGCCGCTCAATGCTTATGGATGTATGTGCAGTATTTAGTCCGTTAGTCGCCTTTTACGACACCCAATAGAAGAGAGGAGGTGGTAGTATTCTTTCACCGCTACGCGACACCGTTATTTATGATGATGATATGTTAGTACTTAATGATGATGATGATCTAATTAACGATTTGATTTTGTTTTGATTTGAAGTAAATGTTTTCTAATAACATGATCGCCAAATTCTCTCTCAATCCCATAAAGTATTTTCAAACCTTTTTGCGTTTTATACTCTTACTGACTCGTATAAAAGAGGCAACTTAAGATTTGCAATTCACGAGACCTTGTTTTGTATATTAAATGGGTTATTCGCGAAAATAAATCTTTTATGCAGCTTAGTCGAATGAGAATTTAATAAGAAATGTTTGATTACTTACTGTTGCGTCATCAGAACATGTTTGAGTATTGCGTGAATAAGCAAACGTGAAATACTAAATTGTGTCATACATGGTCAAATTAAATGTTTTGAAGAGTTTGCTAAGAATAGTATAGGTATTATTTTAAGTTGTTTATAATATGTTTAACCATGTGGCTAGATAATGCATTGGCTAGAGCATTCGGTATGCGATGATAAAAGATGAGAAACTTTGCCTAGTCGCCGGATAGGTGAGAAAACTAAACAGAAAGTTAGTTTTTGAGAATCACCCGAATCTTTTCTCTCTCGAAAGCCTAAGGACTGGGTAAAAATGTTGTCTTACGTGATTGCCGAGGCAAGGAATTCTTCTCATCGATCTTTATAATATTAACAGAACAAATCCCTAAATCATCTCAAAATAACAATACAACATCACATATATTATACGGCTCAAATACCCCAACTATCCAATTAGCAGAAATAACTCCATGTACCGTAAAAGAAGTAAATGAAATAATAAATAACTTAAACGTAGATACTAGTACAGGTATAGACGAAATAAGCACAAAATCTGTAAAATGTATTGCAAATTTAATATCAGAAAACCTAACACTTTGTATAAATAAATGTTTTTCTGCAGGCTTTTTTCCTGATAGTCTTAAAATATCACGAGTTACCCCTATTTATAAAACGGGCACTAGGACAGAACCTGGTAATTACCGACCAATATCTGTCTTGCCCGTAATATCCAAGGTTTTTGAGAAAATTTTATATAACTGGATAGCTGAACATTTAGATAACTTAAATTTCTTAACTAGTATGCAATATGGTTTTAGGAATAAATCAAATACTCTTTCGGCCACAATAGACCTTGTAACAAAAATTAAGTTACATCTCGATCAAAAGAATATAAGATTAGGTATTTTTATAGATTTAAAAAGGCGTTTGACACAATAAGTCACATTACCCTCTTGCAAAAACTTAAAGACCTTGGTATAACGGGAAACAAAACTCTTGAATCGTACCTAAATAACAGGATTCAGTATGTCAAAATAGGAGATTATTGTAGTAGCCCCCAAAAAATAAAATGCGGAATACCACAGGGTTCAATATTGGGTCCTTTATTATTTTTAATATATGTTAATAATGTCACAATCTTAGGTTTAGCAGGACAAATTACGTTATATGCCGATGATACCTGCCTTTTTTATTTTGGCAAAAAACTTCCCGAACTCCTTGAAAAAGCGCAAAATGATTTAAATATATATAATAACTGGTGCAATAGCAATCTCTTAACAATTAATACTAAAAAAACTTCCTACATGATTTTCTCGGCTAAAAATAAAAAGATCTCACAACACTCCCCGCTAATTATTAACAATGAAATCATTAAACAGTCTCATCAGGAACGTTACTTGGGACTACAGTTAGATGATAAACTTACCTGGAATGCCACATTGACAAGGTTAGATCAAAACTCATATCTTTGAATGGTGCATTGCGTAAAGTGATTGACTATATCCCAAGTAGGGTTCGAATGACTATATACAACTCTTTAGTGAAATCAAATATAGATTACCTTGTTGAGGTGTGGGGATGTGCGGCTGAATCTAATCTTAAAAATTTACAAATTTCACAAAATAAAATTATCAAAACTCTATTTAAATATAATCGTTTAATGGACATAAAATTACTGTACGAAAAAACTAAACTACTTAACCTTAAACAAACCTACACATACACAACATGTATTCTGATTAGTAAGATACTAACAAACAAAATACACACTGAACTATCTTTTTCAAAACGCACTTTTAAACATCAATTAAGAAACGCAAATAAAATTAGTAAAATAACTCCAAGAATTAACCACGGTAAACACAACATAATGTTTGAAGGAGCACAAATGTACAATAATCTACCAAACGACATTAAGGAGTGCAACACGTTTGGCCTTTTTAAATCAAAATTGAAAAAGTACATCTACGAAAAAGTTTCTTAATGTTATGTAAATACAGTGTGATGTGCTGGACAATATTATAATTATGTATGTTTGAAATTTCAAACATTTTATGTTATTTAAGCTCATTATAAGTGAACTATATCTTTATGAGTAATAAAGTTTCTTTAAACTGAAGGGAAGTCTTCGTCTTAGGTGGAACTCTCCTTCCCCTCACAGATAAGATAAGCTCGTAGGGGGACGTGGAGGCCTACCCACTAAAACCTAGTACCATACCAACTATGCCACCACGGGATAACTCGGGAATAGGAATGGCAAGCACCAACCGTTGCCTAAGCTGTACTGTAAGTGTGGACGACGGTAGCTCTATCTGACTAATAGAACGCACAGGTACGCGATCGCTAAGCTGCTACCATTTGGCACTACTTAACTGTATCATAAGATCCATTAATAAAACTGCGATAGTCTCTGTAGATATATATATATTGCAGTGTACTGTATAGATACACAAGTTACAAGTTATACGTTTCTTTAAACTATAAGTTAACAGGTTAGCTAAGGCTATAAAGTTTGCGGAACGCATGACGGGACGCGACTGAGGTCGCCTAACGCGTGTGTTCGTAAGCGGGCTATTTATGCAAGATTGCATTTCATTACATTGTGTCCCTACATAACATCCCATCCTCCCCAAAATTTTATTTATTTAAGAAGAACAAAATTTTAACAAAACCAAACTAAAATTAAACTATTTTGTGATAACCCTGATAACTAACATTGTGACAACCTTAATTTGTAAATGTAATTCCAACAACAATCTCAGTTACCTACGATAGGAATGCGCGACTCTGCATCTTTCGCCGAACAAGCGCGGCTTATCGCAATCGACCTGCATGTATGATAAATAGCAATAGCCAAGTTCCTAAACCGTTGCGAACACACTACATTTTTGACATAATTACTTATTGAAACTCTTTCTAATTATTGTTATTAGTTACAATCTGCATTAAAATTTTTATAAATGTGAAAACCAAACAGTGTTAAACAATTGTAAAACCAGACAAAAATGTTAAATATTCTGGTAAAAACGTAGTAACATGTAAAAATGTAAACCTCATTGACAAATGACAATACAATCAAATAAAAAATCATTAATATAAAAAACAAATCATAAACTCTCTACGTCTTTAAATTTTAATAAATATATTATTATCTATAGTTAATACATTAATGTATTGTAACCCTTTTAAGAAAAAAATTACGATATACTACGTACAACCCTGTTTTTTATTTCTATATCTCTTCAAAAATTCACAATAGTCCAAACACAAATAATATTATCAAATACAAAACGTATTTTTAACTTATTACATTCAACCTTATGATGAACCTTGTACGTTGCGTAATGCGCGACCGTACTTTAAGCGCTGAGCTACTGAGTCGTAATTTTATATCATGCCAACAATAACTGCAAACACACAAAATGTTAAACAGAGTTCATAACGAAATACGTTGACTAAAATAATCGCTTTTGACTTTAAGTCCCTCGCTCATATCATGCCAAACAATAAGCATGGATTACGTCATATTACTCGGACTGGAGAAATATTCATTGTCAGAAAACAAAGACATAGAAGGTATCTACGAGTATAACCCGGATAGTTATAAAAGACAGAACATAAATATATAGGAACAATCCTAAAAGATGTAATCTCTGGTCTAATCAGAACAATGAAAATTGAATATTATTTAAAGTTTACTACAAGTGAATAAAATCATAGATCAGTTAACACAAACATCATATCACCTCACTACAGTTATAATGTTACATTATAATGAGAATGAGACCAATTTAATGGAAAAGAGATGTCTACTACAAGAAAGTGCACGTGACCAATTTAATGTAAAAGGAATATTTACTTGCAAAAACGTGTCAGTATAATAGAATTTACTATAAATTTGCTAGAATGGCATCGCCATGCCGTGCTTGTGTGACAAAACATAACAAGAAAACATCAGACGTGTAAAGACGAAACAAAGAAAAAGCTACACTGCTTTACAAAATCGTTTTTAACAACAAAAATAAAAATTACATAAATCGACTAAACAAATCGCATTTAGCCGTAAGTCCGCTGTACGGTTCCAGTTAAGCAGTAGGAATGGTAACTATACAACATTACGTCATCTGCTCGGATGTTATGCGCCAGCCGGGCGGCCACATGCCTACACTTAAAACTGCGCTGTCTGCATTCCTATAGCTCGCTTGTTGCGACACAAAAAAAAATACATACTAGATTACAAAATATTATAATGCAGCCAAATCACACTAATAAAAATGTTCGTATAGTTTACCACATTATTACATATCTTCCTACGAATATTCAATAAACAGCTGGTTGCTGCACGGGCTGGTATGGTCTGTACCCTAACTATAGGTGTCTCTAAACCACCACTGGAAACCACCTGTTTCCGTAGCCAGGACTTCGTCGTTTTAACACACTTGAGCTTCACCGCGCAAAAACCGATGATCACTAATAGAATCACTGCTATCAGTACTATAACTGAAAAATAATTAATCTTTGTCTCAACTTGTGTGTTGTTGGACACTGCTTGTGCTTGGGCGATAGCCACATTGTCTTGTTTGCTTTATGGGCTGCCCATTGTTAACACAAAAAAATTAAACTTTGTTACAGGTTATCTTAGGCTAGTGTGCGGAACGCGTAACGGGAGACGACTGAGGTCGCCTAACGCGTGTGTTCGCAAGCAGGCTATTTATGCAAGGTTGCATTTCATTACATTGTATCCCTACAGTACTAATGCTAGGAAATCTCCATCTTTTACTGTCCATAAAATTATCCAAAGAAATTACAAATAAAGTACGTACAAGATGGTGCAGTACTCGCAAAGCCTAGAAACCCAAAATAACGTTTCGCGCCAAACCTTCTCACTATTTGCAAACGCCTTATTAATAGTTCGAACGCTTCGGATAACTCAAATATTTGGCGCAAACACAGTCTTAGAAAAGGTATCGTATCATCGAGCGTAACACTAAAACGCCTGAAGCTGTTGCCTGGGGGGGCGTTTTCTGTTAGCAACTGGAAGATTTAGAGGCAATAAAGTGATAGCTCAATGCTGCGGCAGTATTGTTCGCGATCGGATTAGTTGCGACTCGCCAGAGTATTGCTTGCAGCTCGAACCATTGTCACGGCGGTAATGAACATCTGAATAGATGTCCGGGATTAATGACGTGTCGTGGAGTTACGTCGCTCGATGTATTTGCTGGAGTGAGGCTTTTTGTTATAATGTTAATAGATTCTCTTAAGCTTTTCTGTATACAGGATTACTGGTTATTAGACCGAACCCATTAAGGAGGTCATAGGGGAGGTCTTTTGCGACCATTTTACAACTCACATTATCCAAAAGTCAACCATTTTTGTGATAGTTGAAAATTAAGATTTTTTTAGAAAAAACAATTTTATTCGTTCAAAAATTAATTAAAAAAAAACAAATGCTCCGATTTTAATTTTGTTTACAGATTAATAGATTTTACATTTCAGTTCTTAATAACAAATTATAAAATCATAATAATTCGCATCCATTCCGAAAATACAGGCCGTACTATTAAAAATAAATAAGGATTTTTGGAAAACGTTCCACTAAATTGTGCTTTCTCCAAAAAAGTACTAGTTAATTTAGTTTGCAAATTATTGATAAAACATCTACATATTTCTAGCTATCCAACGAGATAAAAAACACTAACCTATGTAACATAATTAAAGAATAAATGTGATAAAACGAGAACCAGGCAGTAAAATCTCAAACTGAGAGTATGAATTTAAATAAGGTAAATAAAACAAAACAAATTCGCAAATTCCCATCGCCGCTCTATGCTGTTGGATGTATGTGCAGTCTTTAGTCCGTTAGTCGCCTTTTATGACACCGAAGAGAAGAAAGGGTTTGGTAGTATTATTTTGATGAGCCCATCGCCGCTCTATGCTGTTGGATGTATGTGCAGTCTTTAGTCCCTTAGTCGCCTTTTACGACACCGAAGGGAAGAGAGGGGTTGGTAGTATTATTACGATGAGCCCATCGCAGCTCTATGCTGTTGGATGTATGTGCAGATTTTAGTCCGTTAATCGCCTTTTACGACACCCATTTTCTGTATGGATTCGAATTATTATGATTTTATAATTTGTTATTAAAAACGGGAATGTATAATCTATAAAACTGTAAACAAAATAAAATCGGAGCATTCGTTTTTTTTAAATTGACTTTTGAACGAATAAAATTGGTTTTCCTAAAAAACCTTAAAATTCAATTATCACGAAAATGGTTGACTTTTGGACATGGGGTCAAAATGATCGCAAAAGACCTCCCCTATGACCTCTTAAATGGATCCGGTCTAATAACCATTCACCCAGTATATGTGTATGGAACTTAATGTTTCTTCTTTTTGTCCCGTGTGTTTTGTCTTATATCATACCACTTATCCGATGCCATGAAACTTTAGTATGAGGACTCCAAAAGCAGTCCATATTTTACCAAATAAAAACTGCACATATGCTCAGCATCTAGGTGTAGATAGGTAGTAATCCCTTCGCTGCTTTATGCTGTTGGATTTATGCAAGTCATGTCAAATGCAAGACAGACAAAGGAAAACGGTGACTTTACTTTATAATATGGAATGATGATAAACCTTTACAGGTACTTATAGACGACAAAAAAAAAGTTAACTAATAGTATTAGTGTTTTATATTTTAGCGTTTTATTAACACTTAAATATACTTAAGTAAAATTATAAACACTGAAAAAAGACGACAACCGCGACAAGACGACAAATGCGGAAGGTGCGTGGTTCGATTCCCGCCTGAGGTTGTCGTCTCTTTTTTCAGTGTTTATAATTTTACTTAACTAATAGTAGTTAAATCTTATCAACTAACTTAACTACCTGTTAACTAACAGTAGTTAAATCTTATCAACTACTTTAACTACCTACCTACCTAATTTACCTAACTAACTAATCTACTACCAGCTCTGATTTTGGGAGAGCCTTCGACTGAGAAGAAACTGGCAAGAAGTCAGTATTTATTCCGCTAGTCACCTTTTACGACAACTAAGGCAAGAATTAGTATTCTTTAAATAATGCGCCGCCTCCACACAGCTCTATATATTTCTTAAGAAAAGTTTCAAAATGCAAATCGCTTGATTTCACAAACCATAAGGGCAATAATGAAACAGTTGAGACTTCAAAAAGCTTAGCAGACCATTCTCAGGGGTGTCTATTCCAAATCTAATTAAGGTTTCAATAAACAGTGCGACTGATTCCAAGCACGTATTGGGTAATTTGACTGGCTTCGCTACAAGTTCGTTACTTGGGGACCGAGTTGCGAACTAACTGTTCCACTGTGCAAGTTTTATTTGTTTGTAAGTTCCTGATGTTGGGTTAGCCCCAGTGGACGATTGTACTTTATTGTACGTACGATAGAAAACAAGTTATGTTTTGTGACTACGCTATCTGAATTGATATTGAGAAATGAACAAAAAAGATATTGTTTTCTCAAGTTTAAGCAAAAACTACTCATTGAAATTATGCATTTTTTTACAATGCCATAGTTTAAGTTTTCGAAATGAAAATTTTTATATAGGTACCTTCCCACAATGAAGTAAATAATGAAGGCATCTCAGCGGTTCATGTCTTATGTATGAGCCTTTCTAGGTAGTCCCAACTTATACCGACTTCATCTGGAATTCATACCCTTCTGTTAAATAATTCCATTTCGAAAGATATCTAGTATTGTTGGCATGACGGTTTTATGGTCCGATTTACCACACACTAAAATATTCATTAGTGTTGAACAAAGAATGCGAAAAAAGTTTATTTAAATAAATGCTGTTTGTTTTGATTTGAAATGTGTTTGTTTTTTATACTTTCTTCAACAGTTTTACAGGTTTTTCATGTAACATGCGATATAATGATATGTAAAGCATAAAATATTGTGATATATATGTTATACGAGATTTCTGGTCATAGACTGCATCTCGTCCGAATGATCGGGTACTTAAAAAGTTAGGTTTAGGATACCAATTCTAATTTACTCGTATTTTATTTTACATTTACAGGTGAATCAACAGTTCTATAAAAACTATAGTTAACACTGAAAATGGAACTGAGAATGGAAC
The DNA here is from genome assembly GCA_963921215.1 of Scoparia ambigualis. NCBI lineage: Eukaryota > Metazoa > Arthropoda > Insecta > Lepidoptera > Crambidae > Scoparia > Scoparia ambigualis. Next base: position 21,417,256 of record OY992521.1, on the reverse strand, counting down.
AGCAAACCATTTACAGATTCACACAAATAAAAATAATAAAACTGTATTATCCACTATTGAATAAAATATTTAATACTAGCAGCCGCTCGCGGTTTCACCCGCGTGGTTCCAGTTCCCGTGGGAATATCGTAATAAAAAGTATCCTATATGTTTATCCTGGTTATAAACTATCTGTATGCCGAATTTCATCCAAATCCATTCAGTAGTTTTTACGTAAAAGAGTAACAAACATCCATCCATACGTTCACGTTTGAATATCGGGATAAAAAGTTTTCTATGTATTAATCCAGGTTATAAACTATCGGTATGCCGAATGTCATCCAAATCCATTCAGTAGTTTTTACGTGAAAGAGTAACAAATATCCATACATTCTTACAAACTTTCGCGTTTACAATATTAGTAGGATTGACCGCGAATTTAAATTTACTTGGATTCTTGTAATTATAAGCAGTTGCTATAATTATTACATGCTCATACCATCGTGGCTTCCTTGACGGAGCTATATTTTACATCCCTTTAGCATTCTTGAAATTTAGCCGCTCCCGCTTTCGACACGTACAAACAGTTAATTGGACAATTACACTATTGTCCTACGGGACCCTCCTAAATCTTCAAGGGGCATAATTCATAGAAGATCCCTTTATCTCACGGCGAGATCCTTTCATTCAGAATTTAATTTCATTTTCACCCTCTCGGAGGTCTTTAAGAAAAGAATGACCAAATGACTTCAATGTCGCCGGGATTTAGACGTGAGATTGAAGAGGGGCCATCTTGAATGTATTTTTACCAAAATTTTGTGCTTTTCACTTGTCGTTGAGTGTCTGAAAGGCCACTTGATGGGTGCCTTATAAATAAAAGGCGACAAGTATTTGTGTGAAGACTTGACTTTATTAAAGGAGCTTTCACAAAAGGAGCAATATTAGGGCTTATCTCGTGCACTCTTGAAGGTTTATATACTTATTTTCCATCTTCACCAGCAAGTGAATAGCAAAAATCTGGAGCCGCTTCTGTGGTGTGGCAGATCCAGTGGTCCGATTTCGAGTGGGTTCGATTCACAGGGGTAGAACAGGTTTTGACTTGGCTTGGTACCAACAAAATCGAGTACAAAAATGTAGGTACAGGAATGTTGTTGTTGTTGGTAGGGTTTGTTTTATGTCCGCATGGCTTGCTACTACTATTATCTAGATATATCGCCTTAGTATCAATGTTGCTAGCATTGTTGAATTCCGACAGTTAGAATAAGGTAGCCAGTTCCTCAGTAGTTGAGGAACCCAGGTGTAGTTCGCTTCCCCCATCACCAAACATCAGGTGAGACAAGGCCAAATGCCAACGCTTTCCAGTGCAAACCGTAGAATTAAAAAAAAATTCACAGATCTCGTGCTCTACACGACTTGAAAGGGCATTGAAAATGAACCTAGCTATTATAGATTATTAATAAAAAAAAATATATATATAAAAAAAAATTATCGTCTTTTCCAAAATTTGTTTATACTTTTCTAAAGCTCTTAATTTTCCGCGTCTATTAAGTCCTAATAGATCTTCGTATAAAAACATAGATTTTTTTTATTTTTTTTATTTTCAAAAGAACTAATTGACTTTTCTAAAATTTGTTTATACTATCCTAAAGCCCTTAATTTTCCGCGTCTATTAAGTCCTAATAGATCTTTGTATCTCAAAGCTGCGAAGTTCCACAAGGCTATGACGCCCGAGTAATACCGCACGGCGACGCTCCACGCGCCGCTAAGGGGGAGCATACCGCCCCCCCTATCACTCCCACAAAAAAAAGTATAAGACATAAAATGTTCCCCGTCTCAATATCTCTAGGCGTCTTTCTCAGTTTTTCGATTTTCGACTTCGTTCACGAAATATCAAAGATCCCGAGGAAAGGTGTTAAAAATCAAGGTTTTTTTTTGTTTATTTCAATTTTCGAAAAAAGTTTTCTACTTTTACAAAAAAAAATTTTACCATCTGAAAGCCATTCAAACTTTGCGTCTTTTGAGCTCTCATACGTCTTCATGGCCCTAAAGCACTATATACCACGGGGTAAACACACTTTCAGCGAAAATGGGGCCCTACCGGAGCGATCGAAAAAACATTTTCAATGTTAAAACGTAAGTGTTTTGGGCGTCCAAAGTTTTGGTTCAACACCAAAACAGCTAAGTTAGGCGTCTCGTAAAATTTGTTATAACGTACCAATGACCACTAATGCGCCAGAAAGCCATTACTGTTTATCAACTTTCAACAGTTACCACCGAATTATTTGATGGGTGCGCGCAGTTTAAATACCGTCTGTGTTATTCCCGACGGTTGCGTCATTCATATTCATGCTAGGCTCTGGCGGCATCGTAAATTCAACATTGGCATTGTCCTTTGCAGCCGCGTGAAGCTCATAATTTTCGATTTCACGAACAATTGAACAAGAACACCTTCTACTGTAGTTGGTTATGCCTAAAGCGTTGATAATGGAGATTCAATATTACATTGGGGCCGGCAGGGTGAGGGTACTCTGCAACGTTTTCTTTGCGATGCGCCAGTTGTCTTCGCGCTTGGACTCCATTTGCTGGTTTATTACAGATAAACACCAACTTCAGATTGTGTTTGCTATCGTTGAAAAATAGAATAAGTGAATTTGAATTCTACGTATTTTACAACGTGACAGCACTTATCTTTACCTGATCAAGTTAGTGACGAACGTGGAAGCAAATTTTATTGGTAGGATAATTTACCCTACAAATATGTACAATGTGTACGAATGCAATAAACAAGAAATCTAATCAGAGGTGTTAGAAAATAATGGTAAACTTTCTTTTTTTTTTTATCTAATTTGTGCAACTGCTGGGAAAAAGGCTCCCTTAAACTCTTCCATTTATGTAGATCTGTAGCGGTCTTTCGATAGGTGATAAACCATAAATAAATGCATAGCTCTGAAAATAGTTTCCCAGAGTCCAAACGTCTTATAGTTATTCTAGGATATCAAAAAATTTGCATAACTCTCATTTGTCTCGATTTATCTTAATTTTAACAGACCACGTACATTCTAATGCCATTACGTTTTGTTCCCAACTATAAACCACTTAGTTTAACGAGGTAGGGTCCCCACTGAATTAATATTCAGATGGATAGACTGAAGACCTAAAGCTATTAGATTGGAGTATAGCGAAGAACTTAGTGTATCTGTGGAGTGTTATTGAAAAAGTAATCTAAAGTTTTAATAGATAAATAATATGATATAGAGTTTTGCAGTGATGATACTAGACTATCGCTAGTAATATCAAATATTATAATAATTATATGTAAACAACTACACTGCTCTGATTACGAATTAATGAAAATAATATGATACTCTCCATAAGTAGAAATTATTCATTCGATACATATTTTTGTTTTATTTTCTTATGGGAAAACAAACACAACATACTTGTATTTTACCTCACCTGGTAGTTAATGGCGATAAAACCAATGCTGGAACCCTGAAACATCAAGTAGGTACTTAGGAACTGGCTGTTTGTCTGGTAAAAATACCATTCATAATATCCTACTAATATTATAAACGCGAAAGTTTATAAGTATGCATGGAGGTTTGTTACTCTTTCACGTAAAAACTACTGAATGTATTTGGATGAAATTTAGCATACAGTTAGTTTATAACCTGGATTACCACATAGGATAATTTTTTATCCCGATATTTTCACGGGAAGTATTTCATATATGTGTAAGCGTAAATTATTCTCAATACAAAAGAAATATATCAGAATTCTATTAGTAACACATAAAGTTGTAGACCGTATTTCATAAAATTAAAATTACTAACATTAATGTCTATAAATATACAAGACATATGTATTATCGTATTTAAAAATATAAAAATATTTAAAAAGATAAAAGATACAAATTAAACACTCGTCCGTCGTAAGGAGACACTTTGCTTACCCACTTCTAGAATTAAAATGCTTAACGGAAGCCCATACTGTATGGCCATTAAAATATGCAATAAAATACCATCCAATATAAAAACAGAAACTACATTTTACTCGTTTCAGTGAAAACTTAAAACAATAAGTACTTAATATTAAAATGCTTGATGAGTTTTTTGCAGTAAAGGTACTGCAAACAATATTGCTGTACTTGTAAAAGTTGTTAGCACTAAATACTAATATATTATAAGACCTTTTTGTATACTTAATTGCAACAAATAACTTTGACTTGACTTGACTTTCTTTGATTTTCAAAATACCTTCTTGTTGCTTCTTGCTCTTGTTGTTTTTAAGGACCGAAATTCAAAGTTCTAGGTTCTCGTCTCTGCTCTCCGTTGTTGAGTCAATCGGTAAATCTCTCTTTGTAGTATATTTGTATTAGTATAGGTACATAATTAAACTACCTACATAAATCCGATGTCCTTATTGTTCGCCGTCGCTTTGCCTCCACTTTCTCTCCAGTTGAATTGGATAACAACTGAGCGTTATTTGTCAAATTGTTTAGATGCGCCCCCAAGATTTAATTCGTTATCCGAGACGAGTTAGAACAGTTTATCCTGAAAACGAGCTATAAAAGAAATTAGGGGTTTCAGAATAAAGAAATTCTTAAAAGTGTTATAAGAAGTAGTATATCTGGTATAAAAAATATAAAGTTTGTTAGATGGCAGTCGTCATATAAAACCCACCAACCCGCATTGGGACAGCGTGGTGGTTAATGGCCCAACCTCCCTATGTGCTGTGGTCCATGTGGGAGCCCAGTAGTGGGAGTTTTACAGGCTGGTGATAATGATAATGATGATGATGATAAGCCTTTTTTACACCTCTAACGGCTGAAATTAATAACCGATCCTGAGATAGAGATATGCCTATTTTGGATTTGTTACTAGGCAACTGTTGTTATTTCCCGTCATATAACAGAAATATCTAGCAACAAATCTAAAGTAGGCCTATCTCTATCTTGGGATCGGTTTTTAATTTCGGCCGTAAGTTGGCAAAGGCATAAAGTCTCGATGGAGGATTCGATCTCGCTTCCTCTTACACATACCAAGAAGCTTTGTAAGAGTTGTCTTTAAATATATCTTGTTAATGTTTTTTTTATATTTTAGCGTTTTATTAACGAAGCGTTAATAAAACGCTAAAAAAATATGTAAAAAAAACATTAATGAATGAATGCTCAAATATTTGTAAAAATATTTCTTTTGGATCTCAGAGATGAAAACTTCTAAGATTTGATGAAGTAATGTTGGCTAAAAAACATAAGCATCAAGCACTGACAAATTTTGACGGGTGAAAACCATACCTCGGTAGCCAAGTGGTTAAAACAGCCCGGAATGCGGAAGGTACGTGGTTCGATTCCCGCCTGAGGTTGTTGTCTTTTTTCAGTGTTTAAAATTTTTATTTAATATCTGGTTAGCTATCACCGTCTGATCAATAACTTTAAGTGTAAATTGTTCGCATAATAATTTGCGTAAATCTGAAATACAGCCCACCAAGTTTGTTTACGCATGTGGAATTAACCTTAACGATCATTGCTTTCCAATGGTTCTCGCGCTTAGGCCGACATAAATCTTTATAATATGCAAATTTTATTTCATTAAAGCGGTCGGTGTTCCACTATTGCAATATAGCTTCGCTGAGTTACTGCGGGGCCGCCCTTGGATTAACTAATGGCTGTTTATCTTGTAAAGATCCCTGTAAGCAGGGTTGGCTACCAACAAATTGGATATATAATTTGTGGACCGTGTCATAGTACAATTTATTTTTGTTTTTAGTTTGTCTTTAGCCGACGCGGCGGGTGGTAGGGTTACGTTTCTGTCTGGTGAGCTGTGACTGCATTTATGAGATCGAGTAAAATTACCAGGTTTTTATATTTACAAACCAAGGCTTTTTCCCGTCTATCCCTCTCTTTTTCACTTCCATTATCTCTCTTTTATCTCAGTGTTATATTATTTTTATTTCGATGTTTCTAGGTAACTATGCAGGACATTAGCCAAAATGTCACAATGTTATATTATCTCAATCACCAAAAGACATTTCAATGACAGCATCGGTAGAGGTAAATAAAAGTATTTTCGATTAGCTGACTACCAACAAAATAAAAACAAATTATTTTTTTCATTAAAACCTTTTTTTACAAAAGTACGTTAATAACGTTTTTGAAAATTCCTGCTTCGTAAGTCAAACTTTCAATGTCACTTGAGTCTTTGAAATTGTAACATAAATTATTTCTCAACTGCCTTACGTATATACACACATCAAAAGTGTCTAGGGATCAACATATATTTTTGCAATAACTTTTCTCCTGATTGATATTAATTAAAATTTTCTTTAAGGATTCATCAAATAAAGTGTTTTCGTTTGTCTACAGTAACGATAAACCAAGTCACCTTTGCATTAATAAAGAAATTTGCCATTTTCCTAATAAAGGGATTTTTGACATTTGAACCACTAACATTAAAGTTCGAAAAAAAGACTGAAATAACAGTTTTCTTTAAAATTTTATTGGGTAACTTAAACAATTAATAATCCGTGTTTCTACCGCGAACACTAACAACACAAGAACATCGGTTTGGCATATTCAAAATGAGTTCATCCAAATCACGCTGTGGAATGGCCGCCCATGTTCGTTGCAACAACAAAAAAAGGTCTTCTTGCGACTGGATACCCTCCATATTCGGCAGAGCTCTTCTCTGTAGCATATCCCATGCATGCTCAATCGGGTTCAAGTCTGGCGACTGAGCAGGCCAGGGCATGACATTGATGTTAGCTGCGGCGAGAGTCTGTCTTACAACTCTTGCGGTGTGCGGTCGTGCATTATCATGCATTAACTGAAATAAGGGACCGATTTGCACTTGTAGAGGAACGATGACGTCTGATACAATCGTCTCAGCATAAATTTGAGCGTTGAGGTTGCCTCTGATCCAAATCAACTCAGTTCTTCCGCCGATCCAAATACCCGCCCATACCATGATGGTTCCACCACTATAAGGATGGACATCCTGGCAGGATTTAAATCGCTGTTGGCGTCCAGGGGTTCTCCAGTGTCGTATACGTCTTGTATCCGGTCTCATACCAAAACGAGACTCATCAGAAAAGCACACGAAACGCCATTGTTCTTCTGCCCAATTTCTGTGTTCAAGAGCCCATTGATATCGAATCCTACGATTGTGCATTGCTATAGGTGGTACCCTTAGCGGTCTTCGGGAATGAAGGTTCACTTCATGCAAGCGGTTTCTGACTGTTTGGTCGCTAATTAAGTTCCCTGAAGAGTGATGAAGCCTCACGGCTAACATCATGGCGGTTATTGTTGGAGCTCTTCGAATTGTGATTTGAATGTATCGGTCTTGTCTCCGTGTGGTGCAGCGATACCGTCCTCCATGGCGCTCAGCCACGGTACCAGTGCTTCGGTAACGTGTCCAAAGTCGACTGATAACACTCTGACTTGTATTCAGAGCTAAAGCCACAGTACGTTGCCGGGAACCAGCTTCTATCATTCCCACGGCTCTGAGCATTTCTTCCCTGCTTAAATGACGTCGCCGCTCCATAATAACGTTGGTTTTAATCAGTAGTAGGGAAACAGTAGCACTAATAATGTCTTCAATGCGTTGTATGTTTTTATAGGGAAAATATTGGTAGCTGATTTTCATCTTTTACTAGAAATTGATTGAAAGTTCCTGTTTCAAATTATGAAATGCACCAAAAAGGATCCATATAAATTTATAAAATCATAAATTTATTACAAAGCCACATCTCAATCTCAAGAAATCCGCATACAAATGCTTGATCCCTAGACACTTTTGATGTGTGTACTTATTACATTCGTTTATTGTTTGGCACTTTAACTCAATTTTTGGCAACCCTTGAGCTTCGTACTCGATCTGTAAGATCTGTACGAATTATTAATTTAGAACTTGAGTATCAAATTCACTTCTCTTCATTAGACCTTGTGGGGATTAGACTTTGGCAGAGTACGTTCCCAATTGTAATGTAGACGCTACAACAAAGCACTTTTAGGATTAGCTCGGCCCTAGACACCTAGATCGGTTAGTAAGTCCAACTTTGATAATCATATTTTGCTTTAAGTTTCGTATGCACTTCAAAGATTATATAAACTGTCTACTACCTATAGCTTTTTAACTGCAGCGCCATATCACAGTTACCAATGATCTACCATCTTCCAAAGTGCTTGTCGCAATCACGACTATTATCCTCGAAGAGTTAGTCAGACACTAGGCAATGAGGACCGCAAAAGCAGTCCTCTACCATAGTCCAGTTTCCACCAAATGGCGACTGCACAGCGTCCGATTAAAAAAAAAACATACATACTTAAAATCACGACTATTACCCCCGAAGGGTTAGTCAGAGACTAGGCAATGAGGACCGCAAAAGCAATCCTATGTCATAGTTCACATTTCACCAAATAGCGACTGCACACGAGCTCAGCGTGACAGGCGGTGAGCCCATCGCCGCTCTATGCTGTTGGATGTATGTGCAGTATTTAGTCCGTTAGTCGCCTTTTATGACACCCTAGGAAAGAGAGGGGGTGATAGTATTCTTTCACCGCCACGCGACACCGTTACTAGTGATCCGTCGAAAGTGCTTGTCGCAATTTTGCTACAACTATAATACAAAAAGGCTGAAAAAATCAACAAAACAATAAAAATTGGTATCGATAACGATCCTGTACAACTGTTGGTAATCATTTGACCGTTTCGATGTACCCAGTTGTACGGAAATAGGTAATAAATCGTGGATGCGATGTCATTTTTACATTTATGCCCTCTATATCGTGCTCATTGCACGCGTTGTTGGATGCGAATATTCGTATTGTTTTCGGGGTCTGATGTTTGGGTTGGAAAATGAATAATTTATAATGTGGGCATAATAGGACACGCATTATGCTGTCTTATCATCAGATTATAAGTTTATGTGTTTCCGATTTGTTTGTGAATGATGAAATATTGTTTTATGAGTGTGTCGTGGAGTGTCATATTGCGTGTACATTTTGTCTGGAAAATGCTTTAATGAGTTTTTATACATACATACATTTAATTTCGACTTTTATCCCCAAAGGGTCAGTCAGAGACTAGGCAATGAGGACTGATTAGTCCAATTGGCTACGCCTATGCAACCTAACGCAAGAATGTCAGATTGAAAAACGATAATAAAGCGGCTGGTTTAAAGCCAACTGCAGGATTAATTAACGAATTCGTTTCACGACTAAGGGTGAATTCGACAAAACTGGAATAAGGTCTTATACCTAGATTAAACGCCAAATTTGTCTAGACTAATCACGGAGTAAATCTTATTTCAGTTTAGTCGAATCCACCCTAAGCCCCTCATTGACGAACTGCGTAATGATGATTCACGGAATGGACGAATGGCGTAATGACGATTTATGAAATGGACGAACTGCTTAAAGACAAATCGCAAAATGGACGAACTGCGTAATGACAATTTTACGAAATGGTCGAATCAAATTATTGACGAATTGAGTAGTAGGCGAACGTCAAAATGCGAAATAGACGAATTACGTATTGGACCTACGGCTAACAAATCAAACCGAAGAAATGGTAAAAAAAATATTTTTTAAGCTTTCTACTATTTTCTTTCTGTTAACTAGCACGTTAAGTTTGTTATAATGTAGTTATGGGTAAGAATTATTTTTATTAAGATATCTCAAAGTTACGCTCATTTTCAGATTTACTAACAATAAACTAATCTAACCCACCGACCCGCATTGGGCCACCTCGGTGGGTAATAGCCTAATATCGCCGTTGACCATGTATTGTGGTAATACGACCTCCGTGGTCGAGTGACTAGCACGCCGGGTCTGGCATCTCTGAGGTCCCGGGTTCAATTCCCGGTCAGGTCAATTAAGAGAAAAACTGTTTTTCTAAATGATTTCGGGTTTAGGTGTTTTTTTCTATGTTTACCTATGTATATTTATGGATTATCGTACGATATTAACGAGTTACAAAAGAATACTTATCTTGGTCTAGATAATTGGTGTGAGCGTAAACAAAGGAGATTGACCATTTTTGTATGGACGTTCGACCAAGAGTGCTGCCCAACATTGTGCATAATGTTCCTTAGACTAATACTATTATGTAACCCAAAGTGCTTCAGAATCTATCCAAGGAGTATTGAGAAAAAAATCTGTTGTTTATGTTTTACATTTACGAAAAATAACAACAAACGTCTTATTACGCCGTGTGCGAAGAAACTAAGTAAGATAATAATATTATTTATCGTAAACGACAACGTTAAAAAAATATATCAAAAGTTAAAGCACCAAAAAGCCATAAGGTAAGTTTTTAGGTGCTTACAATATGACCCCGTGGATGTTTTTTTTTAAATATTTTTTTAATAACTCTTCATGTAAGGAAATAAATAAAAGTATTCCCATGCTCGGACAGCATTTGGTCCAAAATAGTCAATCTTCTTTAATTTTAATTTAATTTTAAAATTAATGTGGTTAGGCCTGTGCCCAGAAATGGGACGTTTATTCGCTGATGATGATGATGATGATGATAAACAATTAAACAAAAAGGTCTGCAACTCTGATTTTAGAGTGTATACCTACCCGACTGGTTGTCTCAAACAAATCGGTTTTGTAATTTGGCTCCTTTTAATGTTTTACATACATAAAATCACGACTATTATTCCCGAAGGGTTAGTCAGAGACTATGCAATAAGGACAGCAAAAGCAGTTCCCCACCATAGTCCACCTTTTACCAAACAGCGACTGCACATGTGCTCAGCATGACATGGGGTGAGTCCATCGCCGCTCTACGCTGTTGGATGTATGTGCAGTCTTTAGTCAGTTAGTCGCCTTTTACGAAATCCAAAGGAAGTGAGGTGGTAGTAGTATTACGAAATCCAAGGGAAGTGAGGTGGTGGTAGTATTAAGAAATCCAAGGGAAGTGAGGTGGTAGTAGTATTACGAAATCCAAGGGAAGTGAGGTGGTGGTAGTATTAAGAAATCCAAGTGAAGTGAGGTGGTAGTAGTGTTACGAAATCCAAGGGAAGTGAGGTGGTGGTAGTATTAAGAAATCCAAGGGAAGTGAGGTGGTGGTAGTATTACGAAATCCAAGGGAAGTGAGGTGGTGGTAGTATTACGAAATCCAAGGGAAGTGAGGTGGTGGTAGTATTACGAAATCCAAGGGAAGTGAGGTGGTGGTAGTATTACGAAATCCAAGGGAAGTGAGGTGGTGGTAGTATTACGAAATCCAAGGGAAGTGAGGTGGTGGTAGTATTACGAAATCCAAGGGAAGTGAGGTGGTGGTAGTATTACGAAATCCAAGGGAAGTGAGGTGGTGGTAGTATTACGAAATCCAAGGGAAGTGAGGTGGTGGTAGTATTACGAAATCCAAGGGAAGTGAGGTGGTGGTAGTATTACGAAATCCAAGGGAAGTGAGGTGGTGGTAGTATTACGAAATCCAAGGGAAGTGAGGTGGTGGTAGTATTACGAAATCCAAGGGAAGTGAGGTGGTGGTAGTATTACGAAATCCAAGGGAAGTGAGGTGGTGGTAGTATTACGAAATCCAAGGGAAGTGAGGTGGTGGTAGTATTACGAAATCCAAGGGAAGTGAGGTGGTGGTAGTATTATTTCACCGCTACGCGACACGGATAATCTATATCTATATCACTGTAAAAATAGTTGTAAGAGTGGAAAATAAATAAATAAATAAATAAATATCCACTCGTATACTAATATTATAAAGAGGAATGATTTGATTGTTTGTTTGTATTGGATAGGCTTCGAAACTACTGGACCGATTTGAAAAATTCTTTCACCGTTGGGAAGCTACACTTTATCCGGGTGACAAAGGCTATATAACATTTACAAGAATTCATCACGGGGTACGGGGTCCACGCGGACGAAGTCGCGAGCAGTCCGCTAGTATTTTATAAATGTTGTTTTTTTAGGTTATTATAAAAGCCAAACTCATCAATTGGCTATTTGACAGTTGTTACAACAAAATATGAAATATGTCGGTTATGGTAGTTTATAATATAACAATAATAATAATAATAATTATTGTTATTATTATTAGCCTCAATTGTCCCACTGCAGGGCAAAGGCCTCCCTTCCCTTCTTCCATTCCTCCCTACTTGCAGCGATCTGAGACCAGTCCTTCAGGAAAAAGTCCAGCTCGTCCCGCCATCTTCCCTGGGCCTGCCGCGCCGCCGGTTCCTGCTATTCGGTACCCAGTCTGTGGTTACTTTGGCCCAGAGCTCGTTTAGCATACGGCAGACATGGCCTGCACAGTTCCATTTTAATTTGGCAGCTGAGGAACCCACGTCCGCAATTTTTGTTTTTGAACGAAGTATGCTGTTCTTTATACGGTCTATGATTTTGGCTCCCAGAATACTTCGTTCCATTGCACGTTGGCAAACTCCGAGGGCAGACTTTTCGTTAATGACCACGTTTGCGCTCCATAGGTGAGGGATAATTATCCAATAGTTATTTTTAATTAAAATAATATCTAAATATTTTATTTTTACAAAATAAATTTGCGATTTTTTATCTGTGGAATACAAGACCCGAAACACGGGCGGTCATGATTGAGCTTTGTGTGACGTCACATTTCACAAATAAACAAAAACTATCAAGTTTCAAGGTAAAATTTCTTTGTTTAATGAAATGTGACGTCACAGGGCAAAATGTCACGTGACTAACCGTTTTTGCTCTAAATTTAAAATCAATAAAGAAAAATATTTTTTTTCTGTTTTATAAAGCTTTTTCGAGAAAGAAAATACTGTACGGGGTATTAAATAAGCGTTTGTAATTTTTAAATACTTTTTCAAAAACTGTCAAGTAGCCAAAATTGTAGCGATGACTTGACTTCAATGATGGCGGCCTTTGCCCAGCATTGGGACAGGATACAGGCTGTACTTTTTAACTATAAAAGAATGATCTGTCTATCTAAATTTAAGAGCAAAACGTGCCTGTATCAGCGTTGCTACTCTGAACACGAAGGGCGGAGAGTGCCTGTTGAAAACAGACACTTTAAAACAAGAACAGTGGAACAAAATGCGTAGCAGAGAAACGCAAGTTCACTTGATGACAGTTGAAAAAGCGTTTGCAGTTCACCTAAGCAGGCGAGCCGTTGGGAAATATAATTTATGCGAATATGGGTGCTGCATATACTCGTAGTTTGAATAACAGATACTTCTTGAAATAACATAATATAATTATTTTTTATGAAAAAACGGGATTTTTACCAAGTCTGAGTTGTTGGTTTTGAGTCCCCGATATTTCGGCGCACTTGCATGCCTATGAAATATCGGGGACTCAAAACCAACAACTCAGACATGGTAAATATCCCGTTTTTTCATAAAAATAATTGTAGTGACCATGAAAGTTTAAAATGTTATAACATAATATAAGTTTAAGGTTCATCACCAACATGCTCGTTTGCCTCATTTTATTATATAAAAATAACATAATATAAGTTTAAGGTTCATCACCAACATGCTCGTTTGCCTCATTTTATTATATAAAAATAACATAATATAAGTTTAAGGTTCATCACCAACATGCTCGTTTGCCTCATTTTATTATATAAAAATAACATAATATAAGTTTAAGGTTCATCACCAACATGCTCGTTTGCCTCATTTTATTATATAAAAATAACATAATATAAGTTTAAGGTTCATCACCAACATGCTCGTTTGCCTCATTTTATTATATAAAAATAACATAATATAAGTTTAAGGTTCATCACCAACATGCTCGTTTGCCTCATTTTATTATATAAAAATAACATAATATAAGTTTAAGGTTCATCACCAACATGCTCGTTTGCCTCATTTTATTATATAAAAATAACCAACGACCGTGTCGCGTAGCGGTGAAAGAATACTACCACTCCTTCTCTTCCCCTGGGATTCGTAAAAGGCGACTAACGGACTAGAGACTGCACAGTCTTCTAACAGCATAGAGCGGCGATGAGTTCACCACCTATGTCACGCTGTGAACATGTGCTGTCGCTATTTGGTGAAAAGTGAACTATGGCAGAGGACTACTTTTGCGGCTTTCATTGCCTAGTCTCTGACTAACCCTTCGGGGATAATAGTCGTGATTATATTATGCATGAATTGTAGTGACCATGAAAGTTTAAAATGTTATAACATAATATAAGTTTAAGGTTCATCACCAACATGCTCGTTTGCCTCATTTTATTATATAAAAATAACATAATACAAGTTTAAGGTTCATCACCAACATGCTCGTTTGCCTCATTTTATTATATAAAAATAACATAATATAAGTTTAAGGTTCATCACCAACATGCTCGTTTGCCTCATTTTATTATATAAAAATAACATAATATAAGTTTAAGGTTCATCACCAACATGCTCGTTTGCCTCATTTTATTATATAAAAATAACATAATATAAGTTTAAGGTTCATCACCAACATGCTCGTTTGCCTCATTTTATTATATAAAAATAACATAATATAAGTTTAAGGTTCATCACCAACATGCTCGTTTGCCTCATTTTATTATATAAAAATAACATAATATAAGTTTAAGGTTCATCACCAACATGCTCGTTTGCCTCATTTTATTATATAAAAATAACCAACGACCGTGTCGCGTAGCGGTGAAAGAATACTACCACTCCTTCTCTTCCCCTGGGATTCGTAAAAGGCGACTAACGGACTAGAGACTGCACAGTCTTCTAACAGCATAGAGCGGCGATGAGTTCACCACCTATGTCACGCTGTGAACATGTGCTGTCGCTATTTGGTGAAAAGTGAACTATGGCAGAGGTCTACTTTTGCGGCTTTCATTGCCTAGTCTCTGACTAACCCTTCGGGGATAATAGTCGTGATTATATTATGCATGAATGTAAAAAAACCAACGTGCGATTGCTACTAAATCTATATCATCATTAGCATCACAGTCAGTCTACTGTTGGACATCGGTCTCTCTCATTGCGATTGCATCCACCAATGAGCTCAACTGTCGTAATACAAACACAATAGAAATTAAATTGTTATCAATCTCTAGGAGTCTTCTTGACAGACACGGGGATAAACTTATATATTCTTCAACTCTTCTCATTTAACTGTTAGCCACAAAAATATTTTTGCTACAAAACAGCGTTGGTTAAATTTGCAGTAGAGTGCATATTATACAGTAGAATTTTTATGCAGATAAAAATAAAATATTTAAATCATATTAAAACACGATAACATGTCGGACTATTAAAGATGGCGCTGAGAAAACAAAAGAAATCATCACAAAAATTAGACGTTCGGTTGGTGCGAAGAAAAGCAATTTTTCTCTGTACGCTGACAAAGAGCGTAGCACGTTTTAAGCGGGCTGCTCTTTTCGAAATGAGAATGCGACTGTTTATGTTTTCACACAGTGATTAAAGTGAAGTGTCAAAAACAAAATGCTTGTGGCATGGCATGGCGGGTGGGTGGCGGCGTCATTTTCTCCCGCCTCAAAGCGGGTATTATGTGACGTGTCGATAGTGGTAAACATTGGAGGTTATAATTTTCTTTGTTCGTATGCACGGTAGTTTTTAGGGCTTGAAAGTCGAGAGCCAGACAGAAAACTTACGAATGTTTTCGTTAAACTGCAACAACCCCTTGACGTTGCTTTATGTTGTTGTTATTGAAAAAGTTCTTGTGTTCATCAATAACAGCTTAACTTTAAATCTTTTGTGTTTTTAAGCTTATTATCTGAATAGTTTATCGTTTCCATTAGGCGGGTACTGGGATCCTATTATTATAGTCGTGCTTATTTATGATAGAGCATGGTATAAATGCAAACCTGCCAAACTTACCTGTACATGCATATTATTATTAATTCGATTATTTTTATTTATTTAGGATAAGTTTATATATTTTGCTTGTTTAAGTGAAAATGTTAAGAAAATACTGGTAATTATAGGAAAATATATTACCTAATTACAACAATGCTTATTAAAATTTTCATCCGAACGAGGACTCGGACGGTTATAATTCACCCTTACCTACTCTTTTACTTCGATTCAGTTCAATTCTTCCCTTGCCTATTTTAAATGAGATTGCACCGTCTTAAAACATTGACACTCGGAGTGTACCATTCTACTTCGCAATCGTGTCAGAGGGTCTACTCTCTTTCTTCGAAACGAAATTTCGGCTGATTTTCATTTGCTATTTACAGCAGTTTCCATGCCTTCCGAAATTTCGTCCATACAAAATAGGTTTGGCATTTAGATTATTAATTTATAAAAATATGTTTGAAATTTCAAAAATCATGGAAAGCGCTATAAATAGCAAACAAAAATCGGCCGAAATTTCGTTTAGGAGAAAGAGAGTAGGCCTCTGTTCATAGATTCTAATGCGTGCGTTTAAAATGGGGTGACGCCTTATCACTGTAGGCCAGTCTTTTTAAAAAACAAAG
The DNA here is from genome assembly GCA_963921215.1 of Scoparia ambigualis. Taxonomy (NCBI): domain Eukaryota; kingdom Metazoa; phylum Arthropoda; class Insecta; order Lepidoptera; family Crambidae; genus Scoparia; species Scoparia ambigualis. Next base: position 21,400,865 of record OY992521.1, on the reverse strand, counting down.
AGGGAACACCAGTAAGGGGCGTCGAAGAAAATCCTAAGAGATTACTAGCTGAGTGATTGCTCTTTCCAAACTCTCGTGGCAACGTTCCTGGCAAGTGAATGTTAAGGCTGATGCGTCGCATGATTTACCTACGCTGCGACAACTATTATAATGCCGTTAGTACATTTAAAAAAGCACCTTAGAGTGCACCATTTATAGGTGAATACCGCGTGTTGGTCGCGATGCGTTATGTTAAATTCAGCGGATCGCTCGATGTGCGGTCTGCATACTGTGATGGGGAAAGTTTTCTTATTATTTTTTATTTATTATGACCCCCCGCTGTTTGGCGGCGGCAAGTTTTCGCTTAACTGCGTCACGGGAGCTTTTTGTTCGATGACGGGGTGCTTCGGACACTGCTTCTCAGTGAAGTGGTGTGATTATCCAATAGGCTATTACGTGTTTAACGTTATCCTTATGTGTCGTCATGTAATTTCAGGCGTTATATCGTACAATACTGTCACTTTGCTCAGTGAGATTTAGAATTAATTTTTTTTATAACTAAAGTTATGGTACATTATTTGTATTTTAAAGTTTTAGAGTTCAACGATATTACGTGATTTAGGTACAAGTACATACATTTTCTATAAGTAAGTATGTTTAGAATTTTTTGCTATTTTATTGCAAACAAAAGTCGGGTAGACCAACTATATTATACTTACCTACTAATTAATAATATTTTCCATTTCTGCTTGTGATTGCTATTTTTTTCGTTTATTTATTTCAGTAAGTACGTCAACGTTAAACAATATTATTCACGTTTAAAACAACAGATAAACTTTTTATAAACTAAATATTATAACACAAACGAAACAATAAACTATTATTACGTTATATAAAAACTATTAACATATAAAAAATACACAATCAACGCCCTCAAAACGTCCGAACAAAAAGAGTACCTACCTAGCGAGTATTTAGCTAAGTGTCAAGTGCTCCTTTAAAAAATGCTATTCTGCTATTAAATGCTATTCTGCTATTAATTGTATACAGGGTTAATTTTGGACCCTGGCCAAATTTTTTCACGTGATCCAATATGAGCTGTACTGCTATTAAATAATAAGATAAAAAAGACTTATTTTTTACATTTTTATCTCAACTCTTCCTTAAAAAAATAAAATTATTGTCACCTAGCGCGCGACCGTTTCGTTATCAAAGCGCATGCGCGTGACCGTTGTTATTCACCCCTTGCACCAATGACGGCGCGCCGTCTCGCGCGTCGGTCGCTTTGACCGCGAGGGTGAGCGCACGCACCTACAAATATAGGATTTAAAAAGCAGGCAAATAATTGTATATAAAGAAAGAAAACATTTATTATTTTTACGTCAAATATTCTATTATCACTTTTTTTATCCCTTATTTACTTTTGGCAGGGGGTCCAAAGTTTAACCCTGATTATTACACTATTCCGCTACGTTTTAGTCTGGTAATGTAAATGTAGTTTTTGTTATGTGATTCGATCACTATTTTACAATATGTTCAGGGATGTAGTAATAAAATTTTAGGAGCAATATCTACAATATTATTTCATCGGCAAAAATACCACTTATGGGGTCAATTGTGTTTTGTTAAAAGTGCCCGAATGCGCACAATTTAAAAAAAAAAAACTTTCTCCTTTCGGCAATTTAAAAAAGGAGTTTTTTGATAGCGTGTTTTTATTGTATAAGCTACCCTACACCTTTGCCTTTAAAAAAAAACACCAAAATCGACCCCTACACGACGTAGAACTCAAACCGCCGTTAATCTCTCTAACCTCTGCAGTATTTTGGAATTGACCCCCTTTATGGTATGGTATTTTCGTCGATTAAATATATTGTAGATATTGCTTCTAAATTTTATTACTACATCCCTGGACATATTGTATAAATATCAATTACCAACATAGAGGGGTGATCAGATACACAAGCAACCGCCATTGGCACCTGATAGCGGCGCGGGACCACATCCGGTTCCGGTTCAGGTCCGTAGCAGTGATTCGCTTGCGTTATTTGTGTAATTCGTAGTCACAATATTAAATTGTTATTATGTGTTTACTAGCTTATATTGTTATCGATGTAAAACAATACCTCAAAATTGACGCTATTGTTCGCAATAATACGAACTCTTTATGGTGCTTTTTCTGGTCTAGCTTTATTTGCATACAAGTGGACATTGGTGATAAAAAGGCAAATTGTAGCGTTTAGGTACCTTTTGCGAAGTTGAAGACGGCTTATCAGATAACAATAACATGAGCAAAAAGTACCATAAACGTTGACTTTGAAAAAAACATAATATACCTTCTCATAAAATTATAAAAAAACGTTGTTGCGGATCACATTGTTATCTTTAACAAAATCATGTACCTACTTACCTATCGTCATTTCAGTGACATTTTTAATAGAAATTTCTAAATAATCACCTACAGTTAGAATACTCCAGTTGTTCGTTCTTTGCGTTCGTTATTTCGCTATCTGTTTAGTTTCTAAATACTTATCCTACATCACTTTGTTTCTGATTTTTTTGTTGCTAGGCGTCTTTTAAGTGCTATGTTCTATTTCGTAGTCACTGTTGTTGTTTTGTGGCAGATTTAGGTTCGAAACAGCTAAGTGAATTAGTTGATTGTTGAGATTTCTATTTGCTTTATTTATACAGCATTTAACAGTACCCCAAATCTTATAATTATATATCATAAAGCAGCTATATACTATAAAATGTTTAGAACGTTTACATACATATAATCACGACTATTATCCCCGAAGGGTTAGTCAGAGACTAGGCAATGAGGACCGCAAAAAAGCAGTTCTCTGCCATAGTCCACTTTTCACCAAATTGCGACTGCACATGTGCTCAGCGTGACAGCTGGTGAGCCCATCACCGTTCTTAGCTGTTGGATGTTTGTGCAGTCTTTAGTCCGTTAGTCGCCTTTTACAACACCCAAGGTAAGAGAGGGGGTAGCAGTATTCTTTCACCGCTGCGCGACACGGTTATTTAGTTAAATAAATGCTATGTTACGAATTCATGTTGGTAATTTTATTCCGTATTAATTATAATATCCAATAGCGAACGAAATACTGGGGCGTGGTATAATATTTTATTCAAATAATCGTATGTGAAAGCGATAGAGAGCTTCTGTTTTTTTTAATAAACTGTTTCAAACCAGCGTTGCTGTAAAAGTTTTCCAGTGATAATTTCAGCGTTCATTTTCCATCCGGTAGGTTCGTGTAGTTTTATAAAACAAAAATGAGTGGAGCTTCCGCCATTTTATATGTAGTTGTGAGCAATGCTGCATTTAGATACAAAAGTTGAGCCAAACATATTTATTAAGGTCATTTAAAAGTGTTAATACAATTTTTATTATTCAACTGTTCCATACATTTTTTCTCCTCAACCACTGAGGAACTGGCTATCTTATCTATTAAACTGTCGAAACACAACAATGCTATAAACATCGTTGTTATGGCGACAGACTTAGATAAAGTGGTGGTAGCTACCCAGGCGGACTTAACAGCCCTACCACCAACCAAACTGAGCATACAAAGATGTATCCCCCGCTGGAAATCGAACCCGGGACCTCTAGGTCTGAAACTGGTGGCTTAGACCCTAGGCCACAAAAGCGATTTACATTTACATTTACAGGTACATTTAGGTAGAATAACAATTAAAGTGTGCGTTGTAGTATGGAACAGCGATTTCAGCGTTTCTCCCATATAAATAGTTGTTCTTTGCATTTTATAGATTGGCCCAGTTGTGGTATTATACGAGTATACCTAATTACCAAACATCCTGTATAAGAAAACATGACTATTATGCGATTTGATCTCATCACCTGGTAAGGCGAAGACGAGGCGCTTCTCCGTTGTGAAATAACAAGAAAAAAAACTACAGCTAATGGTTACGTCTAATACTCAAGTCGGAAAATGCTTTCGTATTACATGCTACTCAGCGTCGTCTTCGACTTTAACTTGTCTTTATGTAATAAGCCTTAACTTAGACGGTATAACAGATTTAAGTCTACCGTCGTTCACCTGAAAATAGCTTCCGTTCGAGCGCGTCACAAAAGCGGACTTAGGTCCGTTCCGCCCAATATCCCACCGTGAATAAGGCATTTGAGCGGTCATTCCGCAAAAACTCCGGTCAGCGACGATAAATACGGAATACGTTTAGCCGAGATGAGAATATAATCCGGATTTAGAAAAAAGCAGTTTTCGCGAGCGCTGCGAGCGGTAGAGATGAGGTTTGAGACGCAGCGGTAGCGACTGAGTATATATACGGACTCACTTACATCGCTGGCTCGGTGTACGGACTTTGTACGACTTACTTACTTCTGTCTCAGCGACCCGAAGTGAATCTTGGCCTCTAACATGAGACGTTGCCGATGCTTCATGTTCTTCGCAGCCTCTTTTGTGTTGATAGATTCTTGCAGCTCGAACAGCTGCAAGGACCTATCTAAAAGAAATGACATTCTTGAATGATAAGTTCAAACGCGATACTACGTACCCGTGGACCTAGAATGCTGAAAACAAGATACGCATGATCAGTGAATGCTCCAGAGATAGTAAATAATTAAATTAAATTATGTAGTACGTACCTACATACATAAGGCCCCTTTCTTAGAGGGATGCGGAACGGAAGGCAGTGGTCAGCGCAGATACGACCATGACACGCATCCTACATTGATGCAGTAACAATAGTAGACAGTAACACTTATTAAACGTTGGTATTTATTAATCTACAATAACATTTCATTGAATATTTTAGAAAATAATGTCATTATTTTAGGTAAAATCGGAGTAACAGAGTACTCCGTGATCATGGTGCATGCAACTGCGTCGAAATATTTTGGGGACTCAAAATTAACAACTCAAACATGGTGAAAATCCCGTTTTTTCCTAAAAATAATTGTAGTGACCATGAAAGTTTAAAATGTTAATATTGCCATTAAACTTAACTTTTTTTAAACAAATTTGTGTTTTTCAGACCACATAAAATTTGAAGAAAGCAGAAAATAATTTAATATTCTTTTAAATATAGATAGGTACATACTCGTATTTCACTTATGAAGGTCACCTCACCATCTGTGTAATTATAGAAGCGGCAGTAATGTAAAATAGTAACTTATAAAACATTTCCGCTGAATAACGCAATGCATTCTAATAAAAATAAGTGCAGTGTAAGCCCGATGAAATGAAATGAAATAAAAAAGGAATTTATGGATAACTACTAGCTGATTTTTTACGATATTTTAGAATTGCCCCTACACAAAGTTGTACAAACTGTACACAATAATTATTAAAAAAAAAGAAAATGGTCCTAAAAAAATATTATCCGCTAAATATAGCACCGCACACCGGAGAGCATGCTAATAAAAAATGCGCATAGTATACGGCCGAGGAAGACCGCAGTTATGGATAAATCCCGCTTTTTGTTGCGACACAACGCTCGTCCTTTGTGGTCCGCAATATGAATGCGACGTGTATACAATACTATACATATACCTACATCCTGACGAATTATTCCGCTTTTTGTCATAATGCTGGATTCACTAGACGATCCTTTGAGGTACTGTTTAGGTGATTAACTCTAACGACTTTGTGGGTAACTGACTGTTTCAGTCAATTCAATTACGTTTTCTACAATTTACTTTAAATGATGAACAAGCTCATATAACCGCCTCTGTGGTCTAGTGGCTAAGCCATCGGTGGAGTCTTTGAGTACTTGGTTTGATTGGTGGCAATGCTTGACCCCTCAAGCCCCAAGCGGTCGCATGAGACCGCACCTACAAAAACACACTTGACTCTGTACCGTGTTTTCATAGACTTACAGACTACTTTAGTATGAACAAGTTTGGTTATTTCGGTTCTGTGGTTCATCTTATGTATTGTTATCGCAAAATATCGCATAGTCTATGCTCGATTCTGTCAAATTTGACGTTGACAGTTAGGCCAAAAAAAGTGTCAAAAAAAATCCAAGACTGAGTGGTTTTAAGTCCACCTGGTTTCCTACCCATCTTTAAAGACTGGTGCCAAAACAACAATATTAAAAGCATTTTTGTGTTCCAACAGTTTAGAGATAAGATAGCCAGTTTCTCAGTGGTTAAGGATTTCAGGTGAATCTTACTTCCACCTTCGGCCTTATCGTCACTTACCATCAGGTGAGATGAAGGCCAAGAGCTTACCGTAACAGATAAAAAAAGCGGCCAAGTGCGAGAGTCGGACTCGCCCATGAAGGGTTCCGTAGCAGCAAGTAACATCATATAAAAGTTCTTGTAGTACGTTGTAAGTTTGATCAATGTTTTAATAATAGTGTATATTTTTAAATTAATTAATTTATGACGTCTTAAAAAAACTTACTAGATGTCGTTCAAACCAATTTTCGGTGGAAGTTTGCATGGTAATGTACATCATATATTTTTTTTAGTTTTATCATTCTGTTATTTTAGAAGTTACAGGGGGGGACACACATTTTACCACTTTGGAAGTGTCTCTCGCGCAAACTATTCAGTTTAGAAAAAAATGATTAGAAGCCTCAATATCATTTTTGAAGACCTATCCACACGTATGGGTTTGATGAAAAAAAAATTTTGAGTTTTATTTCTAAATATGGGAAACCCCCAAAATTTATTGTATTTTTTTTCTATTTTTGTGTGAAAATCTTAATGCGGTTCACAGAATACATCTACTTACCAAGTTTCGACAGTATAGTTCTTATAGTTTCGGAAAAAAGTGGCTGTGACATACGGACGGACAGACAGACATGACGAATCCATAAGTGTTCCGTTTTTTGCCATTTGGCTACGGAACCCTAAAAAGAGCTCGATGGCGCAGCGATCAGCTCGTTTGGGTAGGGGTATATTTTGTACTTTAGTTCTTCCGTGAAAGAGACCGTATTGCCTTTGTCCCGATTGTTGTCCATCTGCGCACGTGGTCAGATCTGATGTGCTGTTTATCATGTAGGAAGTTCTAAGTCCAATTGATGTTATTCGATTCGACACAGAGATATTTTCTTTTCAATAAGATGACTTTAGAGCTTCAATCTGATTTTAAAATGTTTAACAGCTCCAAAATGCAGCATTTCTTTTTCGTAATGTCTTTTTTACCACACACACAGCGCAATTAATACGGCAATGACAAAGTAATGGCTACATTACTTCGAATGGCATGTTCTATTGCAGGGAAAGCTTACAATTAAACTCGCATTACGGGATGACACAAACGTTCATTGCGGCCGATGGCCAGCGTTGGGGGTGGGATGTAAAAACAATTAGACGCCCGTTTTTTTCGGAGCACGTAGCCTGGTAATTACGGGCAGATGACGGGGACGCTAATGGCCGGCGTGTGGGGCGGCCAGTACTCGAACTGTAGACTTCAAAGTATTTCGATGAAAGTGTTTTGGCGGCTACACCGCACTGAGGGCTACTCTTTCTCCGAAACGAAATTTCGGCTGATTTTCGTTTGCCATGTACACACGGCGTCAGATCAACCTACCCTAAACTGTCAAATTTCTACAATCAATTTTGAACTTTATTGTTTGAAACTAAGGATCAATATTCATTGGAGATTGATTGATCTGACGCCGTGTGTATAGCGCTTTCCATTCCTTCCGAAATTTCGTTAAGAGGGTTTACGCATTTCGGTTTCCCATACAAACTTCCAAGTCGAAATTTTTAAAAACCAATAAGCCAATTTTCATAAATTGACGATTTGTTAATTATTATACGTATCTTGTTTAATTCAAACCACTTTAGTTGCGATTAACATACGTAAACATAACCTCTGTTTGTTGGTTACGCGACTACTCGTACAGCTGTTTACTTGTAACCTACATAGTATTTAAAAATTTGTATTTCACTTTTATACGGTTCCATTTTTACGTTTTCCCATAATGATGACTCGCAAGGCCTTGTCTCGTCAGGAGGAGTCCAAACTCCAACTGACATTAAATGAATTGAAGGCTTCGAAAGAGTTGTGTGATCAACTAAACAGAGAGCGAGATGACAACGAAAGGGAACTTTTGGAATCATTAGACAGGCATCAAAAGTTAAAAAATGAGTTGGTACAGTTAAATGACCGTTATATCGATGCTATTGATGCCCGGGACAGGCTCCAAAACATTGTGGACAGGTTCGACCAATGTAGTTCAGAGTATGACCAGGCTCTGAACTGCATAGATGAGTTGAAAAAACAATTGCATGAGGCCAATAATAAAATTACTTTATTGGAAACATCTAAACTTAATATGACTGCCTCATTAAATCAAAGCTTGTTCGATGAGTTGGTAGTCTGTGCCCCCTCCATGGTTTCTGCGACAGCTAGCAGTCAGCCCACTGTCACTATAGATCTTACATGTGAGAAAAATAAAAATAGCAACCACTCAGTGAAGATTGCTGGCTGTAGCAAAAATAAACTAAAAAAATATATTAAGATAAATAAGAACATTAAGAAAACGCAAAAATTAGTTAAGAAGCACAATTTTTTTATTAAAAATGTAAAATTAAATAGAGAAAGATTGTACTTAATTGACAAATTAGATATATACTCGTCACAACTACACAATAAAAATTAAAAATATAAAAATGATACACAAATTCTACAAACTAAAATTGCACACCTAGAGGACTCGCTTATATCTATTACTAAGCAATATGATCTTTCACAAGGTCAAATAAAAGAACACATGTTGGCCATTGATGAACTGGTAGTCCTGTGTAATGGTAACAATGAAGGGATTGATTCACTCACAAGTAATTGTAAATGTAAACAGTTACCAAGCCGTTCATCAATCCCATGTGATTCTTCCTCTGTCGAATTGATTGATGTTTCTTCCAAAAGTTCCCTTCAGTCACTCAGTGCACAATTTAAAATGTACCACAACTTATACCAACCAACCAGATTCCATGTAAGACAGATTGTAATAGTGACTTGGTAATATTTAGTGATGAATTTGGTAAAAACATGGGTCGGTTGTTATTTGACTTGGGACATTCAGTTATCAATTATTGTATACCGGGTGCTTCTTATCAACATATTTTGAAAAAAGCTGTAGAACATAAATATATTATTATTTGTTGGTAATAGAGGTAATCTGAACAAAACAAGCCTTATAAAATGTTTAGAATGTTTGAATAAGTTAATTGTAAAGAAAATTATATTGTTTACATTACCCTATTGTAGTAGTTTGCCACAGGAGGAAAATTCTATTAGACATAAGCTTAACCTGACATTACATTTATTTTGCAAAAATGACATAATGCATTTAATTGACACTAACAATTATGTTAGTAATTTTTATTTGACAAGAGATAGTTATTATCTGCCAAATTATTTTAAGCGACAAATAGCTTTATCGTTATCCTATTGTATTCAAACGTCAGCCAAAAACTTGGCTAAACAAGTTGCTTCTATTGAGCAACGTATATTTGACATAGACGTCAGTAGTGTTTCTACTGACATTCCAATTAATTATTTAAATTAAATTATATAACAAAAGAGGAAAACTCTTGCGAAATGTTTGTTAATAAAATAAAATTAAATGAATGTAAAAATAGTTTTAGCAAAAGCCCATGTCAATCATTAAATTTAAAAAATGTACAATCTTTAAACATTGTCCACCAGAACATCCAAGGAATGATGGGCAAAGATTTGGAGATTGAATTGTTCATGAACTGTAATAAAATTGATATTCTTTGCATAACAGAACACTGGCTTAAAGACCATCAGTTCATGTTCAATTTTAAGAATCATTTGGTAGGAAGTTCGTTCAGTCGAGGAAATGCAATACATGGTGGCTCCTTAATTATTGTTAGTAAAAAGTTTAAATTAAAGGAACGCAAAGACATAGTGAGCCTCTTGGTTGAGCGAACAATAGAAATAGCTTGTGTGGAGTCGGAGCAGTTTGTTGTATTAAGTGTGTACAGACCTCCTTCAGCATCATATGATTTTTTCGAAAAAGTTATGGATGAGGCATTACATAAAGTCCGTAATGTAGGTAAAACAATAATTGTTTGCGGGGATTTTAATATTAATTTGTTAGAAAATCCCACAATGTCAACTAAAATTAAAAACCTATTTCTATCATACAACTTAAATCATTTATTTTTGGAGCCGACAAGAATAACTGCCACTTCGGCCACCTGTATTGATAACATATATACAAATGTAAAACCACTGGCTAAGCAAATTATTAATAACCTGGACTCTGATCATTGTGGCCAAATGGTCAGCTTTCCACACCAGCGTAAACAAGTGACGAAAAAGAATATCACTGTTGTACCAAAAACTGCAGGTCGGCTGGAACGCTTTAAAAGCAATCTAGATACAAAATTAAATTATTTAGAATACAATGACAACCCTAATGTATTTTATAATAATTTTTTTAACATTTATTGTTCAAAATTTAATAAAACTTTTATTCCAAAAAAGATATCAGTTAATGGTACTGTAACTTTTAATGAATGGGCTACAATTGGTATTCACAGAAGTAGGAAACGCCTTTATGAACTTTATGGTGAACGCAACTATAACACCAGCGATGACTTCAAATTATATGTTAAAAATTATTCAAAGTTATTCAAAAGAGTATGTCGATTAGCCAAGGCAAACTATTTGAGTTCTAAGATTAAGAATAGTAATGACAAAATAAAAATGACATGGAATATTATAAATAGTGAAACAGGAAAGGTCAAAAGTCGTAATAATGAGTACAATTTAAATTGTGATAGTAAAACCTTGACTTCTGATGCTGATATTGCTGCAGCATTTGAGAGGTTTTTTACTGACATTCCAGTTTCAACTACAAAAGCCTTGATTTCCTCCCCCACTGTAGCTGAATCTGTTTTGAAGGAGAATGTTAAAGATTGTGAAAGTAATTTCAGTTTTCAAAAAAATTGTGTTATAGATATAATAAAAACATTTAACACTCTCAATAAAAAGAAAACTGCTGATCTGTGGGGTAATTCCGTGGACGTCGCTAAATCTGTAATTATGACAATAGCTCCAGTTTTAGCTTGCATATTTAATGAATGCATTGACTGTGGTGTTTTTCCTGACCTTATGAAATATAGTAAAATAATTCCATTATTTAAATCAGGTAGCACTTCTGACCCCCCTTAATATTGATGATGGCAAATTGTACTGAAAATTAATAATTTCATTTTTTTTTAAATAATTAAAACTGCCTTTAAAGATTTTTGAAAAATCACCTGCTTGAGCCGAGAATCGAACCGGGGAAATGTGAAAATAAAATATCCTGTATTTTATGATACCAATCGAAAGTCATTCTTAGGGATCAATATCTTTTTAACAACATAGTATCTAAAATTAAAGAAAGACCAAGAAAAATATTTATGTTGTTGTAAAGTTTACTATAATCTAAAGAAAATAGTTCACTTAACTAATGAATTTTTCAAAATGAAACCTATTTTGACGTATGCACAGACGTATTCTTCGTTTGAATTTGCTACGTGTCGCCTTTTGTATCGAGTTATGGAGAATACGTGTGTGCATACGTGAAAGTGGGTCTCATTTTGCGCAAATTCTTAAATTAAGTGAACTTTTTTCTTTAGGTAGTGAGTAAGCTACTTATAAAAATTTTTTTTTTTCGTCTTTCTTTAATTTAGGATACTATGTTGTTTAAAATAAATTGATCCTTATGTGTTTTTTTTCGCGTTTAACAGGTTCGATTCCCGGCTCAAGCAGGTGATTATTGAAAAATCTAAATCTTTCAATTATTTATCTATTTTTTTAAATTATTTTTGAGTATAAAGGAATGTTTCCTTTTAGTAAAATTTGACATCATCAATATTAAGGGTACTTTTCCTCCAACCACGTTCTTTTATTTCCACCTGTATATATGATGTATAGAGGTATTTGTTGTTTCTTTGTCCAATCAAGGATTTATTTTAATTGATTTTGGCAATAGAAGGGCGAGGTTGAGATACTATACTGGCCCCTTGGATGCGTTTGGTCTTCAACTCATTCAATTAAGTAAAACGATACGATAAAACCGAAGAAGGAAACATCCTGAATTTTCTACCGCTGAGTAATAAGTTATCATATCTCTTACAGTTTGAACACAATTATTATGACGACAAACCTTTGCTCGGAATATCTTTCTAGAATTTCTTATTTGTTTTAGTTAGAAAATGAAAAGCGTTCTATAAACTGAACGATCTCCTTGTCTGCCCCATATTATAAAGTTCTGTTGCATTTCTAAAATATATTTAATTCCGTGTGTTTTATTATCTTAAGATTGTTCGTTTCGCTGGCTATCATAACATTTCAGGGCTCTTGAGTCCTCTCGTAAACGAAATGTACAGTTGATGATGCACGAAATCGCGATTTAGACACGTCGTCAAAGTTATTAACACTAAAGTCTTGGCATGAACTTGGCTTCAACGGCCTGATATTAATGAGACATTTTACTCGAATACCGTACTGTTTACTTGACTAAACATTTTTAATAAAATTTTATATAATTGAATATTAAGTACTCATTTTGACAACTTCGCTGCTGATGATCGAATAGTGTGAGGTATCCCAGAGCAATTACAATTTAAAAAAAATGATAATAAGAAATATGATTTATTGACTACACACGATGTATACAGTAAATACTTAAACAAAATTTAGTAAAAAAGATACAGGTAACACATTCACACATCTATTGCTCTCTCCTATTCAATTTCTCAATGCCACACAATACAGCAGCCTCAATAGATATCCAACACTCAATAAATCTTACACCAAAGCCTGCACAAGAGTTCTAAACGATACAAGACCCTTAGATGACTCTCAGAATCCATGGAAGATATTAGCAAATGTTTGGGTTCGAACATAAGTGGTTCCTCTTAACAATAATGCAAGTCATCTGATATTGGCTGCGTCAGAAATAATTAACTTGCAGCTATGACGTAATTAAACAGCCCGGTAATATTAGGATGACAAATGCTCAGCGGAGCGGAAAGATAAAGGGATGGGCATGAGAGGAGGCGACGGCGGAGGCAGACAGCGCTCAATCTATGTACAGTTAAATTGATTGGAGCAATACATACATAAATATTACATATAATCACGTCTATTATCCCCTAAGGGTTCGTCAGAGACTAGGCAATGAGGACCGCAAAAGAAGTCCTCTGCCATAGTCCACTTTTTACCAAATTGCGACTGCACTCCGCGTGACAGGTGGTGAGCCCATCGCCGCTCTATGCTGTTGGATGTATGTGCAGTCTTTAGTCCGTTAGTCGCCTTTTACGACACCCAAGAGAAGAGAGGGGGTGGTAAGTAGTATTCTTTCACTGCTTCGCGATACGGTTAAGCAATATTACAGTATTTATAAACGGTATTAATTCTTAAAGAGCCGTGTAGGTAGCGGCTCTAGAACCTAGAATACTACGCACTCCTCGGGTGTCGTATAAGACAACTAACGGAAAATTTCGGTATACTTGCAATGACGTGATAAGATCACTGGTGTAACGAACAACAATGATTAAGTAAAAAACACGTTTCAACCAAAAAAAAACATTTGCTTCTTCTTTTGTACCTATGAACCTTGAACCTGTGACAGATGACCCCATATTCAATATTCCTAATCTATTTTACAGCTTAATACCCTAAATAAAACTTGAGGTTACGAATACATGTAATAAACCAGTAATTAAATAATCATTATCTTCTTATAAAATACCAGAAGTAGACTTGTAAAATAAAAAATCTATTTAAATATAAACAGTGTCGCGTAGCGGTGAAATAATACTGCATTTCCTCTTTCCTAGGGTGTCGTAAAAGACGACTAATGGACTAAAGACAGCACATACATTCAACAACATAGAGCGGCGATGCTCACCACCGGTCACGCTAAGCACATGTGCGGTCGATATTTGGTGAAAAGTGAACTATGGTAGAGGACTGCTTTTGCTGTCCTCGTTGCCTAGTCTCTGACTAACCCTTCAGGGATAAAAGTTGTGATTATATATATGTATGTATGTATTTAAACATAATAAAACAGTCCTCATTACTTGAGTAATTTTTTTAACCCTATTCGAATCCACAACGTTTTCTACAATCCCACCACTATAGATCAAACGGTCGCCAAATGAAAAACAAAATGTCTCTTTTTCAAGAAACCGTTATCGAATACTAATGAGCTCTTATACACCATAGTACAATAAGCATAAGCTTACCGCCCGCTCGATACCTTTCCTTTTCAATAAACTTTGACTAAAAGCATTTCACAGAATATTCATGAAGGTGTCTCTGTTCTTTTCAGGTGGGTGTATTCAATTGGCACTCTGCGGCAAGCAATTATTCCACTTTTCCCGCTGCAAGGTGAAAGTGAAACTTTGTTAAAATAAGAGTTGTCTGCGAACTTGTCGGTTGGTTTTTTATGCGTTTTTTAACCGTATCGCGTAACCGTGGAAGAATACTACCACCCCCTCTCTTCTATTGGTTGTAGTAAAAGGCGACTAACGGACTACAGACTGTACATACATCCAACAGCTAAAAGTGGCGATGGGACCACCTGTCACGCTGAGCACATGTGCAGTCGCTATTTGTTAAAAGTGGACTATGGCAGAGGACTGCTTTTGCGCTCTTCATTGCCTAGTCTCTGACTAACCCTTCGGGGATAATAGTCGTGATTTTAAGTATGTTTGTTTTTTAAATGTGAATCGGACAGTGGGAGTTCTAACCATATTGTTAAGGCACTTGCGTCGCACAATTTTTAAAAGATGTGGAGGTCTATGTTGAATAGCTGATGAGTACACTTTGTTGCTTTATTTTTTTATAACCTGTAAAATTAAGTCAAGTGTTCACGTTTGGTTATGGATGCTCTTGATGATACCGTTATTGTATTGTTGTGCGACAAAAGACATTAAAATTCTTTATGTACCTACCTTTCATACAGCTCTTTGTTTGGAAACGTTATAAAACAAATAAATTTTTTTAATAAACGAATGCAGACGTCTTAAAAATCGCAATACTCAAGGTCTTAAGCGACTTTACTAAGTTTCCAGACTTCGAAATAACTTTTATTTGTTTGCATTATTTATAATAATTTAATTAATTTCGGCATGAAACGTTGGCAGCAACAACGTTGTTAGAAACTTATAACTTTCAACTGTTTTGCACCTTGCGTGAATATTTGCGTTTGTGTTGCTATAAAGCTCTATCTGAAATATTTCATCTATTCGCAATCAACCTGTATTAGTATCACATGAGTCGTTTCCCAGCAACATAGGCGTAAGTCAATTACAGTACGGAATCGGAATGGCAAATATTGCGCGTATCCCTTGGAAGCGAGGCGAGCCCTCTAGCGAGTGACGTCATCGTGATTTAGGGCCTTACTTGGAGTTTGTTGACCCCAACACGCTGCGATAAAGTAGTTACATGGTTTTTTGTACGATCTCTGGTTGAGAGGATAGAGAAAACCGGCCAACTGCGAGTCGGACTCGCCCATGATGGGTTCCGTAGCAGCAAGTAACATCATATAAAAGTTCTTGTAGTTCGTTGTAACTTTGGTCGATGTTTTAATAATAGTGTATTTTTTTACGTATTAATTTATGACGTATTAAAAAAAACTACTTACTAGATCTCGTTCAAACCAATTTTCGCTGGAAGTTTGCATGGTAATGTACATCATATAAATTTTTTGTAGTTTTATAATTCTCTTATTTTAGAAGTTACAGGGGGAGACACACACATTTTACCACTTTGGAAGTGTCGCTCGCGCAAACTATTCAGTTTAGAAAAAAATTATATTAGAAACCTCAATATAATTTTTAAAGATCTATCCTTATATACACGTATATGGGTTCGAAGAAAAAAAAATTGTTTTTTTTCTATTTTTGTGTGAAAATCTTAATGCGGTTCACAAAATATTTCTACTTACCAAGTTTTAACAATATAGTTCTTATAGTTTCGGAAAAAAGTGGCTGTGACATACGGACCGACAGACAGACATGACGAATCCATAAGGGTTCCGTTTTTGCCATTTGGCTACGGAACCCTAAAAAGTAGTGTAGGCTTTTAAACTTTCCCGTTCCATTATAAACAAATATTTAGACGGGGATTAACGCTAACTACATATTAAAGGCATAGTACGCTTACCTTTTTATACCCGACGTTTCGACCGAGTTGCACCGGTCGGCCGTGGTCACGAGCGGTCAGTCCACGCGCGTACTGCGTCCACCGTCCGCGATGCGTAGTATGGACCGCAAAAAAAAAAAGCCCTCTGCCATAGTCCAGTTTTC
This sequence comes from Scoparia ambigualis, assembly GCA_963921215.1. Lineage (NCBI taxonomy): Eukaryota > Metazoa > Arthropoda > Insecta > Lepidoptera > Crambidae > Scoparia > Scoparia ambigualis. The sequence continues at coordinate 21,384,607 of OY992521.1, read as the reverse complement.
ACCAAATAGCGACTGCACATGTGCTATCGAGAAATAGGCAATGTGAGATATAGTCCAATAGCGATATAGTGGTACGCGAGCACTTCTTTAAGTCTCTGCATTAATTTCATAGTCTGCCATTATATACCTAGTATTTTTTATATATATTATTGTAAGTAAGTTTTTTATATTATTATCATATTTCTATATTTATTTATTATTTTTCGTAAGTATATTTTTCTTATGTTACGTATATGTATTTATTTATTATATCTTAATCATGTATTATATATATTAGTCTACAAATAATTAGGTTTTTAGTCTAGTCTTTTTTGCAAGCTTGTTTTTCTCTAGACACCCTTACTGGTCGACTGGCAGAGAATGCCTCAGGGCATTAAGTCCGCCTTTTGCTGTAATTTTGCAATAAAGAATAAATAAATAAATAGTCATATCGCGAAATGGGCAATGTGAGAGATAGACCAAACGCTTATTTGAAATGACGTTTAGGCATAACGCGACTTAGGCACACTGAGTTATAGGCACACTGAGAGCAAAGGTTAATAAGTACATACATACATACCTACACATAATCACGACTATTATCCCCGAAGGGTTAGTCAGAGACTAGGCAATGAGAACCGCAAAAGCAGTCCTCTGCCATAGTGCACTTTTCACCAAATAGCGACTGCAAATCTGCTCAGCGTGACAGGTGGTGAGCGCATCGCTGCTCTATGCTATTGGATGTGTGCAGCCTTTAGTCCGTTAGCCTTTTACGACACCCGAGGGAAGAGATGGAGTGCTAGTATTCTTTCAGCGTTACGCGACACTTTAATAAATAGTTGAGGTTAATCCCCGTCTTAATGTTTATTTAAGTAGTTTAGGCTTTTAAATAAAATAAGATAAGATGTTTGCGGTTTTGGGTACTGGAATCTTAGAGCAGTATTCGTATGGGAATTTGCATAGTAAGATTAAAGTATTAGTGAGATTACTGCTCGAAGGGTTGATGGTAAGGTTGAAAGTGCGAAATCGTGGTTCATTCCTCGTAAGACTCGTAAAAACGTGAACCCATTCTATCACCTGTGTAGATTTAGCTTATTTAGCATTCTTATAGAACATTACTATTTTTTTTATTTACTACGCTTAGCACTTGGCTATATCTCACCTGATGGTAAGTAACATAAAGGCCGAAGCGCTTCCACCTTTAGTAAAATTTTAAACACTGAAAAAAGACGACAACCTCAGGCGGGAATCGAACCACGCACCTTCCGCATTCCGGGCGGCTGCCTTAACCACTTGGCTACCGAGGTCTGGCTTTCAACCGTCGAAATTTGTCAGTGCTTGATGCTTATGTTTTTAGTCAACATTGCCGAATCTTAACCGAATGTTTAAATATTTGTAAAAATATTTCTTTCGGATCTCAGAGGTGAAAACTTCTAAGATTTGATGAAGCAATGTTGACTAAAAACATAAGCATCAAGCACTGACAAATTTCGACGGTTGAAAGCCAGACCTCGGTAGCCAAGTGGTTAAGGCAGCCGCCCGGAATGCGGAAGGTGCGTGGTTCGATTCCCGCCTGAGGTTGTCGTCTTTTTTCAGTGTTTAAAATTTTACTTAAGTATATTTAAGCGTTAATAAAACGCTAAAATATAAAACATTAATTTATAAACGCAGCTTCATCTTAACCGAATGTTTAAATATTTGTAAAAATATTTCTTTCGGATCTCAGAGGTGAAAACTTCAAAGATTTGATGAAGCAATGTTGACTAAAAACATAAGCATCAAGCACTGACAAATTTCGACGGTTGAAAGCCAGACCTCGGTAGCCAAGTGGTTAAGGCAGCCGCCCGGAATGCGGAAGGTGCGTGGTTCGATTCCCGCCTGAGGTTGTCGTCTTTTTTCAGTGTTTAAAATTTTACTTAAGTATATTTAAGCGTTAATAAAACGCTAAAATATAAAACATTAATTTATAAACGCAGCTTCATCTTAACCGAATGTTTAAATATTTGTAAAAATATTTCTTTCGGATCTCAGAGGTGAAAACTTCTAAGATTTGATGAAGCAATGTTGACTAAAAACATAAGCATCAAGCACTGACAAATTTCGACGGTTGAAAGCCAGACCTCGGTAGCCAAGTGGTTAAGGCAGCCGCCCGGAATGCGGAAGGTGCGTGGTTCGATTCCCGCCTGAGGTTGTCGTCTTTTTTCAGTGTTTAAAATTTTACTTAAGTATATTTAAGCGTTAATAAAACGCTAAAATATAAAACATTAATTTATAAACGCAGCTTCATCTTAACCGAATGTTTAAATATTTGTAAAAATATTTCTTTCGGATCTCAGAAGTGAAAACTTCTAAGATTTGATGAAGCAATGTTGACTAAAAACATAAGCATCAAGCACTGACAAATTTCGACGGTTGAAAGCCAGACCTCGGTAGCCAAGTGGTTAAGGCAGCCGCCCGGAATGCGGAAGGTGCGTGGTTCGATTCTCGCCTGAGGTTGTCGTCTTTTTTCAGTGTTTAAAATTTTACTTAAGTATATTTAAGCGTTAATAAAACGCTAAAATATAAAACATTAAGCTTCCACCTTTGCTAAGGCGAAAGCGCGCTTCACCCGAAGTCACTGAGAAAGTGTTTAGTTAAAATAGCACATTTTAGTAAATATGTTCTTTTTGACTAGTAACTACTGTCATGAGATATATTTTATTGTTACTATCAATGATAACAAATATTATAAACGTTTACTTTAGATACGTGAAAAGTAGGCAATTTAAGCAGTTGACTCACTTGCCTTGTATTGTATAATACCTATATAAAATATTCGATAAAATAATATAATGTAAAACACCAATTTTTCATCGAAAACATGATAAAATACTGCGTACTCGCACCAAGTGCGTTGCGGATGGAACGATGTCTGTTTTAAACAAACGTCTATAAAACAAACCTACAGTTGTTCAAAACATCTGAAATAACAATTCGCCTTCGCTATATTCTATACGAGAGATATTTTCTATTGTTCGTACACTTGTGAACTTGTAAACAAAGTGATATTTGTTGTACTAAGACAATTGATAAGACAATAATAATTCAGCGACCGTTTTTAAATCAACATAATATGAATCATACTTACAGTCGTCTAATGGAATTGTAAACTACCTTAACCAACCTCACAGTTTGTACGATAGAGATAATATTTATAGATAGGCTGAAATCTGATATTTTTAGGACACTTTCAAAACGCCTATAGGCGTTAGGCTTCGATCGTTAGGCAGATGCAGATGTAACATTAAATAATAAACATATATTTAAAAACACTGCCTTATTCATTATCAATTCAGCTGTAAATATTAATATCTTATACGTGAAGAACAACCTCTTGCTAAATAACAAAACTAAAACACATAGACGGCGAACAAACGGCCGCCGAGCAAACATATGGGAGGCAAACAAATTGGAAACTGCAAAATTGAGGAAAACTGCAAAAGAACAGTTTCACACGCACCATCGCAGCAATTTTAGAGCCCATCTAACCCGTCGTTAGGTAAGTCCGGTAAATTTTATTTATGGCCTTACAACATAGTGCGCCACTCAAATAGTAGTCAAGCAGGAGCGATTTGGACAAATAATATTGTTTTCGAGCGTCCGTTCTGACCTCACGCAGTTTAGGGTTGCTTTCAGTTGTAGGATCGAAAAGGTGGGTGGTTAAAGCGAAAATTTGTGTACCCTATTGTTTCATATTTTTGATAAAATGAAATGTGGCGTATTGCCTTAAAGGCATTTAATATTTTACTACTTTACACTAGTAATGCTGATAAGTTAAAATAATACGTTTTTCGCACGTCCGTTTTGACCTCACGTAGTTTAGGGTTGCTTTCAGTTGTAGGATCGAAAAGGTGGTTGAAGCAAAAATTTGTGTAACCTATTGTTTCATATTTTTGATAAGATACGATGTAGCGTATTGCTTGCCTTAAAGGCTTAAATAAATACTTTAATATTTCACTACATCACACTAGCAATGCTGATAAGTTAAAATAATACGGTTTTCGCGCGTCCGTTTTGACCTCACGTAGTTTAGGGTTGCTTTTAGTTGTAGGATCGAAAAGGTAGGTAAAGCGAAAATTTGTATACGTATTGCCTTGAAGGTTTTAAGAAATACTTTAATATTTCACTTCACTACACTACTAATACTGATAAGTTAACATCTGTAAACTATTTAGCAATCTTTGTCATATTAAAAAAAAAAAACTTTCCTACACTCACACCAATTATCAAGCCCAAGAGAAGCTTCGTTATGAAACTCCTTAAATGGTTACTAGACAACGGATGAACATACTTTGAATACTTAAAATATATACTTATTAGGTATGTAAGAAAAACGCCCAGACCCGAGACAATTTTAGAAAAACAATAATTTCTAAATTGACCCGTCCGGGGACCGGGACCTCGATGGCGACACCATGAAAACCGGTGTACAAACCACTCGACCAAGTAGGTCGTCGGTATTGTATTGTCCAAGTGCTCAAAATGAAAAATGATTAGTTATAAAAAATATATATCATTTATTATTATTTATGTAGTTCGTCTAGCCCTAAATCTCAATACATCGTTACGATGCCTCAAAAAAAATAGGTAACCTTTTTTGTTCATGTGCAATGTGCAACCCGTTAAAAGTTTTGCAATCACGGGTGCCAAAAACAAAACGCCCGCTACGCGATCGCAGTGTGGTCGCATCATTCTAAAGCTTTTTTTGAACAGACCACATCAAGTTTTTTTTAACATATTGGGAAACTTCGCAGCTTCGCTTGGGAAAATCGACAGGCTTGTGCGCCTATAAAACAACGAAAAACAAATTCTGAAACATTTTATGTAAAAATTACGTTAGGTATCATTTCTTGAAAACATTAACCATTTTTTGATTTAACTTAAACATACGTTTTTGGTAATCTTAATCTAAATTAATAAACACTCATTAGATACAACAAAACAGTGACGTCATATTTCGCTATTGCTAATCAATTTTCATGAAATAATATCTTTTTGAGATTTGCTAAAAAGTTTTTCTGTTGACAAACCACCCCATTGGCCCACACTGGATTGTCAACAAGATTCAAAATTGGAACGAATAAAATACTACTTAGATAAAATTCAGGTAGGCATAGAATCACGGTTCCAGCGGCCATCTTATGCGACGTTAGACAAAGAAAAGAGGGCCATAATGTGATTTAAGGCCAGTACAGACGCGACCGTTAATCCTATGTCCACTCCCTTGGGTGTCATTTCCCGCCACGGGGCGCTACGTGACTCTTACGCGTTTGTAAACTGGACACATTGATTTCAGGAGGGTTACGCGTCAGTAGACCAAATGTAGGCTTTGATACTTAACACGGTGACTGCCACAAAACCAAAGATAATTGAAATTTAATTGTTTGTCGGTCACTGGTGACCACCACGGCGCGCTGAAAGTCCTAAACCGCTATAAAAATTTACTTTTGTTATCTGAGCTTAATGAATCATAAAAAATATTTATTGATGAAATATTTTTTTTAATTTACAATGCCTGTTAGGATAAACAAATTTTAAAAAGGCAATCGTAGCCTTTAATGCTGCTGTGCCACTGCTGGTCGATTAAAACTTCCATCATTGAAATCCAGTCATCGCAACAATTAAGCCCTGGAGCACCGTAAAACCAGATACAATTGAAAACCTATTGTTTCGCGACCGCCAGCGGTCTTATGATCCTTGAAGAGTTAATTGATAGGTATTGCTGGTTCTTAGAATATTGTCAAGTCTGTATGTTGACAAATACATATAAAAAATTATCAGTAAATAAAGAAATCTGAAATAGAAATAACTAAACAAACAATTTTACTTTGCATGGTACGGCCAGCATAGAAAATAGCAAATCACTTTCATCCATCCATGGCATTGACAAGCGTGTGTTAGATTATTATATAACACCAACACTCATTTTGGACATGGGTGTATAAAAACGATTTGGTATACTACGAGTATAAATAACGTAGCTATATATATTTTGCGTACAGTAAACAACCCAACAGGTCGACACGAAAGTCGACTCCCTTTGAAATATGACCATGGCATATAGATGTCAAGCTTAATTGAAGGCTCAAAATAAATTCTGGTCAGTTAATGGCATAGTTTATCACCGCACCTTTACCCATAACTGGAGTATGAATTTACAGAACACCGGTGTCTCTAATGAGGTCACAGGGTAATGCCATCTCCCCTGGACAGTATGGCAACTTTGGCGAATGTCCAACCTTTTGGGGTGCAGCGTGTAGTAAGCCCTTAAAAAATTCAGCGCCACATATAGGTTATAAATGGAGGTTGTATATGCCATATGTTTTTGTTGAACAAGCTTTTTGCTTATTTGGAAAAATGCCAAATTAAAATGAATTTTGTAACTTGAACGATAAATTTTAAATGGAAAACAGAACTCTTTTTTATTTATTGATTCTATTAGTAGCCTGGAAGGCACGTTGTTCCCGGTTTTTATCGTAAGAGGAGTCGTTACAACCCAGCAACAAGCTGGGTGGGTGAGTTATAGTCTGAAATCCCATAGTGCTATACAGAAGGCCTGAGCCCAGCAATGGGACGACTACAACGTCGGTCGGAAAGGGGGTACTAAGCCGAAAGGAGGGTAAAGTATACATGATACTTTTTTCTAAGAACTTTCCTTTAAAAATGGATAATTTTAGATTAACAGCCTTTTAAGATTTCAAAAGAAATGTCGCTGGGGTAGCCCTGGCGGTCAGCTGCTTTGAGAGAGAAACAGATTTGAGTTCATTGCCGGAGATTCTTGCGTTAGCTATCATGCGTCAGCCCCGTCCCTATTAAGCGTTGTACATTTTTTAAATTACGTCACCAAAAGTTTATTTTGTATGGAAGTAAATATGAACGTTTTTCGCAAAGCTTATATTTGCAATATAACAGTTGATAGTAGCACTTTCAGTTGTCCGCGGCTTAGTACCCCCTTCCCGACTGACGTTGTATAATTATAGACAGATCAATGAGGTGTATGATAGTTTCCTAAACTTTATAAAACGAATACACACTTTAAAACATTTGAACCGCATCTTCTCGTTTTACAATTTTTATATTCATATCTTACACATTTGTGTGACAATAACTAAAATCAGGTCGCCTTGAGCTTATAATCGTCACCCAATTCAACGCCCCGCCAATAACTTGGGGATAGAACTTCCCTCTTAATGTTTTTAACCCTTCTAAGCCTACAGGGAGCTTGCGGTGCACGATATGTTGACAATATTTTGGTATCGATCTTAATTTAAAGAAATACACATATCAATAAATGTAATTGTTCATTTACTGTCTAAGAACGACTTCTTCGTCTCCAAGGCCCTGTATGCACTTTGACGATCTGTCGCTACAAATGCACACACGCGTTATTGAAACGCACTACTGCAACGCAACACTTGCGCTTGTATCCATGCTAACACGCGTTTTTATCGATGCAGTTGGATTGTGCATTGACAAGCTGAATATTGCAACTGCATCGTCACACACCGACACATACACACACTCACACACACACACACACCCACACACCCACACACCCACACACACACACACACACACACACACACACACACACACACACACACACACACACACACACACAGCCTTGTCGCGTAGCGGCTCATAGAAAGAATACTACCACCCCCTCTTCTCTTGAGTGTCGTAAAAAGCGACTAACGGACTAGACTGCACATGCATTCAACAGCATAGAGCGGTGATGTGCTCACTAACTGTCACGCTAAGCAGTTACTATTTGATGAAACGTGGACTAAGGCAGAGGACTGCTTTTGCGGTCCTCATTGCCTAGTCTCTGACTAACCCTTCGGGGATAATAGTCGTGATTATGTATTATTGTAATGTATGTATCGTCGTAATCGGCTAGCGGCTGCATATCACTACTGCATCGCGACTGTATCGCATTTGCATCGCTTAAGGTAAGTTTGTTACGTACAGGTGCGCGCAATCCATTCACGCTTTCTAGTGTTTCGTGAAAAATTACACCGCTTCGTTTAACCGTCCTGCTGAAAAGCCATGTCCGCTGCTTTTTACCTGTCGGTCGCCACATATTGATTTTCCATTTACGTTACATTTGTATGTTACATGTAGAAGGATCGATTCAACTTGATTTAGTAAATAAAACCAAAAATTAACAAAATTAAAATCAAAATTTAAAAAAAAAATCCCAAAAAGAACACTAAAATTTTTACCACATAACAAATACTACAGTTTTAAAAATAAATAACTAAACTAGTGTTTAAATAAAGCAAATTTAAACAGATATAATATATAAAAATAACTTAAATCTTAAAGTAAATATAAATAAATATAAAAATAATACCCATTTCCCCAAAATTATCCTAATCCCCCAAAAATACCCTGAAACACAGAAAATGTAAACTCCTGTAATTCCTTCTTTCATTCTAAATTCTTTTCTTCGTCTTCTTCTCCTCCTTATTTTCCCTCCCTTTGTGCCCCGCTGTTTCGTTTGAGGTGACCTTCAGTCCACTCAAAGTAATTAAGGCAATTTTTTTTTATAGTAATAACAAGATCCCCTTCTGGACCTATGAGGTTCAGAAGGAGATCATAGTAAATAAATAATTATAAAAAAAAAATTGTCACAACATTGATCCTTTCATGTTTAAACATTTATTATGCCAATTAATTTATAACTTTGTGAGAGTGTGAGTTTTATCATGTCACTCTATGCACATTGTTATTATATGTAATTCAAGCATTGTTTGTATCTCCGATTTCAGAGTCTAACTTTTCTCTTTAGTAATGTAAATCATTACAGCAAATCGCAAATTCTTACCAAAAAATATTATAAATATCATATAATTTTTGTTGTATTGTATTTCAGCGTTGCCTAATATTATTATATTCTAATTTGTTGCACTTTCACTTTTACATGAATTCCGATTGTGTGCTTGTGGGGTGCTTGACGTAGTTACCTTATTCTATTGTTTGCTTTCCGCCTTTGCGGAAACACATTATTTTAAAACTTCCTTAGCTCAGTAATGTGGACCGCCCCTACGAGCAGGTGGAAAAAGCCTACACGAAATAGGTTGACATTGGCACCACCTTTTCATTCTCACAATATTTTCAGAACGTCAAACATTGTGTTCCCGAGTTATGATATTCACTGATAAAAAGGTTAGCTCCCTTACGCTGTCATGTTACATTATATTGTGAAACTAGACACGGCTATTTTCAACCATTATTAGTTTACGGTAAACACGTTGAAATCTACCTGAGTTTGCTATTAATAATTTGTGGAGGCACTCAACAATTTATAGCCCGTTCTAAAGTTTCACTCAAATAACCACCGTAATCGAGGTTTACGGCTAAGCTGCGGTCATATTTGTAGGTTCGGGATAACTCTCCATTCATCATAAGCGAGGGATTGTTGTGGTCAGCTCGGGTGAAAGCTACGTCGAATAACAACGTACCTTTTTTAATTATAATTATAATGAAGAGAATTTATGAATTACCAAACAAATTAATGTTGACACTGAAATTACCATCATTGAGCATAATATTGAACTACTGGATATATACCACAATGATATTTACGTGGACACCAGAAGAGGTGAAGAATGATATTGTTTTTCAAGAATTTAAAGAAGCATGCACTAGTGCCATTGGTTTGGGCGGACAGCTCGAGATAATCAATGGAAGAAGAATAACAAATTTAATGTACAGGTGAATGTGAGTTTAAAATCAAATCAAAGTACGAAGGACATTTGCAATATCGGTGACGTGCATAAATGACATTGTGCTTGTAACAAGTTAACACAAAAATTTAAAACAAAATCAAATAAAAGACTTTCACAACTTTAAGATTGAAGGAAGTAAGAAAACAAAAACAAAAACCATCATCTAACAAGCAAAAATACAAAAGTAAAAAACACAAAAGTATTATACTTTTCCACTCAATCTTTGTTTCCTGTAAACAAAACATGAAATCTGATAAAGATTTGTCCTACATCTGCTAACCATACCCTTTTGTGTTCACGCACATCCACCATAATTCACTTCAGAACTAAAACTGTGTATAGAAAACACAAAACAATAAACTCTTCAGTTTGTCGAAGTTTTTCCGAAACTTTATGCTTTATCGACATCGAAAACCCTTTACAGTTGTCACGGAGGGACGAGAGGACCCGGGATTCCCTATTTAGGGAGTAACTTGGATACGGATGAGTCTCTTTGAAACACGGTAAACTAAAAGGAAGTTTATTTGAGATTGCGATTTGAAATATGGGGTAAATTAGTATTGAGTAAGAATCCAATTGTGTACTTACATATTAATTAAGTAATATTTTTACGTATAATTGTGAATTTTCTAGACTTATGATCATGACAACTAAGCGAGATGTGCTGATGATGATGTAGATAGATTTAATATAGCTTTATTTTTTTTAATTTAATACAATTTGTATGGAAACAAGAAAAACACAAATTTTAATAACACCAGCTCATAAAATTATTAATATTTTAACTTCAATGAAGATTTTAAAAGTTTTGAAATCAATAAAATTGTTCATAGAGCGTATTAGTGATAATCAAAGTATGTTACTTACTACCTATTATTAAAACTTTCGATCGCAGGTGCTATCAAGCTACCAATCTACATAGGTACTGTCAACAATCCTTTAAATACTAATGCTTCAGGTTTCAGACAGTGCTCTAAATATAGAACCAACTTGAAAGACGATGATCGTTCAATATTATTAACGCATCTAAAGCCCCAATACCTATCTTATATCTCGTCATATCCCTTACGAGGTAATCAAAGAGGATGGATAATGGATCTCTCCATTAGATCAAAACACGTATGTACCCACACAGGCGCCACTATCCTTGACAAGCAATAAACCTAGTTAGAACAGCGTAGGTACTGACTAATGATACTTGAACTTCGAAGGCGAAGACAGAATGTCTCCATAAACGTACGGCCGAAGTTTATGATAACATTGTCGTCTAAGTATAAAGTTGTGTGTCACAGTTTCTCGTCATAGTATTGTGTCAATATTTTTTAAATTTTCAAATAATTTGGTTTTAAAGCTTTGAACACATCTTTATACCTATGTAATTGAAGTTTTTACGGCATTTTATCTTAATTTAGTAATGTTTTCCGATTAGTTCATTAATAGTTTCATTACATTTTTTACAAATACAATAAAATTGTACTGAAGAAAGTGTAGTAGACATTGTTAACTTTATAAGAGGTACCTATGCTGAACAAAAACGGATAATAATCTTAATACCATCTAGATAGTAAATTTGAGAATGAGCTAAAAAAAATTTTAATTGCTGAAGCCTTCTATAATATAAAAGAATATTTTGGAAAAAAAATATAAATATTGTATGGGTATTTCATTTATATACTTTCATTGATTTTAATTTTATTACTTAATTTTATTGAATTGTTTAATTTTGTTTTAAATGTAATTTATTCATGTAATGTAATGCTTATAATATCAATTTGTCACTATAATTATTACCTCCAAATTATAAAATCACAATGCCCTGAAAGGGTAAATTTGTAGCACACTAAAACATCTATTTTATACACTAACACTAACACCACTGTTATGTTCTGATTGCTATAAATTTAATGTGAATAAATGAATATGAATATGAATATGGATACACTATAATAATTGTCAGTACCTACAACCTTGCGAGTTATGATGTTCTTTTTAGAAACTTAATTTTCAAAAAATCTTCTTATAATTTTCATAGCATTCTATTCTGGCAGTATCATCGTCTCAATCACTAAAACACTCGTAAAATTACGAACTTTAGATTCATGTCAATCGTTAAAAATTGGATCTTGAAACATTATTTGTCATTTTCTATCGCACGTATTGGTAATTAATGAAGTGTTTCAACTTCACACGCACACATGCACTCGTGAAACAGTGTAGCCGACTCCACCACATTGTCAGAGGCTCTCAAAGTATCAGGTGTACGACGTGAATACCTAATCTTAATGGAGTTTGCGCACCTTCGGGGCGGGTGTAGGGGTGAGCGGGGGGGGGGGGCCTTGCTCGAGTCCGTTAGATTTAATTAGGTTTGAAATTACCACCTGATTGGGATCTCATCATACAGATTATTAAATACCAGCCCTGTAAGACAAAAATATACTGTAAGCTGTAGAAATAGAAAAATAAAAATACATTTTATAAATGTTCGTACAGCAAGTGGACCGGAACTCATTCAATAATGTTGATTGTTGCTACGGTCTTGATATTAGAACAGCAAACATCTACCTGTGACTACGGTTTCTGTAATTAGTTCGGTATTTTAGGATAAAATAATAATTACAGAAAAACACCGGTAAAACAGTATGTAAGTCTTAGGGTGGATTCGACCAAAGTGGAATAAGGTCTTATACCTAGATTAAGCGCCGAATTTGTATGGACTAATCTCGGAGTAAGTCTTATTCCACTTTGGTCGAATCCACCCTTAGTGCACTACGCAAGGTATTATTCTAACCGTGTCTCGTAGTGGTGAAAGAATACTACCCCTCTCTTTCCTTGGGTGTCGTAAAAGGCGACTAACGGACTAAAAACTGCACATACTTCCAACAACGTAGAGCAGCGGTGGACTCACCACCTGTCACGCTGAGCACATGTGCAGTCGCTATTTGGTGAAAAGTGGACTATAACATAGGACTTTGCGGTCTTCATCGCTTAGTCTCTGACTAACCCTTTTGGGATAATAGTTATGATTAAATGTATGTATGTATTATTCTAGGATTCCTAGCGTAGTACACATTTTTTGACAGTCAAAAAAGTATCAAATGGAGCCCCAACACAGATCCTTGATCGGCCCTGGAACACCTATATAGGTGAGGGTACGTATAAATCATCGAGTAAATGTTTTACCAAGTTCCTTGTGGGAAGAAACAGATTGCTCTTTATCGAACAACTTTAGTTGGGGAATAAAAAGGTATTTTATCGTTTCTGGCTCTTTGTGTTTCAATTGTCATGAATTTTTAAACACTTAAGAGTGCTAAGGGTTTTAGTGTTTTTTAAAGATTATTTGCACTTAGGTATATTTGATTCCATGCACTACGGCTGGTGGTTTTGGATCAGACGTATCACCTAACTCAGTACCTAATATAATATAAAGTATCCTTATAATATTATTATTTTTGAAGCCATTTCTCTACATATTTGTCAATGACTAGTCTTTTCGCTACATATGACGTTAGAAACATATGTAGTCGCTACATGTGTTGTTAGAAATATATCCAGTGTACAGTGTAATAGCAGAATTCTATAAAGCTGCAAGAATAAATTTTGTGTTTACTTGCGTGTTTGAGTTTCTCTATTGACTTACTAGTTCTACTTTTAAGCAATTTTCACTCGGAAAGCGTCCTTTGAGAAAATTATTTTCTAAAAAAGTCTGTGTAGATAACGCTGTTCCCTTCCCCTGCTCGTCGGGAAATTGAAATCGAACCTTATATTTTTACGTGCAAATCTCATTTTCTCTTAAAAGTGTTTCCAAGCAAATATCTATTAAATAGTGGATTATGGACTTCCATCCTCTTGTTTTAGAGTCTGTAATCGTTTGTGCCGCACCGTTCAGGGGGTTACTAGGCGCCAGCGTTCGTCACGTTTAAATATGATTTATGCAAGTAATTTAGTTAAGTACATAGAGACATTACGAGCTCTCTGCGTGGCGGATAGATTAAAATGTTCTTTGGGATCGTAGATCCTTTGTGGTTAGCACCGTGTCATACTTGGCAATAAATTATGTATTTGCTCTCTCGTGTACCGGTGGTTTTGATGGTTTAATTAATTTGATAACAAATTATGATGACAGCTATGGAATATGGGTTTTGTTTTGGGTACGGTTGAATGGATTGTTTAATAGGCTATTAAAACGTCGTAAAACAACCTTTGTTTGCGTAACAATTTGTTCATTATTGAAACAACTTTTGTGTAGTGAAAAAATGGTGTTCTTTACATGTGTTCGTTCTACCTTATTTTCTTTAGAAAATTCTTGTTAATTTTTAAACCTACTTTATATTAACTATAGGTTTTTGCCCACGACTTCACTTGCGTTAATTTTTTGCAAAAGAAAGTACTTAGCCAATAACCATCTTCAAGACCCCATCTATATCTACATCAAAATTAGTTAAAATTAGTTAAACTATTTGAAACGTGAATGTGTAACAAACAAACAAACTAACTCACTTTCGCATTTATGATATTGTTTGCATTTATAATATTACTTAGGATTGGCTAGCATGATCAAATAAATCGATCAAAGATTCTAAAGGAAAATAAAAATATATATTTATAGTTTCCGTTGAAACCATTTAACTCAATAGTTCAAAAACACGGAATTGGTTTGCTATAAACGTCTTTATACCTTGCCTTTATAACTCACTGCAGATTTAGTGATCGAGTTATCAAATCCGCATTCTTTATATTCGACTCTACGTTAACGTCACAAAGGTCACTTTTGGTTGTAAATTGTGAGGGTCACTTGTAGATGCGAGTTTACGATGGAGCTTTACAGAATCGATATGCAGGGTTATGATGAACACCATGCTTGATGCTACATTAGTTGTTTCGACTCATTTCAGGAACGGGGATTATTTCCTTCCTCCAAAATAAAAATAAAATTTCAATTATACTAAAGAGTAATCTTATTACATGTCCAATGTAAAAGAAGACTTAGAAGAACGAGTAAACGTGTAAGTGTGTACTTAAGATTGGCGGTATCGTTTCCATACATTGAGTTCAAGGTTGCTCGTGTGGTGTAAGATAGAAGGGACTAGCGATTTCAGTTTTGTTACGAAAAATAAAATGTTTTCAATTGTTTCTGGTTAAACTAATACTACAACAAATACTAAACACTTCAGTGCTTTTCCACTGAACCGCCAAAGCAAACAAATCGCAGGATCATTCTTATTTTTTACTTATTTGTTGCTCGTACATACCTTTACATGTATGTACATATATACAACACATCTGTTACCCGGACGGGTAGGCAGAGATCACAGTTCCCCTTGCTCATTGTTCGTTAGCAAGATAACCTTTGGAAATATATATATATAGGCAAAGGCGCCCTAGGACGGAGTAAGATCATATGCGGAGGTAGCAGAAGGCAAGCAAAACTAATCACGAGTGCCCTGACTGGGCACTATGCCACTCAACAAATACTATACAAAATGCAACTGGCAACAGACAACCTGTGTAGGGCATGTGGAGGGGAAACGGAGTCCATGCAGAACCTACTGTGTGACTGTGACTCTTTTACTAGGAAAGGAATGAATCTTCTGGGATCGGCGTACCTGAAAGCAGAAGATTTTATGCTCTTCGCCCTCAAAGACATTGCCAAGCTTATGGCAATTATCTTCACTGAGGAGACAGAGTGATAGGGCGGGGTTGCACAAAAGATCTCATTGGGTCGACGTGCTGTTGCGAGAAGGAGACCTCTGCAGGTCCCACTAGATAAGATAAGATAAGATGGAAATAATTTTAAATTCATTTGATCCAGAATGTTTTTTATACTAACAAATAAAAATAGAATCAAATTACATAGAGCTTCATAACGAAGTGGACGCATAGTGTTCCTTTGTTTAGTTTTGTTAATTCGTGAAGAAATCTTTTACATAAAAAGATAAGTTCGTCAGCCAAGACTGAAGAACGGCCGAATCACTCTGTTTATACACAATCTTTGCAGAACCCTTTCACGACGTAGACAAGATATTATGAGACAAAAATTTCTAACGTTCCCTCGAGATCACAAGATACGGCTGCTTAAGCAGACAAAGTCAAAGGTGTTCTTAAATGACTCTTTAAGCTTATGACTTAAATTGCGGTGATCTATGACTCACTCGTCGCGCACACACGGAAAACTCTTCAGAGGTCACGTGACGTCTGTTAGCGAGGAATTTTTACACGCTGGTAAGCGTATAACTTGTGGATGAGTTTCAAATAACTGACTGAGGTAGAACGGTCAACGTCGAAAGTTCAACGCTGGAAGAACATAGAAATTTAGAAAGTTATATGCCGCTATTTTACAACATTCCCTATAAATTATGAGATAAAGTCTTAGATTAAAACCAAAAGGGAAGATACGGCATGCGCCTACTTGTAGTCAATCAAAATATAGTCCTACGCAACTGACACGCATTGACGTCTCGGTCGCTTCGCAACAGACGAGTACGTACACGACCGATTCCGACTTAAGTGAAATTGTGCCTTTAGGCCTAATTTGAGCGGCTTACTTACTAGACGTCTTCCCTTTTTGTTTTAATCTAAGGATAAAGTAGATAAAGACGCGGGCGCTCTCAAATAACTCTATAAGCTTATGACTTGAATCGCAGTGTTCTATGACTCACCAGTCGCGCACACACGGAAAACTCTTCAGCGGTCACGTGACGTCAACGTGACGTCTGTTAGCGCGGAATTTTTACACGGCGGCAAGCGAATGACCTACAGATGAGCTTCAAATAACTTTGCCAAAATCTTCACCTTGCTGGGACAAGGTCAAAGATGCACATGACAGTAATTTACGAGTAGAAGAAAATTTATGACAAAGTCAAGGTTGTAAAGTGCCACAGGATACTTAATTTAATATCCCGGTTCCGGTCAAATACAATGTGTTTCCGTACCCTACTCACCAACCCGCATTGGGCCAGCGTGGTGGGTAATGGCCCAATCTCCTGTCGTGGGAAGGCCTGTGCACATCAGTGAGACGTTTATAAACTGTTGATGATGATGATGATGATGAAAATATTTCCTTGGATATTCAGATGTTGAAATATTATCTTGTTATTTTATTCATATAATTATACAAATAATCACGACTGTTATCCCCGAAGGGTTAGTCAGAGACTAGGCAATGAGGACAGCAGAAGCAGTCCTGTGCCATAGTCCACTTTTCACCAAATAGCGACCGCACATTTGCTCAGCGTGACAGGCGGTGAGGTGAGCCCATCGCCGCCCTATGCTGTTGGATGTATGTTTTTTTTCTTCCTTTATTTACCGTATTAAAAAAGACTTACATAATTACAAACGTATTAATCACATTTTTAAACCACTAAGGTTTGTCTATGCGCCTGCATTCACAATAAAATGTGAATGTGTAGTCTTTAGTCCGTTAGTCGCCTTTTACGTCACCCAAGGGAAGGGAGGGGGTGGTAGTATTCTTTCATCGCTACGCGACACGGTTTTATTCCCCTTAATTTTAGTCCCAGATTGAATTATATCGCAAGTTGCTTTACCCTACAATTAGAGAGAGATAGAGTCTGGCTATCAAAATTAGCAAACTTTTTACATGGTAATGCTAAATACAAATGTCAACATCAATTTCCCAAGTTGTCAGTTGGTCATCAGTAGTTTTATGTGATCTTGTTTTATCGATATATGAGTGTAAAAATGAATAAAACTATTAAAAGCGGAGTGCGTAAGATGTTGTTTTGCATGATTTCAAGAAAAATAACAGGAGAAAGACGCCGAATTCAATCAAAAACAAGATTGTTTACGTATGGTGCTTGATTTCTTAGGTTAGTATGACGCAATTCTTTTGATAGGTACTTGGTTTTTATGATTAATATTTTGGCTACAATTATTATTGTAGTGAATAAAAAAAAATATATGGAATATTGTTTTTTTGTTTAACTATTCTTACTTAATTCCTAACATGTAAAATTACAGGCGTTAGAATCATCTTAATATTAGTAGGTAAATGATAATAATTTAAAAAAAGTTGTTTTAATCTCGTTTTTGCACCTGTGCTCTGGCTGGTTATAGTATACCGGTGATTCGCCCCAGCTTCGCACGGACGCAATGTCTGATTTTCCCGTCATATTTTTTTTCATAACAAACTTTGTCTTTACGAGTTACGAACACAGCAAAACGAACATTATTAAATTATTATTGCGTCTTAACCTTTAATAGATATGCAGCTCGCAACTTTTTAAAAATAAAATTTATTTAATTTTGATTTCAGATGTAAAAGTAATAGTATCAACTTCGTTTATTCAGTGTATAGCCAGTATTACCAGCAGAAGATTTTTTTAAATTGCCGCCGTTTCTTAGGGACAGCTTTCATTAGCCAGACTCTACTCACAACATTTAACTTACTAGGTATATAATTTGTATTGTGGGTTTATTGTTGAAAATTTACCTAAGAAACATCGTTGAGCTGGGTGGGGTGTCAGCTCATTAAAATAATACTAGGTACCTAGCCATCTCTTCCCTTTGGTGTCGTAAAAGGTGACTACTATTTTTTTTAATTGTTAGGGCTACCAAACACAATACAATCCATTAATAATCTATGCTTATGGTAAACTATTAAAATATCACATATATTCTACTCTACTTGATGCAGACACAGAGTGCACAAAAAAAAATTATATCACTGAGTGGTAGAGCCACGCTGCGTTGCAGCACGCATTGGGCCGGCTCGCCCGGCGTAATACCACCCTCTCACGAATATTCGGCGTGAAATAATGGCACTTGGTGCTGTTGTGTTTCGTCCGACCAGTGGGGGTTCCGGAGGCCCCACCCCCCACCCCCCTCCTCCCATTCCTATTCCTTCCTTAAACCTATTCCTCCCTTTAAGGCCGGCAACGCGCCTGCGATTTCTCTGGTTATGCGGGTGTCCAAGGGCGGCGGTGATTACTCTCCATCAGGTGACCCGCCTGCTCGTTTGCCTCCTTCTTTTATAAAAAAAAAAAAATCAGGTGAACATTAAATTATTACAAAAATAAAAAAAAACAGAACAAAATAAATATACAAAAATAAAAATAAATGACAAAAAAATGACCAACGCAATCACGCAACAAATTCTGAAGTTTTCACTTCCGATCGAGGCAACATATAAGGTTTTTTTTGGTAGAGGCTATAGAACCTGTAAATATATCGACTTCACTCCGGATCGCATTGCAACTAGATTTCATACGACAAATAGGAGAATTTTGACCATATTCGTCCGGCAGCGTGGTAAGCAAAATGTTTTAGTATTATGGACTAATGGACTAACTGCACATCCATCCAACAGCACAGAGCGGCAATAGGCTCACCGCCTGTCACTCTGAGCACATGCGTAGTTGTTATTTTGTAAAACGTGGACTATGGCGAGGACTGATTATGCAGTCCTTGTTGCCTAGTCTCTGTTAGTCAGAGACTAGGCAACAAGTACCTAAGAGGGTTTAATAATATCGCAATAACTCAGTAAAAAACGTTTATTTTACTGAGTTATTGCGATTTTAAACTTCCTATAGTAGACTTTAAATCACAATAACTCAGCTAAAAAAACGTTTTTTAAAAATGTTTTCAACAAACTATTTAAATTCCTGTGTTTTACTTTAGCATGCAAAGTTTCATCAAAATTGGCTTATTGGTTTTTTTAAATTTCAACTTGAAAGTTTGTATGGAAAACGAAATGCGTAAACCCTCTTAAGGGAATAATATTCGTAAATGTATGTATGTATGAGACATCGTTTATCCGCATGTTGCGTTTCCCATTTCGTGTCGATAGTTACCACTGAGAATGTAGAGGCGAGAAGAAAAAATATTTCCGTCATGCTGCACTACGATTTATGCCGACAAGGGTCAGCAATATTGGTTAATTTACCGACGTCTTGTTTATCTCGACTGCTTGGGGTAATGATGTATCGGTGTAATATTGAACGATTAACTTGCAGTTTTGGCACTTTATATTATTAATGATAGGACTCATTGTTAATGAATTAATAGTAAATTAAATTTAATACCTCTAATTGTAATTTATATAGTGTTTTAGTTCTCTCCACTCGGTCTGATTAAAATTAAAATTTTGCTATGTATTTTACTCGGTTATCAGACAATATTGCTATTAGACTAAAACTGTTTTAAGGCTAGACCATTTAGGAATCGAAGAATTCTAAAAGCTTCATGCTTAATTTCAAATGAAAATTGACTCCATTAAAAAAAAAAACTTAAAGTTACACAAGTTACCCAACAATTATTTAAACCGAAAGACTCTCTTTAAAAAGCGAAAAATAGATAAAGACATTTTGTGGAGTAAAAACAAGAAGTAACTAACAAAAAAGTACTTATACTCCGTAACTGCCTAAAAAGTGTTTAAGCATCTTGCAAATAGAGACGTTACGTTTTTGCAACGCCGTTTCACGTTCGTTCGTAGAGGGAAGCATTAAGTGCAAGTGCAAGATACGAATGGTCGGTTCGCACGCAACCGTATTTCAGGTGGATGAAGCGCTGATTAAGTGGTCAGTTCTCCTCTAATGGATGTGCAGACTTTGTGTTAAATGCACTTGTACATATTTTTACCCGAACACAGAATACAGTGTTAACGATAACAGTTAGCTTGCGTTAGCTATAACAAAGCTAATGGATAGTTTAAGACATAAAAAAATCCGTTTTGTTTTTTAAACTATACATTTGATAAAGCTGCATTTGTTGTTTTATGTTCATATTGGATGTCTTGAGATATTTTATTTCAAGCTTCAATAATGTTAATCAATGTAAAAGCTTTATTCTTTTTGCATTTATTATACCTAATCAAGAATTCTCCTAAAGTGAAAGATATTTTTAGATGCACTTTTGTTTCTGTTTGTGAAGCAACAACCTAAAGTTACGTTTAGGTATATAATACGTTTGTGCGCTAACGACAAAAACGTTTGAGCGAAAATAGTTTTCGCCAGCCCGTTACAGCTACTTTAATTTGCCTAATAATTGGTTGAAAGCGCCAATATTGTGTTGTGTTCGGGTTTTCCCATTTCTGTAATCTTCAGCATTTAGCTTTTCAATTAGCAATGTGGAGAGATTTGCCGCGTCGCCGCCCATCCCCGCTCGGTTAATGACGCAAAAAATCTCTTCGCTCCACCGATATGTACACCAACGTACTGGACTTGTTTTTAATTAAAGTGCTTTTCACTTGTTTTATTTTACAGTGTTTTGTTTTCGAATTGCAAATGGTCGGATTCTGCGTTTGTATTTTGTTTAATACATTAATTTTGTTTTTGCAGAGTACTTATGTATTTTATTCGGACAAATCAACCTTTAATTAAGAGTTTACATTTGCTTAATATTTAGCTTTTAGTTTATTGTATATTACATAATCAAACGTTTTGCATTTCACACATTCAAACATTGATTTTGCGATTATTAAAAAACATATTGCAAAAGTTACAACTCCGCCGGGCCACATGTGTTGTCAATTTGTTTCCCCATTCGGAATTTTTCGAAGCACTTAAAACCGGATCAATCCGCCTGCATCCGGAACGATCACGATACTTCGCGTGTTCTGAAAATCCTAGGTCTTAATCGGGGTAGAGGATGACCGTTCGAATATAGGGCTGGTCGTCACGCAAAACCTTTCGGCAATTATGTAACATTGTGACTGAGAGACTTTTGTAGTCAAATCACTAGTTATTTTTGAGCTATTTTTTTCATAGAGTAGAGCAGTGGGCCAGTGTGTCTTTAAGAGGGTTTACGCATTTTGGTTTCATATACAAACTTATAAGGCGAAATTTTTAACAACCAATAAGCCAATTTTGATGAAACTTTGCATGCTGAAGTAAAACACAGGGATCTAAATAGTTTGTTGAAAATATTTAAAAAAAAAATTTATTTAACTGAGTTATTGCGATTTTTAACTTTCTATAGTGGACATTAAATCGCAATAACTCAGCTAAAAAAAGTTTTTTAAAATTGTTTTCTTTTAACTATTTAGATCCCTTTGTTTTAGTTGAGCATGCAAAGTTTCATCAAAATTGACTTATTGGATTTTAAAAATTTCGACTTGGAAGTTTGTATTGTAGTTGTGTATTGTGAGGGTTGTTAAAGCGACAGTTTTGTTTTTAATGATTATAAACATAATGTAGGTAGTGTAGATAAGATGTGTAGGCCTACTACGCTTAACACATGTGCAGTTGTTATTTGGTGTGACATGAAGTGTGGTAGGTAGTGTACTGCTTTTTCGGTCCTCATAATAATACCTACTCGTAGTCATAATTAAAATGTATAAATAAATAAACCAGACAGTGACTGCCTTGAGGCACACTGACCCAAAGAGTCCAACAGCAAATACCAAAAATAACAAGAAAAACAAAAAAGTTTTGTGATGCGTTCTATTTGATTGCGTTCCATTTTAAAATTGGCGACGCGAGTAGTCACGTGGTGCTTGTTGCATACAAACGTCCGCATTGGCGGTGTAATCACAATTAAAATGGCGGAGATGCGATCCCGAGTCGGATCATTACCATGCTCGGTGGGGAAATTGAAACCGTTGGTTGTTAGAGAAAAATATAAAGTGATTTATATGCGAGCGACGCGGCGCTGAATGATTTTAAGGATGTTGTTAACTGAAATGTGAAAATGAAAATGGTTACATCTGTAACTTAAAGTGTTATAGTGTTTTTAAATCTTACCTACATAATCATTTGGATATGTAGCTGCAATTAGGAAGATAATATTCTTAAAGCTCTGTACTGTATATTCAAATTTTTTTTAAGTGTCGTTAGGAGCAATTAAAGTATATCATAACGAGAAGTACCATATGACAACGGTATTGCCATTTGTTATATTATGTATAAACCGAAACATCATCTAAACTAAACGTTTTACGAGGTACCTATTTATTAAGCTCTAGGTAGGTATATATTTATTTGCTATAGAGATACGGTTTACAATATTGGTATTTAACATTGAGTTATAATGATCATGGTATTCAAAGATATTTTTTATAGTACAGGCGTGCTCTGCCGATTTCTCAGCATGCAAAAACTTAAAAATTAAATCAAAACAGGACACCTATGACATGATCATTATATTAATTGGGGATTATATTTAAATTAAAATAGAAAAATAGAATTCAGCGCATAGATAATAAAATAATAATAGCGACGGTAGACGGTACGAATGTAGTTATGTAAGAATCATGTGTAGTTTCTGCTGCGTTTACGTCTGATGGGCTATTGTTTTAGGTAATGACGTCACTTGTATGAGCTATTAGCATGTAGTTCCTACGTTATTTGCATGAATACAACCACACGACGTATTCGCATTGTGTAATACTGCGGCTATAGTACTGCAATAGTT
Organism: Scoparia ambigualis; assembly: GCA_963921215.1. Classification (NCBI taxonomy): domain Eukaryota; kingdom Metazoa; phylum Arthropoda; class Insecta; order Lepidoptera; family Crambidae; genus Scoparia; species Scoparia ambigualis. The sequence continues at coordinate 21,361,490 of OY992521.1, read as the reverse complement.
TCAATATTAAATGTTGATCATAAAGTGTACCTCTGGCGGCGTAAAATTTAATATTAAAGTCTCGATGTGAATTAACTACACTGGCCTGCAAAAATAAGTATCACACTTCTAAATTATTTTTTTTTAACTATAGAAGTTAGAGATTTAAAATAAAAAACGTTTATTGCAATTTTTATTAGCTTTCTTTGAAACTACAGTAAAATATGAATAAGTAACATTTTAAATCTAAATAAAACGATTAAAAATAGCAATTTTTAGCTTTGCAATTTTAAAAATGTGATAAGTACTTATTTTTGCAAGCCAGTGTAGTTGTAAACGTAAGCTGGGTAATATATTAAATAAAACAAATTTTGTGTATGTAGGACATTTTGCACTTGAAGATATTGAAACGTTAAAGAAAGTAAGACCTCAGGTGGAACCGACGTCTTCCGCAATACGGGATTCTGTTTTGACCACTCCTTTATCGAGGAATTGGTTATATAGACCTATATATCGAAATTTTTTCTACGCTTTTGAGACTAAATAAGATCGTCTTCTTCTAAATGTCGATACTCTGTGAAAACTCTTCTTCTCGTCGTGCCATATCCTCAACGGATGTTGGCGACCATCTTCCGGAACTTGTTTCTATCCTGTGCCAGTCTACAAAGACTGGCAGCGTCATTAATGTTGGACCAGCTCTTGATGTTGTCTAACCAGGTTAGCCTTCTCCTTCCTCTGCCCCTTTTACCGTCGATTTTCCCTTCCAAGATTTTCCGTATTATGTTATATTTGTCGTGTCTATAGATATGTCCGAAATAAGAAATGAAAGCTACACATTGTTATTATCAGTCCCTACAAAGTAGAGACATTTAAAAAGTTGTAAACACACTAATAAATAACATTTCATTAGTAAGAGCCGTGTCGTAGCGACTCATTAAAAGAATACTGCCAACTAGAGATGTGTAAGTACTGCGAGTAATGCATTACGCGTAATATAACACGACCACGTACTGTAACAGTACGTATTACCCGGCAAAATTTAGCATGACACATGACACTATACATGTCATTATGACTTCAGCCCGCTCGCTCAGTGCCGGCCGGCACTGCCATGAACGCTATGCGTTCTGTTTACGGCCTACATTTCTTTGACACCGCCCCCCGTAGGTCGTTAATATATCATAACATTCGCGCGCTTTCTTTCGTCTATTTGAGGTCATAGTCCGTGTTTTTGATAGTTCCCATGTCTTTTTAGTTAAAAGTTTAATATTAAAACATATTGCCTTGTTAAATAAATTTTTTAAAATTAAAAATATAAATTTATTACACAAAAATAAAAATAAAACATTAAAGACAAAAAAACAAATAAATACATTTTGTAGATAAATGTAATAAAACTAAGTAATTAATTTTTATTAAAAACAAATCATTGTTTTATTCAATAATAAAAGCTCATAAAACTATATATTTCTATCACATTACACCTGAACATTCAGTACAATAACACATAATGACATGTGATAGCAGGCTATGTAGGCATTCTAGGCAATCTAAGCATTATAGGGCATTTCTCTCAGGTAGGTCATGTTTAGCGTACTGGGTAATGCTATAATGCCATATTACGCGGTACGAAATGTCATGACATATGGCAGTACTCCATGGAGTACTGTTTTGCGCATGTCTACTGCCAACCCCTCTCTTCCCTTGGGTGTCGTAAAAGGCGACTAACGTACTAAAGACTGCACATACATTCAACAGCATAGATAAGCTTACAACCTATCATACTAAGCACATGTGCAGTAGTAACTTGGTGAAACGTGGCCAGTGGCAATGGACTGCTTCTGCGGTCCTCATTGCCTAGCCTCTGACATTTTATTTCTATTTTATTTTATTTTACGATTTATTTAAAATTCACAGCTCTTGACACAAAAATATATAACACAGTTTAAGTTAAAAACATACATTTTTAGAATAGTATACATTTGGGAATAATATTCGTGAATATAATATGCATGTATGTAGTACATATCATCAAAATACTACGTACTAATAGATAACATTTTATGATTACATAATGATGTACAGTCTGCTTTACATCAATCATTTGCATGGTTGGGCTTTATCGTCGGGTTCAGACGCGATGCTCGGGTCGATTTTTCGGTCATCGCATTGACGTCACCAGAGCAATAAAATCTCCGAGAATAAAATTGTTTTGACGAGTCTCTTTATTTGTAATTACAAATGATAAAACTCCTTCGGAGCAACCTTCATCTTCTTTATCGTATAATTTTACTTTTTTTGTATGTCCGTTATTCTCGAATGCGATGAATCTTTAGAAGTAAGTTGTGAGAACGCCAGCTAAGGTTTCTAAGTTGGTATAACTATTACAGGGTATGGCTATTCACAAATGCACATTAAAATTCACATAACAATGACTCCTACGTTACCTGGCTTAAGTAAATATATCATATTTTACAGAAGAGCGAACTTTTAAAGATGTTAAAACAGTTTTTTGTAACAACTTTTAAAATTTTAAAATGATTGTATGATTTTTAGCCTACAACAGAGTTTGTATGAGAGATATTTATGATATTTTTAAATAATCAAATTGGAATTAAGAGCGCAAATTCGCTGGCGAGCTGCTAGTAATACTTACAAATGAATGTTTCATTGTAATAGTTAATAATAATACTATTACGAAGAAACATTCCTAACAGTTTCTTCATAATGTGTCCCGCTTGCGTTCTCATAACATTCATCCGATAGTCATGAAACTTTGGTAAGTAGCAGTGCGTACGTACATACTTCCATACATGACTTTTTTCCCCTACTCGTTATTCGTTAGTCAGAAGCTAGGCAATGAGGACTGCAAAAACAGGTTTATGCTTCGTTCGTCCCACTGAGATTCGTCCCACATAAAAATATCCTTGTTCGTCCCCAACAATATGCTTCCTTCGTCCCAAAATATCATTTTAATTATTTTATTCTCGCTTTATCCTATTTTATATTCTCTTTACGGCCCATATTTTTTATATGACAAACTTACTTTTACTTTTATTGTATGTACAATCTACTACTACTACTACTATACTTTTAGCTATCTACTTGTAATTTGGGACGAAGCACAACTTTTATAGTGGTATGGGACAAACTAAGATTTTTTTACGATGTGGGACAAAACTTCCGGATGAACCCAAAAAACCCAAGAAACCCAAAAATGCATAACAGTGCAGTGGTTTAGACTGTAACAGCACAGTCCACGTTTCACCAACAACTGCACATGTGCTCAATGTGATAGGTGGTGAGTCCATCGCCGCTTTATGCTGTTGGATGTAAGAGCAGCTACTTAGTGAAATTTGGACTATGGTAGAGGACTGCTTTTGCTGTCCTCATTGCCTAGTCTCTGACTAACCCTTCGGGGATAATAGTCGTGATTATATGTATGTATGAAAGAGCAGTCTCCAGTCCGTCAGTCGCCTTTTACAACACCAAAGAGATGACACGGGTGGGTTGTATACTTTTAAAAATGAGCCGCCAGCATACATTTAGTTGTGTGCGTTTGTTCGCAAAGGTTTCTGAGGGGTAATACATACATCATACATATACTATATAATAACGACTATTATCCCCGAAGGGTTAGACAGAGACTAGGCTATGAGGACAGCATAAACAGTCCTCTACCATAACCCGCTTTCACCAAATAGCGAGTGCACATGTGCTCAGCGTGACAGGTGGTGAGCCCATCGCCGCTCTTAGCTGTTGGATGTATGTGCAGGTTGTAGTGCGTTAGTCGCCTTCTACGACACCCAAGGGAAGAGAGGGGGTGCTAGTATTCTTTCACCGCCACGCGACACGGTTAAATTAAGGGGTAAAACCTTCACGAGAAGTGGGTGTCCACGCGGACGATGCCGATGTCGCGAACGGGGTGCTAAAACCTATCCTACTAATATTATCAACGCGAATGTTTGTAAGTATAGATGGATGTTTGTTACTCTTTCACGTAAAAACTACTGAATGGATTTGGATGAAATTCAGCATACAGATAGTTTATAACCTGGATTAACACATAGGATACTTTTTATCCCGATATTCCCACGGGAACGGGAACCACGCGGGTGAAACCACTAGTATATAAATTTTTATAAGTTAATCACGACCGCGCAGTAATGAGAATAATGTTTGTTTGACTCAGCGCTGATGACGTTGTTTCAATGTTACGATAATGAGACAACACTTAATTTAATGTTTATGTCAACGTTTTATGAATCACAATCGAATTCATTAAGCGTTATGGCATCTTTGGTGCATTCCGATTTGAATGACGAAGCTACTCGTACTAATCACGCAAATACGAAATGATTAATTGCAGTGGTTTTACGTAATGACGAGATCAATTAATGGATGATGACTTAAGTTCTTTTCAACAATTGTTTATTTATGTTCTTTCCAAAGCGTGTTTAGGGTTTCTTAATTTCTTTATCACACAATTTTAATTTTAATCGCCTCTGTGTGGTCTAGTGGCTAAGCCACCGGTTTCAGGCCCAGAGGTCCCGGGTTCGATTCCCAGCGGGGGGTACATCTTTATGTGCTCGGTTTGGTTGGTGGTAGGGCTGTTAAGTCCGCCTGGCTAGCTACCACCATATTATCTAAGTCTGTCGCCATAACAACGATGTTTATAGCATTGTTGTTTTCCGACAGTTTGAGATAAGATAGCCAGTTCCTCAGTGGTTGAGGATTCCGGGTGAAGCTCACTTCCACCTTCGGCCTTATCGTCACTTACCATCAGGTGAGATGAAGGCCAAGCGCTTTCCCGTTTTAGAATAAAAAAAACAATTAGAGAAAGTTGAATTTAACATTGTAATAAAGTGATATCAATAGACAACTAAGTAGGAGTTGTTTTGTTGGCTCATTATGGAATACTACCAACCAATCTCTTCCTTTGGATGTTGTTAAAGGCCACTAACGGACTAAAGACTGCACACACATCCAATAGCATTGATCGATGTGCTCACCACCTATCACGCTAAGCACATGTGCAGTTGATATAATTATGATGAAACGTGGACTGTGGCACAGGACTGCTTTTGCAGTCCCTTTTGCCTAGTCTCTTAGGGAATAATAATCGTAGGTAGGTTTATGTATGTAACAATAATATGAATTCATTTATGTTTAATGTTATGGAGGCTACCATAGGCAGGTTTTTATCCAGTGGTACCGAACATAAGACGGATTGAAAGTTTCATAGTAAGATAGTTTAACCACTTTAAGGCGACACAGCCCCTAAGTCAAACAAAATGAATAAGCCTGCTCTCCTAAACAAAGTTGAATCGTCAACGTAAATAACACCGTAGTGGCGCGATAAAACAAAAAACAATATGTTTATTAAATACAGAGACGAAGCAATTCAAATGCCGACCATTATTTCTGTTAGGACTGTCACGGTGCAATATAAATCTTTCTGATCCAGCGAGAGATCATGCTCGTTGTATGATGAATGTGTTTTTTACCAAAATATCGCGGCTTAGTATAAAGGACGCGGGGCTTTGCGTGCGCCTCCTCACATGTATCTCTGAGAAAATTATGTAAATGGAGGGATGTATGTTTCAAGTAATTTGTTACTCCACTTTTGTTGCCAACGTCTGCGATGCTCCTTATGTAGGTAAAAACGAAATATGGTAACCTTATTAAACCAAAAGTTGCTTAAAATTTTATAAAAGTGAATTTCCTTCTTCTACTAAATTTCCAAAAGTCGTTTATCAAAAGTGGTTAAGAGGGTTTACGCATTTCGGTTTCCCATACAAACTTCCAAGTCGAAATTTTTAAAAACCATTAAGCCTACTATGAGAGATCGATCGAATAAAAATAATCCAATCCTTTTATCAACTTAATTTATTAGTTTACACGCTCTTTATAAGTAATTATCTTGTGATAATACTTTACAGAAAATCAGTCCGAATCAATCAATCTCGTTTCAAAACCGTTTTCCAAAGTGAAAAAACAGCGCCCTCTGCTTTAGAACCTCTCTCTACCGATCCACACATGTCACGGTCATAAACGTTTTCTTACTTTTTTTAAAATTAACAAATGCTTCTAACACATATTACATTACTAATCCTTCAAATAATTTAATAATATTAATAATATTAAACATTAACAACTAAAACCATAATGAATCTAATATAATTAAATGGGCCATCATTCATCAAACAAACTTGTGTATGACCTACGTAAACGGAACACATTGTGTTCCGTTTACCAAAACTTAATAATTGGGATGTGACTTAAATAATAAAATCTTACACTACACAGGGATCTAAATAGTTTGTTGAAAATATTTAAAAAAAATGATTATTTAACTGAGTTATTGGTGTTTTTAACTTTCTATAGTGAACTTTAAATCTCAATAACTCAGCTAAAAAAACGTTTTTAAAAATGTTTTCAACAAACTATTTAGATCCCTGTTTTTTTCTTTAGCATGCGAAGTTTCATCAAAATTGACTTATTGGTTTTTAAAACTTTCGACTTGGAAGTTTGGATGGAAAACCGAAATGCGTATAAACCTTCTTAAGGATGTTGTGTAGACCTGGTGAAGAGGAAAATAATATGTATAATATATCTTTTAATTCCTTTACGGATAAGGTAGACCTCCGTGGTCGAGTGGTTAGCACGCCGGCCAGTCTGGCGTCGCGCCATCTCTGAGGTCCCGGGTTCCACTCCCGGCCGGTCAATTAAGAGAAAAACTGTTTTTCTTAATTGATTTCGGGTCTGGGTGTTTTTTAATGTTAATTCATATTTATCCGTTATCTTACCATATTAACGAGTTTCAAAAGAATACTTATCTTGGTCTAGATAATTGGTGTGAGCGTAAACAAATGAAATATAAAAAATAGGCATTTATTGGCCTTCGTCTCACCTAATGTTGAATGATGATAAGACGTTTAGCTGTTGTGTTAGCTTGCCTGGCAGATATATACCAAGCCCTTCTACCAGCCAATATCAGGTCCATTTGCAACCGTTTGTATATAAATGGATTTCTATGTCTAAGTGGCTTGCGCGTTCGAATAGCGATAGGTTGAAATAGATATCGATTTTTGAAAAAAAATTATCGATGTAATATATGTAATACAACCAATCCATTTTTCATTCCAGTCAACAAAATTTACGTTAAAATAATATTTTTTTATGATATTGTGTTGATAATTCAAGAATGTTAATTTAAATATATCGACATCCTCCGCAATTCGAAATGAACGAAGCAATTATTGGTCCCAGCTGTTAGAAGCCGTTAAAATACACTAAAGCGCACTCTGACATTGTGTAGCGTCACAGAATAACTAATAGTAGTATAATAGTGTAGTGTATTTCGTGGTGCGTTATTTTACACGTGGGAAGGCCCTAGCCTAGTTAAAATATTAACGTCACAGTGATAACATCAAATGTAGTTTTATGTAAAAGGAAAAAAAACCCGAACAGTGACCAATTGGATCGTTGGCGCCGCTTTCGAGATAGTGCAGATTTTCTAATAATTTTCCATATTATTAATAACATAGGTTTTATCCATCAACAATGCTAATTATATAATTTTAACAGCTAACGGGTAAACTTGCTGTAAGAGATCATATTACGAACCCATAAAGTATTCACAATCAAGTTTACGTAAAAAAAATGAATCAGCACCGTGCTTTTTTTGAACATGAAAGATCAAAAGTTACGACTAAATCATATTAGTCACGTGCTTTTCTCAGAGGCTCTTCTGAGAACAGAAGCAAGCAAATGCCCATAATACTGCCGTCGGTTCACACGTCTCCGCACCGGAATTATGATTCAAGAAATTTACATCTAACGACAATCATTGCAGAAAAATCTGTGTTCATCCGCTCTTGTGTGTCATTCTAGGTTTCCCGGTAAGTATAGACTGGTATTATTAAGTTGTATGGACTGTCACTGGATCGTGCTAGCTCCATTATGAGTATTATGCATTCGTTGTGTCCTTCAACTACATTCACTTGAGTTCTTTTACGAGTACATGCTTCAACGTTAGTTTGACATACAAACGTTTTTGTACCGATAAAGCGTAAGAGAGTAATAAGAGAAGTGGAATGTGTTCCGCGCATATACTCGTACATTATACAGCAAACATATAATATTAAATGTTTCCCTAAGTAGGTATTATAATAAGCTCTATTTTAATCTGTAGGTCTAAGTATATGGAAGAGTAGAACTATTTTGCGCCGCCTATTATACCATGGAATAACAAGAAAAAAAAGTTAACAACCATACGGTCACACTATACAAATACATACATATAATCATGACTATTTTCTCCTAAGGGTCAGTCAGAGACTAGTCAATGAGGACAGCAAAAGCAGTCCTCTACCATTGTCCACTTTTCACCAAATAGCGACTGCACATGTGCTCAGCGTGACAGGTGGTGAGCCCATTGCCGCTCTATGCTGTTGGATGTATGTGCAGTTTTTACAGTCTTTAGTCCGTTAGTCGCCTTTTACGACACCCAAGGGAAGAGAGGGGATAGTATTCTTTCACCGCTATTCGATACGGTTGACTCACGGTTAGGGTTGCCAGATGGTATCCAAAAGGAGGACATGTCCTCCTTTTCCATGTTTTGTCCTCCCGTCCTCCCTTACCTACTGTAAGTCCTCCTTTTTGCTAAACGTCTAAGTGCTAAGAACATTGAATGTTTCTCAGAACTGCTCAAGATCTGCGAGTTTTATTTTTGTATAAGCGCACATAGCGCTAATGTGGAAAGAGTTTTTTCACTGATTAATACTCAGTGGAGCAAAGAGAGCAATAGACTAAGTGTGTAGTCAGTTAAATCTTTAATTCTTGCTCAATACAACTTCAAAAACATGACATGGGAATATTTTCATAATTATTTGTTGAAAAACCAAGAACTACTTGCAATAATTGGCAGCTCAGCTAAATATGATTAAAATAAAGAAAAAATAATAAGTATAAAATATACGTGTAATTGTGAATGTCCTCCTTTTTACAGAAAATCCTCCTTTTTAGACCCATCTGCCCTCCTTGATCAAATTATCATCTGGCAATCCTACTCACGGTGGACTACACAAACAATAAAATGATATTCAATACCGTTTAAACTTATACGCGTTTATGTAACGTTCTATTTTAAGTCAGAAGTTCCAAACCCTGTACGATTAGGTTCGTGAAACATTTTATTACATAACTCCACATCAACTTTCCTCAACCGAGTACACGTGAATCATAAATGTAGTTTTACGTAAGTCAGCGCCCTTGCACGAGCTACCGATACGATACCGATCGGGGATACCCTCGCTTAGTCATAGGCTATTTCTGTAAGTTCATTTCATTGTGGCTAATAAAACGTTAATTAGTGATTTGCGCGGAAGTATGGTTACTGCATTTTGGAAGACCCACGAGCGTAATTAAAATGTGACTTTCCTGTTGTAAATAACAATGAGGTTGAAAAGGTTTTTTTGTAAGTCGTTACTTCTATATAAAGATGTGTTTTTTTTGTAAATGTCGTTACTTCTAGATAAAGATGTGGAGTCTCTTGCGCCTGTTTTTATTCACAAATAGGATATAGCCTAATTCTTTAAAAAAGTTGGACGATTAATCAATTAAGTTAAAATAAAGAAATTCACTCTTTATTTCCACGGGAGCCTGCCTATTTTGGTTACGATCTCTCAAGTAAAGCTGCTTTTGCAATACTAGATTATGGGTGTTCAATTGCTCAAGAAGCTTCGTACTTCAGACGGCGCGTGAAGTCTACTAACTCGTGATCGGTCAGCGTGGCAATTAAGGCTAGATAGGCCGCCCTTTAAGTTCTTTCAAACCATCTGAGACATAGAAAATAATGGTTTAAATTCTATAAAATAAAGTATGTAAGTAATTTAAGGATTAAATCTAGTCAAAGTCGCATTCAGTTACAAGATCCATTGAACTTCACTCGATAGAAAAAAAATCCTAAAATTTTCAGCGCTTTTTGTAAAGTTTTTTCAACATTTTAAAACTAAACTACTGATATTTTACATTTAATTTTTATACTCAACTAAAGACACAAATATTTCGCAGATAAATTCGCCGAGTATCCTATGAAGTCTATACATATAGGCCAAAAAACCTATTAAAACCTATAAAACTGTATTTATTTTTTTCATTACAATATTTGCGCCGCTTCGCTGTTACACCCGTCCCTTACCGTGTACCGCCGAGAGAGCGAGAGAGAAGCGCTAGGAATACCTCGCCTTAATTAGACATGGGTTTATTTCACATTTTCTAAATGACGATAGTCAAAAAAGAAAACTGAAAATATAAAAAGACTGGTTGGTATGCTTCGTCTACTATAAAATTAATAGTATTTGGTTAAGATTAGTTAAAGCTAAACTTACTTATTCAACGATGAAACTGTATTGTACGTGGAAAGCAATGTAATAATAGACCATTGCGTAAAAATAACTCGTATATATAAAACGGAGCTTTCCTGGAATGATCGATAATGGGCATGCAAAAGGCATAATTTGTATTCGCTGAAGGTCGAATACCAGCTTAGTCTGTGAGTCATCGAGCCACGTCCTGCGGTTATGGTAGCATAACAGGTTGTAGGCAATTACCTGTGACTAACATTAGAAAAATTGGGTTAGGTTCGTTACGTGTGTAGTTTCGTTGAAAAGCGTGTTTAATATCTGCTCAAGTTATTTGTTTAGTTTTTTGGTAAGTTGTATGAATTTTTATTTGTACCTACATTTATTTAAGGACAAACAATAAGAGGAATAAAAATTTGGAGAGGAGAAGAGAACTTCAACTCACTTCTCTTTTCCAAATTTAAAAAAATAACAACATCCTTTTTTCAAAAATTAATAAAAACTTTCAATACGATGTGAACGTCAAAGGGCAGCACGATCGGCTGCGCCATCGAGCTCCTCAATGTTAATCCAGGTTTTAAAATAAAAACAGTTTGTGCAAATGTGTTTAGCTATTTCGCTGTTGCCGTGGCAAGGGTTAGTTTTCACATACATAAATGATATATAAAACAAAGCCATAGCTATTTGCATACATATCAGGACGCTCGTAAACGTTCCCAACACGCAACTTGAGCACGCGTGCTTGGTTACTTACTGCTATTATATAACACTTAACACAAATAAGTTAAGTATAGCCTATATTATGTTCAGGGATGTAGTAATAAAACTTAAGGAGCATTATCTACAATATATTTCATCTACGAAAATACCTCGTAGTATGGAGGGTCAATTCCAAAACCCCACAAGACTTCAGAGACTTTGGTTTGAGTTCTACGTCATGTAGGCAAAGGTGTAGGGTAGCTAATACAATAAAACACGCTGTCAAACAACTCCTTTTTTTTAATTGCTGAAAGGAGAAGTATTTTTTTACAGTTTTTGTGCGCATTTAGGCCCTTTTTAGGCACTTTTTGAACAACAATTACAAAAGACAATCATGGGGTATTTTCGTCGATGAAATATATTGTAGATACTACTCCTAAAGTTTTATTACTACATCCTTGGACATATACATACTGTTCCACAGCTGGGCAAAGGCCTCCATGATCAAGTCTTTGCCAAAATTATATATAGGGTCTAACAATATTAATAAGCGAACGTTTAAGGGGACCATCTATACATCACACTGAGCATGCTCACCAAAGGTCCAAAACTAGAGGCTCGTCACCGAGATAATCCACAAAACATTATCATAATTTACCAAAAAATACTCCCTTTCCAAACCCGTACTTACTATTTTTATTGATTTAGTTTGTTAGAAAACATAACTTTGAAAAATCACTATAAAACTGGAGCTCATTTTTGTCATTGTATTCAGAATGATGTATAGATACCGCCCATAAACGTTCGCTTATTGATTTTGTTAGACCCTGTGTAATGGGTATTGGTTTAATGCCCACGCTTTATATATGCGACTTCGTCACAGACCCTGGCAATGCATTAAAAATACCGGGATATATAAATATCTGGGAATTGAACCCTGGATTTTATTATTGAATGGAAATTTGGTTGTCTTCATAAGAATATGAACTAACACAATAATAACAATTGTAAATTAAGTAAAACATAAAGCACAAAAAACCGAAAAAAAATTACAGTTTTTCAGTAAAATGCACTACAATTGGAAGTACGAGTACTTTAGGCTTTATTTCGTAGTTAATAAATGCATAGAAAAATAACAACACCATTTTTTCCGCTTTCCCCAGACTTTAAAGTACTCTAAGGTTGCGTGCATTGCTTGCGAATGTTCAATTTACATGTTAATCGGTTTCATTTATGGTAAACTATAAAATGAACAACTAAGTACATCCTCTATTACGTCTACAATTATTTGGTACACAATTATTGCTACGTTAATCTTGTGTAACTATCCTGATTTAAAAATATTTTTGTAATAATTAATGAATACAAATCCTTTAAGTCATTGAACAAACATTTATTTTACTTTGATACAAAAAGCTGCCTGCTGCTAGCTAGCGCAACCAAAGTGTATATATTTACAGCTCTTTCCTTAATCGAACTGTCCAAGTCACCTTTGTGTAGGGGACAGATAAGATAAATACCACTATCTTGACTTAATGGCTTTTGTCTCGGACCTGAAGGGTGTCCATCCGAGGCTGTCAGGTCGCCACGGTTTGATTTGTCTTCGTTACCCGGACACCTCTCGCGGTGCGTAGAGAATTTTGATCCCCACAATTCGGACTATTCAATTTATTGGTCCTTCGAGCCGGATTAATAGTTTTGCGGTGGCGTAAGGGGGCTAAGTGAATTTCGTTGTCATGTTTAAGATATTAATGGTCATGTCAGGTATGGTCTTTATTATTTTTTTAGCTTCTTTTAAAATTATCAAAATACTTTGAGAGTAGGAAACGTTGAAAAACAAAATGACCACCCACCTGAATTTTTTTCGACGTTTCGTTATCTTCAACTTTTAGTGTATAAGTTACGCTAAAATTGTTATTGAATCTTAGTTAGACTATCCTAGAAGACACTTCTATTTTGCCACCCGATAAAGTTGACAGTCAACTTTACGGTGCATCTTATTTAAATATTTAACAAGGCGGTGAACACCACTTCTGCACACACGGGCTATTTCACTTGGCGCATGTTTTCCTTCAGAACCACATTTATACTCGAGACCTATGCTCGATGCATTTTCTGGCTTCCATTGTTTACCTAACCTCCTGCAATATGGACTTTATTTTAAGACGTTAAGGTTGCCATTAGCTTTGTGTCTGTAAAACAAATAAGTCACCGTCGTCACCTGAGCAAGCGGAGCGAGCCCCAACAGGTTTATATCAATTTTCTACTGAGTGCGTCTGGTCCGTGAAAAACACTTAACCATGGATTCAAGGCTTGCTGCTGCTTTTCATTGCGAAACAAATTTTATTTATACGTTTTTGAAAAGAAAGAACGTTTTTCTCAAGTACCATGACGGTGCTTCGAATATTTAAAATACGCTCATTTGTGTTACGGCATTCTTCCGGAAATTTATGAACGCAATCTTGCATATGTCGTGCATCCATTGTTGTCATTCCGTATTCAGTCTCGTCTGCTGCGGAAGCAGGGGGTCTTGTGTGTACCATTCGTATGTTTTTTGACAGATTATGTTATTATACTATATTTGTTGGTGCTCCTACCTTTGTTTTGTTTCCACTGTCATATTGATTAAAAAGCATATTTTGAAGACAAGATGTTATTTATCGTTCGATAGCATATGATATCGTGTTTTGTAGTTAGAATCCTTAAAAATGTATAAATCAATAACGGTAAAAGGTAAATATGTAAATTTTTATTTTTTTACAATTAGCTCTAAGGTTTACGCATTTCGATTTCCCATACAAACTTTCAAGTCATAATTTTTGAAAACTGATAAGCCAACTTTAATGAAACTTTGCATGTTAAAGTAAAAAACAGGGATCTAAATAGTTTGTTGAAACATTTTTATAAAACGTATATTTAGCTGAGTTATAGCGGTTTAAAGTCCACTATAGAAAGTTTAAAATCGCAATAACTCAGTTAAATAAACGTTGTATTCTACTTTAGCATGCCAAGTTTAATTAAAATTGACTCATTGGTTTTAAAAAATTTTAACTTGGAAGTTTCTAAGGTAAACCGAAATGCGTAATCGCTCTTACGGATCTAGCTTTTAAATTAGTGTTCATATTTTTAAAATTATAAACATATTTTAATTACTTGCAATAAACTGTAATTATATAATTTGTCCAATAAAAACGTTGTATGTATCCTAGCACATACAGCGTATTAGTACTGTTCACAGAATATTTCTGTGGTACTGTCATAATAACTTATAACAAACAACGCATTTGTATAGTACACAAAAACAGCGTACTTCCTAATTGGATATCAGAATCTTACTGATTACGGTATGGACGATCCAATCATCTAAGTAAACAATCTTACGGAGTGTTGTGTAACCAATGGCATTTGTTACACATCATCTCACATGTCCATATAATCACTTATCAGTTTAGGATTTATTAGATAATCCACTCTGCACTTACGTCATCATTGCTGACAATTTGTACTTACATGAACAAAAGCACATAAGAAGATCGGTTCAAAGTCTACCATGCTATCATAAATCTTCAGGGTTTTTGGTTATAGGTGGTTAAATAATTCAGTGACTAGGCAAAAAATATCAGATGTTCTATACAAAATTGCAAATACTGTTCGACGTAAATTTATGGAACAGCTGATCTTCTTTTTGCAATTTCGGAGTTGCATTTGAATACATAGTTGTTCATTGCGTTAGGATGGCCCAACTGCGGAATTGGCTACTTGACAGTTTTCGGATAAGTATTTTAAAAATTACAAACGCTTATTTTATACCCCGTACAATTTTTTTTCCTCGTTAAAGCTTTATTTAATAGAAAAATAAATATTTTTTTGCATTTATTTCAAATTTAGTGCAAAAAAGCTTTATTTAATAGAAAAATAAATATTTTTCTGCATTCATTTCAAATTTCGTGCAAAAACGGTTAGACACGTGACATTTAGCCCCGTGACGTCACACCACATTAAACAAGCAAATTTATCTTGAAACCTCACAGATAGTTTTGGTTTTTGTGAAATGTGACGTCACACGAAGCTCAACCATGGCCGCCCGTGTTTCGGGTCTCGTCCACAGATAAAAAATCGCAAATTTATTTTGTAAAAATAAAATATTAAGAATTTATCTTAATAAAAAACTGTTGGATAATTATTGTTAAATTATAAACTACCATATCCGACATATTTCATATTTTATTGTTACAACTGTCAAATAGCCAATTCAGTGACTGAGCAAAAAATATCAGATGTTTCTTATAAAATTGCAAATACTGTTCGACGTAACTAATAGAACAGCTGATCCTTTTTTTTTTGCAATTTCGGAGTTGCATTTGTGTAAATAGTTGTTCTTTCTTCTAGGATGGCCCAACTGCGGAATATATCTATTACCGGAACAAATTAGAACAGAAGAAAGAGATGTATTTTGTTCTGTGCTGTCACCAGCCACCCTGAATGTAGGTGGTGGTTATTAACAATTGCTATATTACGACAACAACCTTGACCAACGGCTGAACGTGCCTTCCGAAGCATGAACAAGCTCAATATATTTTAATTTGTTTACCTAGGTATCGCGGTGACCCAGTGGTATGCAAAGTTGCAATGTATGCAAAATCGAACGCGCTTACGTATCAACTATTAATAATAATTTAAGGTGTGCCCTCGATAAGTCTTAATTGATTTTTTAAACCTTTGTTTAAATTTAATTGTTTGTCGGTCACCAGTCACCCCCATGGTGCTTAAAGTCTTAAAATAAGTTTAGCCCTAAGTCTAATTAGACTACCTGTGTGTTATAAATGAAATAACAACTTTATAAACATTCTAAAAAATATTAGCATTAACCGAATCGCGTGGCGGTGAAATAATACTACTACCTCCTCTCTTCCCTTGGTTATCGTAAAAAACGACTAACGGACTAAAGACTGCACATAGTTCCAACAGCATACAGCGGCGATGGGCTCACCACTTTGAAA
The DNA here is from genome assembly GCA_963921215.1 of Scoparia ambigualis. Lineage (NCBI taxonomy): Eukaryota > Metazoa > Arthropoda > Insecta > Lepidoptera > Crambidae > Scoparia > Scoparia ambigualis. The sequence goes on along the minus strand of OY992521.1, from coordinate 21,345,445 downwards.
TTTGGTGAAAAGTGGACTATGGTAGAGGACTGCTTTTGCTGTCCTCATTGCCTAGTCTCTGACTAACCCTTCGGGGATAATAGTCGTGATTTTAAGTATGTATGTAAGTATGTTAGTATAAATAAATCTAATTAATTTTTTATTTGTGCCCTTGTTACTTAATATAAAAGCCACTTGTAATATCTTGTATAACTCAACTAACAATGAAACTAGAAGAAAAACAAAGACTTTCCCAAATAGATATTCTTTATGGCGCACTTAAAACTAGGGAGTAGTAGGAAGGCAAGGTCAACATTAAGCTTTTCTTCTCGAAATAGAATTTCTTATTATCCGGAGAGAGCACTTTTCTTATCTTGGACGGAGGCGCTTTAATTATCTACATAGTAGCTAAGTCAGATTTTGCTGGTTGTTCAAGGTTTTTGGTAATGCTGAACTTATGCTTATCGATAAACGTTGACGTTTATGATGATTCATCATATTATTACCCCATGCACAGTGCATTGCTGGCTCCGCTCTTCCAACAAGGTTAAAAGCCACATGAAAAGGCCGTAAATCACCATGCTGGTTCAATGTACCCACTTCAAACCACTATCCTACGAAAACACGTGTCTGCATGCGGGGAGGCATAACTTTTTACTATATTTGTGAACAGACATTGTGAACATTGTTTATTAAAAGTCTGCAATCTAAGCGCACAAGACGCTGCGCCATGAAGATTTCAGCTCATAACATAGTTGAAAAGCTCGATGGCGCAGCGGCTGGAGCGTTCGGCTTGCAATTTTACCCGCTAAGCAACTTTCGCAATGCCAGGTCGCCTAATAGAATAGAATAGAATAGAATATTCATTTATTCAAGTGATCATGGACTCAATATGTTAGTATTACTTATTCTATGTTAGTAACATGATTTCCATTAGGTAATTGTTTATTTTTTAATTGTTTATTTATGCCGCAAATCATGGGTGACTAATTAAAAACATCTCTTGCTTCCTCCGTGCTTCGGAAGGCACGTTAAGCCGCTGGTTCCGGTTGTTGCCGTAAGATGGCACTCGTTAAAACCTACCAACCCGCATTGGGCCAGCGTGGTAGGTTATGGCCCAATATCCCTACATGCTATATTGTTCACATGGGAGGCTTGTGCCCAGCAGTGGGACGTTTATGGGCTGATGATGAGGATGAATATAGTTACAAATACAAAAAAGTTAAGTACAGCCTTTATAAGTTTATACTGTCCCACTGCTGGGCAAAGGCCTCCATCATTGAAATCAAGTCATCACTACAATGAGTTGGGTAAATGCAAAATCTTCAAAATAAGTCTAAAATAGTACATTGTTATTAAAACTGTTTTAACGGCACTAAACACGATTAATTTTGTAAGTAAGTACATATCTACTTACTGCTTGACGTTTTGGCGCCGATACTGTTAGTGTAGTGTGCCGGAGTCGTGTTACTGAAGATTCATTGCACTGTGACAATTTAAGTGAACGTGAGGGTGGATGAAGAAACAAATACCCGCCCGAGCCGACGACGCCGCGCACCGCCAGTTCGCTTGTGACCACGGCCGCAGCATCGCGGCCGAAACGTCAAGCAGTAAGTAGATAATATGTACTTACTTACAAAATGAATCGTCTTTAGTCCTGTTAAAACAGTTTTAATGCAATGCAACGCGATAATTTAAAGTACATCAATAGTTCGAGGGAGTAAATAAGTCTTTCACCCGAGGTAAACACTGTGCTTTTCATTACGAATACAAGGAAAGTAAAAACAAAAACATGACTGTCTTTAGTCCGTTAGTCGCCTTCTACGACACCCAAGGGAAGAGAGGGGTTTGTAGTATTATTTTCTTGAGCCCATCGGCGCTCTATGCTGTTGTTTGATTTGCAGACTTTAGTCCCTTAGTCGCCTTTTACGACACCGAAGGGAAGAGAGGGATTGGTAGTGTTATTTTGATGAGCCCATCGCCGCTCTATGCTGTAGGATGTATATGCAGTCTTTCCGTTAGTCGCCTTTTACGACACCCAAGGGAAGAGATGTGTTGTAAGTATTATTTTAATAATTGGACACAATTACACATGTCAGAAAAACGATTCTCCATAAGGAGGAAAAGTACTACTTTCCTCCCGCTCCTCAGGCAACTTCAGACCTACTTTCCGTGTATGAGAAATGAAAAGTTGTATTGTTGTTTAAATCTTCAAGAAACCTCAGTAGTTCCAAATGAGGTGCAGCTTTTTCTTCAGTTCTTATCTTTAAAGAAGCACTTTTCAACGTTTTGTAAAAAGTGTGCTGGTTGTTGGTAATGGAAGTAGCTGTATAAAAGTGGGTCTTCGTGTATTTAGGGACCGTTTGTATCCTGTCACGGAATTTTAAGAGGTTGACGATAACAAACAACACAGCTTTTTGCTTATACCACGGACGTGCGGCCGCATTTTAACGAAGCTGTGTATACGTAACCAGCGAGATACATAACTCATGGTATACATGCATATCCATTATGAACACGATACTACCTACTGAAATTACAGTCATTTTAATCTGTAAAGAAACCATTAATTATCCTACTAATATTATAAACGCGAAAATGTGTAAATATTGATGGATGTTTGTTACTCTTTCACGTAAAAACTACTGATTGGATTTGGATGAAATTCGGCATACAGATAGTTTATAACCTGGATTAACACATAGGATACTTTTTATCCCGATATTCTCACGGGAACGGGAACCAGGCGGGTGAAACCGCGAGCGGCCGCTACTTTGTACATTATATAAACAGTTAGGTACTAACTGTTTTTGTAAAGTCTCAGATGAGAAAGAAGGTCTTGAGTTAAAATCCTCATTACAATAATTTTCCGCTTAGGCAAATTATGTTACAGGTGTTTACATAGCCCGAGTTTTTGATCACCAACGATTGTGTTTCTGGGTTTCTTTACACAGATACTTAGCTTACTACAAAAAACCGGGACTTATCGTGTTTTCTGAGGTATCGAGGAATTCAAGATATCTTAATTTGTAACCGTAACCGTGTCGAGTAGCGGTGAAAGAATACTACCACCCCCTATCTTCCATTGGGTGTCGTAAAAGGCGACTAACGGAGGCCCCCTACCAATGGCCCAATGCGGGTTGGTGGGTTTTAACGACTGCCATCTTACGACAACAACCGGGACCAACGGCTTATCGTGCCTTCCGAAGCACGGAGGAGCTCGAGATGTTTTTAATTGGTCACCCATCAGGCGACCTGGAATTGCGAAAGTTGCTTGGTAGGCAAGAACGCAAGCCGATCGCAAGCTACGACATCGAGCGTATATAGTTGTCGTGTCGTATATAGGTACAAAATTGTATCGTATGTACAACGTTGAGCTAGAGAAGTAGCGACAGTTAAATCTCCGTGCAGTGCAGCATCTAAAACGTGTTTAGGGTGTGCAAGGAAGCGATTACGCGCCTTTCAACTCGGGAAGTACTGGTGGAGCCAATTGCAAATGGCGGTTCCTGCCATAGACTTGATATGGCATTACGGCTAGAGTGGCGTTAAAAACACATTAAAATATCTAGATCTCGTCCGCCGTTGACATTTAGCTCGTACACTATTATATGAAATAAGTACCTAAACATCTCACTAAGTACTCGTTTTGTTCAGACGTTATGAGAGCTTTGATTGCATCGAGTTTTTATACGTGGATAAGGGTACGTTCAGATGATCAGCGCTCAAAGCGCGTTTTGCTACTGCGTGTTTATAGAACGGTATGGTAACGCGCGTTAGCATGTACTCCTACAATAAAAATACATGTAGTTGTGAACTCGCGTTAACAAAACGCGCGTTGAGCGCTTATCATCTGAACATACCCTATAGGATGATACCTATGCAATAAACTACCTATTCGTTCGAAATATAAGCACCGCTACTACGATTATAGCTCTGCCCGACTGCCAGACTATCTTTGTCTCTCTCACTCACTCACCCACCCGTCACACGACGACTCCACATACATAAATATAATCACGACTATTATCGTAGTACTATTAGTTATTCTGTGTTATTATCCCCGAAGGGCTGTCAGAGACTATAGGTAATTAGGACCGCAAAAGTAGTCCTCTACCATAGTTCACTTTTGACCAAATAGCGACTGCACATGTGCTCAGCGTGACATGTGGTGCCCATCGCTCTATGTTGTTAGATTTATGTGCAGTCTTAAGTCCGTTAGTCGCCTTTTATGACACCCAAGGGAAAAGAGGAGGTGGTAGTATTCTTTCAGCGCTACGCGACCCGGTTTAAAGGATTTAAAGGGGGAATCCCTCAAAAATCGAAAACATAGTCAAAAATATGTTTTGTATCATCATCGGCCTATTAACGTTCCACTGCTGGGAACAGTGTACATGCGAAAATTGGGCCATAGGCCACGCTGAGCCAATGCAGGTTGACGACCTCCGTGGTCGAGTGGTTAGCACGCCGGGTCTGGCGTCGCGCGATCTCTGAGGTCCCGAGCTCAATTCCTGGTCGGGTCAATTTAGAGAAATACAGTTTTTCTAAATTGATTTCGGGTCTGGGTGTTTTTTCTATGTTTATATATATTTATCCGTTATCTTACCATATTAACGAGTTTTAAAAGAACACTCATCTTCTTCTAGATAATTCGTGTGAGCAGCGTAAACAAATTAATATATTTTTTTATCTGTTTTATTTTGTTAGCTTCACCAGTAACTAAAGTTGAATGTTATGAATCACTTTTGTCAATAAAGATAGAATCAAGCAATTACACGTCAATTAATAAAAAAACTAACGTAGTGACGTTTATTGATGATTAATCAGGATTAATTACTGAGCACCAAAGATTTTAAATTGTAGAATAGTCTCTAACAATGACGGTGTAAGCGCTATTATGGAATAAAAAGTTAAAGTTACCTACCAAGTTATCATTAGGTACTGTTTATTGGCATGTTTGAATGCGGCAGTTTGTAAAGTGTTTTTGTTATATTATAGTTATCTTTATCTTATCGTATTAGTGATTGTAAGGCGAACATTTAGTTTAGTGCATTTTAGGTGCACGGTAGTAATTGTACTTAGCAAGATAACTTACTTATTAAGCCAACATCTGACTACGATAAAACAATGTAATACCTATGTATTGCAATTATTACAATATTTAAGCTAGTGACAAGTAATTTTTAGAACTTATCATACTACATAACGTTTTATTATTAATCTCTACATCATAACTTTTGGTATTATTCACTTAATGCCTGTATGGCGCATGTGTTTACCAGCTTCTATAGTCCCGGGTCTTTTAAGCGGGGCGTGAAACGTCATTTATGCAGGCCGTCATGAATGGGTGTGCTGTTACCGTGCTTGTTCCACGGTCGATACGTCCGCAATTTAAAAGGATACGTAATTAACAACATTTCATGAGATATTCTTATGACTACTCGTCTTAGCATGTGCGAGAAATAAAATAGGAATCTTAAGAAATGTGAATCTGTCGAGATGGCAACCCATAGACATAGAAACCTGTTAAAAGTAGAAATAGGCAAAATAGCTAAAAAAAAAAAAATCCTGATGCGTTAAGGACGTCTTGCTTTTATGACATTTTTAATTAGTGACGATTTGCTTTAAGGTCTTTTATATTTGCGGACAACTTGTTGCTTAGCCTTTCTTCCCTGTGGTCATTTTGGTTAAACGGACATTATGGTTAGGGGGACTAAATACCTATAAGGACATTATGCTTTAAGGACCGCCTCCTCTGAATTGTTATGATAAGAAAGCCAACTTGCAGAACGTCTTTGAAGCAATACGTCTACAACGCTTATTGACTAAAATGGAGATAGCCTAACTTGCAAAACGTCTTTAAAGCAAGACGTCTACAATGCATAATGACTAAAATGCAGACAATCTAACTTGCAGAACGCCTTTAAAGCAATACGTCTACAATGCATAATGACTAAAATTGTAACAGCCTTGGGTCGTTTACATGACATTAAGTATAGGCAAGTGATCTAAATTCACGCGTGTGCTTGCCCCTTTATCATTTTAAAATACAGAACCACAGTTTTACAAGCTGGACAGAACCTTGATTTAACTGATACTTATCGATACATTATCGTAACGGGACCTACATGATAAGGACTCAGCGGGGATTTACTGTAGATCCATCAAAATATTATGAGTAGGTATTTATATTAACCGTAGGTATATCACGCAATTGTCGAATACTCGCACAACCCATTATGGCAGTAGTCTTTTTTGAGAAATAATTGATTTACTCGTGTAGGGTTATGTATTTCAATCGAATCAATTTGATATATTTATTAAAAAAAAGAGAGTTTAGATCGCAAGAAGAGATCGATCGCAAAAAAAGAGTGTTTAGCACTAATTTAACTAATCGACGATAATCGTTTATATGACTTCAATATTTTTAATAAATTAGAATGACCTCTTATCTTCACAAGTTGCAAAACGAGGAATTGCTCCAAATCAAACAGATTTCTCGGAACATTTGGCGAACGTAACCTTGTCAAAGACATCCTTAATTGCCACTAGAGGTAGGCTACCTCGCTCAAGAACACTGGGAAACGTTCTCAAGAACGGCACAAGATTGGCAAGATTTCGCCGTGTCTACACGTTCGTTCCAAAACCTCTTTTGTGGAAATTGAAATGACGAGGTTCAATGCCTCACTGACATTATTATGTTTTACTTTTCAATTGGATTTTATTAAAATAGCATGTAGCCTTTAACTAACCTTATGGTTTGTGACAAGAATACCGATAGTGGAAGCGTATTCAGCCGGTAATACTCAACTACTTCATTGAGAGACCCACTTGCTTATTTCTGTCTGTCGGAACATAGGCTACCTTACTCAAGATCACTGGGGAAACGTTCTCAAGAACGGCACGAGATTGTAAAGATTTCACTGTGTCTACACGTTCTTTTCATAACCTCTTTTGTGAAATTGTAATGATTGAATTCGAAATAAACCACAAATAAACCTATGAGTTCAATGCCTCGCTGGTAATTTTATATACAAGGAATACATAAGCCTTACCTTTTTAGCTGTTCTGTTGTGATTATGTGGTATTTTTTAATTGAAGACACACTTGTCGTTAGATAAAGATTTAACCTTATGGTTTGTGACAAAAAGGCCGATAGTGAAAGCGTACAGCCTGTATTTCTTATCTATGTACGGACTGGCTAACTTATTTTTCTGCCGGAACCCAATGATACTACTAACATTGTTTTTACACGACAGAATAAGCTATAAAGCTTAAAGTTGATTATCTTTTGTCTGAAGCACACATGGATTTATCCTAACTACAAATGTTTCCCCCAATTCTTAACTGAAATAAGTGTAAGTGTACTACACTGTACCTACACTGTTCTTAAAATGAAGAGTAAAAATGCTTAACAATCAACACGCAGTTCTCCGTAAGTAGAAAGAAAAGAAAACAATTCGATCAATTAAAGTCTCCCTTAAACGGGTGTTTGCGAAAAATTTTTTTGCTGTACCCGCACTAGTTAACAACAGGGGCCGGATTACTACCACGAAAAAATATATATACAAATATATATTTCAAGCAATTTGTCCGGCATGTCGCGTAGTAACCAATTCGGCCGCGCACGCTCGTGAACAAGCGAGCGTTAATTGAAATCGGAGTTTTTCGCTTAATCCGCTCCTGGTAGTTTAATCGCAAAATTGCGTTAGTTTTCTGTTCACGTGTGACTAGGCCAATTTGAAAAGGGCGGGAAGAGTGGTCCAACGTCGAGGTGCTCGCTTATTGGATGTGAGAGCGGCTTATGCGGTGGTGAACATTTCATATCTACAACGTGTTAATGAAATTGATCAAATTGTGAAATTAGTTTAATCAGGAGAATTAATTCTACTATTAAAAAATAAGGGTAACATTTTTTAATTTTTTTTTCATCTAAGTACACTACTCATTAAATTCACATAACTCTGTCTTCTTAGCAACGACGCATTCACAATTTACAATAATTGTAAACTTAACGATACCTCTTCATAAAATCTTCTGTATAGTTAGGAATCTGTAGAATTGGGATTCTGTAGAATTGGTAATCCATAGAATTGGGAATCTATAGAATTGGTAATCTGTATAGTTAGGAATCTGTAGAATTGGGAATCTGTAGAATTCGAAATCTGTAGAATTGGTTTTCTGTAGAACTGGGAATCTGTAATAGAAATCTGTAGAATTGGGAACAAACCATGCTATCGCGGCAGGCTTGATCTGCAGGCTTAGATTTCTAGTTCAAGGAAACAAAAATAAATAACAAACGCAAGTAATCAATCCGCAAAAAAATATTTTTATAATTTATATAATTCTTTTATTATAAAAATAAATTGGGGGTTTGAGATTTTGAGCCGTCTTATTAACACGCACATTAAAAAAGAGTTTATGTATGTTATTATGGATAACTGTGAGCTTTTGACAATTATTCTTTTCGGCTCATGGCCCTCTCAATAGCCAAAGAGGTAATAATATTTAGTAATTTACATGCATGCATAGATTCAAGTTTTTAATTTAGTTTAAACTAAATGGAAGGGAATATAATGAATCATTATTTATTTTATCACACGAAGAATAATTTGTTATTATTTAATGTATCATAATAATCTGATATTCTTTATCTCTAATCATTGTAGAGACAAAGGTTATCCTAACTAATAACATAAATGGGAAATTGTGTATGTAGTCTTTCTTCGTCTTCCACTACAAAAGAAGCAACAACAGATCGACGTAATTTTAAAAGTACCTAATGTGCTTGGAAGTACCTTAAAATACATTTTTAATCCGATCAAGTACAATAATCACGGGAATATTAAGTGATATAGTTTTGTTAAATGCTGAATTTTACGCAGACAAAGCCGTTGACGGAAGCTGGTCTAAGATTAAAATGATACTGATAATTATTATAATATTTAAGTCCGTAACTACTAAATCAATCTATTTTTAATACTGATACGATAAATTAAACTTATTATTATATTTCTAGATTATATTTTAAGGTATGTTAAATGAATGGACATTCATTATATATCATGCCTTTTACCGGTGGGTACATAACACAACTCCGATCTGAGTACGTTTTCCGAGGTCTTCTCCATCAAACGCATCGAATACATGATACATGCACTTTCACCTTTTACCCATTTTAATTACCTCTTTCATTCATCCATGACCAAACCTTCTAAGCGTACAGACCTGTCAAAATTTTCGTAGGAAACTACATCTTCTTACTTTTCTCCTAACACACTATTCCTTTTCCTCAGTCTTGGATTTTTTTTGACACTTTTTTTGGCGCAACTGTCAACGTCAAATTTGACAGAATCGAGCATAGACTATGCGATATTTTGCGATAACAATACATAAGATGAACCACAGAACCGAAATAACCAAACTTGTTCATACTAAAGTAGTCTGTAAGTCTATGAAAACACGGTACAAAGTCAAGTGTGTTTTTGTAGGTGCGGTCTCATGCGACCGCTTGGGGTTTGAGGGGTCCAGTAATATACTTCTCAGCTCTCCCATTTCTATTCTACGGCCAGATACGTATATAATTTTTGTAAACAATAAAGACATTTCTTTGTGCAAATAACAAAAAAGGATACTTTATTCTCCACTTTAATGGTTTAAATATGTGTGTTGAACAATCATTAAATGTAAAACGTGCTTCTATATTTAATAATAAGTTTGTAGACTCAACTTTTTCACCAACCCTCCCGCATAATTGCTAACAGATTTTAATAACACTAATATAATTATACGATCCGATGATTCGACGATGAGTTTTGTGTCGACTGTTTGGACAGCAGTGAAGAGTTTTGATAGGGAATCATACCCTCAAGGTTTGCCTAAATAATTTCGTGGTTGAACATTATTACAAGCGCATGAAACATTGTTTTAGAATGTTTGTGGATGTTGATGTTGTTAGTTTTGTTTTTTGCAATATTTTTTTGTGTTAAGTAATTTGTGATTAATTTATTAGACAACCCATCAATGGGTAGTAAAAGGTAGGCAAAAAAATTACTTTAGGTCAAGGATCATAAGACCGCCGGCGGTCGCGAAACAATTTATTTTTAATTGTGTCTGGTTTTACGATCCTCAAGGGGTTAAGGTTTTTCAAAAGTGCTTATCAATGATTATGATTAATTAATTAATTTATTTATTAACAGTTAATGGTCACGCCTTAAGGACTAAGATGTTTACAGGCAGATGATAAATGAATATAAAAATTATGTACTTAATTATCAATGAAATTATTACAAGTTCTGTTTACTTTAGCATTTTTTTTTTCATAAAAAACGTAAAGTAGTGCTGGTTTGGTCAATGAATTCCATTTAACTCAGGTAATAATAATTAGTTATCTTTTTTTTATTCCAAAATGGAAAACTCTTTTTCTACCATTTCACCTAATGGTAAATAACAAATTGTTACTAATAAAACGGCTATATTATGTTTAACTGTATTGACAAGCTTAGATAAGATAGTGGTAGCTCAGGGAGACTTCAAACAAGTCTTGCCAATAATCAAAAAGTTTTTGTTCTCGTTTACGAAAGACCTGTAAAAAAAGCAAAAAGCACGTTTTCCTTAAAAATAAAAGAAAATGTTTGGTATATTCGGTGAACTTTTGAATAATTTATCCAACGACATCGCTTCTGAAATTGGATCGCGTTGTATTGGATTTTAAGTTTCAACCTCATACCGAATTAGGTCAGTTAGTAATTGAACGGATTTGCCGTTGTTACCGATTTATTGATTTAGTTACATTTATAGTAGTATTAGAAACTAAACTACATACCTACTAATATTATAAACGCGAAAGTTTGTAAGTATGGATGGATGTTTGTTATTCTTTCTCGTAAAAACTACTTAATAGATTTGAATGAAAATCGGCATACATATAGTTTATAACCTGGATTAACACATAATATACTTTTTATCCCGATATTCCTACGGGAACGGGAACCACGCGAGTAAAACCGCGAGCGGCCGCTAGTTTTACATAAAAGATACATAGGCAACATATTTTATGTGTATGATGCATGCTTAACTCAAGGGTAATATATTTAAGGTAAATGTTAAAATCTATCAACATTAGATTCATGAATACATTTTTTTTACCGTGTCGCGTAGAGGTGAAAGAATACTACCACCCTCTCTCTTCCCCATGGGTGACGTAAAAGGCGACTAACGGACTAAACATACATACATCCAACAGCATAGAGCAGCTATGGGCTCACCACCTGTCTCGCTGAGCACATGTGCAGTCGCTATTAGGTGAAAAGTGGACTATGGTAGAGGACTGCTTTTGTTGTCCTCCTCTTCCTTTGGGTGTCGTAAAAAGCGATTAACGGACTACATACTGCACATACAACCAACAGCATAAAGCGGCTATGGGTTCACCACCTGCCACGCTGAGCACATGTGCAGGCGCTATTGGATGAAAAGTGGACTATGGTAGAGGACTGCTTTTGCTGTCCTCATTGCATAGTCTCTGACTAACCCTTCGGGGATATAGTCGTGATTATAATGTATTATTTTAAGTTGAACTTACCAATTGAGCTATCTAGTTGGCGACGAAATATTATTAAACTATCACCCTAACAAAAACAAAGTTGGTAAGCAAGAAGAAGACGGTCGACGGACAAACAATAAAAAGCTCGTTACAAACTTTATTCAAGAATGAAAGCAAGAATTTTAGCAACTATCAAAGTAACGCGATTAACTCGCTTCGGCCATGTCTAGACGAGGCCGGGCGCCCAAACGAAGTCCCATTAACACGTTAGCTAAGAGATGACGTTAGCTTGATAGCTTTTAGCACGTTATTATACCTTAAATAAAAGCATTATTAAGTTGAAACGCTTAACGAGGCATCTCTTCATGATTAAAATGGTTTAAAAGAAAGTTATTTTGTTCTATCGTGAAATTGAATCATCATCGTCTTCAGCCTATTAGCATCCTATTCTACACTCCTTTTCATATTGTAAATGTGTAGTATTACATTATGTCTTAGCCCACTACACTGCTGACCCTGTGCTGGTTGATCGGACTTAGCGACTACAATCTTATTTAGTTACCTATGCCCCATACATAAACTGTTTTGGTATTATTTGTAAGAATACAAAAGTTATCTTTATCTAAACTAGTCGACGTGTAAGAAAGTGTCTGTGGCCCTTACTTATCAAATCAAATCAAATCAAAATATCTTCATTCAGTAAGCTTAAAATATGCATTTTGAATCGTCTAAATTTATTTTATTATGGATGGATGGATAGGCACAGGAACCCACCCACCCACCCCACCCATTCAGAAAGTCTTTTAGCTGTGGAGAAGAACAGGACTTATGACTTAACAATACTGATTTATGACGTATTTCACAAACAATAGGTCTATATTAGCAACTCAAGTTAAATAGCAAAGACAAATACGCAATCGAACAATGCGTCGCGTTGAACGAAACGTAAAATGTGCGTGTAAAGTTAAAGCAAATGACTTATACGAACAAACACACGTTACACAATTCACCAAAAAACTCGCTAAGAAAACCATTAACGAGTCGCCATGTAAACACAGTGATTCGCTGTAAAGCACTCCTCGACGTTCTCGTAAAACATTTGCAAAGTACAAAGTGACACAGCCGCAGATGCGACACTCCGTCCGTGTTTGCCGAGTGCTACGACACTCGCCTCTTTTGTCCAACAGCGGCTTTGAACGCGTCAAACTCTTGAAACTCTTCATAATATATTTTCCGCCTAAAGGATTTCGTGGGACGATGACGTGTTGAGTGTCGTGAGAATGATGTTAACATTGACAAGTATTATCTCCGAAGGGTTAGTCAGAGGCTAGTCAATGAGGACAGCATAAGCAGTTCGCTCCACAGTCCACGTTTCAACAATTAACAACTGCACATGTGTTTAGTGTGATAGGTGGTGAGCCCATCGCTGCTCTATGATGTTGCAGAATGTATGTCTTTAGTCCGTTAGTCGCTTTTTACGACACTCAAGGGAAGAGAGAGGGTGGTAATATTCTTTCGCCTCTACGCAACACGGTTAAAAAATGTAATCATGAATCTAAAGTTGATAGATTTTAACATTTACCTTGAATGTATTATCCTTGACTTAAGCACGCATCATACACATAAAATATGTTGCCCATGTCTCTTTTATGTAAAATGTTGAATGTATGTTTTTAGTCCGTTAGTCGCTTTTTACGACACCCAAGGGAAGAGAAGGGTTGGTATTCTTTTAGTGAGTTTTTACTCAGCTCACAATGGTAACATACACGTAGGTACATTGTTAAGATTAAGTAAGGTACTATTTGGAAAATGTAAAAAAAAAATCCACGATAGGGATCCAAACCTGCACCTTTCTGACATTCATTGATTCATTGATTCATCTGGCATGACTGATATTCCAGGTAATACGCCTTACCCGGGATGTCAGGAAGGTGCAGGTTCTAATCCTGCATATAGATTACATTTTTAAAATTTCTTTTTGTTCGCAATAATATTTGCGTAAAGTTTTACTATTTAAAAATATTAAAACTAAGTACTGACTGGTACCTGTATTGTGTGTTCTTTATGCGTACGTTCTATACTACCTACTAATGTGTTATTTATTTAAAAAAACCAATAAATTTCCAATCTATAAGTCTGTTATTTCAATTAATGACGATAACATCAAAATGTAATCATGTCTCGGCAGAGCTTTATCCATTTTATTATTACACGTACTTAAACCGCACACTACAGAATGAATAATCAAAGTTTATTATTATATGACTGGGTATTTTTTTATAAAAAAAGATTAGTTGTCCCGGCGAACTTCATACCGCATGAAGGTAGTGTCAAAATTTATTTAGGATTTACTTATGTTTTAAAATGAATACTATTAAGTTTGTAATTTTGATTATTTGCGTTTATAAACGCTCAAATAAACTTAAAGATAACTAACTCCTGTTCGATGGCTATTGTATTTGTCTTTGCTAAAAGTTGAAAAAAAATGTCTACCCCGCCTGAGATAGACATTTTTTTCAACTTTTCGTTATTTCTACTATTAACTTAAATAGCGTATTGATAAAAATAGCAATGGCGTCAAGCTGTCAAAGTCATTTCTGTCAATTTTTTTTAAAATTATTATTCTAAATATCTTACAACTGCTTTCATTATTTACATCCCCTTTGCTGTCTTCTATGTCACTCACTCAATCACTTAAAGATTTTTTTATTTAAAATTTTACACGTTTCGTATTTTTATTAAAACATTGGCTTTCACGCAAACCTTATCCTAACAACTACGAACACAGCAAAAAAAGATTTAGCTAATTAGACATTTCGGCAATTGATTTTTACTAATATATATAGAATATGTGCAGCTAGAACTGCTCTTATAGATTCCTAAATACTAGCTGCTGCATTGCAGCACGCATTGGGGCGGCTCGCCCGGCGTAATACCACCCTCTCACGAATATCGGGCGTGAAATAATAGCACCTGGTGCTGTTGTGTTTCGTCCGGCCAGTGAGAGTTCCGGAGGCCCTTCCCCTCCTCCCCCCTCACAATTCCTATTCCATTCTATAACCTATTCCTTCCTTAAAGGCTGGCAACGCATCTGCGATTCCTCTGGTGTTGCGGGTGTCCATGGGTGGCGGAGATTACTCTCCATCAGGTGACCCGCCTGCTCGTTTGCCTCCTTCTATTATAAAAAAAATCTAAACTAATACTGTTCTGACATCGTGATATGCATATAGAAATAACTAGGTGTTTCAATGTTTTTTTTAATTATCCTGTACTTTTCAACAATAATAAAATAGATATAAAGAAAAAACCCCAGCAATCAGTAAAAAATACAGTCTTATACAGAGCTAATATTGTGGCATTTCTCAGAATAATGCTATACTTAACGATGACATTAATAGGTGTTTAGAGGTCTATAAACCGTAGTTACTGGGAATTATGACGTAACATCAACGTTCTGACTTCATCGTTGTTGTGGCTGAACACACCTACCTAATCCTTTTCATATGTAAACTAGCTTTAATCCATTAAAATAAATAAAATATTCAACAAAGTTTACCATTAGCTAGGTAACATGAAAAATGTTGCCCCATACCTACGTCTGATGAATCTTAATAATAAATAATAATAAGAGCCTTGATCAACATCTAGAGAGGCTCTCGCTAAAAGGTTGGATCAAGGGTACAGAAGGCAGTACTCTTTGACACGGCATGTATTGTCAGGAGGTTCCTCACTCTGCAGCCCTAACCACGATAGCTTGGGTCTATCCCCGCTGCCGGAGGCAACCTAGGTTAAGTTTTTTATAATATTTTATATTGTTAATATGTTCTTATATAAAATATTGTAAAACATTACTTAAGATATATGTTAAATAAAGAGAATAATAATTAAATCAATTTATTTCTCTTTCACAATAGTCACAATATACCTACAATAAGTTTACAATCAAATGTTGTAAGTATATGGACGTGAACATTGAGAGAGAGCAGAACCTGTGCTAGGATATCCTGTGGTACTAAGATCTGGCCCCCACTTCAGACTTGGTTTGTGATCCTGCGTTAGTGTTTGTAAAAGATATAAAAATGTGTGGAGTTTCTTGCGCCCGTTCTTCTCCACAGCTAAAAGACTTCCTGAATGGGTTTTTCCCATCCATCCAAATAAATTTAGACGATTCAATTTTAATTTTATTGAATGAAGACATTTTGAGTTTGAGTTTTTTTGAGTATAGAATGATAAAAAAAGTAAATTATAATGGAAAGTATAGCCAATATACTGTCCCACTGTTGGCCAAAGGCCTCCATCATTGTAATCAAGTCTTGGCTACAAATGAAGGGTAGGTATAGACCCTGGATTAATCATCATCACGCTTGCCAAATACGGGTTGGTCATCACAAACCCGGGTTTATGCATCGAAAAATCCGAAACACACTTTGCCTGATTTGGGAATTGCACCCTGGACCTCCGATTATCGGGCCGAACGCTCATCCACTCGGCCACCGAGGTATGGATAGTATAAAAAAACACCGTTATCTAACCCCTTAGCTGGTAATGGCAATATAGATGCCACCATAATTTAACCCTTAACCAGTTGTAATAAGATGGAAAACCAATAAAAAATATTTAATTCGTGTCAGTTATAGGGTTAGGTCAACTTAGTCCAGAGAGAGTACTAAATACGAGATTCATGCACAAAATGAGACTTATAAAAAAGAGGAAAAATAAATTAACCCCTTCAAAAAAAACCTGTTTTGTTTGTATTTACGATAGAGGCACTCACACGACCCCAATATTGAGCGTAACATGCTACACGTAGTCGTTTGCTAACAAACGAGAGGGTTAACAGTCTGCTGCGTAACAGAGGGCATTTAAAAAATAGTAGTAGGGTTAATAAAAAAAGAAATATCAAACGAAAGTGCAGCGTGCGCTTTGGCATGTGGAGAAAGAATTTGCTGAATTGCATGCCGGCAGAGTATTTAATGCTTGTTCAACGTTTTAAATACTCTTTGAAGTTGAAATCGATTTAAATGTAACCCTTTATGCGGTTCAAGGCGTGTCTATTTTTACTTGTTCTAAATTGGTCTCCCTGTAAATGTTTCTTATTCTTGTTCTATAACCAAAGAGTATAGATAAAATTGGAAATGTAAGACATCATTTCAAATGTATTCATCTTTGATGCTATTTTTGACCATTGCGCTATCGTTTGATAGCATACAAGAGAGAGACTCTTAATGGTAGATAACTAATAATCATAATAATCTTATTTAATTTACATAGATTTTGATGTTGCCATTTAAGAAACAAAGTCCGTAAGTATATAAAATAAATAAAACCCGCTTGAAACCATTTAAACCATCACAAACAAAATAACAATTCATTGATACTTTTATCAAGCCAACAATATTTTCGCATTCGTCCTGCCAACAACACGAATCCATCAAAACATCTCCTGCCGCTGACCGCTCGTATCATAACAGAGTTTATGTACGGCCATTTTTAACCTTCATACAAATGGTCGACAGGCTCTCACTGACGGGTGTATAAATCAGGGCCTAGTCACTGATACCGACCCATCGGCTTGATAAATGCACGCAACACGAGTCTTTTACAACCCCATACTTGGATAGGGGTGCTACTTTGATGTAGCACTTTAAAAAAATATTAAAAGTTAATGTTAATCTTAGGTTCAGATGCGTAACGGTTTAGGAGACTGCTTGATCTTTCAGTTCAGTTTAATAAAGTATTTTAGGGGTATATTTTATTCGTTATAGTCGAAATGGATCCTAGATATTGAATTGTGCGAGTATCACGTCTTATAACAACAACAAAACACAATAAATATCTTAAATCGGGATATTATATCTGACTTCATGGATGTTAATACATCGAAGTTATAATCATGAATTAAATAGGGCAAGCAGTTTTTAAAAAAGAGATTTGTTTCCCTTTAAGGGTATCCACCGTTAACAAACTCTAACCAATGTTTATGTAAAGTAAATGTTAAAAATAAATCTTTTTTTTAACGGATCTTTTCTCGTTTTCTTAGCATTTCAGGGTAACTTTAATGTTGCCACGGAACTTCCAAAGGAAGAAGAAGATAGAATTGAAGTGAAACGAGATGAATTTCTTTATAAATGCAAGTAGCAGCCCTATACGAAATCGGAAGTTAAGTCTACGCACTCTTTTAAGTCGCTGCGATATGATGCACATAGTTTATCACGTTTTTATCTAGTGATTTTTCTTCTGTTAATATTGGGGTAAGTACTGTGTTCATCTTTCATGTAACTTTTCTAAAAATACCCTTTTAGAAGTCCCTTTGATATTTGATAAAGAGAAGAAAAATACACGAAGAAAACTACTTTGGCCTAGTTTCGGTAATACCATTGCGCACTGACCTCAGATAAAGCTAGAGTTGGCCATAATGAAATACTTAATAACAAAAATAATAAAGATAGAATAGATTACATTTTTTTCCTCCTAGTCCTCTTCAGTTCTCCGACAGCAAACAATCATTATTTTTTATAATAAAAAAACGTTTCTGTAAAAACTCTTATAAGCAAGAATTAAAAAAATATGAACAGTGAACTTGTTAGTTCCACCTGATGCGCAATGGAATAAACAGATAAGAATATTGAAATACTTTTTTATTCTTATTCCACAATTTTTAATTTGTTTGAAAATGGAAAAAAATGGTAATTATAGATTCCCAAATGCCAAGTCACCAATTTCATTAAATATATAGATTGTAGAGTAAAATGTTACCAAGCCACTTAAATTAAATGAAGGTAGGACATTTGTTAGTTATGGCAGTTACTTGATAATATGATCGCTCAATAGATAATTCCCTATGCACTGTACAGCTTGGCCATCATAAAAACAATAAATCAATTAATTAATGTTAGTCACTGGTCTGTGATGTTAGTAGACGGTTAGAAGTAAGATGCCAGACCATGTCTGTAGTGGTCAAGGATTTTGTTAGGTCAAATACTATCAACAGGAAATTTGGAAATGACCGCTTGACAATATAATAGAGTAACTAACTAAAATAGATTGAATAGAGTTCTAAAAATAAACAATTTAATGAAATATAAAAATATTACAATCTTAATTAACCGCTACTTACGGTGAAAGTATACTATGACCGCCTCTCTCCCCTAGGGTGTCGTAAAAGGCAACTAACGGACTAAAGACTGCACACACATCCAATAGCATAGAACGGCGACGGGCTAACCACCTGTCACGCTGAGCACATGTGCAGTCGCTATTTAGTGAAAAGTGGACTATAGCAGAGGACTGCTTTTGTGGTCCTCATTGCCTAGTCTCTGACTAACCCTTCGGGGATAATAGTCGTGATTATATGTATCTATGTACAATCTAAATTAACGTACAACATGACACACCAAGGAAAGATGTAAAATATGGTCCAAAGCCACATTGTACAATAATAATTGTACAATACCATTCGTCCATGTCCAGTCCCCAAAAATCGCGATTGTGAATGGGAATTCGCTCTCCTTAAAGATGTTGTTATTTGGGAGCCATCCCGATATTTCGGGTCCATTTCGCCGGTCGCTCATTGGGGAATTCGGAATATTCAGTGACCGTTGAAGGTTCACGATTTCCATCTGGAATTAGCTGCGCTCAAATCTGAGTTGGGAGTCGTCCCAAGACGTCGGTCTGAGGATTGGTTATTGCTTTGTCACTATTCTGTGAATTTATTGGTTCATCGTTACTTGCAATTTTCTTGGAAATATTCTTACATTCTATTTTTTTATGAATTATATTATATTTTTTACTGTAATAATGTGGCTGCAATAAGCATAGTTTGTAATACCTACAAATACCTAAAAGTACTCATCTTTTCTCTCAAGATGATGTTGATCAGCTACTTTCTCGCATACGACACAGTTTGGATACTCCTATTTCTCATTGAATCAGCATATAAAATTATCGTTTTTTAATTGTTAAGAAACCAAAGTTATTAAAGAAATCAACCCTGTATGATGTAGGCAGTCATAATTTTAGGCAGTCACTAGTCAGCATTATCATCGATATAGCAACATAAATGTGCACCTGGAGCAGAATTATATATTTAAGAGATTAAAATATCGTATATCGATAAAAGCAATTTGTTATCTCTATCTATTGTCTACAAATTAAAGTCTACATTGATGAGTCACAATGACAGAATCAATTCCTATTTCTATGGTAGGCAGGCAGCATTAATCATTGCAATTGCTATGCTCTTCACTGAGCATGTACAGTTGGAGCAGAGTTAATCGAACCGCATTGGGCATTCTAAGCCCCCGGTCACCCTTCGCCACAGACCACATTTAATCGGCCCACGGACCCTAACCTCAGACAAGGCCTCCACGAAAGGGATACGGAATCCAAGATAGGTTTTAATTTCGCTACTGCATCGCACATGCACAATGTACTGGGATAATAATGGATTCTTGTTACGTTGTAGACAGACAAAGGGTTGCAGAATCCACATGAATTGTGAGTAAATAAATAGGAGTAGATAAAAGGGCATATAGAAAATGATTATAACAGATTTTAATTTATAGATAGAGATTGCAAATAGACGTAATCGATATCAACGAGATTATAATATCTATTGATTAAATTTTAAATTGTTTTGGCAATGTGAATTACTGATTAGTCATTTAAGATACCTATTGGTGGTTAACAACAACATTTTAGCCAGTCAAATGTTATTATAAAATTGATTAAAAACTATACCTATGAAGGAAATGCCCGCTTATATGATTTACAATAATTGATTTAAAAATTATTCGGTGATGTTTACTATGAGTAACTTCAATATTATCTAAAATAGATTAAAAAAGATTATTATTTAATTTTAAAAATACATTAAACATATTGTGTTTTTTAGAATCTATTCAAACATGACACATTCGGTTTTCACTTGCGTTATTTTATCCTGACGCTTCGGACCCTACAGTAATATATTAGGTATACAGATCCTTAGAGAAGACAGAGAGAAGACATCGTCTGATAAAAAAAACTTACATACCGTCAACTAAAGTAACTTCGTTAAAATTTTTAATGTCAATATTAAAAATAATATTACAAATAAAAATAAATTGCTTCACGATGTTGACGATACATAATCCTCTGATGATGGTCCCTCCAAAGATACAATTATTTTTGTATTGATGTCTGCCAAAATGATACAATTTTGTATTACGCCTATGTTGTGAAGAAACTTTTCAATCTCAATAATCTTTGTCGGGAAGTAGGTAATAATTCACCAATAACCAGCCTCTCGATCCAAAAAGGGTTTGTTTAACGCAAATGGCAAGCTCGCTTCCTGCCTTGGGCCGCGCAGCAAAATGTTAATTTGCCGGAAATTAAAGTTGTTCCTACTTGTTACCCTTTAGGCTTTACGTGTGAACTCGTGAATAAAACATACAACGTCCATTTAAGGATTTCTTTGTTCATTTGATGCTGCGATGTTTTGTTTTCGGATGGAGCTCATTCAGTTTTTCGGCGATAACTTTTTATATTTTTCAAGGCTTTCAAGTGCACTTCAGACTTCCATTCGCTTGTTCATATCATATTTACCTATATCTGTTTAGTAATAGAGTAATAGAGCTGTGTAGTGGCTGCCTAATATCAAAAGAATACTATCAAGCCATCTCTCTCCTTGGGTATCGTAAAAGGCGACTAACGGACTACATACTGCACATACATCCAACAGCATACAGCGGCGATGGGCTCGCCACCTGTCACGCTGAGCACATGTATTGTGCAGTCGCAATTTGGTGAAAAGTGGACAATGGTAGAGGACTGCTTTTGCTGTCCACATTGCCGAGTCTCTGACTAACCCTTGGGGGATAATAATCGGTAAGTATGTACATCATCATCATCATCATCATTTACATCATCATCATCATCATTTAGAGTCTCTGTTTATGCCATTCGCCTCGGTCTTGTGCTAGCCTGTTCCACGTGCAACCCACCGTCATAAACAGGGTGGAATTTTTTAATGCTACCTGAAGGGAAAGTACTCTTAATACTGTAGATAAAGAAAACATTCCTTTATTTTTGAAAAGAAACCCCATCCACCTGATGGGAAAGTACTCATAGTACTGTTACTATGAGTACTTTCCCTTCAGGTGGCATTACAAAATTCCACCCTGTATATCATCGACCCATCTAGCCGGTGGATTCATGCTACATAATATTACCTATATTGTTGTTTTGCAATTATCTTCTTCCAAATTTAACTTCGCTTGCATGCAATTGATAATTCCGCTGTCCGTCACTAACGAGTCTTTGCCGATCGGCCAATGGAACAATTGGATAATTATTGATGAGGATTCGTGTGAATATCGTCTAGTTACCGGATAAATCCATTTGATCCATTATCGAATCATGCGATTCGGGCAAATCAGGTAATTAAATCTGATACGTACCCGCGTTTTGTGGCGGTGTTGCGGTAGATACTCGCAGGGGATTTAGGATTGTGCTGGAATTGTACGCCTAAACTTCCATACATAGATGTACACTTTTGTAGGTACCTATGCCAGTGCTAATAATGAATCTTTGGTTTATTGCATAACCGTTAGTTGTATGATTATTATATGAGAAGAATATTTAAGTTTGTAAATAAAAATATGTAGAGATTATAGATCTATCCACTTTAAGATATTTTTGGTATGTGGGAAACTGAAATAAATTTTCGGGTATTGCTTTCGGATATTACTGAAAGAAAGTTACTTTAAATATTAAAAATAGCTAAGTATGCTATGCTAGCTATATTAAAAACTTACGTTACGTCGGCGTTACCTTATTTCGTCTGATTTTAATTAGAGATCTATCCACTTTAAGATATTTTTGGTCTGTGGGAAACTGAAATACATTTTCGGGTATTGCTTTCGGGTATTTTTGAAAGAATGTTACTATATATTAAAAACAGCTAAGTTTGCTATGCTAGCTATATTAACCTCATCACAATGATTTAAGTGACCCGTTGTAGAGATTTATGTATATTTATATATTTGGGGTATCTGTTTGTTTGGATCAATCCAACATTCGCTCAATGCTATGAGATCAGTATCAAAGGTGAACTGTGTCAAAGTTACTTGAAGGTCGTCAATTTTTTTTTATAAACGCCTCTACTATATTGCGAGATTACCGTAAAGTAATTTTTTTAATGTTAGCATTGTTAGAAAAGTGACAAACAGAACTAATATTAGATTGGGCTATTTGTATGTTGTCTAATTCGACCATGTTTACAGACGAATTATCCATAATTGTCGTAATAACAGAGACTCACCATAATATACCTTTCAGGATATTTAAATGTGTGTTTGTCAGAAATTGAAATAAGTGCGTAAAGTAACAATTTATTTAGTAGGTTAAACTTATGTTACGTCGTCCTTACGTAGTTTCGTCTGATTACTTAAGAGGCCTATTACATCTCGAATGTGATTTTTGCGTAAAATGCCTATTTTCGCATTTTATAGTAATTTTGCAATTGTATTTATCGTTTTTATCAAAATAGGATAATAAATTTGTGCATATTATTACAAATATCCATTTTGTGAGCATAAGTTGAATTCGGACGGCCGGCGCATCGCATTTTGTAGTAATTTTGCAGTTGTATTTATCGTTTTTATCGAAATAGGATAATAAATTCATTATAAAATCTTTATTCCTCATGAAGTAACAGTTACTCTGGTATAAATTTTGCTTAATAATATTATCGCAGATAGGAGATATTCACAGTTAATTTATAGCAATTTTCGAAGTTTTTTGGTTTAGAAAAAGATTTTTTTCCTATATAAAATCAATGATATCTAAAAATTCCGAGGCCACTACGCATTATTCGACTATATAAGAGATAACATTATATTTTTTTTATTTCACTTGTTTAGAACTGTAGTTCAATCGATGAGCTCAAAAAAGTGCCTTCGCGCACTTTATGAAAATCTTTCTCTGCAATTTTGGATTTAATTAAAAAGATAAGCAAAATTTACAAAAAGCGAGGCCACTAAGCACTATTCCAATAGCTATTCTACACTATTCAATAAGTCATAATTGTTAATGTATTTTCGTTTCTGAGATCCATAACGCCAAAGTTGGCCATTTTACGCAAAAATCACAGTTAAGATGTAATAGGCCTCTTAAGCAACTTCGGCAACAACGCCTCAAAAACGAAAAATAATATAAAATTAGTACGTATCTCTTTGAAAGAAGCAATATAATATTGAAGTACAAAATGGCGACTACAACGTTAATGCGATGACAGTTACTGCCACGTAGAATCGGATTAAGTAACGTATTATTGAACTACTAAGGCGCTGCGCAAACGAGGATACTTTTGCAGGCTGGTGTCGGATATGTCTACCAGTAAATATTTTATTTTCATACAATCAGTATGAAATCAACCACTAACCGCGCACACGTTGACACTTTTTAAATACAGTCCCTGCCACCTGTCGCGAATCAAATAGTGTGCGGTGTAGGCGATTGGTATTTAAAAGTCGTCAGTTGCCGACTCACGCAAAATTAGCGCTGGACAGCTACGTGCACAGAAAGACATTTAAATAGAAGCCGCATATTACCTCAATTTTATGAAGACCAAGCGAGTCACTTTTTCTGCGTGAATTTACAACACAATTACTTACAGAAAGGAAACTTGTTAATTATCACGGCAAACATTTCTTGTACAGTTTTGACAGTTCGATATGACGCAAGTAGGTCCGGTGCTGAGAACGGCTAAATGAAACTTGGTCGAAAGATAGAATTTTACCGTCCTTTTGGCACTACTTTGACACACAAATAACGTACACATGCGGCTTCTATTTAGATTTTTTTTTGTGGCTACGTGACATGGCCAAGTGTATATATTCTCTGACATGGCAGCTACGGTTTCCTATGGTGTGCGGTGTTGGTAACAGGCGACCGGCCGGCGGCGGCGACTGTGTCCGGTCGCCGCTTCTGGATACAGTCACTTCGGTTTCCTGCGATAGTATCTAGTGACGAGGTTTGCGCAGCGCCTAAATAGCGACTGCCACGTAGAAGTATTAATATCACAAAATATAATCGGAATAAAAAACAAAAGAGATATTATATC
The DNA here is from genome assembly GCA_963921215.1 of Scoparia ambigualis. Lineage (NCBI taxonomy): Eukaryota > Metazoa > Arthropoda > Insecta > Lepidoptera > Crambidae > Scoparia > Scoparia ambigualis. The sequence goes on along the minus strand of OY992521.1, from coordinate 21,320,822 downwards.
ATATTTTGCAAGAGATAGTGTTTTATCACGGTACAGTGTCTATTCAACTGATGATTATCATGAAAACAGGATTATGCATGATGACTGAATTCTATCCCACTGCAAGGCCTTTGCCATTTATGATTAAAGCTTTGCGATGGCGAAGTACGAAGTTCATTAAAGCTTACTTGTGCGTCTTTGCTGTCTTTCTACCAAGGCGGTACATCTCAAACTACACTGGTCATCACAAACATCGACCCATCCTGTTTTTGCACTATTGCTCTTTATAATTGCAAAGATAAGCTGTTAGAAGTAAGTTTTGTTGATATCTAGGGTCGGGTAAGATGTTTGACATTTGATTCCCATAAATGTTAACGCACATAAGGGTACTAATAAACTTTTTTAAAGTAAACGCAGCTCTGTGCCGGTTTGATGAATGCGTCAGTATTCACTTTGGCCCTGTTTAGTGTTTAATTAACAACCAGGTCTTTGCAACAGTGTAATTATTATTGACGATTCTTACTTTATTGATTATCACTGTAATTCAGATTAAATTAGTCTGGAATAATGAACCGCGCCTACTGAAGCTGAATCGACCCAAGTTGTGACTTTGCTGCGGGAGGGTTTTAGTCAACGTGTTGCCGCTCGAAGATAACATCTCAGTCGATCTGCGGTTCGGAGAGGTTACCAGAGGTTTCAAGTGACTGGGCAGTACCGTAGAAGAACAGGATCTGGAAGACAAAGGGTCACTACTCAAAGAGATGACCGCTTTATTGTGACATGGTCTTTAAGGAACCGGCATCTTTCTTGTGAAGATCTCCAGCGACGGCTGCATAAATGCGGGGTGTGGCTATAGGTGACAGTACGGTGAAAAGAAGACTTCGTGAACATAACTTATGACCTCAAAAGCTAGCAACAGGACCACAACTGACCGTAGCTCATCGCCAAGCCAGACCAATTCGCGAGGGAACATCTTGAACGGACTATAGACCAAAGGCTTCAGTATATTCTGTGATGGGAGTCGAATGACTTGATACAGCTCTGATACAAATATAATACAAATTGTTTCTTTCAAAAGATTAAAACATGAGTTTTCTTGTAAATTGTAGGTGGGCCGATTTTTGTGATGACCAGTGTAGTTGCTGATCTGACGATGGAAGCTTTCATTGCTAGCTTGGACAGATTTGTTTCCCGTAGGGGACTGCCGTCGCTGATCCGTTCTGATAGCTTAACCAATTATGTGGGTGCGCAACGTTACTTACAAGAAGTAGTTAAGTTTCTGAATGTACGGTCGAGGTCACCGTCGCTTTACCACTTTGCAGCGATTTTCGTATGAAGCGCACCGACCGCCCGGGTACGTACCCGTACCAAATAGACGACGCGGTGTGCAAGGGATTTTGACCTTTAGACAGATAAAGCGACGAAGTCCGCCATTGTACATCGGGTGGATGACTTGATTTCAAAGATGGAGGCTACAAATAATGGGTATTAATCATCACGCTTGCCAAATGCGGGTTCGTTATCACAAACCCGAAAAATACGAAAACACACTTTGCCACCAATATTTTGCTGGAAATACATTGTTTTCTAGATCATATTCTATTGCTTTAGTACCTATTACTTACTTAACCATGTCGCGTAACTGTGAAAGAATACTACCACCCCCTCTCTTCCCTTGGGTGTCGTAAAAGGCGACTAACGGACTAAAGACTGCACATACATCAAACAGCATAGAGCGGCGATTGGTTCACCACCTGTCACGCTAAGCACATGTGCAGTCGCTATTTGGTGAAAAGTGGACTATGGTAGAGGACTGCTTTTGCTGTCCTCATTGCCTAGTCTCTGATTAACTCTTCGGGGATAATAGTCATGATTATATGTACCTATTACTAGTAACCAAATTGTTTTTGAAGATTTTGTTGTTAGCTATTTTTTGCCTCTACAACGTATCCGGGCTTAGGGGCGGCGAGAAACTCAAGCAGTAGTGACTCAGATGTTTTCTGGAGGTCGAAATTATGCGAATAATAAAATATAAGTAAGGTTTTATTTAAACGATTTTATCTAGCTTTTTTTAATAATAACTGTGTTAATCTCGTTCCAATTTTATTAGTGTTTTGTTACGTCACAGCCCCGTTTAGCTGAAGGTAAAATTTTATGTTACAATAAATTTCATTTATAGTATGTCATAAATTTTTTATCGATAACAGATTTTAATATTTAGCCAAGGAAAAGGATTGGTATACTTTCTCTTTACTATCCTTAAAATTATGGTCATAAGGTCTAATATTATGTACCTACTCTCCTACGTACACAGGTTGTTTGGAAAATGGTATATCCTGATGAGGGATAAAAAAATAACGTTGACAAAAAACTTTGAAAATACGCATTTCGTCTAGCAGCTCACTAACGGAATACTTCTTCTTCTTCTTCTTCAGCTCATGATCACCCACTGCTGAGTGTAGGCCTCCTCATTGGCACGCCATCCTGATCCGATCTTAGGCTTTCTGTAATCACATATAACCACGGAATACTGCCATCCCTTCTATTCTCTTGGGTGTCGTAAAAGGCGACTAACGGACTAAAGACTGCACGTACTTCCAATAGCATAGAGCGGCGATGGGTTCACCACCTGTCACGCTGAGCACATGTGCAATCACTATTTGGTGAAAAGTGGATTTATAGCAGAGGACTGCTTTTGCGGTCCTCATTGCCTAGTCTCTGACTAACCCTCATGTTTGTGCAGTATTTAGTCCGATAGTCGCCTGTTACGACACCCAATAGAAAAGTGGGGGTGGCAGTACCTATTCTTTCACCGCTAAGTGACACGGTTGCGGTTTGTTTTTAATGAATGTGAAGTTAAGCAACTCTTACAAAACAGAATTTCCAGATTGTGGATCAAATGCATTATTCTGATTGTAGCCGTAAAATACTAGTAGTAGTCATTCTTGTTTTGTTTCACATGAACCCAATATAAAAAGGCTTTCTAGACTTGTGCGCAACAGGGGGACAGATGTCATAAAGGTGGTACTTTTATAGACTAATAATGATGTTGGACATGTTATTCTGATAACACTATGTTGTCACTAATTTGCATGGGTGGCAATGACAGACAACTAACAAAGCGCCAGTAAACCACGCCAACCTCACATACCATCAATGTAATTGTACCTTTGGCAGGACATCGTCCGATGATCGAAGTCCACCGATTAAGAGGAAACTTTTTCTGTGTTTTGCATGCAAAATTCTCATACAAACACAGAAAAACGATGTTTCGTAGTCCCCTGTTTCCTCCTTAGAACTGCACCAATTTTTATTACTTTTTTAGCATCGGTTAAAGAAAGAGATTTTCTATGTCTGTATGTTTGATTTTTTTGGATTAATAGGTCAAGGATAAGACCGCCGGCGGTCGCGAAACAATTGATTTTTAATTGTGTCTGGTTTTACGATCTTCAAGGGGTTAAGTCATTTATTTAATAACCAAGAGCCTTCAAATTTAGTGAAATCACTCCGTTTGAAGGCGTCGTCAGAAACATTAAGTGATTTAAAAAACTGGTTTAATAAAATCAAACATACAGACATAGAAAATGTATTTCTATAACCGATGCTGAAAAAGTAGGTAATAAAAATTGTTCCAGTTCTGAAGGAGGAAATAGGGTACTACGAAACGTCGTTTTTCTTTGTTTTGTATGAGAACTTTGCATGCCACTTCGATGTACGTCTTAGATACACGCCGATACATAGTACAGACGCCAGCACTGCAACCTACCACAAAACGTCAAATTTCTTTAATACATTTTGAACTTTGTCACTGATGTTTAAGGGTCAATATTCATTGTAGAAATTTAACAGTTTTGGTTAACTGTAACTGCAGGCGTGTGTACATTCCACGCATCTGCTGCCAACAGCCTAGCCATGTATAAAGCGCCTATCCGACCGTAACACTATGAAATAGATAATTATAGTGGTAACAAGACAGTGAGAGGATTATCTTAGTCGGCTTGCATTCTGGAAATACATGTAGTATTTTATGTGATGTGTGGTTTTATCCAAACAGTGATAGTACAATTTACTGTACCTTTATCCCCTTGTCTGTCCCGTAGACTTCTAGATGTTAATAACAGTTGAATTTATATTGTCTCTGGCTATACGGTGGCTGAGCTCTTAGCTAAGTTGACACATTTTTGGTATCATTAACATCTTATAACAATATCATTTTTTGAGCTTCAGACGGTATTTTCATTCGTACGCATGTAAGTCCCGGCGGAAACTCTATACAAACTAAAAATAATGATAATCTACACGAGAGATTGGAGCATAATCCACCACGCGGCCTAGGTAATGCGGGTTTGTAGGTTTAAGATAATTATGAAAACTATTTTGCTACCTAGAATAAAAAATAAATGAAACATACTATTGTATCTATGTGAATTTGTGGATATACTCTATACCTACAGATGTCTACTATAGGGCTAGATGTTAACAAACCCCTTAGCATGGTATACGGACATGACTTACTGCGTGCTTCGGATTACGACGCTCGTCTGGCTCCGGGTCGCCTTAGGTATTTTGATATCAAATTTATGGCGTACACGAAGCGTTTCGCCATGTTAATTCTATGCACAAATAGCTCTATGGCTTGGTTAGGGTTATGAAAGTTTTGAGAAGACTTTAAGACTGGTAATAAAGGCTAAAATGTAAAGAACGGTTTATGCGCATTCCAAAAAAAACACAGAAAAACAGTCTACTAGTAGGATAAAAACAGCATCACTGTTTGTTTCAATTTCTTCATCACTTTTTCCAAAGCTAAACGCAAAAATCGAGAACGGCGGTAACATTTAGGAATATTATGTATTGCATGACTCAAACATGCTTGTAGTCAAGCATGTTTGAGTCAAGCATGGTCAGTAATTGCCAAGTAAGCATGCACAATACTGAACATGCCAGTTACTTTCGTATTTTTGAAAGAATACTTAAGTACTTACTGATGGGCCTTACCTAATAGGTTACCTACCTAAGGGCCCTATTACATTTCGACTGTGATTTTTGCGTATAATGGCCAATTTTGGCGTTATGGATCTCAGAAACAAAAATACATTAACAGTTTTGACTTATTGAATAGTGTAGTATAGGTATTGGAATAGTGCGTAGCGGCCTCGCTTTTTGTAAATTTTTCTTTACTTTTAAATTAAACCCAAAAATGTAGAGAAAGATTTTCATAAAATGCGCGAAGACACTTTTTTGAGCTCATCGATTGAACTACTGGTCTGAACAAATGAAATAAATAAATTAGGTTGTTATCTTTTATATAGTCGTATAGTGCGTAGCGGCCTCGGAATTTTTAGATATTATTGATTTTATATAGAAAAAAAATCTTATTCCAAATCAAAAAACTTCGAAAATAGCTTTAAGTTTACTGTGAATTTCTCATATTTACGATAATACTATTGAGCAAAATGTATACCAGAATTATCGTTACTTCATGATGAATAAAGATTTTATAATTAATTTATTATCCTATTTCGATAAAAACGATAAATACAACTGCAAAATTACAACAAAATGCAAAAATGGGCATTTTACGCAAAAATCACAGGCGAGATTATTATTATTTTTTTTTTATTGGCAACGGGTAAGCGCTTGGCCTTCATCTCACCTGATGGTAAGTGACGATAAGGCCGAAGGTGGAAGCGTGCTTCACCCGGAATCTTCAACCACTGAGGAACTAGCTATCTTATCTCAAACTGCCGGAACACAACAATGCTATAAACATCGTTGTTATGGCGACAGACTTAGATAAGATGGTGGTAGCTAGCCAGGCGGACTTAACAGCCCTACCACCATCCAAACCGAGCACACAAAGATGTACTCCCCGCTGTGAATCGAACCCGGGACCTCTGGGTCTGAAACAGGTAGCTTAGCCACTAGACCACAGAGGCGGTTAAAGAGAGATGCCTAGGCCTCTTAAATCTCGTCCATTATTCTCTTCTATACATTTTTGTTGCATTCCATCTCTTTGCTATCAATTCCAAATAAGTGTTCTTAATATCAAAATCAGTTCAGGTCGTTATCATTCATTTCGCACCATTAGTCGTGAACCGGATCATAAATTAACCCTGCTGGCTCTGATGGTAGAGTTCAATTGTGTTAAGGGTTCAAAGGGTTGCCTCCTGGTCAATTTCAAGATTAGGTACTACATTTCACATCGATTTGATAAGATTAGATTAAGTAAGGCAGCACCTTTGTAAAATAATACAAAATGTAAAGTTAGCATGTAAGGTGTATGTTGCTAGTAGTCCAAATAAATAAATAAGATTTAGATATTCTATGATAGGGGGTTAAAGTTACTCGCGTCCGTAGGTTTACCCTTGAGACCCTACACGTGACCCCTGGGTGGTGCTAAATGAGTAACACTGACTGAGTGGTAAAGCTACGCTGCGTTGCAGCACGCATTGGGCCGGCTCGCCCGGCGTAATACCACCCTCTCACTAATATTCGGCGTGAAATAATAGCACTTGGTGCTGTTGTGTTTCGTCCGACCGGTGAGGGTTCCGGAGGCCCCTCCCCCACCCTCCCTCTTCCCAATTCCTATTCCTTCCTTAAACCTATTCCTCCCTTAAAGGCCGGCAACGCGTCTGCGATTCCTCTGGTTTTGCGGGTGTCCATGGGCGGCGGTGATTGCTCTCCATAAGGTGACCCGCCTGCTCGTTTGCCTCCATCTTTTATAAAGAAAAAATAAAAATAAAATATCGAATTAGATACATCATTAAAACAAGAAAACTAAATCTAAGGCAGTTGTTAAATTCGTTACTACGCGGGAAGGTCTGAGCCCAGCACCGTGGGACGTTTGGTAGATAATAAAAATAAGCTATCAATTCTAATTTCAAGTTAAAAATTTTAATCAAAAGGCCGTAAGTTCAAGTTTATCGTGTAGTCTGTCCTTTTTTCTTAATTTTAATCAGAAATTCTGAATAAAACATGACATCATTTACGGTACAAACATAACTAATTTTGTTTATCTCATATTAGTGTCTCTAATGTAATTATAGCAGGACTTACTGATACATAGCTGTATGTACGAAAAGATTAATTTGTAAATTTTGTTAAAAGGCAGTATATTATGACCCTTAAAAGAATGAGGGACATTAAATGCTGGTCTGGTAACGATTATCTCAAAGGCAATCCTATTGCTATCATTATATTAGTGCGCCGTATCAGAATGTGCCCTTTGCAAGTCACGGAAGGTGGACACAGATAAAATAATTAGCTTTTGCCGAGCTAATAGTCCCTTTGTCATCTGTAATTTATCTGTCCGCTTCGCTGGGCTGTGTCTTTCTGATAATCTAATTGATGGGGCGGGTATTCTGGTTACCACCAGTAGATAATTGAGCGTAAAGAGAGCAGAAAGTTTTGCCTTCTTTATGGAGAAAGTTTGATCTATCGTCAACTTTTTCCATAATTAAAAGAGATTAAATACTTTTGGGTTCACTTGTTTTGAAACTTTTATTAAAAATTTCTGTAACAATTCATTAGTAAGTAGTTAACATTTTTTAACCACTCACTCGTGGCACTTTTCTAACAAAAATATTGGCGCAACTGTCGTCGTCAAATTTGACAGAATCGAGCATGACTATGGGACATTTTGCGATAACAATGCATAAGATGTATGACAGAACCGAAATAACCAAACTTGTTCATACTAAAGTAGTCTGTAAGTCTATGAAAACACGGTACAAAGTCAAGTATGTTTTTGTAGGTGCGGTCTTATGCGACCGCTTGGGGCCTGAGGGATAATCACCTACTATTATCTAATATTATTTGAGCTCGAACCCGATTAGTCAAAGATGCGGGTTCGAATCTCGCTCGTGGTGTCTACACCATTTTTGAATTTTCTTTTATAGTTTTATATGAAAAACAAACCATGATTTGAAGTGGGCAATTAAATTTTCTATTGGTATAACTTTAGGAATGTGAAAATAGTTTTAGAGATGGACTGTTTAACTAGACTTATGGGGATTTACAGTTAAATTTTAATGATGAATACATTGTAAACGTTTATTTTTGTAGGTACCGCTAGTTTAAAGGTTTAAGCTACTTCTGTAAGCCTTAAGTAATACTTTAGTAAAATAAAGATTTTAATATTATTTATTTGGTTATTGCAAAATATAAAGATGAAAACCGCTTTGTACGGCGGCTATGCTTTCATGAAATCGCCAGACGCCAATATCGAAAGGCGTCAACCACAGGCCGTCTGCATAACTCAATATGAAAACTATGCGCCCTGCGCCATTAAAATAATGTTAGGGTCCATTAACGATGCAGGCTATATTCAATTTCCCTCTAGAATTTTAGATTGAAAAACTTAGTAAAAGACTCATAAGCGTATGGGTTAAATTATGTAGCATACAAGATTTCTGTTTTTACATGATAAACGATTAAGGAGGAGCTCGATGGCGTAGCGGTTAACGCGTTCTTGCCCGTTAAGCAACTTTCGCAATAGAGGGTAACCTGGGAGACCTGGAGAGAGGGACGCTGGATTGGTGACCAAATTAAAAACATTTCGAGCTCCTCCGTTCTTCGGAAGGTACTTAAAGCCGTTGGTTTCAGTTGTTGTCGTAAGATGGCAGTCGTTAAAACCCCGCATTAGGCCAGCGTGGTGGTTATGGCCCAATATCCCTACGTGCTATTTTCCACGTGGGAGGTCTGTGCCCAGCACTGAGACGTTTATAGGCTGATGATGATGATGATGATGATGATGAGATGATACGATTATGTGATACTCGTGTACATACATCACATTTGGTTGGTGGTAGGGCTAGTTAAGTCCGCCTGGCTAGCTACCAGCATCTTATCTAAGTTAAGCGCCATAATGTTCTTAACATTGTTGTGTTCCGACAATTTGGAGTTATGATAGTTGAGGATTCCGGGTGCAGCGTGTACGCTCAACGTAAGTTCAAGTTAGTCATGTAGTCTGTCCTTTTTCTCAATTTTAATCAGCCGTGCGATTCTCTAAGCTAAAGCCTTGATAGCTGCGGCTGCCGCAGCGCTGAGAAATCACTCTGTCCCTTTTATATTCATAGAATTGGAAAGAGACAGCACATCACAGCCATGCGCGCAGCGTCTATGTGTCGCTTAGAGAATCGCATAGCAGAAAATCTGAATAAAACATCACATCATTTACGGTACAAACATAACTAATTTTGTTTATCTCCTATTAGTGTCTCATGATTAATGATAGCAAGACATGATAATACGTAGCTATATGTACGAAAAGATTAATTTGTAAATTTTGTTAAAAGGCATAATGTAAAAAAACACTCATTGACTGGCTTATCAATAATAACTATGATGAAACAGAGTCAATACTGAAGGGTGTTACTGAAAACTAAAAACAACAACTTTTCGGTGCAAAAACAATATATTACTATATAATATTGTTAATGAAATATTTATTATTGATTCTGAGTAGCAATATAATATAATTAGTAATTATTGTGAATATTATCTTTTAACCTATACTTTGAACTTTAAATTTAATTTAGTAATCGCTTATTATAGATTTGCATGACATGAATAATTTATGTTTATTTTAATTTAGTACTGATATCATTATAATTTTCATTTAAAATATTACTGCTGTTAATGTTGCTGTAATTATATAAATTTAAATAATGAGATATGCATCAAGTATTGTTAGAGGATTGTTAAAGTGAATAAATATCTTGATGTCAATGAAACACGAAAATTGTAAAGTTAGATTAGGTTAATAAATATGGAAATGTTATTAATTTGATTTATCATTGGTATGTAACATAAATTATTAAGAAAACGTTGTTATGGAGGAGCGGATTCTCTTGAAACAGGTAATATATTTTTACTTAAATGGAGAATCCAAACATTATATGTTTAAGTTACTGAAATAAATAATTTGTTTTTTTTTAATTTGAATAATGTTAATGTTTTATATTTTAGCGTTTTATTAACGCTTAAATATACTTAAGTAAAATTTTAAACACTGAAAAAAAAGACGACAACCTCAGGCGGGAATCAAGAACTGACAAATTTCGACGGTTGAAAGCCAGACCTCGGTAGCCAAGTGGTTAAGGCAGCCGCCCGGAATGCGGAAGGTGCGTGGTTCGATTCCCGCCTGAGGTTGTCGTCTTTTTTCAGTGTTTAAAATTTTACTTAAGTATATTTAAGCGTTAATAAAACGCTAAAATATAAAACATTAATCTATAAACGCAGCTTCATCTTAACCGAATGTTCAAATATTTGTAAAAATATTTCTTTCGGATCTCAGAGGTGAAAACTTCTAAGATTTGATAAAGCAATGTTGACTAAAAACATAAGCATCAAGCACTGACAAATTTCGACGGTTGAAAGCCAGACCTCGGTAGCCAAGTGGTTAAGGCAGCCGCCCGGAATGCGGAGGGTGCGTGGTTCGATTCCCGCCTGAGGTTGTCGTCTTTTTTCAGTGTTTAAAATTTTACTTAAGTATATTTAAGCGTTAATAAAACGCTAAAATATAAAACATTAATCTATAAACGCAGCTTCATCTTAACCGAATGTTCAAATATTTGTAAAAATATTTCTTTCGGATCTCAGAGGTGAAAACTTCTAAGATTTGATAAAGCAATGTTGACTAAAAACATAAGCATCAAGCACTGACAAATTTCGACGGTTGAAAGCCAGACTTCGGTAGCCAAGTGGTTAAGGCAGCCGCCCGGAATGCGGAAGGTGCGTGGTTCGATTCCCGCTTGAGGTTGTCGTCTTTTTTCAGTGTTTAAAATTTTGAATAATGTTTTTAACATTGTTGTGTTCCGACAATTTGGATATAAGATAGTTGAGGATTCCGGGTGAAGCGTGCTTACACCTTTGGCCATCGTCACTTACCATCAGGTTTGATGAAAGCGTAGATAAAATAAATTTAAAAAAAACTTCTGTTCCCTGGAGTCGTAGGCAAAGACCACACTTCTTTTGCTTAATGTACTCTCATGACAATCTTGTTTCTTTCCTATAAGACTTTTATTTAAGGATAAAAATAACCTATTGCATATACTGGTGGGACTTAACCGCCGACCTTTCACTATCTGGGTGACAACTTTATCATATTATGAGATAAATATATATTTCGACTATCCACGGCTTATAATATAATTATTAATAAACCAACGCTAAAGCTCGTTAGAACGGAGAACAGATTTTTTAACTTAATAACCAATTTCACAACAATTGAAACTTCGTGGGTTCGAATCCCACCTAGTGATGTAGCTTGTTCCATTTTATTTGAACTTTGTCAGATGGAAATCTGTGAAATATTTAACTACTGCTAGGAATGTGTTGCTGCTGTGTTTATTTAGTCTTTTGTTTATTTATTTAAGTTACAGTTGCTCTTTCCTTGAACTTATGATAACATGACAGTGAGAGAAATAGGTGCAGGTTCGTATTCTACGTTTAAAGTTTTTTAACATTGTCTTTTTCGAAGATGACCGTAGTTCAACCGTTGGGCCATTGGGCCAGCATTCTTGACCTTTGGGCTATTAAGCCAGCGTTCTTAGAGGGTTGTGATCTGTTCTCAGGTCTGCAGTGTCGTTTATAGGTGATGATGATGTTTAAAAACTATTACCAGCCACAGTACCATGTAAATCCAAATGTACAGTCACGAGCACCAACATGTATACACTTTGACTCTTATTCCATTGTATTAAGAGTTAAAATTGTTTACATATTTTTGCCTGTTGCGTCAAAGTAAACTTCTCATAAAACAACATTAGACCATTAAATTCGTATTAATTTTCTTTAAGACTGAAACGTCTCTTTATCTACATCATACAAAAACGAAGATAAAGGGTTTCGATTCAAAGAATTTCGAAATAATTACATAATGTTATATAATTAATGCAATAATCCGTTTCTTGCAAATGTAAAATCCAATTATCTATCGCACTACTGTGAGTACCACAAATACCACAATACGATAAAATGATTATATAAAAATCCGTTTGTGACTATATCGAAACAAACAGATAGGTACATAAACCGTTTACTTTAAGTATTTAGGCCTATATCCAGCAGTGGGTTAACACAGGCTGATTGTGATAATGATGATGATAATATATATCTAATGTTTATCAAAATGAAAAGTATTGTTTTTCAAAAGATGTCAATCCTCAAATACTGGCACGGGTACTGCTATGCGATTCTTAAAGCGACACATAGACGCTGCGCGCATGGCTGTGATCTGCTGTCTCTTTCCAATTGTATGAATATGAAAGAGACCAGAGTCAATTATCAGCGCTGCGGCAGCCGCTGCTACCAACTACCATCGCACTGCTGGAAACCGTAAATTATCCATTTGTAATGAAACACTCTCCAAACACATTTAGTACTTAATGATATTTTACATTTTATTATTATTCTAACGTTTCTAACCTATCACATACTCGTATGCACACCATTTCCGTGGGCACAGGGAGACTGAGGTATTTCGTCTTTCGAATACCTCAGTCGACTTTTCTTTCGAATTTTTAGTACGCTATCGTCAGTTATTATTTCGTGATCGGATATGTCAGGTTTCAAGCCACAGCTCACAGTTTCTTCCAGAGTTACAGTTGGATACTGGGATCGGGCTTTAATATAACAGGATATTAAAGCCGGTAGGATTCTGATACACTAGTATCTCTGTAATTATTAGTACTTATTTGAAAAATAAACTTATTATTATTATTACCAGTAATTTACCACCTGATAATCTGCAACTATCATCCCTTTTGAAATTGGGATGCTATTTAAAAAAAAATGTTTATTAATCAGACAACATAAAGTCCATTAAATGTTAGTAAGTAACAAAAAGACTTATTTATTCTTAATTTTATTTATTCTCAATGGCCTCGCTTAACGTCCCAGGGATGAATAGTATTGTTAGTATTGGTTATAAAATCCGATTAAACCCGTAATTTGTTTTATTTTAATCTTTACCGTTCACTTAAAATATAGAACACAATTTGCCCGTGTCATATCAAAGTTTCGCGACTTCGCAAAATGTTATTGTAAAGAAATGCTTTTACTGTTAAAGTTGCCAACGCGCTGTATAATTAATGGCCGGAGACGGTTTTCATTTCCGCGCAAAACAAAAAGATAATTGCATCCAATTAATTTGAACTTCTTGCAAATGAGGGTTTAGATTCCTGTAAGGGGGAATTTACACGTATCCTTTTCTGCTCTGATAGGTTTGCCAAAACGTCAATGTTAATTGTATCGAATTTATCTTTAAAAAATATATAAATACATAAACATGTGTACCTACCTGTTTCTTGCGTGTTTATTACTGACATTACTTTCTTTTTGTTCATGAATATACGATTTTTTTTAAAATGGTAAGCATTTTTTGTTTAAAAATTAGCTATATGTATGTTTTTACCTCTTTAGAATAGAATAGAATAAATCTTTATTGCACTTCTCTTACATAATTTTATATATTAATGTAACGAAACTTTTATCTCCGACTATGAACAGGTAGGGGAAAGTCGGTTATATTGTACCACTTATTACTTTGACGTCAATATTTAATTTACAAAAACGCTTACACATATGAATGACTCTCATAATTATAGTTCAACATCTTGGTTATCACATGTAAAAAAATGGTTTTTTTTATTAGCAACGGGTAAGCGCTTGGCCTTCATCTCCTTAAAAGGTTTTTGTTACCTTTCATTTGTTTAGTTTTTGTTAGGTACCTACTTACTAACCTTTAATTTGTAAAGATTTTGTTACGTACAAATGGTAAAGGAAGAGCGGAGTCTCCAACTACGGGCTACTTTTGCTTAAATGGAGGCTCCAATCAACCGTATAGTTAAACACGAAATTGTTAAAGAATAAAAAATTTTTTTTTTATTTTTTTTAAATCTCACCTGATGGTAAGTGACGATAAGGCCGAAGGTGGAAGCGCGCTTCACCCGGAATCCTCAACCACTGAGAAACTCGCTATCTTATCTCAAACTGCCGGAACACAACAATCCTATAAACATCGTTGTTATGGCGACAGACTTAGATAAGATGGTGGTAGCTAGCCAGGCGGACTTAACAGCCCTACCACCAACCAAATCGAGCACACAAATATGTACCCCCCGCTGGGAATCGAACCCGGGACCTCTGGGTCTGAAAACCGGTGGCTTAGCCACTAGACCACAGAGGCGGTTGGTGTTTTAGATTGCAGTTAAAGTAGCCCAATATGTGTTTTTACGGAGGTCTGCTAACGGTTCAATTTAGCCAACTAGTTGTTTAAATCGTACTACAGGTATTTTAAATCGTACTATGGGTGTTTAAATCGTACCAGTAATAAAAATAATATTTATTTAAATGAAAATATTTATTTTTGATATGATTTACTGAGTGACTGAGGTGGTGACCATAATTACTTAATGTAACAGACATGCGAATTTTGTCTTAGATAAACTGTTACATAATAACAAAAAATATGTATCTATTTAAAGACTAAGAAAATTATAACAAAATATATTACTACTTATATATTACGTTCTGCTAAGTCAGGCTTTTTTATATTGTTTGTATCATAGCAACGTAGAAACTAATTAATATAAACGACATAATCGTAATATCTCTTTAACAAATAAAGATCCAAAATGTTTAAGCTCATTTCTTTTTTTCGTAGGCCAAAAATGCTCTCTGTAGATCTTCTTTGCCCCATTTATAATATTATCGTTTATTACCAGGGTCCGTCATCTAAATAAGAAAAAAAAAAAACAAATAAAGATATGTTATTTTGTAACTGTCGGATAAATTGTACCGGTACAATATGCCTACCATACTGTGGTACGATTTAGCCAACCATGTATTTAAAAACAAAACAACTGATAGCTACATAACCTTCAAAATTAAAGACTGCGAAAACAATATAAAAAAAACTGTTTAGTTTGGCACTCAAATACTATCGATATTGTTACAAAAACTCACTTTTTCTGTGAGTACCTGTCAGCACGAAAATTTAGATCAAAGTTCACAAAAACTTTTTTTTTTCACTAGCACTTAACGTTCTCAACCGACGCCATTACAAAATGGCCGAACGTTGGTGGCGCCACTGAAGCATAGTTTAGAGTTTCCAGCGTTAAAAATCTGTGTTGGTTTGTGGGTAATCTAGAGGTGGTACGATTAAAACGCCGGTACGATTACACCGACTCTCCCCTACAATAATTACCAGTAAATTGCAAAAGTGTCATAATCTGTGTGTGCTACTTTACGTAAAAAAAAACAACAAATCGATGTACTTTCCAGCACAGAGACAGTTGGAGGCTCGAGTGAAGGTGTAGGTTACTTTTTGTGTTTCTCTGTCAGATACAATATGTTTTGTATTTTTACATATGTAACCATAATAATTAGAATGTATGGTCTCAGGTCTTCCTACATTTTTATGAAGTGAGGCAGATACGTTATCAATGAGGACTTTATCAGTGAGGACCTGTAATTGGCTTTCTGACTTTACCTATATAAGTTTCTACATTGTAACATAGCTGTTGGTTTGCCTATCAATAAATAAATAAAATGAGATTTCTTATCATCGCTGTACCTGTACTTAAGAACAGGTTTTATTTGTAACAAGGAAGAGTAGGATGACCATGATTTTAATATTATTCATAGTTATTATCTTTACTTCCCAGACAAAAAAAAAAAATGGAACGTTGACATGTAAGTTTTATTATTATTGCAATACCCATCATTTTACTTAGTCGGAATCAGTCATGATTACCGATAAAAAGTATTCGTGTTTAATTGATAATGAAACCAAGCAAAAGTACTGAACAAACTAAACAGGTAATTTCAAAGTCAAAAGTATTAAAACAAATATGCTGCCATGTGTACAGCGCCCTTTAAACCTTTTGCCTTTATTGGTTCCGATATTTAGTTGGTTCTATTTGTTTGTTTGTTTTAAAACGGGGAAATGAATTTTGCTATTTGGTCAGACGGTCTCTGACTAGCCATTACGAACGGAATTAAATTATTGTCTATTTATTTTGGATTAACAATCTGACTGCTACTCACTTGTGTGATTAAACAAATTTTGATAATTCATTTATTCTTATATTCTCGTTTCTTTGTCAATGCTTTTATATCTACATAAAATATAAACAGCTAAAATGTGTTTCTTTGTTTGTACGAATCGGTAATCATTAAAACTTCTGAACGGATTCGTCACCGGTGGGCGCTAGTTTTTCTCTGTGAAATTAATCCGGTTTACCGTTGGACTACTGATAATGATCTACTTGTGATAGGAAGGAACTTCATCAAACTACCAAATTAGCCTGTAGCCCAGCCCTTCAAACAATTCTGACACTTTTCGCAGCCAGTTTTGTTTAAAAAAATTACTGTTACTTTAAAATATATAAGATAAAAATATGTAAGGTAAGTAATATATTTAGTAGACAGATCAGATCTGAAAAATTAAACGTTATACGCTGTCGTTTCCCGTAGTACCTACGTAGCCATCCAGTTTATTTCGTTATATTTGTAACTTTCCAACACAGGTTATTATTGTTGTTTAATAATAAAATTAACACAATAAATTATCATCATAATCATTTTCAGCCTTTCTCAACCAGTAGAGAAAGGCTGAAAATCTAGCAGTGGCTAGGCATAAGCCTCTCTCTGTTTATCCCATACACACGCAATAAATACCTAGCAATACATTATGCATCCAGTATTTCGTCACGAACGATTTTATTTTTAAATCACCATTATTTCTCACTTCGGTTATCCGTACGTCAAAATGTCAAAATCCCCGACATTACGTTTGGGAGATAAATAATTCGATACAATCAGCATATTGCAATGACAAAGGGTAGGTATTGAGATTTTAACATGTTCTATTTTTGAAGTGAAATTGAATTTTGTAATTTTTATTTTTGTAGTTCAACAATGCTACGCATACTGCATTTATTTTTGCAGTTCAATACTGTATTGATTTGAATTTTGTACTTATTATTTGTTTGTACTATTTATACTACAGCGGGCGTTAATGGGTTAACCTAGTGGTGTTACATTATATTGTATGTTTACAATGGTAAACATACAATATAATATAACACATATTACAATTGTACAGCCACTAAAAATGTTAATTGTTTTTGTTTCTTTTTTCCAGGCCGCCCTCTGCGCCGACTACAGCGTTCCAGTAGATTGTGTAGCGGCAGCGGGCCCAGCACCCCGACCCAGCTCTTTCCATGAGATATCTGCACCTAAAGTAAGTTAATTTTTACCAATACCAAAGTATGCTAATTTTTTAATATTTTTAATAAGGGAATTCTACCACCTCTGTCTTCCCTTGGCTGTCGTAAAAGGCGACTAACGGACTAAAGACTGCTCATACATCCAACAGCATAGAGAGGCGATAGACTCACCACCTGTCACGCTGTGCACGTGTGCAGTCACATTGGTGAAAAGTCGACTATGGTAGAGGACTTGCTGTCGTCATTGTCTAGTCTCTGACTAACCCTTAGTGGATAATAGTCGTGATTATAATATGTACCTATTTGTGTAATAATAGCCTTAGGCTGTCATACTTACAGTCCGCCTGATGGTAAGCGGCTACTGTAGCCCATGGACGCCTGCATACACCAGAGGAAATGAAACGATATCATATTATACAATATACATCTAAAAAAAATTGCCAGTGGATCTCTACTGGCGTTTATTTTATATAATAATTTGTTGTGGCGTTTTTAACAGTCTCCCTGTATCCACAGACCCTGCAAAGGGATCTAGTAGCTGTAAATCCCTATATTGAAAACGAGTAGATCCGTAACTAAACTCCGCGTAAATCCCTTGCGCGTTATACTACGGAAGTCTCAGGCAATGGTCATAGAAAGGATGCAATGAACGCGGACAAGCGATGGCCACTGCGTGCGGAGCGGGGCGCGGCGCGAACGACGGGCGACGACATAACCAAAACCGTACATTTTGACGTAACTTGCACGAAATGGGCGCAGGCGGGGCTGGCGGGCGCGATCGCTCGATCGCGCCGCTCTGCTGTTGCCATCGCTAATTTCGTTCCCGCGACCTTAGTATTCTATTTGTAAAGTAAGTTTATAGTATAAAGTCAAAGTCAAATATTTTATTCAATATAAACCTTTACAGGCACTTATTGACGTCAAAAACAAAAATAACATTTAACTAATAGTTAAATCGTTCTCAATACACCCTGCGTTGCTAATTATTATTACATAGGTACCTAGTACAGCTATCCTTTGACGTGTGGAGTGTGACATTATCACTGAAGTGTGCCCAATATCATTATTGTTATCATCTTATTCAAAGTTTAGGTACAATGTGATATCGCTTGTCAATGAATCATTTTTATCGGGTTTATCGACACACTATCAGCATGATGCATGAGGACTCTGTTATGGGTACGTTAGTCATAACTTTCTACCGTCTGAGTGCCATAAATATGTATGCTATAGTATAGCCACGTATTTTATTATTTAACAAAAATCACAGCTCTTAAAAGAATATGCAATTTAACATTTCATTTCATGAGGTGAGGTACGTGTGAACTACGAGTACCTAAGTATATTTAAGAATAACAAAATGTATGGAGTCGTTATTATGTACGTAGGTTGTTGGATTTACATTGTTGAAGTGTGCGATAATTATGTAAGACGTATGAATAAAAATCAATAAATCGACGCCCCAACCGAAAAAGTGGTATTATGAAAATTGTAATTTTACAGGAGGGCCAAAAAAACAGAAAGATTTATTTCATCACTCGTACAAACAACCAATTTAAACAAAATGTGCTTTAAACAAAGAGACGCGAAAAAAAAGGTTTCAAATAAATAAACTAGCTATCGTGACAAACTCCCAGATTCCAGATTAAGAAAGAAAAACTATATTACAAGTTTCTGTTTTTTTTTGCGTATCTGTTTACGTCTTTATTCGTCTCAAAACGTCAACAGGGATTTTGTGTAACAAATACATACCTACCTTTTTAAAGGATTTATTACGTGTGAAGGCTCTGTGTACTAAACCATTACGCCATTATTCACCTACAGATTATATAGTATCCTTTCTGTAAATTTGTATTACTTGCCTATTTGAAAATCAAAACGACCACCATTTCTAAGAAAAAGCAAAGAACTCATGTAACTTTTTGTTTATTTATTATAAATCAGTAAAACAATAAGTTTTGAAGTTTTAACTTTTATTTACTTAATCATTAATCAACAATTTACTAATCTTTTATAAGAACACGACATTTCTATCATGATTTAGCAGGAAAAAAATATTTTTACATAACATTCTAAAATTAGTATTATTTATGTTATTTATGATTTTAACTTTTAAAGAGCAACAAAAATGCTTTTATAGACAATAAGAGTCAATCTGGAGATCAAATAAACGTTACGTTAACGTTATGGGTTATGGCCCAATCTTTTTAACTGCTGTTGTCTGTGGGAAGGTCTGTGCCTAGCAGTGGGGCGATTAATGAAGATTCTTATTAGACTAAAATTAGGTAGTGCTTTCTATGAAGCAGTGCATTTATGCACTATTTCTTAAAAAGCTTAATAGATTGGCTTTAGCCAATATGCAGCTTAAGCATGTTTTAGGGGGCGATCGCGCTAAATAATCTCAACCAAACTAGAACGAATAAACCTCAGCCGTTATATGTGCTATCGCGTTTGACACACGCGATGGCGCTATACGAAGTCGGCAGAACGGCTGCGATTCAGTCGTGGTTTGGTTGAGATTATTTAGCTTGCTTCATTTGAAATGCTAAGCGAAACTATACGAGCGCTCCGTGAAGCATGTGTCGCGATTAACTTGGATATTTTTCATATCTATTTCATACACACCCAACATGAAGTCACAACCTCGTACTTAAATAAACATTCCTCATGTGAATGAGTCAGAGAACTTAAAAAGGACATCTGATTCGGTCATGTGGACGACTGACCGAGTTCATGCGCTTATTCCGTCACCGAGGCCTTATACGTAAAGTGATAGAAATGTTTATCGCTCGAACTCGAAGAGCACAGGTACTTTCGTCGGCACGAGTGAATACAACATATCCTAAATAAACTACTACGGGGAAAACTTTTTCCATTATGTTCACGAATATTCTAAACTAGCTTCTGCCCGCAGCCTTGCACGCTTTGAGATGTTTATAAATGTGCAAATTTTTCTAGCAACCGAAGGATCTGCAGAAAAAATCGCTAGAAAAATGCTCGAAAAATTTATATTGAGCGCCCGGGAACTTTGCGTTGAACCGGGATAAAAATTCGATATATTACTCAGGGATAGTGTTGTTTTCTATTAATTAAAAAAACTTTTAGAGTCAATTTTAATAGGTAGTTTCAGAGATTAATATTTCTTACATACAACAGCATTTACATCTACTACGTGTTTATGAAATGGCTCAATATCTGAGAAACCCCAACTTATTTTTATTATTAAATAAATTATTAAAAAATATTTTCGTGGATTGTTCCGGAGACATTTTTCCTTTTTTGTTCTCTTGCATTTCTTACAATTAAAAAACTCTATAGTATACTCTAGTAGGTAAGAAAACATCTGCAAATAGTATAAAACAATGTATTTTACATAATTAACAAAAATATAGTTTTATTTGACGTTTGCATAGAAATTATTGCGTATAGGTATTTTGCTCACTAATGTCAGATAAAAATGCATATTCCAATTAATCAGTAATCAGTTTATGATGTATCTGTTCCATTAACAAAACGTTATCGGTAAAGTTGTGTAATAATATCAAATTAGAGAATTATATTATAAAAATGATGGTTTATGACGCCTGTAAAGACTGTGTCACTGTATTATGAAAAGGCGATTGTATCGTTTACATAATAAGAAGTAAGCAGATTAATCAAGTGGTTTCGTAGAATATTATAGGCTAAAAAATTATGTTTTTTATTTGTACATATTAAAAGTTTTGCAGTTTCTTTTCATATGAGATGATTTTTGTCGTATTACATTAAAAAATCTGCGCTTACCTAAAAGCTTACGAAAGCATCCCAAAATAAGAAGAGATTATTAGAATTAAAATAAGTACTGGTATCTACATTTCAGCCCATTTTCTCACTGCAGGGCATAAAGGCTCCCTTAATTATTCAGACTATTTTATATACGCCATTAATATTGTGAAAAACAGAATTTATTTATTTATATAAGGACAACCACAGATGTCTCTTTTGTGTTCTGTGCTCAGAATAATAACTAATATTATTCTGAGGTTCTGTGAGGACAACCAACATAACAAACGACACTCACATCCTTAAACAATACAAATAAGTTACATTTTAAAACGCTGTCTTTAATAATGGTTGCCACGTTAGAAATCAATAAAAAACTATAAACACACTGTTTTCTATACGAATTTAAAACTATGCTTTTGATACAAAATTCGTCTAACATTGATATAAATAGAAACAAAAATAATTTTAATAAAGAAGCTTTTGTCAGCACTACGCGGTTAAAACTCCTACTTTAAAATAAATGCAAAAGTTAAATCTGAAAGGAACGGTTTCATTTTCAACCTATTCTTTTATAGTAAAAAAGTAATTCAAAGTATTTAACCGTGTTGCGTAGCGGTAAAAGAATACTACCAAACCCCTCTCTTCCCTTGGGTGTCGTGAAAGGCGACTAACGTACTAAAAACTGTACATACAACCAACAGCATAAAGCGACGATGGGCTCACCACCTGTCACGCTGAGCAGATGTGCAGTCGCTATTTGGTGAAAGGTAAACTATGGTAGAGGGCTGCTTTTGCTGTCCTCATTGCCCTTCGGAGATAATAGTCGTGATTTAAAGTATGTATATGTCATATTATTTGGTTATTTGCGTTGATAATGATCAAATAACTCGAAGGTAACGAAACGTTGATAAAATTTCTACCTCAGATGGGTAGACATTTTTTTCAACGTAGTAAAGAATTGTTATGTTACCATGTAACCTTAAAGTAATTTAATATGCGTTAGTTAGATAGTTGCTCGTAACTTAATATCATTCTCTACCAGTTCCCGTATCCGGACGTAAAGTTGAATGACTTAGTGAGTCACTCTTTCCCAACACTCGTTCTTGAAAGGTCGTTGGTGAGTGAATGAAACTTTGCTGAATCGCTTGTGTATTGTTTTGTGTTGATGTAGTCGTCATAAAAGAGCCTTAATTATTATTGACTGACTGGACTTCAAACGCGTAATATTAGAAGCTTTCAACCAATCTATACTAATATTATAAAGCTGAAGAGTTTGTTTGCTTGAACGCGCTAATCTCAGGAACTACTGGTCCGATTTGAAAAAATCTTTCAGTGTTAGATAGTCCATTTATCAAGGAAGGCTATAGGCTATATATTATCACGCTAAGACCAATAGGAGCGGAGCACAAAGTAACTATTTCACGCGGACGATGTCGCGGGCAGAAGTTAGTAATATATAAAAGGTCATTGCTTTCAACTCTGTCGTAGTTAAAGCTTGAGGAGCTCGGTTAAAGCGCTCGCGATCGTCTTCACACGGCCGGGATGAATGGACTGGATGGGTGACCAAATTAAAAATATCTCGGGCTCCTCCGTGCTTCGGAAGGTAGGTAAAGCTGTTGGTCTCGGTTGATGTCGTAAGATGGCTATCGTTAAAGCACACCAATCCGCATTGGGATATCGTCGTGGGTTATTGCTCAATCGCCCCACATTCTGTTGTCCATGTGGCGCCCAGCAGTGGGACGTTTATAATTTTAAGAGTGTCTACTCCCTAGCACTACCATGGATCATTTTCTAATATCTTTTGACGGTAAAAAATAGTCGGGATTTTGTACTATTTTTTACCACTGTGTTGAAAATTTCTACCAACTAGATCTAGGAAATACGATGGTCGTGCTGAGAAGAATACTTCCTAGCACATGCAAACCAGTGTTATTATTAATTTTATTTTCATTTTCATTATTATTTTTCATCTAGATCTTAGAGATACGACTATGATAATTATGCTATTTAAAGCAAGATGATGTGTACAACATGGGGTTTTTCAAAAATGGCTTGAAAAGGTTTTTACAGGGTCGGCAACGCGTTAGTGATATTATCTTTGGTTTTGCTAACGTCTTTAAGCTACGGCACAAAATAACCTATTAGTTATTCTTAGGCTACGGTAACCATTCGGTATCCATGCCACCACCTTACCTTACTAACCACCTTACCAAGTAGACCGTAAGACTACGGTGTCACGTATTTCATCTTATCTGAGAGCTGAGTATAAGTTTGTTAATGTGCAAACGTTAATATCGCGTTTGAGTTAAGTTTGACAGATAGATTTTAATGCTAAGTAAATAAGATCGAGAATCAAAACTCTTAACACAAACGCGATAGTAACGTTTGCACATTTACAAACTTACACTCAGCTCTCAGAATATATCTTAGAGGTCCCCTTCACGCAGCATGACTAACTTCTTTTTTTTTAATGTAACGCCTCATAGTGACTACATCCTGTCTGATGGTAAGCAGCCGATGCAGTCCGAAATAACGAGAGCGCTCCTCACCAAGGAACAAGCACGGTAACAAGCGCATCTATTCATGACGGCCTGCATAAATGCCGTTTCACCGCCGCCCCGCTTAACCCGGCGCCATCCACGTTGGGTCATAATGACCCAGACGTTTTTCAACTGTAGGTATTTGTAAAATAACTTTTGCACAGATATTGAATTTCTCAGTAGCTGGAGATAAGACTTCATTTCGTTCGTTTCGCACTGTTCTGCAATCGTCGAGAGACAATATCGTGAGATTGACGCGTTTAAAGTTGAAAAAGGTAAATTTGACCCAACGTGGCATTAGTTGTAACAATTTCGTGCCATTTTTTTGTGACGTATTTTTTATTATATTGTTGTTTTTGTTCATTAGCTATATATAATTTGTGATGGATCGCCAGGAAAGAGAACGACAACGAATAATTTTAATTTAAGAGGAGCCTGCCTCTCAGTCTTAGATTTATTTTTACAGTTTTTTGACACTAACTGTCAACGTCAAATTTGACAGAATCGAGCATAGACTATGCTATATTTTGCGATAACAATACATAAGATGAACCACAGAACCGAAATAACCAAACTTGTTCATACTAAAGTAGTCTGTAAGTCTATGAAAACACGGTACAAAGTCAAGTGTGTTTTTGTAGGTGCAGTCGCATGAGACCGCTTATGAGGTTTGAGGAGTAGTGAGTGACCACTTTAGTATGAACAAGTTTGGTTATTTCGGTTCTGTGGTTCATCTTATGTATTGTTATCGCAAAATATCGCATAGTCTTTGCTCGATTCTGTCAAATTTGACGTTGACAGTTAGTGTCAAAAAACTGTCAAAAAAAATCCAAGACTGAGGGTGCCCCGAAGTTTGTTTTATAGGGGCAAAGATAGAACGTTATGGCAGAAACGGCCAATTCGTCTAAACGTACGTACCCGTTCAGAGAATATTATCACTCAAAGGTCGGTGTAAAAAAATGGCGTCTCATTATATTTTATGCTTTACTCAATATAGCCGGCATATATAGTATGATTATACACCGAGATAACCAAAGAACATCCCAGCCTCGTCGTAAGTACCTAAAAGCATTGGGATTAGATCTCATAAACGAGCATATGTCGGTTCGCAAAAACATTCAATATTTACCATGTAATATGCGCAAGAGGATAAGAGAGTTTATAGGAGAAACAACTTCAGAACCACCAGCTAAGCTTCCAAGTATTAGAAACAGATGTCGAGAATGCCCAGTACAAAAAGACAGAAAGACCACCCATACCTGTCATGAATGTCAAAAGATTATCTACCCTCGACACATAATTTCGTTTTGCGCAAGTTGTGTATACTTGATCTCAAATGATGACTAGCTGTGCGGTCTATACCGTTGACATAAATGTTACTTTTTGTTTAATTATCATAGATAAAAGTCTTCTTTGTAAACTAAACTATAACTTAAGTAAAAACTGGAATATTTTTAATTTTAAAGGGCTTAAGATTGCGGCCCTATTTTTTTTTGTTGTACTTTCAGAGTATTTTAGTTAAACAAAAAATAAAGTTGTTAGTTCGGTTATTCTTCTTTTTTTACATTACAAATCACTTAAATAGGTTTATGTCTTTTTAAAAACTGTGGCGGTTTACAATATTTTGAGATAATTCACGTTTTAGACTATAATCTAAATCCGGGTCATTTTGACCCAACGTGGATCTCGGTGTAACACTTTTCCACGTGGACGACGCCGGGTTAAACTACTTCGGACCCATCGGGATCATGTGCAACCCCATCCTATCACTTTACTTTATTATCATCATCATCATTAGCCTATTAACGTCCCACTGCTGGGCACAGGCCTCCCACGTGGACAATAGCACGTGGGGATATTGGGCCATAACCCACCACGCTGGCCCAATGCGGGTTGGTGGGTTTTAACGACTGCCATCTTACGACAACAACCGGGACCAACGGCTTAACGTGCCTTCCGAAGCACGGAGGAGCTCAAGATGTTTTTAAATATGGTCACCCATTCAGCGACCCGGCATTGCGAAAGTTGCTTAGCGAGCAAGATCGCAAACCGAACGCGCTAGCCGCTGCGCCATCGAGCTCCTGACGACTGATGACTGCCCATATGCTTGGCAATGTCGTTGAGGGCAAAGTGCTTAGTAAATTCTTAGTACAAGTATATATTTTTAACATAGTAACCAAAATCGAAGTTATATCAAGTAATAAATCAATAATTGGGAATTCTTTGTATTTCTTTTATCGTCGATGTTTTATTAGTATTTTTGTGGTACATACATAATATAGATTATCTATGGGTACAAATATAATTTATAATTCTTACACGCGCATAAATAAAGTTATCTAAATTATGTTTTTCTAGATAATAATAAACATTGAGGTTGCGATAACTCAGCGCGACAATCATTAGGGCACATTTTATCTAATTAATACGGCAATGTATAAATAACCGTGTCGCGCAGCGGTGAAAGAATACTACCACTTCCTCTCTTCCCTTGGATGTCGTAAAAGGCGACTAACGGACTAAAGACTGCACATACATCCAACAGCATAGAGCGGCGATGGGCTTCACCACCTGTCACGCTTAGCACATCTGCAGTCGCTATTTGGTGAAAAGTTGATTATGATTGGTGCTTTTGCTGTCCTCATGGCCTAGTCTGTGACTAACCCTTCGGGGATAATAGTCGTGATTATGTATGTATATATTCTTAGTCACTGGTTAAGCAAAGGTAATGTTATAATCACATCATTGTATAACACCTCATTGTCTTGCCAAATTTAGAAGCCTGTATAGCCTCACCGCATTTTGATGAAACTTTGCATGCTAAAGTAAAACACAGAGATCTAAATAGTTTGTTGAAAACATTAAGGGGTTAAAAAGCGTTTATTTAAGTGAGTTATTACGATTTAAACTTTCTATAGTAGACTTTAAATCGCAATAACTCAGCTAAATAAACGTTATTTAAAAATGTTTACAACAAACTAATTAGATCCCTGTGTTTTACTTTAGCATGCAAAGTTTCATCAAAATTGGCTTAATGGTTTTTAAAAATATCGACTTGGAAGTTTGTATGGGAAACCGAAATGCGTAAACCCTCTTAACATACATACATTTATTTTTTGAGTGGTAGAGCCACGCTGCGTTGCAGCACACATTGGGCCGGCTCGCCCGGCGTAATACCACCCTCTCACTAATATTCGGCGTGAAATAATGGCACTTGGTGCTGTTGTGTTTCGTCCGACCAGTGAGGGTTCCGGAGGCCCCTTCCCCCCCCCCCCCCCTCCTCCCAATTCCTATTCCTTCCTTGAGCCTATTCCTCCCTTAAAGGCCGGCAACGCGTCTGCGATTCCTCTGGTTTTGCGGGTGTCCATGGGCGGCGGTGATTGCTCTCCATCAGGTGACCCGCCTGCTCGTTTGCCTCCCTCTTATATTAAAAAAAAAAAATATATATATAATCACGACTATTATCCCTGAAGGGTTAGTCAGAGACTAGGCAATGAGGACCGCAAAAGCAGTCCTCTGCCATAGTCCACTTTTCACCAAATAGCGACTACAGTGCTCAGCGTGACAGGTGGTGATCCCATCGCTGCTCTTAGCTGTTGGATGTATGTGCAATCTTTAGTTCGATAGTCGCCTTTCACGACATCCAAGGGAAGAGAGAGGGTGGTAGTATTCTTTCACAGCTACGCGACACAGTTATAGAATTTAAATTGGCACCTATTTTGTTTTACATTGAACACAATGGTATTAAATTTAATTTTAATTAAATGGTACTATGCCATTCAATTACTCATTGATTGTTAATTTGTAAGAGCAGTTGGAATGAGTCAGACTGCTTAAAGTGACTCAATTGATTCCATCCCTTCTGGAAGTCGTTGTAACTTGGAATGCGTCATTCGGTTGGGGGTGTGTCATTGTTGTTATAAATGTTGTAACACTATGGGTAACATCATAAGGAAAATGTATGATGCAAACTATAGACGCACGCATGAAACAATTAACTGCTGATTTTATTCAAATACTTCAACTTATTTAAGACATTCTGACTTTTTTAGTCGTAGTAGAGGAAGAATTTGGAACAATCGCTTTTCTATAGTTATAATATTTCAAGTACTCATCAGGCGTTCTTTTTAAAATCCTAAAGTTCTGGCTGAGGTCGCACTTAGGTGTAACGGCCATACTACGGCTGTTGAGGGCTTAAACTTATAATAAACACAAGACATGTACAAAAAAGGTCACAAAAACAGAAATTCCGCAAACGCTGAAGATTAAATTAAACGAAATAAAAAAAATAAAAAATTACGCTCACACCAATTATCTAGACCAAGATGAGTTTATTTTGGAACTCGTTAATATGATAAGATAACGAATAAACATACATAAACATTGAAAAACACCCAGACCCGAAATCAATTTAGAAAAACAGTTTTTCTCTAAATTGACCCGACCGGGAATTGAACCCGGGACCTCAGAGATGGCGCGACGCCAGACCCGGCGTGCTAACCACTCGACCACGGAGGTCGTCGGAGATGAAAATGCATGCGTGCATGCATTCTGAGTTGTTGATAACCATTTGCGGACTAACACGAGCTGTTTATGTTGAGTTGTACCACCCCGTCTCTTCCCTTGGGTGTTGTAAAAGGCGACTAACGGACTAAAGATGACACCTACATTTAACAGCATAGAGCGGCGATGGGCTCACCACTTATCACGCTGAGCACATGTGCAGTCCCCAAGTAACAAAAGCTTCTATAACCAAGGCATTTTATCACCAAACAGTGATATAGTAGGCCTATAATGGTAATCATTGTGACTGCTTGTACCATAAAAGTTTTTAACAGACCGTTTTGCTTCTATAAAATTAATGAGCATTTGCGTTCTATAATTTTGCTCTAAGAACACTTTCAGGACTTTACAAAAGAATCATTAAAGTGTTGCAATGTAATAGATATGGTAAAAGCGGTTATGGTACTATTTAGTACTATAGACGACCTTATTGACAGTTTTGTGTATCTATGTTGCAATAATAATGCGTGAAAATAACTTTTACAGTATTAGTATTGTAGGAGTGCCGAAAACACTATTACAGGATCAATTTGCACTATAAAAGTACCTTGCACAACGATTACGTAACGTTATATTTTCTTACAAGCTCCCTCAACATCGCTATGGAGCTAGTTCTGTTAAAATCATGATAACTCTTCTACAGTTCTTACCAGTACCATAGCGACTCCTGGTGCGGCTGCTTTATAACTTCAATTCTAAATAGCTCTATAGGTGAGTTGGTTTGTTCTCCTGCGATACTAAGTCGTGACAAAAAAGTACTAAAAGAGCAGCCATAAAATTTAATCAAATATGGCTGCTGTTTTCTGCCATGATAACACATTAGCAGCACGGCTGGTGCTAATGTGTACTATAGCAGCCATAGTCGGGAAAAGTACTTATTTAATTAATTTAAATTTATTTTAAACAAGAAAATTACGAGGGCGCATTGTCAGATTTGAAATCTGCATTAATGATTTTATCAATACAATTAATTTCGCAAGTGCAAGTAACGACAGAGCTACGTAGTGTCCTTTTCCTTTTTATAACATCGGCAAATGAAATAAAGCATAGATATTTGTTTATGTTATTTGTAGATTTTTGTTGGAGAACACACGACACGACCACAACACGAATAAAATGATTGAATAAGTGTGATAAAAAAGATCACTGGAATTGTTTACGGTGCAAAAAAGCAATTTAAACAAGTTTTGGTTACTTGTATAGTGCAAATTTGTGACATAAATGCTGCAGATAGCACTATTTCAGTACCAAAAAGCGTTTCTCGACACTTTTAGGTTTCAACTACAGAGCTGATTTATTACCGTGAGAGCCTTTATGTAATGTTTATAGAATAAAACAGTGATACAACTAGTGCTTATTTGGGTTTCTATAAACGTTCTTAACATCATTATTTATTTATTTTTTAGTGCTAAGAATGTACACTAATTAGCACGCTCCAAAACGTTCTCAGGACTTTTATAGTACCAAATTTTGTTGCTTGGGTCGCTATTTGGTGAAAAGTGGCCTATGGTAGAGGACTGCCTCTGCTGTCCTCATTGTCTAGTCTCTGACTAACCCTTCGGGGATAATAGTCGTGATTATATGTATGTATGTAGGTAAATAATGTAATAGAAAGATGCCATTGTAAATACATAATCTTCTTAAAGCCAAAATAAAATATCTATCAGTTGTTTTGCCTACTCTTAATTAAAAACTGAACATTATTTCTGCGAATATCAAATTTTTTATTGTAGTAATTTTCTAACCTTGAAGGTCTCGCTTTTTCACATAGGTACGTTGTAAAGCTATAAGCAGCCAACAAAAATTATAGTCCAAAAATAAAAATACGATAAGCATTTATTTATATATTATTGTTGTCATTAATACATACTTCGCGTACCGGTGAAAGAATGCTACCACCCCCTCTCTCCTCTTAGGTGTCGTAAAAGATTTCCACTTAACATCAGGTGGAGTGGAGTCACTTGCCGGGCTTTGCATAAAAAAAAAAAGAATAAAAAAAGGCGACTAACGAACTAAATACTGCACATACTCCCAACAGCATAAAGCGGCAATGGGCCTACAACCTGTCACGCTGAGCACATGTGCAATCGCTATTTGATAAAAAGTGGACTATGGTAGAGTGCATTTGCTGTCTTCATTGCCTAGTCCCTGACTAACCCTTCGGACTATGCCTTCGGGGATAATAGTCGTGATTATATGGTTATGTTATGTAATACATAGCCAACTTATTAAAATATCTTTATTATTGAAATTTTGCATTCACAATGCTATAAAGATAACGGATAAAATGTTTACTAGAAAAAAATCAACCAGTCTCAGGAAGCTCGAGTGGGATTCGAACACGACCACGACCTTTGGATTGCCGGTCCACCGCTGGCTTGCAGCGTAATCAAACTACTAGGAAAAATTCAACGAGTCTTCTGGGGTCTTATTAAAATAGTTTAACAGTTTAATCTAAAGTTATATTCTGTGTCAATTCAAGTTTTATCAGCAATTAGTTGAACACTACGAAAGAACATGATATTTTTAGCTTTATATTACGACTTTGTGTTCCGCCAACGTATCTTTCTTATCTTAATACTTACCATATTGTATTAATTATTGTGCAACTATGAAAATTGCAAAATCATTATCTAGAAAGATTATTGTTAGTAGTTTACTGACCAAATCGCTAAAAGTCCAAGAGAACCAGATTAGTAATTAATTAATCAGTCAGTCAATCTTAGAATAGCTTGGTTAAACCTACCACGAAATACACACAAAAGCAGTTTTTATACTTTTAAACTATGAGCCTGTTAAATAATGGCACAGGGGAAAACTCCTGATTCAACTCGGAATCAAATTGCACTTTAGATGAAATCCTAAAAGACAAAAGTATTTTTAAACAATAGAAACAAAAAGTTAAGTACCTACCTTATAAACACATAAACTATATTTAACATGAGGAGTTTTGGGGAGAGCCAATGTGTATACTTAGTCCAAGTACTTTTCAAAACATTTACAAAAAAATTCAGCTCAATTCAGTTGCAACATTCGTCACACACATACTAACAAACAGGGGAAGTGAAATAAAAGCTTGTAAAAAGAACCGAGTTTAGCCTGTCATCTGTCATCTGTTGATAAATGACGATACGGGCCAATGATGGACCACCTCACTCGGGATCTTCAACTCAGTAGTCCCTCAATTCGCTTCTTTAATTGCCGAAACGTAATAAAATGTTACGAATACTGTCGTTATGGGAACAGTCTCATACATATAAAATGTTAGGAGCTAGTCAGGCAGACTTGAAATATGACCAAACAAACTGAGTACAAAATGTTATCCCATTTTTTGCATTTTGAAGAATGCTTTTTTATGTGTCGTGAGCTTTTTTAAAACATGTACAAATTGGTAACAGAATGTCTACAGTTCGTTTTTCAACTTGTTAGTCATCCCTACGGACATTTATAATCCCAGACGATGTCAAATATAGTCTACCGTCCCTTTGTGTGCAAACACGTGCCTATGTCGTTTAAACCTATTTTTAATTTAGATTTGTCACCCACCGCTTTTGCGGCACATTTTTCTTTGATAATTTAAATACAGACGCATTTTTTGTGTCGAATTTGTTGACTTTGTTAAATACATGGTTTACTGAGTACTAGGGATGTGCCGATGTGCTTTTATGTTAGTACGTGTCCAAAATTCGTATTAAGGGTTTACGGACGTAGTTCTTATGTTCGTATTCAATCCAGTGTTCGGTTGAATTGCCGAATCTTTTGATTCGGTTCGGTACACGGTCTTACCGAGTTCTTCGCAATCGCGGCTAAACAGCTCTATAAACGTTTCAAACCGCCTACAAAACCCTAAAAAACAATTTAGGTTAATTTGTGACGTCATCAATTACTAACCTTCATTTTCTTAAATATTCGCCTTCAACCTTAATTGGTGATTAATGAGCAAGTCATTAGGGATTTTTCATTGCAAATACTGGTGTACAGTCGGCATTAGAATCAAATAACATCATTTGCAATTAGATATATAAAAAAAAGAATCTTGAGCAACGTGATCTTTTAATACTTTAACATATCTGGTTCTCTTTAAAATGGATTCCGAGAAAGAATTATCAAATTCGTATTATTTGATTATTTGCGTTAAAAAACGCTCAAATAAACTCAAAGATAACAAAACGTTGAAAAAATGTCTACCTCAGACGGGAATCGAACCCCGCGTCTTCTGCAATCCGGGCAGCTGCGTTGACCACTCCGCCAACAAGGTATTGGTTAGACCGACGAAATTTTTCACGCTTTTGACTTTATGTTTATAAAGCAACAGTGTTTTATTCCAAACCTCTTAGAATTGACATTATTAAAGATCTGAATGAAGTTATTTTACAATATTTTAAAAATTCAGTTAAGACAAGGCTGCTTTATAGATTCGTAATATTTGATTATTTGCGTTAAAAAACGCTCGAATAAACTCAAAGATAACGAAACGTTAAATAAAAATGTCTACCTCAGGCGGGAATCGAACCCGTGCCTCTGCAATCCGGGCAGCTGCATTGACCCCCCCGCCACCGAGGTATTGATTCGAGAGGGTTCGATTCCCGCTTGAAGTAGACCGTTTTTTCAACGTTTTTTTTTCTTTGAATTTATTTGAACGTTTTTAACGCAAATAATCAAATATTAAGAATCTATAAAGTAGTATTGTCTTAACTGAATTTTTAAAATATTGTAAAATATTTTTATTCAGATCTCTAAGAATGTAAATTCCAAGACACTGTTGCTATAAAAAAGTAAAATCAAAAGCGTTGAAAAAATATCGTCGGTCTAACCCGGATTTGCTTAGATATATTATTAGAATTATATAGCCCCGGATTGCAGAGGACGCGGGTTCGATTCCCGCCTGAGGTAGACATTTTTTTCAACGTTTCGTTATCTAAGAATTATTCAAAGTTATTTATCTTAAAGTACGCAGGAGCCCTTTAGTACTATAATAACTAAAGGCTTATATCGTATAGTTTGGTAAAGACATACTCTTTTATAAATGTCGTTGCTACTATACGAATAAAGCTGTGGACGTTTTTGCTTATCCTCCTCCAAAGCTGGATGATAAGCATTTTTAAATAAAGTTACAATAACATAACTTAAGCCCTCAAGCCCTCACTTTCTTATTTCTGAGCAAAGGCCTCCATCCATTCCTTCCACTTATTGCGGTACAGAGCTAATTGTGTCCAATTTTGGTAAAATGCATCTCTAGTTCGTCCCGCCATCTCAAAAAGTTGTTGGTATAAAAATATTTTGTGTTTTAATTTAAGTTTGAGATACACCACCACGCAACCCAGTGACGCATCAAAGAGCTCTTCTCATAACCACGGTGTTCAGGATAGTCTTATGTGATGACGTCTTTAGATGGTATTCCATTATGAAATATGACGCGCTAACTTCGGTCAACGATCCGCGCTTCGTATTCGCAAGCAGCTGTTTTTCGATTATTTCTATAGGATCGACATACTGAAGGGGTTATTGAATTTTATTTTTATAATTTTAAACGCCCTGGGTAGGGTTGCCACCCGTACTCTAAATAGAGTATTGTACTCTTTTTCATGTAGCTACTCTAGAATCTACGACACCAATAGAGTACGCTTAAAAATACTCTTATTTATCTAAATAACTGCATCGTTACTGTTATGAGGAATTACAGCGTTCACTGAGAGGAGTGTT